>OZ010588.1:83727994-83950494 GCA_963932145.1 Acanthosepion lycidas | reverse complement strand
CAGACTCAGAACTTCACACTTATCACAAAGTCCAATGCCATACGAAGATTTGCAAAGGACAAGTTCATAGATATATCAAAATTGGAAGAGGAGCTGAATGCAAAACTAGATGAACTGAAAAAAATGTTATTGTGTTCTGTGCCGTGTGCAACGAAAGCCATGAATAGTAGGGGTTGCTTAAATGTGTAGTTTTTTTAATGAAAATTTCTATTTGTGGTTCTTTTCATTAAAACCATTATACTTCACAGAAAATGTGCAACAATTAAAATTTTTTGATATTCACAAACCATGAGTAGTCTAGATAGCAGAAATGTGTAGCAGTAAGAATTAAAGTAATTCAAAATTTTCAAGTGTAGTAGAACTCCAAACTAGAATGCTGCACAAAATGTGTAAAATAACTAGGTCGGCAATTCAGTTTTAGCCTTCAACACTTTTTCTTCACTGCTTTCAACTGATCCATGTGACATGAATTATTGGGACCAGCTGTTGCTTTTCCTTGAACATCTCACCTGTCAAACTATTAAAACATAAATAACAAAGTTTGTGTTTTTGAGATTGATGACCATTCACTCTGTCAGTCTGTCCTTGAAATTTCATAACTTAGTCCTGGAATTTTTTTTCTTTTTACACAGACCTGTAGGAACCATATATATATATATATATATATATATATATATATATATAAAAATATTAAATTGAATCTATTCACTCCACTAAATGTTATTGTATTCAAATATCATTTTCATCTTTTCTAATTTTAGGTAGTAAAAATTGCTTCTCTTGGTGTTGGCTCTGGTATAAGTGGCATTGCCCAGGGAAGTCCAGGAGCAAAAGAAATGCATTATGTTTTGAGAGTTTTGGGACCGGCAGCATGTCGCTCTCCAGAAGTATTTACTTCCATTGCTCAACAAACCCTTAGGATAGCACTACCACCACCTTCAAAAAGAGGTAGGTTAATTTTTAGTTAAGTTATATATATATATATATATATATATATATATATATAATAAGTAATGAAAAACCACTTTAAGGTACCATTACGATAATTTATTTCACCTAAATCCTTTTTTAAGGATTCAGGATCATCAGGTAAAACTTCCAACAGTTGGAAGTTTTACCTGATGATCCTGAATCCATAAATTATCGTAATGGTACCTTAAAGTGGTTTGTTTTTCATTACATATTAGCTCTGTCCTCACATTGAGCTCTCAGGATTTCATCCTCTTTGGATTTACCAATTCGGTTTACCAAGTTCCTTATAACTTATATATATATATATATATATGTATATATATATATATATGTGCGCGCTCCTGTAAAATGATAAAACTATCTTTTGTAAACTGGCACAATCAATAAATTGTGGACAGGATTATGTATCTAACTTTTTTTATCCTATTAAAACTTTTTGACGTGGCATAAAAACTACATAAAGTAATTTTTACTATAGGAGTAAATCCTCTTCTAAATAAATTTTAACTTGTTAGAATTTTCTTTTCACTTAGATGAAGATGAAGCTCGTTCTACTGCTTTGACAACTCCTCAAATGGTAAAGTTTGTTCCTACCCAAAGTTCTTCTCCTGCTCAAGTGAAACGTGTAGTGAAACAAGTTGTAGCTGAATTGCTGAATGCATTAATTTTGTGCCAACCTCAACCACAGCAATCTCAGCCAGCAGCTACCAGTGAAGAGGAAGATGGTAAGTTCTGTGTTTTTATAATACTTCTATATATTAAAAACTTTGAAATAGGTAGTATTTAATTTTCAGTGAATTTTTTTTTTTTTTTTTTTTTTTTTTAAGCTTTAAAATAAATTACAAAATCAATTATTCATTTTACTTAAAAAAAAAAAAAAAAAAAAAAAAAAAAGCCAGATAGCTTTTATCTAGTATAGAAAAATTAATTAATTTTTCTTCTAAATTGAAAATGTTTTCCACCACCCACCAACTGTAAGTCTTTTGTCTTTTCCTAGCTCAAGCTGGTCATATTGATTCTAATACTCAGGAAATTACTGCAGAATTATCTTCAAATAGTTTATCTGCAGACCAACAGCAAATGGAACAAAATGCTGTGAATCTTGGGCCTATGGTAAGTAAGTCTGATAATTTTGAAACTTCTGGTTATTATCAGGATGAATTTACTCTTACCCTTTGTTTGAATTTGGTTGATTGTTATGTCCTTAGCAACTATAGGTTTTATGTGTGTGTGAAATGAGCCCCGATTACTGTTGATTTTAGATATTAAGCTAGAATACTAACTAATAAAATTACTACTTTGACATATTTGAAATGATCAATTGACAGTTCAGAAGCTCAACCAAAACTTATACAGAGTTGAGGCTATGTATTGGCTATGAAGGACTGCCAAGTAAACACCATTGCTTTTGGGATATTTTGTAATTCTGGTTGATTTCATATTGGAATAAAAGGTAAAGCAAAAATAAAATCCTGGTTATGATTTTTAACTTGGTCATTCTATCTCAAATAAGTCAATGGCCACAGATGACACTCAGAAATATCTTGGAAAATTTACAGGTGTTCCTTGATCAAATTTATTGATAAATCTTAAATCTTTTTAATAGTTTTAAAGTCAGAGTATCATAGCTTCAAAAATATTAAATGTACAGATTTGTGACCTAGTGACAATATTTAATGTAGGTTACAAAAATATCAAAACCTTGGGTATGTCTTATGTACTCTTTATTTTCTTATAAAGACCTGAAAAGGGTCAAGATGCTGTCCAATTTGAGAGCTTCTCATTTACAATGTATCCGTAATTTTTTTTTTTTTTTCCTTTCTTTCTTAACATCTTTAAAATTGTCTATTTTCAAGACCTCAGCAGACCAGTTAGGCAGTTTAAGAAGTTTTATATTTTTACCACATCATTTTACATGTCTGAAGACCATGTGACAAATTTTGTTTTGTGAACAAACTTCTGTCTCTGGTTAAAAAATCCTTCTAGAACTTATGCCAAAATAATTTTGTTGATTTTAGTAATTTGCTACTTTAAAATATACTTTCTAGGAACAAATTGTGAGTCATTTTTACTATGACTTGACGTATTCAAAATCAAAATAATCTAATGGAATGTTTATTTAAATGCTTTGGGTTTAGTTTTTGTTCAGTTAAATAAATTTGCAGACCATTTGAAAAACCATTTTTAAGGGCCCATAGCATCTAAACTATTTGGAACAAAAGTAAAATAAAGCCAAAACTAGTTTATTTGCATAGGAAATTATAGGGATACCAGCTTCATATTTTAAGCAGTAAATTTATAAGGTACCAAAATTATGATTTCAGTATATGTTCTAAAAATGTTTTAACTGTACATAGTTTAATTTTGTGGACAAATTTCTTTATTAAATTGCTTAACTGGTCTGCTGATGTCCTGAAAAAAAAAAAAAAAATAAAAAAAAAAATGCAATTTTTAAAAAGTATTACTGACATTCCTATGGTCATAAATGACAGAACTAATTTGTGTATTTTGCATACTTTGTAAATGAGAAGCTCTCAAATTGTCTTCTTTGCATTTTGGACATTTTCAGGTCTTTATAAAAATAAAAGTACATAAGACAGACCTAAGTTGTTTATATTTTTTTGATCTCCAGTAAATATCAACTGGTGTCACAATTACAAATATATACATGCAATATCCTTGGACCTATGAATGTCAGAAGTTCATTAAGAGCCTTATTTAAGAAAATACAAAAATGCAGTGCAATTTTAAGATGCTCTGATTTTAAAACTATTAAAAATACAGATCTAATATTTGGGATGATCAATAAATTTGATCAAGGAACACCCATGAATCTTCAGATTTTTTTTTTTCTGAGTCACCTGTGGCCATTGGTTGATTTAAGATAGAATGAACCTTGTATGTCTATGCAGATATTGCATTTTATAAATAAGGGCCATTTATAAACTTTTGGAACTACTTTTTTGCTGTTCAGTTTTACTTGTCAATTTCTAATTTTTAAATTGAGATTTGCATGTATTATTAAGCATATTTTCATCAGGTTAGCATTGCAGTTTTTTTTTTTTTTTTTTTTTTTTTTTTTTTTTTAAGCAAGCTAACTTCAATGCTAAACTCCAGATAATCTTTTTTTTTTTTTTCTTCTTTCTTTCTGTATCCTTTGTTTTGATAGCCTGTACCTGAAGTAAGTGATAAAGATAGCAGTGAGACCACAAAAGATCAGAAGTCAAATACTGAAGATCAAGGATTAAAGCCTTTACTTCCTAAATCTGCTATCCTGCGCTTGCTTTCAGAAATAGTAAAGTCGTACACGTCATGTACACAACTGATCACTCAGCACATGTATACAGCTGGACAGAGTGAGATCATTACTGAGGTATGGTTTGATTTTTTTTTTTAATTTTTTTTATTCCTCAATATTTTGAAATAAGATTTTTTTTTTTTTTTTTTATACAGCAATATTAAAGATAATAAAGTAATGCTCATTCTGTCTAAATTGTAACTACATATACATTACTATTGTAATATTTGGAAATTTTCTTTTACAGAAGAAATCATTAACCATTGTTTACACATTTTACTATTTCCTAAGTTGTCTTTTTATATTAGGTTCATATTTGTAGATATTGTACATTGATTTGTGATTAACACCTAAATGCCAGCAATTTACTTGTTTTGTATTTATCCTCATTTTGACACTAATATTTATATACCTATCAGATTGAAGCACAAAAAACAAGTATTTTTAAAAACCAATGTAGTCCATGAAAGACTCGGCACTTACTGTATTTTGCGGCTTGAAAGACGCACCCTAATATTGGAAAGAAATTTCTAAGAATAAGTCATTCTCATACAATAACACATTCACCATGCGCCCTCACATACTGGCGCCATGTATTGTTTACATTAAACACTTATCCGATTTTGTTTGTATGGCAATGACATACTAGTTGGTGGTTAGTAAATATAATATACATCTTTCATTGTCCAAGTGTGGTTTTATTTTCTTAAAAATGAATTTTTAAAAAAAAAAAAAGTGCATGTAAAAATATAAAACAAAGAAATCTTATTCATCCTCAAATCCCAAGAACTCGTCACTGCTGGTTTCATGTAAAAGCTCTAAACTATCAACTGCAAAGTCAACACTACTGTCAGTCAAGTACAATAAATGATCCTCACTACCATCCATGTCATTACTTATACCATATTTTTGAAAGATTTTACAACAATTTTAGTATTAATAGCATTCCAAGATTTTAACACCTATTCACGCATTTGAGCTATTGATGGGCGTTTCATTCTTCTACATGGTGTTATTTCAGGTCTTCCCTCTACCATCCATTTAGACCATTTTTCAAGCATTTTATTCTTGAATGGTTTTTTATGCTCACATCTAGTGGCTGTAGCTGGGAAGTAAGGCCACCAGAAATTACAGCTAATGTGTTCATTTCTCTTGTTAGTTTTTTTGTTGTCCGTCCTGTGTGCACTGAATTAATCTCATACTAGCAGTGCTGCCTGGCTGATTGGGCCACACTTTTTCCATTCACACTTTAACTCCTGCTTCATCCATCCAGCTTTTGTGCTGTGCAGTAACATGCATTTCATCTGGCAATTTTTCCTTGGGCGATGTATTCCTTTTGAAAATCAACAATGGTGGTAGTTTGGTGCCATCAGTACAAGCTAAAACTGCAGTGTAATAAGTTTTTTTCATGACCGGTGGTTTTAATAGTCACTGTTTTGGTACCTTTCACATCTATGCTTTTATTAGAAAGTGTCAAATGTTAAAGTAACTTCATTCATATTCCCAATCTGGTTAAGTTTGAACAAGTACTTCTTTCTAGCATTATTTATAAATTGATGGAAAGTGTTTTTTCTGTTCATAGTCACCTGTTGTTGTTGTTGTTTTTTTTTTTTTTTTTTTTTTTTTTTTTTTTTTTTTTAAATAGATATTTTAGTTCTTGTTCATAAGCATAACTTATTTCATTTCATGAACCAAAAACACCAAGATGTCGTGCTTTTGAAGTCTCTTACTCACGTATTTGTTGTGAGTTTTCTTGCTTCCATTTATCAACTGCAACTCCAAAATTTGTGTTCCATTATCCATGTACACAAGTCCCTCTTTAACTGTGGCCATTTTGCTGGTACTTGATGTAAATTGTGCTTTGTCGTGTTTCCAACTTCACTCAATCCTTGTTTTCTCTACTGCTGAATCATTTTTTTGGTAGGTGGTGGTCCAAAGTGTCTGCTGCTCTGTTACCATATTCTTTGGCATATCGTACAACTTGTAGCTTGTATGCAATAGTATAAGTAAATTGTTTTGATGAACTTGCCATGGGTGATAATTTCCAGGACAAAAAAAGCTTGTGATACGTGTGACAGCCTGGTGGTAACTGATATTTTCATGACATAAGCATGTGAGTAAACCTACACCATCAAGATCTCAAGCAGAAAGGATCTTGCTGTTGCTAGTGAACAGAGCATGTTTAAGCTTGTGACTCGGCTCCAGGAATGTTTATAGTCTTGGAAATACTTGTAACAGCTAAGTACTGAGGTTACATCATATGAAAGGCTGAATTAGACAGCTAACATTATAGTGTAATGACTTAACATAAATCTATGTCCCTATCAGTCAAGGCAATTAGGAAACTGTCCAAGCTTACTTGAGCCTGGGCATTGCTTTACATCCACCTTGGCAGATGTGCACAAATTTGTTTTGGAAAAAAGTGCATCTGGTAAGCTGGGGAATATAGTAAATATTGCTTTTTTTTTTTTTTTTTTTTTTTTTTTTTTGTCTACATTTTCATTTAATTAAAAGAAATCCTTTAAAAATACCTATTCACAAATCCATCTTAGCACAGATTGGAGATAATTTGCCATTATTTTGAGTTTTTTGTTTTGTGTGTGTTTGTTTTTTTTTGTTTTTTTTTTTAGTTTTTTTCTTCTTCTTTAGAATTCATTGTAAAATATTGATTTTGAAATACTTTTTCAATTTTATTCTTTGCATATTTTAAATAACAGAACTGCAGTGTGTTGGCCTTTGTCTTGGATAATCTGCTATCTCCATGCCAAACTGCTGGTGACAGAGATTGTCCTGCTTTGTCAAGGGTGCTGATTGCTAGCATTGCTTCATGTAACCACTGTCCAGAGGCTCAAGTCCAGCTTGCTGCTGAAGTGAAAGCTGCTCTGCAGAGAGCACTCAACCTGCCAGAAAGTTCAGAGAAACATGTACGCCTTCAAGCCCTAACTGGAATTATCAGCACCATGATTGAATCTTGTCCTACTCCAGGACAGGTTCCAAATCAGGTTTTTAAAGGTCAGCAGAACCTGATGAATGTCATGGTGAAGATCCTTATAAGGCGGGGATTAGTTACAGATCTTGCTCGTGTACCGCACAGCCTTGACCTGTCTAGCCCTTACATGGCATCTACTATTAATGCTACCTTGAAACCACTAGAAACACTGTCCAGAATTGTTAATCAACCTCAAGCTTTGTCTGCCAAATCTCGGAGCAAGAACCAAGGAGTAGGCAGAGATACAAGTACTTTTGTGGAAACACTTGCCAACAATGTGGAGGGTAAGTTGATAATTTCAGTCTCAGAATTTCCAGTTCTGTTAACAATGTCATCAGTATTTTTCTTTTTAGATATTTATCTTTCAGCAGTTTGTAATTCAGCCCCTCCCATCCAAAATTAATAGTGTTAAAATTATCAGCACACATTTTAAGATTTTATTGCAAAAAGATTAAAATTAGTAGTTTTTTTTTTTATAAATGTCGCCAATTTCAAAACTAAAAATAATAGCTTGTTCTATTCCATCCGATCATTTTTCATGATAATAAATAAATTTGTTGATAAATAGAGGAATAGTTTAATTTTCACAAGTGACTGTTTGCTTGCTACACATCTGTAGATTTTTTTGAATAGATAAAAATGTTGCATAATATCTTTTTACCTTCTGATCAAATAGTATTGTTATATATATATATATATATATATATATATATATATAATAAAATTCTTGGCAAATTTTTTTCTTATGGAATAAGTAATTTACAAATAGTATAAACTGTTGAATATATTGCTCTAATTTGTCCTGTAATGCAGCTGCATTAGTGAAATAGGTCTGTTATCTTCTCTTATAGGAGCAGATTCTCAACAGAATTCTAGTACATTAGAGTTGGAGGATGCTGCCACTGACCAGGCAGACATCATCACAGAATCAACAGTCACAACAGCTGCATCAGTTGAATCTGAACTGCAGCAAACAGATGTAAGTACTTTGATTTTTCATGCAGTATCTTAGTTGGAATTACATTAAACATCTTTTCTCATTATTACCTCTAAATTGGAAAAAAAAAAAAAATCATGGGCCAAATTTGTACATGAAAACTTGTACAATGTTTCAGTTCTGTTCAATTAGATTTGGCAATGACTAAATTATAATAGAATGTAAATTTTAGATTTTGTTGCACAACTGAGAATATTAAGCAATTGTTCAGCAAAAGCTTATTTCTACAAAGTATTATAAATATACAATTCTGTGTAGAATGACGGCTTAAAACTTAACTAATTCAATTCATACTCTTGTTTATTCTCTTTGTAGGGTCGAGTGGAGCTTGACCATGTTTTGGATGAGTTGCTGCAGAGAGATTCAAACAGAGATCCTGAACAACAAGTCATTGGCGAGATAATAATGGAAACAGGTACCCTCCCCACTCTTATTTAAGACATAACATGATAAACTAAATTCTTTATTATCTTAATTTTATTTCTATTTGTTTGGGATTAATTCATTCTTAATACTTGAATTGTTAATTGAATTAGTTCTTCTGAAGTGTTTTTTTTTTTTTTTTTTTTAATACAAGGAATTTTGTTTTATGGCATTAATCTTAAAATGAACAAAATTGTCTTTTCCTTTCTTTCCATTAACAATATTTGTAAAATGTCCAACTTAATATTTTCCTAAATATTACCTATTAGTTCTGAGAAAGGAATTTAAGCTGAAAAAGACTCCAGCTAAAAGTTGTCTGTGTTGATACAGCATCTTTTAAAAGCAAATCTATCTATTTCAGGTGAAGAACCGCTGTCTGTACGTGCAAATGATGATGAGGAGTCACCCGATGTCATAATTGATGTTGATGTAGAGCAGGAGGAGATGGATCGGCATGACTCTCAGATGATAAGCCAGGAGAGCTCTGAAGGTGAGGATGCTGACGTCACTGAAGGTTAGTTAAAGCTTGGGTTAATTAATTACCATTGATCCTCCTCCTGCAGATACCATGGATGGGGAGTGACTTCGACCATCATTTCCATACTTTATATATTGGGGCACAGTATAAAGCAGGAAGTCATAAAATTCATTCAAAAAAAGAAAAATCCCAAGCTTTTCTGATGGTTTACTCAGTTTGGTTTCCAATTTTTTATGCACGTTTTCTTTTAGTTTTACTATAGTAGCTGTGTATGTAATGAAACCTTTTCGTAACTTTATGTAAGCATGTTAGTTCTTAGCTGTCAATGTAGATCATGCTTTTTTTCTGCTTGGTTACTTAATTTCTATCACAATCTGGTATATTCTGCTTCCTCATTCATCTCTTAACTCTCTCCAAATAACCTTTTTTGTTTTGTTTTTTTTCCTTTCATTTATTTTTATTTCATTAACTCTTAATTAGCTCACTCATTCCTAGCTATTCATATGTCTGCATAAAAATGCTAAGAATTGATTTCTGGTAATTACAAGACAGTCTAAAATCAAATTTGTGTAAATTGATATTTGAAGTCAATAATAGATAAATTAATATCCCTTTCAAATTTTAATTGAAAAATACATGTCTTGTTAACCTGTTGTAGAAGATAATGTAATTGATTTCTTTTGAAGCGAGAAAAATATTTGATGCAATTATTATAGAATGCTCTTCCCTACAGATGTAAAGGAAACTTTATGATCTGACTATTAGTTTCATGCACTTTGAATACATTTTGTGGCTTTTAGGTTGCATGACCAAGTCCTATTGTTCTATGTACTCTTCTTTTCTATGGATAATGTTTGCTGGCATTTGATTGTGGAATCCAGTCTAATTGTAGTAGTAATTATCTATTAGTAATTCAGAGGGAATGCTACATGTTGAGGCTTTGGGGCTATTCTCAGTAATTGCCACAAGTGGACCTGATGGTTTGTTCAATTGTAAGTTCTTTCTATCTTTGTATAAATGTGTAGATGTCCATGAGGAAGAAGGCTCTGAAGAGGAAAGTGGTTCTGGTGATGAAGAGGAAGGAGATGAGTGTGACAATGAAGATGATGAAGAACATGAAGATGAAGAAGATGAAGATGAGGTAAGATAGTGACAGCTTTTTTTTTTTTTTTTTTTTTTTTTAACTGCAAAGGTATTTAATCTGTGATAGAACTTCTTTTGTAGAAATCGGTTTTAAAATTTCAAGACTTTCAATTTTAAGATATGAACTTATTTCAGTCGATAACATTTTAAATTCAGAATTGTACAAAGATTAAACTCACTCTTTTTATATTTATAACTATAAAATCTTGATTTTATTTAGTAATAAGTTTTAATTCATGAAATTTTGAATTTTTAAAGCTTTTAATTATGCAGTATATACTGGAATGTTGAAATAAATTTTTGAACATGCCAGTGTATACTGTATAATTAAAAACTTAAAAAAAAAAAAAAAATTCACAGATCATGGGGTGAGTCAGCTCTCCTCCAAAGTTCTTGAACATGATCATCCAGCTGCATGAAGATTAATGTGGCAGTTAGGCACAGCGGTGATCTCTTGGAGCCCTTCTTGATCACCAATGGTGTAATGCAGGGTTGTGTTCTGGCACCAACTTTCTTCACTATCTCCTTCAGCATGATGTTCAAACAATCCACAAAAGATATTGATGAGGACAGTCTACACCAGATACTGTCTCGATGTTGGCCTGTTTAATCTGTGACAATTAAAAACCCACACAAAGATCCTGGAGCAAATTATCTGGGACCTCTGCTTTGCTGACTATGCTGCTCTTGTTCCCACACAAGAGCTTTGCAGTGCACCACTTTTTGTTTCACAGAGGCTGCCAAAATTTTGGGACTTGAAGTCAATTTAAAGAAGACAAAGTTAGTCTGTCAGCCTGTACCTTGGGATGAGTATCGCCCTCCCCACATAATCATTGGTATGACTGAGCTGAAGGCTGTCCAATGGTACACCTACCTTAGATGTACCATCACGTCCGATGCTGGGATCGACAAGGAGGTCAACAACAGACTGACAAGGGCAAGCATTGCATTTGGCAGACTGTACAAATATGTGGTGCAATAGAACCCGAAGAAAGGCATTAAGATCAGGGTGTATAGAGCTATTGTCCTTGCCACTCCTATACAGCTCGGTCATGGGTCACTTACCAACACCACCTGTAACTCCTTGAACGGTTCCACCAGCACTGCCTTCGCGCAATCCTTAACATCCACTGGAGTGACTTTGTCACCAATATCGGAGTCTTTGAAAAGGCAAAGATCACAACCATTGAGGCCATGCTGCTGAAGTGCCAGCTACACTGGGCTGGACATGTTTCCAGTATGGAGAATCATTGCCTGCCTAAAATTTTATTGTATGGCAAAGCTCTCCACTGGCTATTGCAGCAGAGGAGGCACCAAAGAAGCGTGAAAAAATTCTTTGGTGCCTGTCACATCAACCATTGCCAATGGTCAAACCTATCTGAGAACTGTGATGCCTGGCGTCTCGGCATCAGCCATGCTGTCTCCTTTGAAAATACCTGCTGGGCCACTCTCAGGAACAAGAGGTAGAGGGGGAAGTGCTGCAATGCCGTGCCATTGATCCCAGGCTGCACTTTCAGCTGCAACTACTGCAACCATGTGTGCCTGTCCTGTATTGGACATCAGTCACAAATGTGCTTGCAAGTGACATGTACAGACTCCCTCTTCATTTTGCAAAGCCAAGCCATGACAATATACTGGCATGTTGAAATTACTTTTTTCTTCTAAGGGTTCTGAATGCATGATGGAAGCAGATGATGAAGATGATGATGATGACTACCAGGAAGCAGACAGCTCCATGGCTCAGGCCATTGATGATGACTACCTCCTTCATGTGGAAGATGTCTTTCCAACAGGTAACTGTCAAGACCACTTATTAGTTTACATTCAAAAAATTTTTATACCATTTTATAATCCTTTTAACACGCTACTAAGAATTTTTCTAATCAAATTGAAAAAGGATTTAGATTTTTGACCAAAAAAAAATTTATACTTTTTCCTTAAAATTTTTTTTTTTTTTTTTTTTTTATAGGTCAACATGTGGTGTTTAATGATAATTCCAGTTATCGAACATATCACCTTCCCTTTCCTCTTCAAGAGGACAATGGCAATGAAACTTCAGGTAATTTTATCTTGTCTTTTTTTTTTTTTTTTTTTTTTTTTTTTACCCCTAAAGTTTAGTCTGCTAAAGATTAGCAAATGTCAGTGTTACACTTGTGTCCCATTATTATGAAACTATATTTCTTTCCTCCTTAAAGCTATATTTCTAACATATTAAAAAAGAAAAGTAGTATGAGGTCCAATTCTTTAATTTCTTTTTCATTTTTATAATGTTTTGATTTTAATCTAGCCATTTTAAAAAATTTATTGTGGAATGAAAATATCTCCTCACTTCTCTATTAGGGTCCCAACTATGGGCCAGAGTGGGGTCAAATCACTATGAAACTATAAATATTTTTATAGCAAAAATACAAACAATACATCTTCATAGTAAAAAAAAAAAAAAAAAAAAGAAATTACTAATACTCTCCAAATAAAATTCCAGCCTTAAATCACTCAGTTGATATGCTGCTAAACAAACAACAAATACATTTTTTTCATGTTTAAGAATGAAGACACAGCATTACTAGATCCTATTATGACCTTTATTCTTGTGTAAACTTAATTCTTTCAATTTAGTCATATCTGCTATAATTACTTTTAATTCAGAAATTAGTATACATGCATCACCTAAAAATGAATTGCCGGCATCAAATATTGAAGTAAAAGTAAAATCAGTTGTTTTAGTGTAAATTTCAAGATACCACTTTGTTTATGCAAAATCATGACCAACCATACTCTAAAGTACAGTATGGTTGTAATAATCAGTAGGATGGCTGGTACTAACTGGAAAATAATCTGTTACCCTCAAGTGTTGGTAAACCTATGGCCAGAATATGTTCAGTTCTTTCTATGAGATAGACAAAAGAAACTTAAACTGCATGGGTTGTGCACTACACCATGTGAATGGTGCATAAGTCAAAAATTTTACTCTTTGTAAAAATGTATTCTTTGATTAATTTTCTATTTTCATTCTGTAACAATGGCTTGTTTAAAGGAGTAATTTGTATTTATGCAGATGATATCAATGTGCTTTGAAAAGTGTATTAAGTATAACATTACTCCATCCTTGTTGCTTGTCTTTCTGTTAACTTTTACAACTCTACACTAACTTTCGGAGTTGTATCCCTTGGATCCAGATTAATTTTGAGTGTGGTAAATTTTTGAATATTGGGTATATTACTAGCACTGTAACTTTTAGGGTTTTAGAGGTATATTGTTATAAAATTTTCAGGGTATTTGCATGAAAGGATGTAAAAAGAAAAAAAAAAGTAGACTTTTTTTTTTTTTTTTTTTTTCCACTGCTCAAATAGTGCTCAAAGCAGGTGAAGGGACACATGGGAACCTGACAGCACCAGCACACATAGGTAGTTTGGTGCTTCTTTTTGTCTCTGTTGGACCACACTACACAGGTGCAGAGAGCTTTTCCGTGCTGACACACTTGGGATTTATGATGTAGTGCTCACTCATAACCAACCTATCCAGTGTGTCACTGAGGTGCCTTTCTTAGCAAGAGGTTACAGTTGACTGATACCTGTGAATAAATCTGTGCACTATCTTCAGGTGGAATTTCTCAGCTGTTGCTTGACTGGAGTGTAATGCCCTCCAATTCAACAAAAGAACACATGCAGCCTTCAAATAAGTTACAAAAGAAAACTTTCTTTCACTACATCAGTGACTTGTTCTCAGCAATAAATAAAAAAAGAAAAGTTAGTTGTTTTGGTTAACAAGTGGTTAACTCCTCCCATGTTTCTAGTGTAGTTCTCAATAGCATAAGGCTTGTCCATGACACAAACATGGTTTTGGTGATGCTTTGACTGAACTTCCTTCCTAAAGGTCTGATCACAGGTAGTAAGTTGGTTGACTGTCCACGTGTCACACCAGGACAAAGAGACTGTTGCCATCGTGCTTGGTAATGAAAAGGGAGTGTCATTTGGTTTGGGTTTTGCATTCTTGATTTCAGCAGGAACCTAAAGGCAATTTGTCCAAGGGGTACTGCATGCACCCATGTCTTTCTCTGATAACTCTGCAAACAACTTGGGTGAAGTTTTAAAAAAAAAAAAAAAATTGTCCATGTAAATAACTTGGCCATGATTGTAAAGTAAACAAGCCAGTGATGTGACTACCCTATATGTTTCTAAGTACAATTTCCAATTATAAAGGTAGCCAGTCTTTGCTTCTGCAAGTGTCCAGGCTTTCATTCACTATTTTGACAGCTTGTCACAAAGTACTGCATGAGATTTGTCTTCCCTTTGAAAGTGATCATACTTTCATCCAAACTTATTTCTTTAGTTGGGGTGTAGTACTGTTGCCAAAGTGGGAGAATAGAAGCAAGGCCAAAAATGCTTTCATTTCTTTAAAGCAAACGTTTCTTCCAAGCTCTGACTTGCAAGTTAGGCTTTGTTGTGTCACCTAATTTTGTTTTTACTTCATTTGCATACCAATTAGTTTCCACTACCATTAAATTAATAACTTCATCTGATAAAAAAGACAAAAAAACATTTATCTTGTTTAGCTTCTTGATCAACATTTGTAGGTCCAGGAGTATAGGAAAACACTGGTAGCCACGGGTAATCGTATGCTTATAATGGTTTGAAAATTCCACCTTTTTGGTTGGAATCACTTTCAGTATCTTCATCATGCATATCACCATTATCTGCATGGGTAATTCCCAGAAATTCTTCTTTGTTGCTCTCACTGTCCATAAAAACTTCCTCTGTTGGTGTAACAGATCCATGTCTCTCACTATTGTGATCGAAAAACAAATGTTTTTAAAACACTTCTTTTCTAAATTTGCTGATAAAAGAATTATTTCAATTAGAACAAAATGATTGACATCTGGTCATTCCCAGTTCATATTACAAGCTTAATGATGTCGTTTCTATAATAATAGGTTATTTTTAGAAACAAAGGTCTGTCACTCTGCAAACATGTCTGCCCAGAGAATATTAAGAAAGAATATCACTGGCGGACATGTGCGTCTGCAGTGTTGTAAAGATTAATTGATATGAGGTATTCTTAGGCAAGGCTAGTTGAAATGTCCTCAGGGACAGGGTTGTGGGTTATTAAAGAACTCTTGCTTGTAGAAACAACTGCATTGAGCCTTACCGCTATCAGTTTAACTCTTCCTGTTCTGTGGTCTAGCTCAGTGCTACTCTTTGTAGTAAGCAAATTGATGCCAGTATAAGTTGTCAGTTGTTGGTCTGAGGAAAGTTTCTAAGTTTTTTTTTGTTTGTTTTTTTAGCACTAAACATAATTGCAAGCTGCTTTTATAGCAACTGTTATTTCCTATTTGCTTATGCCTAGAATGTATGAAAAATAGTTCATATTTCATTCAAACTTTGCTTTTGTGACAGATAATGATATTTCTGAAAATTACCTATTTCCATGGACAAAACTAGCAAATGTAAACGTTCTCATTCGCACCAAGTAGGAATAAAATGACACAATTCAAAAGTAGTATTTATTTATTCTGGGATTACACAAGAGAGGTTACAAAATTTGGAAGTCGTTTTTCATGATACACTTATGCTGTAAATTACTTAATTGGTTTTTCATTATATGATCCTTGGTAGCATTGTTGAAAGTCTAGTATATCCTGGTGGATGCGCTTACTTTGCTCCTCTGAGTATGCCTCCATTTTCTTGAATTTATCAAAATAAGTGTCAAGGATATAGACTTTGAGGGACATCCTGCAGTTCATTTTGCCATAGTTTTTCACTGGTTTCAACAAGCTCCACATGGATTTTGGCCTTGATTCCGATGGGAAACCCTGAACCACTGCAACAAAATTGTTCCAAGCTGTTTTCTTCATTCTAATGAGCTTCTTGGGGATTCCTTGCACTCTGATTTTTTTTTTTTTTTTTTTTTTTTTTTTTTTTTTTGTGGTTCAACGGAAAAACCAACTTTGACTTTTGTCACAGACAGCTTAGGGAAAAAATCTTGAAGACTGCAGACTCTTTATCTACAGCTGTGACAAATTGTTTCATAAGGCCCATTTTTAAGTACCATGAGGAAACTACTTTCTGGGTGTCCAATAATGGCTCCCATTTGACATTGTTCCACTCCACACTGAACTCCATCTGCTGTGGCCAGTCTCGTTTGTGGTAGTGTATTGCCATGTCTCTGCTGTCCCAAAGCCAAAGATAATACGGAAACTTTAAAGGCGCCTTGATGACCCATCAGGAAGGCCACCATTTCAAAATCCGATATCCTCCCAACTGTTATCTTCATATTTCAAGGAATTTAGCAAAATTTGACACTGCTGTATTGCTCTTTGATCTGCACCAAGTGAGCCAAGTGAAGAGATGGATACATGTTCCATCATGGCTTTGAGCTCTTGAATGAGCTGTCGATGAAGAGGCACCATTCACTGTGGTTACAGGTGATTCCAATTGCTTCAAACAGACTGGTTACATTGCAGGAGAAGCAAAACCCATTAGTTGTTACACAGAGGAGAGAGAGAAATAGTTAATCTGGGTGGTTATATTTCAACAAATTACAGACTACTTAATCAAAACATAAAAAGTTACTGACAGTAGGAATAAACAGCAGTTTAATAATTTTCCTTGGAAAAATAAAATGTTAATTAAAAGGAGTCTTCATTTCGCTATATAATGAATTAGCTGTATTTTTTTTGACGTTTTTATATATATATATATATATATATTCACCCTCACTATTTGTGGTGGGCTTCAATTTGAATAAGTGCTCAACTCAAAGAGGTTCCACTTCTCCCATTTAACTAAGACTGGAGGATTAGGGTCAATAACAGGCATCCAAATAAAAAATAAAAATAAAAAAAAAGCGCCAAAGGAGCTGAACAATTAGTCTCGTGTACAAATTTTATTAGTAATAAATTAATCCACTTTGATTTTAGTGTTTGAGAATATCCTATTAGAATTTTTCAGATTGAATTTTAATTTCAGATGGAATTTGTCATCAGTTTCTCTTGCAGTTAAAGCTTGATGCCTTTTATTCTCAAAATTGCCACTTTGCTTTATAAGTTGACTAATATTTCCATTGATATTTTCAGTACCTTCTCTCCCACCGGCTCCTAGCTCTGTGCCTACAACCCATCCACTGCTGATTCGCAATGCAGAGCCAGCCACTGTGATGGGAGTTACTCGTGTTCACAGAGGTAACAGGCAACGAGGTACATATCGCTTCAATCCTAGCACCTCCACATTGCAGGTGAACATACACAGTGCCAATAATCGCCAACCTAACCCACCAGTCATTTTGCAAAGGTGAATAAATGTTTATTTTCAATTTAATAATTGTATTTTTTTTCTTTTAAATATTAGAATTTTGAAATAGTATTTCAGTAACAAAAAATGTTTTTTGTCCAGATGTTAAGGTTTTGTTTTTTTTTTTTGTTTTTTTTTTTCTAAGAACGAAAAACTTTAACATGCTTTTATTTTATTTTTTTTCCCTTGATTCTAGTTGGGGGTTGGGTGAAAATAGGAATGTTTGATCTTGGGTTTCATTTAATGAGAAAATGATAATTGAACAAAAGCATCTAAAAAGTATATTTGAAAATGGGGCACATCTCCATAAGAATGAAAAATAAATACATTCAGTTTGACTCCTTGTTCTAATGTTCAAAATTTTATTTGAAAGATTTTTTTTTTTTTTTTTTTACAAACTTAATATAAAAGAATCTATTAGAAAACTATTAAGTTGTGTACCAATAGTGATGTTAATTTGTCATTTTTGTCAATACTGAACTATAACCTAAAATTTATATACAGGCTGTTAGGACCTGCCACCGCAGCAGATGTTTTGCAGCTTACCTCAGGGCAGGCAAATTTTTCCTCTCAGACTAGAGTTGTGTTGGCTAATGAGGATCTGCGACTTATATCTCGCCAGGATGATGACTTGTTTGATGAGTTATTTCAAGTAAGTTTTGCTTTTATGGTATGACTCATAAGGCAGTGTTATGCAAGATGGTATTTTTTCTCTTGTTTCTCACCTTTGTTAGTTGACTATTAAGCTTTGAATTTTAACTAAGTTTATTCTTTACTCTTGATTATCATAATCTTTCAACAAATGTAATTCAAGTCTGTATGAAAAGTTACAAAAATGGAAAAATTAAATTTGTAGAAGAGAAAATATCTCTCTGGTCTTTATGGCTTGTCGGGTTTCAGGAAAATGACTTTGCTCATACTTGAAATTAATGGTGTGCAGTAACAAGGAGAAAAATACTATGCTCTTATGGCTGTCCATCACCCTTAGCCTTAATGTAAAAAAAAGTTCTCCATTTTCAAAACCATTTTTCTTTATAAAATTTTTTTTTTTTTTTATCAAAGGAGCACTAAAAACTCAATTTGCATTTTGTTTAATAACTGGCAGAATTTTCAGATTTCTGCTTTGTTTGCTTGGTTATATTAAATTTTGAAGGAGCAAAGTTTGATTGGTACATAAAAAGAAAGTAGCAAAAGTCTGGATTACAAATAATGCTAAACAAAAAAAAAAAAGTGTACCTGAAAATTTTTTTTTTTTTCTTAATCTGAATACTTTTGTTCTGAAGGATAACTATCCAGACAATAGTTCAGCTGGTCCTGGTGTTCTCTCTTGCATTCCCTCTACATTAACCAGATGGACAGAGGAAGCTAAAGTACTTGATGGGGACAGTGTACATGACTGTGTAACAGGTAAGCACAACTTTTTACATATCACTTGAATATGACATTATTTATTCACCTGACCCTGACAAGGAGGAAATATTTTCCAAAATCAAATTTGGTTGCTACTGCTTTTTGCATCTTCAATATGTTAAATTTTTGAAATTATTTGGTTATCTGTAATGATTCTTTTATGAAGTTGTGATAGGTGTATTGTAGTGAAGTTTCTCATTAAATCAAGATATCCCTGCCTCTTTCTGGAAAGCATATTCTCATTTTTCTTCTTTCGAAATCTGACAGATTTCTTACCTCTATTCTAATTTCTTACTGCTACTCTAATTTCATGAAAGGACAATACTATTCTCAATCACACTTGAGAATGACCTCATACTCTGCATAAAAATTTATACCAATCTTAAAGGAAATCCATGTAGGGAACTTATCTTCATTCACAATAAAAGCAATGAATGAGCCATGTAAATCCAAATAATTGCAAGTTTCCATTCTGTTAATTTAATTTCTCTTTCAGTCTTGAAAAGTCAGGTGATTGAAACTCTGGAAAAACATCGTGATACTGAATTAGAAGAACGCAGAGAAAAACGACGAAAAGCAACTGAGGAGGAAAATGCCCAGAAAGCACAGGCCAAAGCTGAGGAGCAAAAGTCTGATAATACATCAACGGATGAGATCAACAAAAAATCGGAGGCACAGTCAGCTTCAAATATGGAGGTGAGACTATTGCAATTGAAACCTCAGATCTAAATTTTGCCTAAATAAGAATTGGAAGAGAAATTATTTCAATTAGTATTGGATGAGAAGATTGAAGATAAAAACAAATTATCTAATTTTTATTACCCTCCTTGCATAACTCCAGTTATGTTGCTGCTGCTACTTACACTGAATCCAGTAGGAAAATAATTAAATCTTAAACTCCTTTTAAAATCATTGATAATGAGTGGAAAACTAAAGATCCAGAAAGCTTATTCATTCTGGTGCAGAACAATCAAGTTCAAGACTTATTTGGAGAGTAGTGATCTGAAGAAAAAAAAATTCTTTTTTTTTCTTTTTTTTTTCTTTCTTTTTAGGAAAATTCTTTACATGAAAAGAATCTCTTGAAATTAAAACTTTTTAAAAATTTTAGTAGTTCTGGTATTTTTATTTGTGTAAAATGCAGATTTTTTATTTTTTTTTTTTTTTTTTTCTCCTCCACTTTAGAAAAATATCTAGTTAAATCTGATAAATTTGTGCCTTAAATAGCATTTTTCTTTCTCCCGACAGGTGTCAACACCCAATATTCACACTTCCACTTCAGCTGAAAGTGAAGAATCTAACAAATCCAGTGAGTAAATACTAAGCTGATTTCTAACTTAAATTTTAGACTTTAATTTAGAATTAACATAGTCTTTGTAAAATAGCCTTTTCTGGATATTTACTGAGTTTCATGTGTGCTTCCAGTGAAGATTGCATTTTGTTTGGACCAATCACTAATATTCACTCCCAAACTAATATTCACTCAATCCCTAAATACTTATCAAAGATATATCCAAATTTGAATTCAAACACATTAACTGACACACCAGGCAGTATTTTCTCTTCAAACTTTTAGTCTAGTAACATAAATCACTTTCCTTATTAGTCTGTACATTTTTATTTGTATTTAATAATTAAGATAAATTTGTCAGTTAGTAATATTAACTTCTCAACTTTTAATCTTCCTGCTTCCTCTCAATTTCCATGCCTTTTTTTTCTTCATTACTTTGTGCATAATATTTTATGCAGGGCTTGATATTAACCATGTCCCATCATCTAAGGGTTGATAGAACACAAGTTTAGAATGATGCTAAGACAATATAAATTTTAAATTAATATTCTATTTATAAAAAAATGCAATTTCTTAAAGTAAATTTAATTTTGATACCATTAGTGGCAAGCCTTTAATAAATGGAATATATATATATTTATATATATATATATATAAAACACATGTATATGTGGAAAATTTTTAATCAGACTTGTTTCACTGGAGGGAAAAAAAAATAGACATGGACCTACTTGGAGAAAGTTGATTTAAAATCCAGAGACCCCAATATATATAATACTCTAATTGTAGAAGTCATCTAATAATTTACTTATTAGAATGCCAGAAATAATGTGGGGAAAATCTGAATGGCTCTTTCACTACAGAATTATCGGAATTGGATCAAGTTGGCTCCCCATAAAAATCATTACTTGTAGAACAACATTTCTGCCTAGAAAAACATGATTTCAAAAGCTATGCGAAAGTCACTATAATTGAAAAAATAGAAATAGACAGAAAAGATAACCTTAGAAAAATACTAGAGGAATATGAATGCAAATAAATTTTGTGCCTCAAAACACTTCTAGACCGGCTTAACCACAAATTTCACAACATAGAATTAATATATAACCCCATAAATCAAGCCCTACCCACATTTCTCACCCACACAAGACAGACATGCTTGCAGAGGTGTTATGTACACTCATATACACATACACACATCATACACACTCTCAAAGAACTAAGATAACATACGCTTAACACATGCATCCCATTCCCAGCAACCAATAAAATTGTCAAAAAGATCAAGGAGGTAATTCTTAAGCCAGGAATCTCCCATCCTCTATTTTAAAAACAACCTGAAAGGACTGACCAAAACATTAACGATAAAAAAAACAAACAAAAACTACAGATAAAGTTCACTTTCTTCAGAAACGGGTATTCACTCCTGTAGTTCACTGCTACAAACAAGCATGGTTTTTTGTTTTTTTTTCTATTGATGATGGCCTTGCTGGCTGAAACTAGTTGAGGAACGTAATTGAAATAATAAAACAAAAAAATAATATACAACACAGTGTGTCTGAAAATTAAAAATTTTTTAAACATTTTTTATTGTTCAATATATATATATATATATATATAGTGGCTGGCCACTCATATCCTAGAATGCCTGTTTACTGGGGGCAGCTGGCTAACTAATCCCTGTTGTAGACGTCTCTGCTCTGGCACATTTGCGTTTGTTCAACACCCATAGCCAACCTGTGGTTCATACTCCAACAATGCTAAGCTGACCTTAGTTACTGTTACTGGGAGATACTGCGTTATCTAGTGTGATCAGCAGTCTGAACAAGTCCAGTACACTCAAACCCTCTGTCACAATGATTTGTGGCTTCATGCTAGCACAACCACCAATGGCTCCCCAAGAGTTCCATCTACCCAATTTCACTAACAAGGCTTTGACCAACCTATGGTATGGTTTTCAGGCATTTTCCAAAGGTGTTGCACACTGGGATTGCCTACCTCCAGACCAATAACAGCAAGAAGTTACCCTACCTGACAAATCAACCCTGGTGAAATTCAAACCTGGCAGAAAGTGAACATTCTAACTACTCAGCTATGTGCCTATATATATATATATATATATATATATATATATATATATATATATATACACACACACATAGTTTCAAGATATTTTTGTGTAATTTTGGTAAATATCTGTTAAAATGAGATGTCGGCATTTTCATTTTTGTGTAATTTAGACAATTTATCCATTGGACCTTGTATATATATACTGCTGCTATTTTTATGTATGTAAATAGAACAAACAAGCACAAAGACATGCAGACTCTCCTCAAATGCCAAGCATGAACCCATAAGTCAGAACAATTGTGTTTATGATACCCAACTTCAGTGAGTCCCAAAATACTCTTCCAACACATTCCTTTTAGCTGAACTGATGAAGCCAAATAAAACACATTTTTTTTTTTTTTTTTTTTTTTTTTTTCTTGTTACTTTTTGAATGGACCATTAATACATGTTTTCTCTCTATCAAACTAAATTGAAAATATCACTGAGAATTTTAATGATAACCATGGTAAATTTAGTTGTAATCTGAGGCAGACAATTTTTTTTTGTGTGTGTGTGATATATACTGGAAAATTGCAAATATTCCTTTATATAGAAAATGAATACATAGCACATTCTTGAAATATAAAAGTTACTTGTGCATAAAAATTAAATTAGAATATTTTAAGTGGATTTAAGCAAGTGGTTTTTGTTTTATTGATATTTAATATATGAACAAACTTAAATAACAAAATTAAACATTTTGATTTGGTCTTTTGAGTGGGCAGAGCTTTTGCCTTGTACAATTCAAGTTTCGTGTAAAAACTCAATTACTGAACATTTTGATTTCTATGGATATGTTTTTTTTTTTTCTCTCTCCTTGCTTTATAAAATTGCTTCAGTATTTTTACTGGAGTATTTATTCCTACTCCAGAGTTAAATATTGCAGTAGCTGTTAGAATCGAGTAGTAGTTTTATGTACAGATAATTCTATTATACAACTAGTGATGTAGAACATTTTCCCTTTTTTGCAGATGTTACTGAAGGTGTTCAAAGTTCTGCGATGGAGGCTGAATTGTCTGATCAGCTGTGTGCTTGGGGAGCCACTGCAGCCACAACTGCTGATCAGCCTTCATCGGCTGTGAAGTCACATTTTTCAACTCCAACAGTGACAAGTTCCCCAATATGTACTCCTTCAGTTGTAGGAAGCTCTACTTCAGAAGGTATTTCCAGCACTTCTGATGGTCTCAACCTCTTGTGCACAGCTAGCAGAACGCTTCTGGCTGACTCCATGTCTACACCGCTTCAACCAATTCCTATTTCAACACCAAGGGCACCAATTGCTTCTACACGTACACAAGGGAATGGAGGTGTTGGAAGACGGTAAGTAAAATCAAAAACTATTAGAAAATGTTTTAGCTTTCAGCATTTCTTGAGGTCTCAACCACTGAAATGTTATAAAATAGAAGAAATTCCTCCTGCCCCAAATTTGGCTCCCTTTTCAGAGACTTCCATTCCTCTCTAAAGAGTTTATGCAAAAGGCTCTTGACTACTAATAACGTTCATTCGTTGGTAACAGTTTTACTTTTTACATTATTTGCTAAATTATTGAACTTGATGAACAATTGTAATTAAAAAAGAAAAAAATATATAATTATGGAATGTGCACAATATGAAGACAAATGTTTTTGAAGAAAAAATTGATTTTTCAATGACAAGTTAGACAAATGTATGTTACATACTCTGAAACTAGTTTTAGAGGTGTTCATTCATTTTATTTTCTTCATATAAAACAGACTGAATACATCCAGAAGAGCGTTCCAAAGTTTATATTTGGGAGCAATTTAACAGCAATGTGAATTGTCCTTTTCAGAATGCTCTACAAGTTTTCAATTAAGGTGGGCAAACAAGCAGGCTACAACTTCAAATGGGCTGAAACTAATTTTATTCAGATATTAGTTTGGTTTTTTCTTTTTCCTGTTTTTTCCCTTTCTTTTCCTGTTTTTTCCCTTTCTTTTCCTGTTTTTTCCCTTTCTTTTCCTGTTTTTTCCCTTTCTTTTCCTGTTTTTTCCCTTTCTTTTCCTGTTTTTTCCCTTTCTTTTCCTGTTTTTTCCCTTTCTTTTCCTGTTTTTTCCCTTTCTTTTCCTGTTTTTTCCCCTTTCTTTTCCTGTTTTTTCCCCTTTCTTTTCCTGTTTTTTCCCCTTTCTTTTCCTGTTTTTTCCCCTTTCTTTTCCTGTTTTTTCCCCTTTCTTTTCCTGTTTTTTCCCCTTTCTTTTCCTGTTTTTTCCCTTTCTTTTCCTGTTTTTTCCCTTTCTTTTCCTGTTTTTTCCCTTTCTTTTCCTGTTTTTTCCCTTTCTTTTCCTGTTTTTTCCCTTTCTTTTCCTGTTTTTTCCCTTTCTTTTCCTGTTTTTTCCCTTTCTTTTCCTGTTTTTTCCCTTTCTTTTCCTGTTTTTTCCCTTTCTTTTCCTGTTTTTTCCCTTTCTTTTCCTGTTTTTTCCCTTTCTTTTCCTGTTTTTTCCCTTTCTTTTCCTGTTTTTTCCCTTTCTTTTCCTGTTTTTTCCCTTTCTTTTCCTGTTTTTTCCCTTTCTTTTCCTGTTTTTTCCCTTTCTTTTCCTGTTTTTTCCCTTTCTTTTCCTGTTTTTTCCCTTTCTTTTCCTGTTTTTTCCCTTTCTTTTCCTGTTTTTTCCCTTTCTTTTCCTGTTTTTTCCCTTTCTTTTCCTGTTTTTTCCCTTTCTTTTCCTGTTTTTTCCCTTTCTTTTCCTGTTTTTTCCCTTTCTTTTCCTGTTTTTTCCCTTTCTTTTCCTGTTTTTTCCCTTTCTTTTCCTGTTTTTTCCCTTTCTTTTCCTGTTTTTTCCCTTTCTTTTCCTGTTTTTTCCCTTTCTTTTCCTGTTTTTTCCCTTTCTTTTCCTGTTTTTTCCCTTTCTTTTCCTGTTTTTTCCCTTTCTTTTCCTGTTTTTTCCCTTTCTTTTCCTGTTTTTTCCCTTTCTTTTCCTGTTTTTTCCCTTTCTTTTCCTGTTTTTTCCCTTTCTTTTCCTGTTTTTTCCCTTTCTTTTCCTGTTTTTTCCCTTTCTTTTCCTGTTTTTTCCCTTTCTTTTCCTGTTTTTTCCCTTTCTTTTCCTGTTTTTTCCCTTTCTTTTCCTGTTTTTTCCCTTTCTTTTCCTGTTTTTTCCCTTTCTTTTCCTGTTTTTTCCCTTTCTTTTCCTGTTTTTTCCCTTTCTTTTCCTGTTTTTTCCCTTTCTTTTCCTGTTTTTTCCCTTTCTTTTCCTGTTTTTTCCCTTTCTTTTCCTGTTTTTTCCCTTTCTTTTGGAACCACCACCTATAATTCTACTGCAAAAACATTACACTACTACTTTGTTGTTTAAAAACCATAAGTGTAGTTTGTCATTTGACATTGAAAAGATCACTTGAAAAATCAGTTTTCATATATTTAATTGCCCTTTTCATTTGATTTTATTGGATGTCTTATAAAGGAGGTCCAGTGATCTCTCACTTGTTTTAAGATCCAACAATTTGTCCTTTTCAACACTTCCTCACTATATCTAAAAATTTCATGTCTTGACAGATTTATTTGAAATGGTATTCAATTTGCTCTAATCAAACTTGCATCAGAATCATCCTGGATCTTCCATCTGTCACAGTTTGATTGTAACTGCTGATCAGGTCTACAATTTCCAGTGTTGCTTTACTTCTTGAAAATTTTAAATGATTCTCTTTATCTGTTGGTTGAGCATTTAAAGCTATAAAATTAAATGCGACTATTAATTTGAAATTCTGAAAGTTGGGGAAATATTGTACAAATGGCTACATGTTTGGGTTCCATCCTGTTCAGATGCTATCATTTAGCAAATAAACCTTTTGATTACAATCAATATTTTTTTTTTATATTGATAAACTATAAATTGGCTACTGTGAGCTGTTGATTAATTTTCCTTTGCTTATATTGCAATAGTGTAAAGTAACTTCTATAACTGCTTTAATTTAAGTGTTACTTACATGTGACCTCTTTTTGAATTATGCATTTTTCTAATATAAGGTTAGCATTATTGAATTTTCAAACTATAGAAGAAATTAGATTCTAGCAGAATTGGAAAATGGATGTATATCTTGTATTTCTAACATGCATCTAAGCACCAATATTTGTACAGTTACTGCAACTGTATTTCCATTTGTGAATAATTTTGTAAATTTTTTCTCTTTATAGAGTGACCTCCAGTAAGAACTCGAACCCTGAAGAGACTCCAATGGAAGTAATGGTTACCCCAGAAAGCAACTCTGCAGGGGCTGCTGGTGGTGGCAATAGTGTTGGTATAGTGTCCAGTGATAATGCAAATGAATCTGTTCTCTCAGATTCCTCTGCTATAAGGGGTACAAATGGAGATGAATCAAAAGACCAACAAAATGCCTCTGCTAATGCTCCTACTGAAGGGGGCACTTCTATTGACTTGAGTGTATCATCTAATGTGACACCTGATGTGTTGGGTACACCCAGCACCATTCCTTTGATTAGTCAACATTTCACTCCCTCAGAGAATGGTCAGCATTTTTTATATATATATTTCATTTACTTAAATTTTATTGATTGCTTTCATAAAAAACATAAAAAGCTGAAGAAAATTCAGATTTTTTTTTTAAAAATGCTTTATTATTATTAGACTTCTGGTCTCTCTAAATTTGATGTTCTACTGAAGCAAATTTTAGATATTTTATTTTGCTATTCATTTTTTGTTCACCTCTTCAAACTTACGTGTTTCTAGCATCACTTTGATGAATGCATTATAGTTAACCATTTGGAATTTGAGTTTTCATGAGGAAATTTTTGCCATGAAATCATTGGCAAAATCTGTAAATTGCATATTGGTATTAAGTTATTAAGAACTTTGCAAAAAAATATATTTGTCAAAGTAGTTAATTTATCTATGAGATTAGTTTTATATAATTAGAAGCGAATGTTTGAATTGCCTATTGTATGATATTACTTTTGTTTTTTAGTTGGATCCCAAAGTCATCAGACAAGTTCTGAAGGGTTGCAGTCAGGAGATACCAGTATTCCTGAACTAACATCTGCCCTGGCAGGAAAGTGAGTTGAAATTGTTTTATTTGGATCGTTGAGTGCATCTTTTTAAATAAAACTTTATTGTATGGTCTAGAACTTCCTTTTTTTTTCTATGTAGGTCAATCCTGATTTCTTTTGCAGTTAATAGATTCAAAAATATTTCTTGAATGTGAGGGGGAAAGAAATCTACTTCTGCTAGTGACTTAGAAAATCTGTCCTTTAAGTTGGATGACATAAAAAGATAAAATACCGCCTGTTATATGGTGCAAATTTCAGGCATTAGAATGAAAATGACAAGGGTATTTATTCAGATATTGAAATAATGTGAACATGGGATCTATTGCTGAATCAAAACCACAATTTTGTTGGGGATTAATACTAGCCAGTGTATTGAAATGTTCAGTTGAGGTAATGGAAAGAAATAATCTTGTGTAATTTTTTTTTTTTTTTTTTACAGTAACATTTTTTTTTTTTACAGTAACATGAATGAATCTCTGTCAATGCCAACCATTACAAGCACCCCAATCACAGAAAGCAGCAATTTAACATCAGCAGCTGCAGCAGGTAGACCTGTAGGTATGTACAGCACTGATATGTCATTCAACCAGCAATCACAACCTGGGAGTCAAGATCAAGGTATGTTTAAGCAAATGGCTTTGGTTGTATCTCTCCATTTGTTAAAGAATGCAGGCAGAAAAGTTTTATCCTGTCTAAAATATTAAGTTGACAAGAGAAATTGTCAAAAAAAATGCTGGATTCATTTGTCATATGCCTCTCCAAAACAAAGGTTGGCATGTATAAATGATCATTGAACTTATTTCATCCTGTGATTTGAAACCCTCGTTTTGCTTTAGATAGGAGTAAATTAATATTTTCATGAGATCGTTGATAAAGCTGGAAGACAATTATTGTCATCAATTATAGTTTTCTCAAAATTTTCAGCTTAACTTTTGTATGGGATACGGTTTTTACATATATTTATATACATGCACCCATAATCATAACACTATTGGATAGAGAATGTTTTTAGCTATTAAACATTATTTTTTTCACGTAGTCATCACCATTGACTGTTATTTTCTTGGCGATCTTCAAATTGACAGCTGTGCAGGGATACATGGAATGTGGCTTAAAATGCACATTACCCATTGTTTCTCCATTAATGTATTAATAGTGCAATTTTTTTTCACATGGAGGTCAATGATACCTGTGCTTCATGTGCACTTTCACGTTGGATGCTATTTTGCCAGATTGCTAACAAAGCCAAAAAGGGTTTATTGGTGGAAGTGTTTAACCTCTACTGCCAACAAAATAAGGGACATTAATTTCAAAGTAACCTCTATAAAACATTACTGAGAAAGCAGGGATGCCTTCAGAGAGAAGCCCGGAGATGTGTATCCTCATTGTTAACAAGATATATCTCAGAATGTAATGTTATGCTTTTGCTATTTTCTATTAGATTCTGCACTACCTGAAGGTGTGGATCCCTCTTTTCTGGCTGCTCTTCCTGATAACATTCGACAAGAAGTTATTGCTGAACAATTACGACTGCAACGCATACAACGGAGGGCTCAACAACAGGCTCAGAATAGCAACAATATGGGTCTCCTTGAAGTCAATCCAGAGTTCCTTGCTGCCTTACCACCTGCTATTCAGGAAGAGGTTTGTCCAAAGATCTTTTCTTTGTTTGTGATGAGCATATTTTATATATATATTTATATAGTTTACGCTGAGCTTTTTTTTTTTTTTTTTTTTTTTTTTCTTAATGAAATAGCTTTTTTGAATGAGTCAACCTTTTGAATTTACAACTCGAATTTATTTTTTAGTTCAAAACCTGATGATAGGGCCCTTTTTTCTTTTCTTTTCTTTTCTTTTCTTTTTTTTTTTTTTCTTTTCTCTTCTTCTTTCTCCTCTTCTTCTTTCTCTTCTTTTCTTTCTCCTCTTCTTCTTTCTCTTCTTTTCTTTCTCTTCTTTTCTTTCTCTTCTTTTCTTTCTCTTCTTTTCTTTCTCTTCTTTTCTTTCTCTTCTTTTCTTTCTCTTCTTTTCTTTCTCTTCTTTTCTTTCTCTTCTTTTCTTTCTCTTCTTTTCTTTCTCTTCTTTTCTTTCTCTTCTTTTCTTTCTCTTCTTTTCTTTCTCTTCTTTTCTTTCTCTTCTTTTCTTTCTCTTCTTTTCTTTCTCTTCTTTTCTTTCTCTTCTTTTCTTTCTCTTCTTTTCTTTCTCTTCTTTTCTTTCTCTTCTTTTCTTTCTCTTCTTTTCTTTTTCTTTTCTTTTTCTTTTCTTTTTCTTTTCTTTTTCTTTTCTTTTTCTTTTCTTTTTCTTTTCTTTTTCTTTTCTTTTTCTTTTCTTTTTCTTTTCTTTTTCTTTTCTTTTTCTTTTCTTTTTCTTTTCTTTTTCTTTTCTTTTCTTTTCTTCTTTTCTTCTTTTCTTTCTCTTCTTTTCTTTTTCTTTTCTTCTTTTCTTTCTCTTCTTCTTTTCTTTCTCTTCTTCTTTTCTTTCTCTTCTTCTTTTCTTTCTCTTCTTCTTTTCTTTCTCTTCTTTTCTTTCTCTTTTCTTTTTCTTTTCTTTTTCTTTTCTTTTTCTTTTCTTTTTCTTTTCTTTTTCTTTTCTTTTTCTTTTCTTTTCTTTTCTTCTTTTCTTCTTTTCTTTCTCTTCTTTTCTTTTTCTTTTCTTCTTCTTTTCTTTCTCTTCTTCTTTTCTTTCTCTTCTTCTTTTCTTTCTCTTCTTCTTTTCTTTCTCTTCTTCTTTTCTTTCTCTTCTTTTCTTTCTCTTCTTTTCTTTCTCTTCTTTTCTTTCTCTTCTTTTCTTTCTCTTCTTTTCTTTCTCTTCTTTTCTTTCTCTTCTTTTCTTTCTCTTCTTTTCTTTCTCTTCTTTTCTTTCTCTTCTTTTCTTTCTCTTCTTTTCTTTCTCTTCTTTTCTTTCTCTTCTTTTCTTTCTCTTCTTTTCTTTCTCTTCTTTTCTTTCTCTTCTTTTCTTTCTCTTCTTTTCTTTCTCTTCTTTTCTTTCTCTTCTTTTCTTTCTCTTCTTTTCTTTCTCTTCTTTTCTTTCTCTTTTCTTTCTCTTCTTTTCTTTCTCTTCTTTTCTTTCTCTTCTTTTCTTTCTCTTCTTTTCTTTCTCTTCTTTTCTTTCTCTTCTTTTCTTTCTCTTCTTTTCTTTCTCTTCTTTTCTTTCTCTTCTTTTCTTTCTCTTCTTTTCTTTCTCTTCTTTTCTTTCTCTTCTTTTCTTTCTCTTCTTTTCTTTCTCTTCTTTTCTTTCTCTTCTTTTCTTTCTCTTCTTTTCTTTCTCTTCTTTTCTTTCTCTTCTTTTCTTTCTCTTCTTTTCTTTCTCTTCTTTTCTTTCTCTTCTTTTCTTTCTCTTCTTTTCTTTCTCTTCTTTTCTTTCTCTTCTTTTCTTTCTCTTCTTTTCTTTCTCTTCTTTTCTTTCTCTTCTTTTCTTTCTCTTCTTTTCTTTCTCTTCTTTTCTTTCTCTTCTTTTCTTTCTCTTCTTTTCTTTCTCTTCTTTTCTTTCTCTTCTTTTCTTTCTCTTCTTTTCTTTCTCTTCTTTTCTTTCTCTTCTTTTCTTTCTCTTCTTTTCTTTCTCTTCTTTTCTTTCTCTTCTTTTCTTTCTCTTCTTTTCTTTCTCTTCTTTTCTTTCTCTTCTTTTCTTTCTCTTCTTTTCTTTCTCTTCTTTTCTTTCTCTTCTTTTCTTTCTCTTCTTTTCTTTCTCTTCTTTTCTTTCTCTTCTTTTCTTTCTCTTCTTTTCTTTCTCTTCTTTTCTTTCTCTTCTTTTCTTTCTCTTCTTTTCTTTCTCTTCTTTTCTTTCTCTTCTTTTCTTTCTCTTCTTTTCTTTCTCTTCTTTTCTTTCTCTTCTTTTCTTTCTCTTCTTTTCTTTCTCTTCTTTTCTTTCTCTTCTTTTCTTTCTCTTCTTTTCTTTCTCTTCTTTTCTTTCTCTTCTTTTCTTTCTCTTCTTTTCTTTCTCTTCTTTTCTTTCTCTTCTTTTCTTTCTCTTCTTTTCTTTCTCTTCTTTTCTTTCTCTTTTCTTTCTCTTCTTTTCTTTCTCTTCTTTTCTTTCTCTTTTCTTTCTCTTCTTTTCTTTCTCTTTTCTTTTTCTTTTCTTTCTCTTTTCTTTTTCTTTTCTTTTTCTTTTCTTTTTCTTTTCTTTTTCTTTTCTTCTTTTCTTCTTTTCTTTCTCTTCTTTTCTTTCTCTTTTCTTTCTCTTTTCTTTCTCTTTTCTTTCTCTTTTCTTTCTCTTTTCTTTCTCTTTTCTTTCTTTTCTTTCTCTTCTTTTCTTTCTCTTCTTTTCTTTCTCTTCTTTTCTTTCTCTTCTTTTCTTTCTCTTCTTTTCTTTCTCTTCTTTTCTTTCTCTTCTTTTCTTTCTCTTCTTTTCTTTCTCTTCTTTTCTTTCTCTTCTTTTCTTTCTCTTCTTTTCTTTCTCTTCTTTTCTTTCTCTTCTTTTCTTTCTCTTCTTTTCTTTCTCTTTTCTTTTTCTTTTCTTTTTCTTTTCTTTTCTTCTTTTCTTCTTTTCTTTCTCTTCTTTTCTTTCTCTTCTTTTCTTTCTCTTTTCTTTCTCTTTTCTTTCTCTTTTCTTCTTTCTCTTTTCTTCTTTCTCTTTTCTTCTTTCTCTTCTTTTCTTTCTCTTCTTTTCTTTCTCTTCTTTTCTTTCTCTTCTTTTCTTTCTCTTCTTTTCTTTCTCTTCTTTTCTTTCTCTTCTCTTCTTTCTCTTCTCTTTCTCTTTTCTTTCTCTTTTCTTTCTCTTCTTTTCTTTCTCTTTTCTTTCTCTTCTTTTCTTTCTCTTCTTTTCTTTCTCTTCTTTTCTTTCTCTTCTCTTCTTTCTCTTCTCTTCTTTCTCTTCTCTTCTTTCTCTTCTCTTCTTTCTCTTCTCTTCTTTCTCTTCTCTTCTTTCTCTTCTCTTCTTTCTCTCTTCTTTCTCTTCTCTTCTTTCTCTTCTCTTCTTTCTCTCTTCTTTCTCTCTTCTTTCTCTTCTCTTCTTTCTCTTCTCTTCTTTCTCTTCTCTTCTTTCTCTTCTCTTCTTTCTCTTCTTTTCTTTCTCTTCTTTTCTTTCTCTTCTCTTCTTTCTCTTCTCTTCTTTCTCTTCTCTTCTTTCTCTTCTCTTCTTTCTCTTCTCTTCTTTCTCTTCTCTTCTTTCTCTCTTCTTTCTCTTCTCTTCTTTCTCTTCTCTTCTTTCTCTCTTCTTTCTCTCTTCTTTCTCTTCTCTTCTTTCTCTTCTCTTCTTTCTCTTCTCTTCTTTCTCTTCTCTTCTTTCTCTTCTTTTCTTTCTCTTCTCTTCTTTCTCTTTTCTTTCTCTTCTCTTCTTTCTCTTCTCTTCTTTCTCTTCTCCTCTTCTTTCTCTTCTCTTCTTTCTCTTCTCCTCTTCTTTCTCTTCTTCTCTTCTTTCTCTTCTCTTCTTTCTCTTCTTCTCTTCTTTCTCTTCTCCTCTTCTCCTCTTCTTTCTCTTCTTTCTCTTCTTCTCTTCTCCTCTTCTTTCTCTTCTTCTCTTCTCCTCTTCTTTCTCTTCTCCTCTTCTCCTCTTCTTTCTCTTCTCCTCTTCTCCTCTTCTTTCTCTTCTCCTCTTCTTTCTCTTCTTCTCTTCTTTCTCTTCTTCTCTTCTTTCTCTTCTTCTCTTCTTTCTCTTCTTCTCTTCTTTCCTTTCTCCTTTTCCTTTCTCCTTTTCCTTTCTCCTTTTCCTTTCTCCTTTTCCTTTCTCCTTTTCCTTTCTCCTTTTCCTTTCTCCTTTTCCTTTCTCCTTTTCCTTCTTTCTCCTTTTCCTTCTTTCTCCTTTTCCTTCTTTCTCCTTTTCCTTCTTTCTCCTTTTCCTTCTTTCTCCTTTTCCTTCTTTCTCCTTTTCCTTCTTTCTCCTTTTCCTTCTTTCTCCTTTTCCTTCTTTCTCCTTTTCCTTCTTTCTCCTTTTCCTTCTTTCTCCTTTTCCTTCTTTCTCCTTTTCCTTCTTTCTCCTTTTCCTTTCTTTCTCCTTTTCCTTTCTTTCTCCTTTTCCTTTCTCCTTTTCCTTTCTTTCTCCTTTTCCTTTCTCCTTTTCCTTTCTTTCTCCTTTTCCTTTCTTTCTCCTTTTCCTTTCTTTCTCCTTTTCCTTTCTTTCTCCTTTTCCTTTCTTTCTCCTTTTCCTTTCTTTCTCCTTTTCCTTTCTTTCTCCTTTTCCTTCTTTCTCCTTTTCCTTTCTCCTTTTCCTCCTTTTCCTTCTTTCTCCTTTTCCTTCTTTCTCCTTTTCCTTCTTTCTCCTTTTGTGGTTATAATAGCCAGAATTTTTTTTCTTTCTCTCTCCAAAACAAAAATTTGTTTGTCCATATACTTATTTTCAATTTCTTAATCTTTTAAACAGCCCTATTTTTTTTTTTAAGCAAATTCTCTTGACATATGGAATATTTTTATCATAAATTTAATGTTAGTTTTATTTTCAATGTTTGTTTGTTTGGTTCTGTTTGTCATTGGAATTTTAACCTTTTAATTTATTGTAGGTCCTTTCCCAACAACGTGCTGAACAAGCTCGTCTGAATGCTCAACAAAACCCCAGTAATCCAGAAACTCCTGTTGACCCAGCCAATTTCTTTGCTTCACTGCCCAGTTCCTTACGCCAACAAGTGTTAGCAGACATGGATGATAGCATGGTGGCTGTGTTACCACCAGACTTAGCTGCTGAAGCTCAAGCTTTGCGGCGGGAATTAGAAGAACGACATAGGCGGTTAATGCAGGAACGCTTTTTTGCTCAAACAGGAGCTGGTTCATTGTCAGCAATTCTACGCCAGACTGGTAACTAGTCTCTTGTTTTCATCTATTAAATGGAATATTTCTGATTATTAATAACTATACAAGCTTAACAGATAATGTAAAATTGAATGTTGCTTGAAATTTTTTTTATAAACATGCTTACATAGAGGAGCTATGAATATCTTCAGATTGAACAAAGTTTGGATCTAACATAATCCATTTTTTCCCTCTTTATAAAAGATTTGCAAAGATTAAGTTTTTTTTTTTTTTTTTTATACATACATAAAATTTGAATGGAAGTATAACTTTAATTACTTGAAATACATTGTGAATATTGATTCTAAATGTCTTCATTCTTTGTCAGGTCTCGCTGGCAGGCTGGGCACTCGCTATGCAATAAGGGCTGCACCACGCAGTGGGAACCAGTGGTGCTGGAGTGGAAACCGTCCTGGTCAGAGTAATTTAAGTGTGAATTCTGTAAAACTGCGAGGTCGCCAACTGCTGGATCATGAAGCTTTGACCTGTCTGCTTGTACTGCTGTTTCTTGATGAACCAAAGATTAACACCAATCGTCTTCATCGTGTCTTTCGCAATCTCTGCTACCATGCACCAACCAGAGCCTGGGTGGTACGTGCCCTCCTCTCTATTCTCCAGAGAACGAGTAACTGCACAAGATTTGACAATGTTGAAGGAGAGAAAGGAAAAGGAGAAAAGTCAAGGAAGCGTTCCCAGTCTATGCAGACAGATAACATGGCTGCTCTGAAAGTGGATACAAAGAACCAGGCCTCATGGTTATCTATAAGCCTTGAAGCTGCTTTGGGTTGCCGGACTAATGTCTTCCAGATCCAGCGGTCTGGTAAGAAGCATCCAAATCTTGCCAACTCTACTGTGACAATCCACCATCAAGCTGCTCCAGTAGTTTGTAGGCATGTCTTGGACTCTCTAATATCATTGGCTAAGAGTTTTCCTAGTCAATTCCTTCCTTCCCGCAAAGCTAAGGAGGCTTCAAAATGTGATACGGACAAGGATAAAGATGGAAAAGACAAGGAAGATGGTGATAAGGGAAAAACAGAAGGCACCCCAAGCAGTCCACGGGTAAAAGAAAAACAGGAAACGACAGGTAGTACTGGTGGTGGTGTTAGCAGCAGTATTAGTAAACAGGACTCTGATTTTTGGGATTTGCTTGTTCGACTGGACAGCTTAACTAGCCGTAAGGGTAAAGGACTACAGCGGCTTCATAGCACATCAGGTGTTGATATAGAGACTTTTACAATCACTGACTTTGAATCTGCCCCCATTGGCCAATTGATGGGTATGCTCTCACATCCTGTTATTCACTCAAGCCAAATGTTGACTGATCGGTTGTTAAGGCTGTTAGGACTAGTGTCAATTGGTTTACCTGATCTGATGGCCCAGAAACCTCAAGATGCTTCTTCATCTGGTAACAGCACAACAAGTGTATCTGTGAGCACAGGCACCACGCCATCAGCTACCTCTGCCGTGTCACTTTCTGTAGCTGGGGCTCCTGCATTGGCTGGTACCCCTCCAATTACCAGTGGACTTACTATTTCTGCTACTACTACTACAACTAATACTGGAACACCTGGTCAGCCACTTACACTAACTTCAGCACTTAATGAAGGCACTCCAAAACCCGCAGACAGCTGGTCAGAAGAAAATGCTGAAAAAACAGGTAAAACATTTGAGAATTTAAAGATCTCTTTCTTGATTATATTATGTTTTTTACAAATCTGCAAGTCTTTGCCAATGGATACTGAAGGTAATGTGTGCAAAATTAGAATTATTTGACATCTAGATGGCATGACCAAATCTACACTGAAATGGTATTTTACTTAGCTTTGTACCTTTAAAATGGAATATAATTTTGAAAATATTCAATCACATGTAGTTAAAAAATATATATTTATTAGTAATTAAGACAAATTAATTTATATCTTGAATATTTATTTCTTGGTTAACAGTGCGCCATTATTTTAAAATTCTTTTCAATTACTCCACACTGATTTATAAGCATAAAGATTGGTTTTTATTTTTTGCTTTCATTAGCATTTGTACCAGTTACTTTTGTAAGTTATATATATATATATATATATATATATATATGAGAGAGAGAGAGATCCAAATAAAGAGAAAGAACAGTCAGATTAACAATCCACAATTCTTTAGCATTTTTTTTTTTTTTTTTTTTTTTTTTTTAAAGTGCTCAATACAAAGTAGACCATAATATTATTTAAAATATTTTATCATCACAATGTCTTACAGAATCAATACTTTACCAATGTACTGTTTCATCTATTAGGTTGGTGCAAAAATAATTTCGTTTTTTAATATATGTTACTATGTGAGAAAACGAAATTATTTTTGCACCAACCTAATATTAAAAATCCAGGTATTAAAAAAATTTTATATTGGTAGCACAAAAAATGATTTTAAATTAAGATGGTATCAACATCTTATGTCCTTCAATAACAATGGGTATCATAACCAAACATCCTCTCTAAATATTTTTGGCATTTAAAAGAAACAAAATACCCACAGTAAAATCGAAATTATTTAAAAACAAAAAAAAAATTATAGATCATTAAATGGCCCATGTCTTATATACCTACAGGAAAAGTTATTAACTTTCTTAAAAATAAAGATTTATTTACAAAATAAATTAACTGTTTTTTGTAGACATTGTTATCTTCACATTAAAACAATGGGATTTTTTTATTAAAAAAAAAAAAAAAAATCTATACTTTAAAATTATACATCTATTTAATTACAGATAATGGTACAAAAAATGTGTACTTATTCCCTAAATTTTAATTTCAGCATTGCAATGTCTAATGTACCATTAATTATAAGTATTGCATTTTAAATCGTGTGTATATATATATATATATATATATATATATATTTAGTGTTTGTAAAATAATTAAATTGTATAAAAAGTTCGTTTGACAGCCCTAAAGTATAACAAATTAAAAAATGCCAAAATTAATCCATGGCTTGATACACTGAAATACATAGAAGTGTATGTATCGTATGTTCTTTTAAAAAAAAAAAAAAAAAAGTGAGGATGACATGTTTATTACATAGGACAATTCTAGACGGCCATGAATTACACACCCACACCCAGCCTCTAACCTACAATTATCACTTTTCAATATAAATTAGATCTGTATTTACATTTGTCAAAAAAGACAGCACCCATAGTAAAATTTTAAAATTTCATTCCCCACCCCCACTTAAACTCAATATATTTCTTAGTGTGCAAAAGTAAATCATTTTTTCTGTAGTTATTCAAGATTGCTTAAAAAAGGAACAGTAATTTTAACCATCAGTTCTGAAACAGAAATTTCTGTGATGCAATGATAAAATATTTTTAAAATATTATATATAACTGTTCCTGTATAAATTTAAAATTCTGATAGCCTTTGTAAACATTAGGTCTTGTACAGTGCCTCAGGAAGAGTTCCTTCTGCCCCTCCTTCCCAAATAAATAAGCCTGCTGGTTCGCTTAGATAGCAGTGTCCTGGCTTTCATTGTGTTGAGAAACCATTAAAACTTGGTTTTAATTAAATTTTGACATTTTTATTCAAAACTTAGTCTGGATATTTGGCTAACTTTCAGAAACTGATGATCAGTTAGACTCTTGGAAGAATACACCGATCTTAGAAACTCAACTTCAGCTTGCAGTTAAGGTAAGAAAAACTTTAATCTGCTAGATTTAACCTGCTAGTTTAGTTCTTATTTTAATTTTAAATCATTTAATTTGATTTTTCTTTTGTAGGTATTAACTTCTAAATCCTGTTCAGAAGAAGGTCTAGAAGATGCCACTAATTTGTTACTGCAGTTGTCTCGCGCCAATGCCTCTACACACAATGCTGTGCTAAAGCTGCTTTTGGACGGCGCTCAGGAACTTGGTCATACCATTTGCGAACACATTCGGTGAGTCCACACTTATAATGATTGCTTATTTTCCAGCTTTTACAAAACTTAAGTTGTGAAAAATGCTTTCAGTTAACTATTTCATAATTGTTTAATCTTTCTACAAAAAAAATATTTAATTAAACAGCTTATCCATTTTTGATGAATAGACCACTTGATGGGCATAATGCTTTTTACTAAAACTTTTCCTACTATAGAATAACCAGAAATCATGATTAGTGTTAAATTTTAACTTTAATTAGAAGGTGGGGGGATCACGAAATGCTCATTCTTTTCAAGAATTCATCATAGGGTTAATTATGCAGTCTTTTATAAATAACCATTCCACAGTAAAACTTTTCTTAAGTCTATTAAATATTGTTTGTGAAGTTTTGTTTTTCTTCTCTAATTCATGATACCTTATGTTTAAATGAAGTTTTATAAATGAAAAATCTTGAAGCTTTTATTTTAGTTCTAATTTCAAGTTAATAGATGAAAATACTTTGCTCTATTCCAAAATTAATTTAAATTGGCTGGAAGGAAAGGAGTTTTTTTCTTTCCTAAAAAGTTTATTTTTAGCACCATTTTTCTTTAGCTCCCATTTATTGCAATGTAATTCTGTTTATTCAAAAATCTTCCAAAAATAAAATAGGCTTTTTTTTTTTTTTTTTTGTAGCCCAACAGTAGCTTTTTTAGTATGTTGACATACTGATAGTGTGATAAGATTTAATATTGTTCTTCAGGGACTTTATCTGTAAAACATAATTGAAGAAAATGACAGGAGTGCCTTTTTATATATAACTTTGAAGTACACAGTAATCTTAAGAATTTAGGAAAATATTCTCCATAATGTTTTATTGAATTTTAGAAATTTGGGCTTTAAATTTACTATAGATATTGCTCTTATCTTCTGATTGTCGTGTATGGGCACCTGTATCTCGAAAAATTGACACATTTATATACATTAAAAAAAAAAAATCCAAAATTCTTTTAAAAATATTGATGTTTGATTTGTACTAAGCTTTTCTATTTATGATTAATAAATATAGTTTTTAATTAATATCATCTAAAAGGTGGGGGGGGATTAATACAGAATTTTAGGATTTAAATCTTAAATTATTCTAATTAAAATTTAAAAAAAAAAAAAAAAAAAAAATTTTGTAAAAAAAAAAAAAAAAAAAATCATTATTCATTGAAAAAAATTTTCTTAGGACAATAGTCCTTAATATCTTATTTATAAAAGCAATTAAAAGCTTTTCTAATTAAATAACAACATTGTTTTTTATTTTGTGATTCAGAGCAGATTTTTGATAAATGGTGTTTTTGTTAAAAAATTGATTTAAATTCTCCAAGCAGTCCTGCTTTTAGCTAATATAAATATGAAGAGGGAATTTTAATTTCTTGCAATTTTATAAAATTAAGTTCGGGGCTAACAGATGTAAAAAAAATAAAATAAAAACATTACAATAATTTCAAGGAACTTGTTGGAATGTTTATAGGAGGAATTATGTGCTTTCAGTACCAGTATACTTGATAATTGCAAGAAAGTTTAAAGGAAAAAAAAAAAAAAAAACAACAGCCAAAATTTGAGTATAACAACCAAGACACATGTTGGTCTGAACAGCAAAACAATAATGAAAGCTATATGGTTTACAAAGTTCAATTTTTTTTTATTTTTTTTTCTTTTCTTTTAAAGCTTAAAAGTTGAATGTCGTCTGAAAATTCCAGGTAGAAATGTCAGATTGCCCGAAGATTTAAGACCTAACAGCAGCCTTGCTGCTGCTGTTAGGTCTTAAATCTTCGGGCAATCTGACATTTCTACCTGGAATTTTCAGACGACATTCAACTTTTTAAGCTTTAAAAGAAAAGAAAAAAAACTAAAAAAAAATTGAACTTTGTAAACCATATAGCTTTCATTATTGTTTTGCTGTTCAGACCAACATGCCTGTCTTGGTTGTTATACTCAAATTTTGGCTGTTGTTTTTTTTTTTTTTTTTCCTTTAACTTTCTTGCAATTATCAAGTATACTGGTCTGAAAGCACATAATTCCTCCTATAACATTCCAACAAGTTCCTTGAAATTAAGTAATGTTTTTATTTTATTTTTTATTTTTAATGACTCATTCTTGTAAAAACAGCAAGTTTGTTTACTTGACATAATCTCAGAATATTTTTCTCATGTTTGAGATTGTCTGAAAGTTGCATATTACATTTATTTTCTTAAATTATTACTTTTCATTAATTTGACTTTCAAAATGCAATTTTTTAAAAAATTTATTTACTACATCTAGTACAATTAACACACTTTAATGGTCTTGACGATACATAGGTGTAACACTGAAAATGGAATCGGTCAGAAAAATTTAAATTCCAGTCAAAACTACTTCATTCACTTTGCATTAGTGTCATTAATCCATCTCTTTAGCTATGGGTAAAATCGTATAGCAAACTGGGTTCTTTGATCTGAATTAAAAAAAAAAAAAAAAAAAAAAAAGACAAAAGGAACTACTTTTGACTTTTTCAAACAATTGTGGCAATTCAGATATTGGAAGGAAGCTTTGAAGAGACATAGCATTTAAAACTTCAATTTCTATTCTTGAAGATATGTCAAGTTTTGAGACTAATGTCTGAATGAATTAATGTATTAAATTTTCTGACACATGTCCATGTGTACATATATCCTGAGTGCTTTAAAACAAAAAATTTTCTTTTCCAGCAAACTGCTGGTAGAAATTAGAGAGTTAAACTCAAAATTGAAAGAATTGCAAGGTGATGAGCCTAAGGACACTAGCCCACTGGTAAAGGGATATTTGACTGACCGGTGAGTAGATCTATTGTTTCAATCGGTTATCCACATACTAGATTCAGTTGCATTATTGAATATTTTGATCATAAAATCTATTTATTAAGTTAAATTTTGAAAACCTGAAACCTTTATGGTATATGTTCTGATAAAATTAGTGCAATTTTTGCTTTAAAATGTTTGCACAATGATTTCAATATTTAAGTTAATCTGTAATTTTGTACTCTTTCAGCATGGTAACTATTATGGTTGTAGAAGTGATTATTTGGGAATGTTAGTTTGCTGACTGTTCTTCTATTTTTATTATTAGGTTTACTCGTGCTGTTAATGTTGTGGTGTCTGCTCCAACCAAAATGAAAGGTGGCCATGATCTTCAGCTCCCGTCAATGTCCATGTTAACCAGCAAGAACTCTAGTCAGCAGTTCTTCCTACGTATCCTTAAGGTGATCATTCAACTCAGAGATGCTGCTAGACACTCACTTGCTAAGAAATCCAGAACTTCCAGTAAGTCAGTTTTCAAACTAGTTTCATATTGCTTCTTGAATTTTAAAGTTAGCATTTAATGGAGCACTGGTGTAAAGAAATAGTTCAATAATAAAACTTTTTATTTTGGTTGACTTTATATTTACTTCTCATAATTGTATAAACACTTTCTTGAAATATTAGGTTGGTGCAAAAATGACGTAATAATGTTGATTTTTGACGTTAAAAAATACGTCAAAAAACGACATTATTACGTCATTATTTTTGCACCAACCTAATACTAGAACTTGAAATAATTTCATTTAGGAATAACACTCCCACTCACCCAACTTTCATAACTAATGAAAAGTTCTTTTCACCATGGTAATTTTTCAGTTGGCATTGTTTCATCATTTGTATGGGTTTTTTTTTTTTTGTTTAGGTGGCCGTTCTTTGACTGATGATGTGTTAGTGCCTGCTTTGGAAGCTGAGGTGGAAGCCAGTTCCAGTGGTGCTGTAAGTGGAGCCCTCTTCTCTTCAACCACCTCCTCCCAGGATGGTGTGACTGTGACTCCCCACAGCAGTGGCATAGCTGGTACTGGGCCGACAATAGATGCAAACAGTGCCAGTACAAGCAGCAGCCAGGAGTTAAACAGTAACAGCACATCTGTGGAATCCCAACCAACTTCACAGTCAATCATGCAACAGCAGAGTTTCATAGATTCAGTCATCTCTATGACTGATTCACAAATGGATGTTGACCAAGCAGGTAGTAATTAAAGCTTTCAATTCTCTCTCTACATAAAGACTATTTTCTAGCTACAGCATTGATCATGATTGTAACCAATTTGGACTCTTAATGCTACATTATGTAACAAAGTTTACTTTAAAAAAAAAAAAAAAAATCTTAGGAAAAATAATGTAATCTGTTTAACTTAGAAAATCTATTGGATATTTGTTTCAATCTGATTTAGAAAACTGAGAAATATATGTAAATAATACAATTCAGTTGTAATTGACAAATTTCATAAAAGCAGTTACCTTTTATTCATTCATCTTATTGGCAAAAATTGTTGCTTACAGTTCCAAATATTGCCTATATTATTTGAAACTTCATTGATATCATTTAAAATCTTTTGAATCACTGTTTTTAAAAAATTCAACTATTTTCAATTATTGACAATTAGTATTTTTAATGTCCAAATTTTTTCCTTATCAATAAGATCTTCGTTTGCTACTGGGATTGATGGTGAAGCAAGTTATATTAATACGTAATAAGATGAATTAATGTTGTGTAGTTGAATAGTAATGATATAATTATCCTATTTTTTAAGTCTTATTTAAAGTACAGTTTGACATCTATCTCCTCCAGTAAATCTAGAGTATTTTAGAATTTCAGCTATTTTAACTACAAAATTTTTTGTAGATGTTCTGGATGACCGAAAAGTTCGGATGCGTAGAGAAGGTGAATTACCACGCCTCAGTGATCATTTACAATTGGATGACATGTGGACAACCCTCGGAGACTGTCTTACAGAACTAGCCAAGACCCCTGATCACCATGCTGTATTGATCCTACAACCTGCAGTGGAAGCCTTCTTTCTTGTTCATGCTGGTAAACTCCTTTTTGAAAACCCTAAATTAAGTTCTCTTTAAAATAAAACCAAATAAATTTTTGCTTAAGAATATTTTATTTTTCAACAATTTTAATTATAAATTGTTGTATTTTGCATAAATCTTTGAAACCAATTCTTACTGCAATAGCAAACATTTTTGGAGATAAACAAGTAGTAATACCATACATGTTAGCTTTCAAATCATAATGTCCTAAAATATTTATCTGCTGTCTAAATTGAACTGAAATTAAGCTGAATAATATTTTGTTCTAGCCCATCAGCTCAATTTATAAATTGATGACATAATAAATTGACAAACCTTTTCATTCTGGTTGAAGTCAAATGTATTGCGCAATCATATTCTATTTTGATTGAATAGGATGTTGTATTTAACTTTAGTCTATATATGTGTGCATAAAGTTACAATGCTTTGGGACTTCCTGGTCCCTGCACTAATGACACTGCCATTTCTTCCTTGGCTACCGAGTGTGTCCATGATTGAATCCTGCAGCCAACCATAGAGTGGGTCACTTCGACCCAAGTCTCTCCCTGTCACATTTGTTTTGCTCACAAGGCAGGCAAGGATTGAATTGTCACCAGATATTGCTGGATTGGTGTTCAAGCAGGACGATATTATAAGACAAAAAAATTTTGTGTAGATCAACAAGGTTTATATAGGAACACTTTTTCATATAAGAATCTACAACCATGCAGTCTAACAACCATTCCCTCATAGACTAATTTCATGACACTGTTTTCAAGTTGGAGTCGGGGTTTCAAACTGAGACTTCTTCAGGCAACAAATTATGGAATGCTGACAAAGCACTCATCTCGTTGTATAGAGACTTTCATTTCTTTCACTTGGCAATTTTGTCAGGGCACTCTGCTCAATTTATCTAATAGTGTGGAACAAGGTATGCATCGGGAGTTCTCTGTCAGCAAGTCATATAGGGATTGCCAAAGCATTTGTCTCCTGATGTAATAGAAGTGCATCTCTGCCTCAGCTGCTGCTCTGCAATTCCTCTCTGATCTGACACTTTTATGGACTCTCAACCAACATCAGGGTGGGGTCTGACATGATCTGGGGTTCCTGTATTTTCCAAATATCTAATCAGAACTCACTGTGTGTCCTAGGAAGCAATTTTCATATCCACATCTGGGGAATCCTTCCTCTGGAGAGTAGTGTTAGCAAGGTGTCAACCTGCCCCACTTACTCCTCCTTCTCTTATTCAGACCTTAGACTACGCCCATTGAAGGGTGTTATATTTTCTCCCCACCTTCTCTTGTTCACCAACTGGGGTCCTTTGACTGGGTGGCAATTAACTGTTAATTAAAATTATGTCTCAACTTCACATCATCAGAAATGGCCTTTTGATATTTTCTAGAATTATCACCTTGGCCAATTATAATTCCTCCCTTGTCTTTGAAGGATGCTTGTTCAAACTGTTATCTTACCAATTGAACGAATTCATCATTTGAGAGTGCTGTATTGTATCTAAAGAAATCTCACTTCTCCAGCAACACTTACACCTTCCACTCTTATCAACAAGTGAATATAGAATCATTTTTTTTTTTTTTTTTTTTTTTTTTACGCACTCTTCTTCACCACATCTAGCTATAAAATTATTATCTGTGGCTGGCTTGGTGGTCTCAGCCCAGAAATGCCAATCCTGGTTGATTTGCCAATGTTACTGCACTCCCCACACATCATCCCTCGGCCCTCAAGTAGATTTCAGCACTATCTTCTAACAAGGCCCTTTATTCATGAAATGAAAAAAAAAATAAGTGTATTTCTTTTTGTACAGTGTCAGTCATTAAAGCCTTCTGAAATGACTATATGTAAAAGAAAAAAATTAGATTCTAGGATTAGGATTTATTTATCAATATGTTCATTTTCTATGGAAATGTTCAATTATCACAGGTGAGAAAGATCCCAAGAAAGCAGACAACCAGGCTCAGAAACGAGAAGATCAACTGGCTCATCTAAACGTTGATGTTGCCCCTGCCTCCCCATCTCCTGCACCAAACATGGAGAGTTCGGCCCTTCTCACTCGAGAAAACTCCTTAGCATCTGTCTCTTCCCTTGGACATATATCAAGTGATACTCAGAAATTCTTGAAATTTGCTGGTAAGTTTTTTGCTTTGCAGTTCATAAGACACCATGGTAACTCTAAATATAAACTTTTCAAGTTGGCTTCTTGCAAGAGTTGATTCTTTTTAAAATGGTAAAATAGCATTTCACAAAAATACTCACTTTTGAAAGACAAAAATAACTGAGTTCATAACTACACAGCAATATATTATATGCTCTATAGTTGCATAGTTTGGATAAATGGGCATTTATTACCTTGCCACTTTGTGTACGATGAGATTAGATCTTTGCAGGGTTAAATTGCTTGAATATTATATATTGCTATTTTAGACAAGCTACAAAATTTTACAATGGTTTAATTCTTCATTGAGATAAGTTTTTACATAAAACTTTAATTGAAAACCAGCTGCTCAACTAATTACTTAAATTATTACAATGTATTTTCTTCATCCTTGTAGAAACTCACAGAACTGTGTTGAACCAGATCCTGCGCCAGTCTACAACACCTCTTGCAGACGGGCCATTTTCTGTTTTGGTTGACCACACCAGAGTATTGGATTTTGATGTCAAAAGGAGATACTTCCGACAAGAGCTTGAAAGGCTTGATGAAGGACTGCGTAGGGAAGATTTGGCCGTCCATGTTAAAAGAGAACATGTCTTTGAGGACTCTTTCAGAGAACTGTTCCGACGATCTCCTGAAGAGTGGAAACACAGGTTTTATATAGTCTTTGAAGGTAAGATACATGTAGAAAATTTCAAAGTGCTATAATGGAATTTAAAGTTGCAAATTGAATATTTATACTTTTGTTTACATAAGTTGTTTGAAAGTTATAAACTTCAACTTGGCACTCACTTATTGGTTATGAATGAATTTTCTTTTTTTTGCAGATGAAAGTTTAATGTTCTACTTAAAAACCTATCTTAAGAAAATTGATTTCCTTGGACTTTTTGCAGAGTGCCTAATCTAATTAATATTTAAAATATATGTAGAACTATTTCTGTAAAGATTTAACCTATTTAAAATGTACATCATTTATTTATTATTTTCCCCCCTTGATTCTTTCAGGTGAAGAGGGCCAGGATGCTGGTGGCTTACTTAGGGAATGGTATGTGATAATATCAAGAGAGATTTTTAACCCAATGTATGCTTTATTCCGGACATCTCCTGGTGATAGGGTTACCTATACAATCAACCCATCCTCTCACTGTAACTCCAATCATTTGAGCTATTTCAAATTTGTCGGCCGAATTATAGCAAAAGCAATTTATGACAACAAGCTGCTTGAATGTTATTTCACCCGCTCCTTCTACAAACATATCATTGGACAGCCTGTCAAGTAAGTCTACTTTATCTAGTTTTCTTCTAGTGTATGTAGTTAACCGTAATCAATTTTGATATTAATTCAGATTACTTCAGTGTTAGCTGTGAAATATTGTGAAATCAAATTCTTGTATTTTTAACAAGAGAAAAGTAAAAGGAAAAATGCAATCCAAATAATTTATATAAACTTGGTAATTTTTGCTACAAAAATCTTACAAAATTGAAACTACTCCATTTGAAACGATTTCTGGTGTACAAAATAGATTTTTTTTTTTTTTTTTTTTTTTTTTTTTTTTTTAACTGTAAAATTTGTCGGTGTTTTTTAATTCATATTTTAAATATTTATTTCTCTTAATATTTATTAATCTTTAGCCCTCACCTACAATACATAAGAATGGTGCCAGAAACCTTTTCATTGGTTTTATCCATTTGACCCTATCCCATACTGACATGTGTAAAACTGTTTCAGAGAGTGGACACTTGTTTGAAGCTAATCTATTAAGAGAGGCTGTAAATAGCCATTATTTATAGTCTTTTATTTTTGTTATTTGATGTGAATGTCCTGAGCATGAGAACGCAACAACTCTAATAAATGAATTAAAAAGACTAATAGAACTACTAAAATTTAGTATACCACACATAAACCAAACACCCATAGTCCAAACAAATCCTATCCAGTCAACCTCAGACAAAAAAGAATTTATAACTCTGAAAACCCCAATCCAAAGTACAAAAATCCTTCAAGAACTAAAACCTTCCTAACATTCACCAGAGAAACAGAAGGTTCATAAAAGAAATAACACAACCCAGTACATCAATGAAGAACCAAGAGAAATGAACATTGATGAGCAAAACTCTCTCACCTCAAATAAGGGAATGGTCATCATCCAGAGAAAGCTTCCCAAAAGAACCTAATGGAAAAACAAATCAAACAAACAGAAACAAAAGACCTCTGACAAACGAAACATTACAAGAAACAGTGCCAACAGACCAGGGAACATAGAAATTATGGACACTTCACCAACTAAACATAAATTGGACAAGCAAAACTTGTAACACTCTAATACACAAATATGATGCGAAGAATTATACAGTGAAATTGTTGAGGCCTAAAAGCAAACATAAATGAACTACTCCTATTCATAATGAATCGACTTCCTGTTGTCATTTGCCTTTAAGCAACCTTCCTAAAACCAAATGATGAAATAAAAAAAAAAAAAAAAAAAAAAAAAAAACTATACTCAATATAACTACATACATGACACTCGACAAAAACATCTAGGAGTGTATCAATCCTAATCAGAAATGACATCCCCCCCCCTCCTCAAGCAAAATACTCCTAGAAACCAATCTACAAGCAGTTGCTACAAAAACTATCCTACATAAAACTTAACTTCTGCTCTATTTACATCCCACCTAATGATCCCATAAAAGAGACTGATAAACTAATAGAACTACCAAAATCTTTCATATTATTAGGCAACTTTAAAGGTCACAATGTTATATGGGGATCCAAGAACTTGACAAAAGGGGTGGGGGAATGTAATTAACAACAATGACTTGTTTCCTAAATGATAAGCCTAATACATATCTACACCTGCGTCAGGTATGTACTCGCCTATTGACCTATCACTGGGACCTCTATTTTTATGGATTACAGTTATCAAATACACAATGATTCATGTGGCAGTGATCACTAGCTAATTATTAGGTTGGTGCAAAAATAATGCCGTAATAATGTCGTTTTTTGACGTGTTTTTTAACGTCAAAAACGACATTGTTACGTCATTATTTTTGCACCAACCTAATATATTCAAGAGTTCAGAACTGATTGAAAACAATTTCCCTCTTTAGAAACTAAATAAAGCAGACTGGAGAGAATATAAAAACCAATGCTGTCAAAAACTAACAGATGCCAAAAAAATATCTATTGAATGTTTCTCTGAAACATTAATAGCAATTGTGAGAAAATGTATACTGAAAAGCACTAAATCAAACATCAAAGACCCTGGTTCAATAAAGTTTTCAAAAAGGCAATAAGATTATGTAGAGCAGCACTACTAAAATTTAATACCCAACCTACAACCTGTAATTTTAATCTATTCCAACTAAATAGAGCAAAAGCATGCAAGATCGTCAAAGAAGCTAAAAGAAAATCATGGAGAGATTACATAAATAAAATAAAGTCCCATACCAAATCAAAAGAAAAGTCTGGAATATAAGGAAAATTGCCTTTCTCAAAATAACAAGCAGAAACATTTTTTAAACAATTTCTCCAGTAAAAACTACAAACAGCAATTCCAAAAAGTTAGGTGGGGGGTGAACTTTAACTCGAACAACAGATTGCAATCAATCTTTTACACTAAATGAACTAAATGATTCCATAAGTGAATTATAATACAACTATTGGCTCAGATGAAATTCATTATGAATTTCTTAAATAAATCCCCACACAAAATCCTTAAAGTATTTGTTAAACATCTTTAATGATATATGGTTGAAGGGCAAACTCATGAATAGCTGGAAACAAGTTACCATGATCCCTATACCAAAATCAGATAAAGACAAATCCCAAAAAACTTCCGACCATATAACAATTTGCATATGCAAAACCCTAGAAAGAATAGTGAATAAATGACTGAACTGTACCTCAGAACTAATTGTTTGAGTGGTTTTTGAAACAAAAGAGGCACCATAGACAACATAGTTGACCTAGAAACATTCATTAGAAAGGCATTTATAAAAAAAAAAAAAAATGCAATAGTCATTTTTTGATCTAGAAAAGGCCTATGGAGACATGGAATAATGAAAGACTTGTACAATCTTGGATTAAAGGGCAGATTGCTCAATTTGATAAATAACTTGTCAGAAGTTTCAAAGTTCATGTAGGATCAACACTCTCGAACTCCAAAATCCAAGGAGGAGTTCCACGAGGTCGCATTCTGTCACTCTTTTCAACATAGCAATTAACATTGTTAATTGCTTAAATCGAGGAGTATTTGAAAATACTGAGCTAAGTAACATCCTAAATTTCATTAAAGAAATTAGGCTCTTCAAGAAAATATTAAAAAAAAAAAAAAAAAATCTCTTTACCAAACCTGTTACCTACATTGCTTTACAACCAATTTTATATAACTTACCCCCCTCCAAAAAAAAAAAAGGAATTTTCCACTTATATAATCCTCAAAAGAAAATAACTAATTATTCACCTGAAAACCTTCTTCAGCATTAAATGATCCACCTGGGTTGATGTGCCATAAAACAAATCAACTAATCTGATATGAGTTTGGTATATAGTAAAATAATGTTCAACAAAATACCAGGGTTACTGGTTCGATTGCTTGATTACAAGCGATGCTTAATTATGTTTTGAAGATATTCAATAGAAATTTAGATAATTGTAATTTTTAAAAATTCTATTTTGTGGTAGTCTGATTAATTGTTTTCAATGTTTCAGATATACAGACATGGAAAGTGAAGACTACTCTTTCTATCAAGGACTTGTCTTCCTTCTTGAGAATGATGTCAAGGATCTCGGCTATGAGCTTACATTCAGTACAGAGGTAAATAATCAATCTGCTCTTGGAAACACTAATATGAGCATTTTCTCATTTCGGGAATCATTGTTTGGGGGTTAGAGATCCTGAAAATAATTTCAAGACTTTTATAATTGCCCTCAAAGAGAAGAAAATAATTTCCTATAATTCAACTGCAAACACTTTTTAAAGCTATTTTCTTTCACTTTGATTCTTTGTCCAGATCCAAGAATTTGGTGTTACTGAAGCAAGAGACTTGAAACCAGATGGCAGAAATCTGACAGTGACAGAAGAGAACAAGAAGGAATATGTGAAAATTGTATGTCAAATGCGAATGACTGGAGCCATTCGCAAGCAGCTGAATGCCTTCCTTGAAGGTTTTTATGATATCATTCCCAAGCGCCTGATTTCTATCTTTAACGAGCAAGAGCTGGAGTTGCTCATCTCTGGCCTACCCAACATTGATATTGATGACTTGAAGGCCAACTCTGAGTATCACAAGTACCAACCCAACTCTTTACAAGTAAGAAACTTTACCTTTTATTAACATGATTATTTATATTCTGTTAATTCCTATTTGGCATCATTAGTAATTTTATTTAGCAAAACTTACCTAATACGTCTCCCTCTCTCACTCCTATCAATGTATGTTGTCCTTTCAGGATGTCTCTGCAACAATTCCCTTTTGATTTGATTTTTAGATGCATAAATTCTTGACAAATATAGTAGATTAGTTTCTCCATGATTAGGAATTCAGTTTTCCTTCTATCAGACTGGTTGCCATCTAGGTTAGAGAGATCGGTCTATCCTGCTATTAACACTATAGTAGATTTTTCTTTTACGTAGATTTAAAAAAAAAAAAAGTTATACCAGTGTATTCGCAATTTCTCCATCCACCTTTCATTTTGTTAATTAGTTACAAATTTGATATTAATTCTTAAAAATTTCTCAATAGAGGTTGTATTAAACAATTAAGTAAATCTATCGGCAATTTACAATATATGTGACTTTCAAATATTTTAAGCAAACTGAAATGACTTTAGATTTCAGTTTCTAGAACAATTGTCAACTATTTAAGCATTAAATCTAAGCCACACTTAGGAAATCAACTTATTTAAAGTGTTCAAGTTTTTTCTTCTTTTTTTTTTTAATTTTCTTTCTTCCCTCTTAGATCCAGTGGTTTTGGAGAGCATTACGATCTTTTGATCAAGCAGACAGAGCAAGGTTTATCCAATTTGTAACGGGTACATCCAAAGTTCCTCTTCAAGGATTTGCCTTTCTGGAAGGTATGAATGGTATTCAGAAGTTCCAGATTCACAGAGATGATCGCTCTACAGACAGACTTCCCACTGCACATACATGGTAAGCCAGTTGATATCTTACAAATATTTTGATAGAATTTTTTACTTCTATTATGTAATCTTATCCAATGACCTTTTATTTTTTATCCAAAAGTGGGGCATTACTTGGAGTTGTTTAGGGTCAAGTAAAACAAAAATGATAAACTCTCACAAATCTTGATTTCAAGGAAGCTCATGAAATAAGTTTGGTGGCAGTGTTGTGGTTCAAGCCTCTTTTTGGAAGTTCATTACAAGTAGTGTTTTTATATAATTGCATAAACACCACTTTCAATATCTTGGTATAACCTTTGCCTCCTGGTGCTGCCAGTCTATCTTCCCTACCCATATAGTGTTTAAGACTTGAGGTCTTAGATGAAACTGGTTGAAACAGCTCAGGAATAAAGGAGAGCAAGTTACAAGGAATATAAGTGATTTTCAAGACAGACAACTGACTCTTGCCTGTAGCCATAAGTTTGTCAAGAGTTACAGTTACTAGTTTAGCATTTTCACTTATGTAGTGCTGTGGTCTACTTAACTACAGTTGGTAAGTTAGGTGTTGGCATTATTAACAACATAGCACCAAACAAACGATGCTCCATATTGGTGACTAGTAGTCAGTCTAACAATCCAATTAGGAAATTTGGTTGTAAATGGCCTACAAGAGGTTGAGGAGGTATTAAATGCAATCCATTAATCAACCAATTAGGAAAATCTTGGTAGAAAATCTTAATGCCACCACTCATGGGGTGGATTTATATTCTATCTAGTCAAATTATAATTTTTATAGCATTCACTTTTGTTCACCCATGCAATTTTTCGAGCCATAGGTGTGTTTTTTTTTTAAGCTCAGGGTATTTCTGGTATACTAGTAAAATCTTGGTTCGTCTATCTAGGCTTTTCACATTAAATTATTAATTCCTATTCCAACCTGACCAGGTATTGATTCACTTGTAAAATTTACCCCAGTAACCTTTGAGCTTAGAGAGAGATATGAAAAAGTATCTCTCTAGGCATTATTTGCATGCACATTTTGATATGTAAAGAGCTAATTGAGTGCAATGAAGTCATTATTGTCATTTGATTAAACTTATTTAGCTGTGCTAAGATCTTGTGCTCTTTAGATCTTGTGCTCTTTGGTAGGCTTTTTATTTGTTCATTTGCTTTATATTTTCAGCTTCAACCAGTTGGACCTACCTGCCTATGAAACATATGACAAGCTACGGCACATGTTACTGCTGGCTATTAATGAATGCTCTGAGGGCTTTGGCCTTGCCTAAACTTTTTCCTGTCTTTGAAAGAAAGGACAACACCATAAGCACTTTGGAAAATAGATTAAAAAAAAAAAAATAAACAATTGCAAAAAGGAAAATGGCGGATAAAGAAAACCTGTAAGAGATTGTTCCATTTACCAATGCAGCATCCTTGGTTTTGGTCAGCAGCAGTAGTGACAGGTGATACTAGCGGCATTGTTGCCTCACTTCACTGTCTTGCTATGGAGGGGGTCACAGACTTTTCTGCCTCTTCACCCTCCATTCTTATGGAGAGGGGAGAAAACAAACTCTTCTTCACCCCCAGAAGAAATTTTTTAAAATATTACAGCATTTAAGAATTGAGGTATTAAAAAACAAATAAAAATTTAAAAAAATAAAATAAATTTTAAATCCCTAAAAATTGGGGGAAAATAATAAAAAAAAAAAAAAAAAAAATTTTTTAAAGACTGCAGAGATAAAATTGTTGGTTTTGTCTCTTAGGATGAAAATTCCCTCCCTCCCTCTTTTGTTTCCTTCCCCCTCCCTTTATACCTGCAGTAAAATAAAGCAAGTGTTGTGTGTCTATTTCCCAGGGGAGTTTAGTGATAAGGAAGGAAGGGTAAGATATGAGCCTCTCCCTCTGCCCCAACTCTTGTTCCCACACCTTTTTAGTCTCCTTTTCTTTGGTGGGCTCTTCTCCCCTTCCTTTGAACACCTGCTCTCCTTTAAGGCCGCTGCTGCTGCTGCCCGACAGTGGTGCAGGTACTGGGTTCCCCTCCCCACAGCCAAACTGTGGTTTGTCTGGTGCCACCCTCACCACCACCAGCATACACAAATTCATTGGATGTAATTGTTCTTTGTATAGACATCAAATTTCTTTTGCATGAATAAATGTCCACTGGACTAAGTTATTATGTTATGTTTTCAGCCAAAAGCTGTACAAAGGGAATTGATATCTTTGTTCAATAAAGAAAATCGTCATTGAACCATTCTGATTTCTTTAACCTCCACCCTGAATGAGATTTATTGGTTGAAAAATATTCAATTTTTTTTTTTCTTCCTGGAAGTTTATAGGAACTGAGAAAAGGAATCTTCTCAATAATAAACCTGCAATAAAGTTTCTGCATTAGTTAGGATTGTGCTGTCTTTGCTACCCTCCACTTCCTTGTGCCTGAACCAAAATGCAAACTATTGACCTTTTTTAATTAAAATTTAGTCCTTTTAATCTAAGATGATTTAAAAAAATTTTTGTTCTCTATTTATCAAAAACTTGACATTTATTTTCTAACTTTTCACAGCATTTTTGTAAAATCTTAACTCATTTTTTTACAAATAACATTCATGTTTTCAAGATCCCTTTGATATGCTTAAGCTTGCTCATAATTTTTCAATGAGGTTTAAATTGGGGCGGGGTCACCACTTTCAAGTTACTTTTTTTTGCCATATGCTTTGGATAATACATTGCTGTATTTTTGGTTCCATCAACCATATATAAAATGTTCCATAGGTTTCAAAGCAAAACACTATCTCCACTCTGCATTTATTTTGTGCATACTGCATTTTTTTTCACTAAACAATGCATCAAGCTCTGTTTTTCATTCAGAACTTTAAGCCATTTTGGTGATGGTTCCAGCAACTTAAATTTTTCTTGACTTTTTACTTTTCTTGACTTTTTACCTTTGTTCACACATTGTGGAACAGCATTATGAGAAAGGCTTCTGTTATTTCCAAACTTCTGTATAATTCATTCAATTGTAATTTCCCCCCCCCCCCTCTTAGTGAGAGTTTGTAAGTTTAGCTACTGTAATCACCATGTGAGCTTGGGGTGGGGTGCATTGGAACATTCTATGTTGGCATAGAATGCTCTAAAACTTTATTTTAAGGACTCTATATAGCATCTGAATATTTTAAGTGTTTTTTTTTTTCTTTTCATATTCTCATTAAAAAAAAAGTTACTTTCACAGTTTAAATTTGCTTGCAATTATCACACCTACTTGGTGAGCATCAGCAGGCATGTCCTTTACCTATGCCTCAATTTTGTTTTTGGTTACTTTGATTTTTTTGTGTTTTCCTCTTATCTAGCGATGGATATCTGAAAGCCTCTAACTTTTTCCTTAAGATCAAACCTCAACTGCATCTTTCTCAAATCTATTTGCCTAAATCACTCCTCAGATTTCAAGATTAGAAGTAAATCTTATAAAAGAAATTCATAATAAATGAGAAAGGTTTGGACTTAGGCAAATTTCTACCAAGCTTAGATTGACTATATCAGTTTTTAATGACTTTACTCACAACCAATCAATATTCATGATATATTGAATTAATGCAACACTTTAAACTCTACTTAAAATAAAATCTTTGACAGTCATTTTCTTTTTTGGCTAATATTTTATACATTTAATAATTTTTATTACATTAGAAACACTAAGTTCAGTTCTAAAGGGGAAAGAGAGCCAGGATAAATAACTGAGGAATTTTTTGCTTCTAATCTTATGTATGGATTTCCTACTTTAAATTCAGCCTTGGGTATATGGAACCTACTTTTTTTTTTTTTTTTCCCCTCTCTCTTAATCTTTATCATTCTGCATTAGACTTTATTTGCTGTACAAAAAGTTTATCCTGCCACTGAATTTCAGTTGTCATATCCTGTTATGGCAACAGAAAACAAATTTGCAGTATCCTTTGTTAATTTCACTCAATTGAGAGGCAACAAAAAAAAAACTGCAGTAGAAAAGGAAGTAATATTAATATTGCAGACTACCAAATGTTAAATAATGGAATGAAGAGTGGCTTCTTTGGTAATCAAAAAATGGTTAAAGTTTTTAGTTTTGATTCTTCAACTGCCATTTTTGTGGGTGAATGAAAAATACTTTCAATGTAGTCATAGTAAAAATATTTTAATATCAATATTAACTAATTCAGAACCACTTAGAAAATTTTTTTTTTTTACAAATAAGTTCAAGTAAATTCTTTAGCTAGCTTGATGGGTTCACGATGATTGAGTTTCCATAATGAAGGTCCAACCTCTTTGATTTGTGCACTTCCAATACATTCATTTCCTTTGTAAAAGACTGCGTATTGTCCTGGAGATATGGCTCTCATTGGGTGAGGAAGGTTGACAATACATGTTGAACCATCACTGCTTACTGATTTCAATTCACATGTTATAAGTGGGTGTGCATGTTGGAAACGGAAATCCACTGCCATTGACTTGGATTCTAACCAATCTGGTTGAGGACAAATCCAATGTGGCCTGTCAACTTTGAAACTAGTGCAGAATAAAGCTGGATGAGTGGTACCAGGAGCCTAAAAAGAAAAATGCACATGAACATTAAAAGTTTGTTGGGCAAGAGCTTATGAATATTTTAATTTTGCAGTCACTTAAATTTGTTAGAATTCACCTTACTGTTAAAATGGGAAGAGTGCATTATGCTGATCACATGTTAAATTATTTTCATTCATTTAGATTTTTGATACTTGTTTTTTATGAACTTTCAATTATGTAAGTTAGCGATTTCAAACTAAATAATTTCTTACTTACAACAATTATATTGTTAGTTTCGGAATTAATTTCTGTCACAAAATATGCATGGTGGCAACCTCCCAGATGGATACGTTGACCCAGAGTCCACATGTGAATTCCTGAAAAAGATTGTGTTAAAAGCCAATTACAACTGCTGTTATGAGCATCATCAAAAAGTACAAACTGATCAAGCTTTTTATAATTAAACTTTTTGAAATTTTAAAAATTGATGGGTCTTTAATGGATTCAAATGAAAATGCGGATCTGTTTTACATGTGGTTTTTAACCTTAATCAAAAAAAAAAAAAAAAAATCATTTCTTTAGAAAGCCATATGCATGAGCTCAGAATCTTTCTCACAAATCCAGTTTTATTACAACTTTTTTCTTTGTAAACTTTGCTCTTTTTTAATATATATTCTCTATCTTGGAGGAAGTCATATTCAGGGATGCACAAACTTTACACTTTCACAACTAGTCTATTTCAAAAGGTTAAACCAGAATTTTTCAACTAAATATTACTTGCTTTTAGTTGTTATAACAGCAAAAGTTAAATGTATAAAATGTCTTTTCATGGACTAATGTTTAGGAATTGAGTATAAAAGGCTGTTACTGAGAGATATATAAGCATTGAATGTTCTATATAATTGGTCTTGTATCAGACATGCTTATGAAATTGAAATATTTCAAATCTTTGATTAAAACAAGTTTTACAATTTTTTTTTTTTTTTTTTTTTTAAGAGCAATTCATTTGCTACTCATTCTGTCCTTTTGCCAGACATGGGTAAAATTGGCATTTCTTTAATAACTTATGTTAAATTTCCTTGCAGCTTTCTTCAATTATCAAATCTATATGTACATAGATTTGTACATTGTATCTTCTAACTGAATGACAAAACAGGAAAAAAATAAATAAATAAAAAAAACACACACATTAAGACACTAACAACATTTTGAAGAAAGCAGGTATTTCAAAGCTTATTTAAATTTTTAAGGTTGTTCCCTCATGCTTTCTATTAAAATCATATTCCCAGAGTTTAATTTTATTTAATGCCAAATATTAATGGTGGGGGTGTTGTTGGATTTTAAAGAGGATTGGTAATTGCCTTACCTTCATGTTGTCCAAGTGTTTTCCCTGTTTCAATATTCACAAACTTTCCTGGCAACGGTTCAATATACTAAAGAAAAAAAAACACCAATGGTATTTCTGGTATAGATTCAATGTTGCTAGATTTAGTGAGTCTACCTCTGTGTATTCTATTATGTTGATCTTGACCCAGACTTAGCTAAGCTTTATATATTTCAAAATGACTGGAGAAAGATGTTTGAATGAATATTATAAGAAAACTACTGTTTCTTGAATATTAAGACAGGTATGGACTCTATTAAAATAGTTTTTCTGCTTCTAAATATAAAATATTCAATCCTAATGAAAATAACACAAACCTAGGTACCTCCACTAATTTAGTATAAATTTTCGATACCTAAAGTTAAATGTTTAAAAATGAAAATGCATCCTTGAAGATTTCTTAAATTTACTTGAAAGCTAAAGGACTAAATTTACTTTTTCCAGCAAAATACTCTGATCTATTTCAAATAGAAATTATATAGATTGGAGTACCAATTATTTGCTTGCTTTCACAAAATCAATTACAGGTGGAAATTTTTTTTTTTTTTTTTTTTCCACATTTGTAAATAAAATTTAATTATTGGTTTTAAAAATCTTCCAAAAATATATATTTGACACATTTAGCAAAGTTAATCTAATTTGAAACAAATATTACTAATAGCATTAACAAAAAAAAATGTTATACATGCATTTCTTAATCATATGTCCTGTTTTTCTGAGGTGTTGACAATTAAGTATGGATGACAAGAATTGACAAATTTACGAAATCTAAGTGAATACTTCGGGGGGGGGGGTTAATTACCTAATTTTTTACAATTCAAATTAATATTTTCAGCAATTATTTAATATTTGATTGACTTTATTGTAGCCTTATGTTTCAATATACTTTATGAAAAAATAAAATTTAAAATATAAAATTTTCTTCATTTTAAAATTTAATAATTGAGATCTTAATGAAATATCATGGTAGAAGTAATGCTCAATAATTTCAATGTTATGGTATTTTATTTAAAACTTTGAAAGGATGATGTTTAAAGCTTGTTGAGATGTAAACATGCACTGACTGATGACAAGCAAATTTCTCTATAAAGGGAGGACATGTGACCTTTTAATAATGTCATGCTCAGACTACCATACATGCAAAAATGGGAATGTTTAAACTAAAAAAAATATTTTTTATGAAGATTTTCTAAAACAAAAATTTGAAAAATAATTGCATTCATTTGTGAATAAGTCCTGAAAGTTCCATTAAAATCCAACAATTTGATTTTGCAAGAATTTCCAAATCAATGTATTTTTCGTTGGAAAAAAAGTACAAAAACACTAAATGTAAATATATCAATCACTGACAAAAAAAATTTTTTAACCAAAATTTTGAACGTGTTAGGATAAAAAAAATTTTAAACATACTTTGGTCTTTCCTCCTAATAATAATTTTGACGATAAAACTTTTTTAAATTTGGGGCTTTTTTTTATCATGCTATGTTTTTTTTCAGTAGAAGTTCCTACACAAAGTTTATTTGTTGAGAGGTAGATATATAGAGGTCATCATTTCAGACTATAATGGGAAGAGAGAAACAAACTTTCACTTTTATCCACAAGTGACTCTTATTGCTGATCTTGAATATTATTATTGAGCATTAAGTTGATTCTCATCAGGTGCTCCATATTTGTGACTAAATTAAAGTTTATGGTATTTACTAAGTTTCTATCATTAAATTTTCCTCTTGAATTATTTTTCTAATTCAAGTTTAAAATGGTGTGCAATTTTTCATGTCTTCATATTTCTGTTTTGTCTCCTCACCACACTAAAACCATTATTTAAAATAACTAGTAATGAGTTTCTTAGTAAAGCCTTATTAAGGACTAACAAATGTATTTAAATATCTGCATGTTTTTATTATTTTAAGGTTGCTGAGCTGTAGAGGCGCTTAGTGAATGGTACTTTTGATAATGGACAATTGGGTAGTAAAATAATTTGAAATCGTAAATAGGTTTTATAATTTCCCTGTTCACACTCCTCCCCAGTGTTTTGAACAGTAGGTTTATCCATTGTTTCCTCATGTTCCTCTTTCACTCCCAGTAGCCCATTGCATATTAATGGAATTATTGCATTGCTTGGGGTGAATTGATTTATTTTAAAAAAAAAAAAAAAAAAAAAAAAGGCAAAAATCACTAAGGGTCTTCAAGACAAAACAAACATTATGGCTTTTTTTTTTTTTTTTTTTTTTAAATTTATTTATCTTAGAGAAATTCCTTTGTTTGTTGGGGTGGGAGGAGGAGGCAGTAAACACTACAAACAAGTTTAGACCAAGATGAAGATAAATTGATTTTTTTTTTTTTTTTTTTTTTTTTAACTGAGTTTTAGAATTGTGAACTGTGTGACAAAAAGCTGTTCTGATCTGTTTGTTGTTAAATTGTAGATGCCTTCAATAATCATTTTTTTCAGCCAGGTGTTACCTGAAAAAAATTATTATTGAAGGTTTATTGCATTTAACACTTCATTGAGCATTTACATATGCAGTAAAGTCAGAAGTGACATTGTGCTCTGCTAACCTTACTCATTAAAACCTGTAGATACTTTTATCTTCAATGCTATGCTTTGGTAACCTTGCTAGGGCAAAGTAGATGTAATACAAGTCATTTTTCTGGGGGCCCTCAAGGGTACAATGATAGGCACTTAGTGAAGAATATTGCACAAGACAACAATAATTATAATTGAACTTAATAGAAATGCCTTCTCTCTGCATTTGTGTCTGAAGTAGTAAGTTGGGAAGACATCCTTAAAAGTCATTGGTTAATATGATGCTAAGTCACAGGTGGTATCCTAGTCACAGCTGAGAGCTCCTATACTTTACATAAACAATTAGTCATGCAAATAAACTGGTACAATTTGGTATGGAATTAATTTGAAGTGTTTAAGTTGCATGTGTCTATGTTGGCACATTCCTGGGCTGTCAATCACTAAGTTGTGACGCTGCAACATGTTTGATAGAGTTTAAATCTGATGACTGTGGGAGTTAATGGAGTATCTGGAAATTGGTAGTGTTCCTGGATTCAGATTAGTGCCATCTGGGAAGGGAGATTATTTTACTGTGACAAACTACCATGAAACAACCTGTATGTCACATCTATCAAGATGTACTTCAGTGTTACCAGTAATATTTGTAATCACCAAAAAGAACAAATGTTTATACCATTACAGAATCATTGCCAGCCTGTGGCCATAGTCTTGTGCAATCTCCTCTATACACTCTACTTCAAAGTGGAAAACTTAACTTGTCTGACCAATCTTCCACAGTTCTATGACAATATTATCTGGCCCAGGAAAGTTACTGATTCCAGAGTGTCAATAATGATACCATTTTTGCTTGAAAATACAGTTTACACTGTGGTGAATGGCATCGACATTGAATTGGGATGTGGTACTTTCTGTGTTGGGTGGTTAGAATCCTTGGAAGTCCTGTTTCATGCATCACCTGCAGGAAACATTTCTTGAGAAAAATGTAGAGCAGTTGTTTCCTTGAATATAGAGTACCATATCTTTCTGGCTTTAATAATAATTCCTTGACCAAATAGTTTTCAATTCTGTCTGCAACCTATGGCTGTTACAGTTACACTACCTTTTTACTTATTAATCATCTGGCTGAGTTCATTTCTACTAGTAGGAGGGGGTAAAACCATCCAGTTGTTTCTAATCTTTTAGTGTTTCAGTTTAAGGAAATATAATCTTGCATATAAAAAAAACCTTATAATACTTTTAATCTGAGAGTCAATCTTCTCAGTATCAGAGTTTGTTTTTGCTTTTTCTCCTCTTTTCTTAAAATATATAGTAAATACCTGCTAACAAGTGTTGCTTTAAATTTACTTTAACTGGAGAATTGATACCCAATATGTGTTTTCCCCATTACACTTAACTAGATGAATGAAGGTCTCTTGTGTCTAAAGTTACTATCAGGTACTTTGTATATGTGTTTGTATTTTTTCTAGATCCCCACAGAAAATAATTTAATTTTTTTTTCTTTTAAGAAGCCATAAGTGAGAGATTTTGTCTATAGGAAGTTTGTCAAGTTGAAATATGTGGGACTATTTTGTTTCCCAACTTTTATGTCCTCCAAAAGAAACCATCAATAAAAATAAAAATATTTCATTATTTCTTGCAAGAGAGAGAGAGAAATGTGTTTCAGTTCAGGAATGCTGACAATTGCCCCTCACCCCACTTTTTCACATCCAAGCAAAGTGATAAAGAGCACTTGGGTGCAAGGGATTACGGAGAATGAAAGGAACATAGAGGAGAATAAAAGAACAGGTTTCAAGGAGCAGAAGATCTTAGTTGACAGGAAAGCAAGAAACTGGAAGAGAGTTTCACAAGTGAGAATTTCAAGAAGAAACTGTCAGCATAAAACTTATGTTTACAACTAACAATTTCTACATGACTATGTACCTCAAACTACATCAACAAGCTGAGAACACTAACAGCACACCTAATTCATACTTGATACAGTCTCATCAGAAAACTAAGTAAATCTTGATTTTTACTTGTATTTAATGTACCAGATATCTAGTCTCCTGCTTTAAATTATAGACAACTCAATGCAACCATGTATCACCAGGCTATATTTAGTACCTAGTATTATTAGTGACCCAACCTTATTGCTGTATTTTGTTAGTTTTGTATGTTCAAGTTTGTAGTTGATTTTTAAAAAAAAAATACTTACTTCTTTGATAAAAGTTTTGAAGTTTCGAGATCCAATAAAACAGATTCCCATGCTCTTAAAAGAAAAAAAGAGAAAATTATAAGCAGCAAAATATGGAAAAATTACTGCAATGTTTCTGTAGACAATAATCACTGTACACAAAAATAATTTTATTGCAAATTAAATTGCATCTTCAAAGTAAGTATTTCTCATTGGCTGATTCACATCTGGTTAGAAGCAGCAAAATAAGATTTATTTAGTGTTGTCTATTAAAACCGTTGCGGTTCAGAGGCCTATGCTATGCAAGTTCCCCCTCATCTCTTGACAGCATTCAATATGCCATTTAAAATTTTATGAAAATTTTCGGTAACTCTGTTCCTCATGTTAATAAAAATGTGTTTAGATCACTCCTTTAGCAGAATAAATGTAATCTGCTAAAGTGTGTGTGGGATGGGGTAGTGAGTAACTTTAACAATTTTTGGGATATAATAGTGATTTACTAATACGAGTCCCACTAATTAACCAATAGCTGGGTGGGAGGATAAGAAGTAGCTTCATACCTTTTCCAAGAGTATTTGTGCATAAGTAATTATAACTAACTGGACTGGAGTTGAAATTTGTCTCTCCAATTTCCAATTCAAGCTGTTATCCATACACATCAAAGTTTAAGCACCTGGTATCAGTGGCATAGCTAGTATTTTTGCTGCCCCTCCCCAGAAGGAATAGAATATTACAATGCACATTAACCCGTTAAAGTTTGTTATACACACACAGAGTCAACGACAAAATTATTCATACACCCATCAATTTTTTAACATTTTTGACCTATTTCTCAGAATCTAATGCCCATATCATGCCAGGTTTTTTTCCATGTTTCTGTTAACATGGTATTTATAACTCCTCACTGATAAATTATGAAATAAAAGTACAATTGTGTTTACTTTTTTAAAAATAAAACTGGGGATATGTAAAAAAAAAAAAAAAACCCGAAGATGTTACTTCTTTTTTACTAAATCGGGGAAAACTGAAAACTTTTTATGATATTAAAAGAATGATACCTTGTTTTTGTTTATATGCCCTTGGTTTTAAAAAGAAAACAAACACATTGTACTGTTAATTCAAAATTTATCTTTTTTTAATATTTATTTCAATTCTAACAAATGAGATGTCATAAATTAAATGCTACGTTAACAAAAATATGATTCGTTTTTTTTTAACAATGTAAAACAAATGCAATGTCTTTTAAAATTATTTTGTTTTACGTAGTTGAAGTTATTCGTAGCAAAGTAGTAGACTAAGAATTTAAAGTTTGATAAAATTAAAAAACTGAAATAAATGTTATCATACTTTTAATTCTTAGTCTATTTTGTATAATAAAATTTCAACTAAACAAAAAAAATAAAACATTGCATTGTTTTACTACTGTGAAAACTCCTAAGTTGAAAAAAAATGCCCATTTTTGGACTTTAAAGTTTCTGCACTTAAAAAATATATTAATTTTCAACTTTCTTTTAAATTTCCATTCGATATTTCCAGAAGAAATTTGAATGCATGTGATATCCTTAAAGCATTGGAATTATTTCAATTTATTTATCTACTTATTTTATAAGTAATGATTTTATATCCATATTAAAGCTAGGCCTATGATAAGATTAAAAAAAAACAATTGGTTCACATATTTCATTTTTATTTTTTTTCCCCACGAACAGTTCATAGACATAAAAAATCAAATTCAAAGAACTGATACCAGTCTGAACTTATCACATAGGTGTGAGAAAACTGTCCTTTTTCTTTTCTGAAAACTCACCACAGACCAAAAGTGCTGCCCGAGGCAGACTGTCCCCTTCTAGCTATGCCACTGCCTGATATTCCCAAGCAGTCAACCATCTAGATACTGACCAGGTTCGATGTTGCATGACTTCAGTGATTATATGATAACTGGTGTTTCAATATGATTGGCCGTTAACATATCTATCATTTAATAAATAATCACAAGCTGTTCAGTAGAAAACCCAACCTTGTAAGAAAAAGATTTAAAAAAAAAAAAAAACTTCTAAAACTTACTTCTTTCTTTTTGGCAATTTTCTGTAAATTTTCTTCAATGGCAATTTGTCGTACTTGGTCTTTTCTAAGGTGGCCAATTGGGAAGAGTGTTTTTTTCAGTGCTTGCTGCGATATCTGAGCAAGGAAAAATGTTTGGTCTTTCACAGCATCAGCAGCCTTCAACAATTTGATGGCTAAAATCAAAACAAAATTAGTTTAGTACAGTGGAAAATCAGTGGAAAATCACCTGTAATTTCTTATGCAAGAGGCACTCAGACATCTGTCGTCTTATAATGACACATCAGAAAGCTGCCTTCTTGTTGAGTGCACAGAGATCTTAAAGAGGACACCATCTCTGCCCCATGTATAGACAGTGCAATGTACAGAACCTTAGCTGTGGGTTTATAAATTAAAAGGATTGGGCACCTGCCATAGAGCAATGGTTAACCAGCTAGTCTTACAGATCATTCACTAGAGTAGAGAAGTTGAACATCATGGCAATGCTCCACTACTGTGGCCTTGTGCTAGACTTAGATGAGCTTAGTGAATATCTTAAGACAAAAAGAACCTACTTTAGAAAACTTCAATATCTTGTGACCAATATAGAGCAGCTGATGTGCCATAAAAACTACATTAATAATTCTTTGTCTTAAACCTAAATTTTGTTCTTTCAAAATTAAAATCAATATGGCTTTCAACTTTATGCTAGGCTGAAATATTACTATAAAAAAAAACTAAAATGAGAACAACAGTTTGTGTATATATGATATAAGTTTTCTTGACTGTGCAGGCCAGTAGATGAAGTGTCTACTCAAATACAGATATCCACTAAAAATAACATTTGAAGCAATAAAAACATCTGATTAAAAAATAAAATCCATTAATTTTTTTTAATAAAAAAACATATTGGTAGGATGGTTGGCCGTAACTAGAAGATTCATATGCATGAGACATACAACCCTCAGGCAGCTGGCAATGGCCTTAGCTGCCAAGAGTATTTATTTCCCCCTCTGCAAACCCAGGATATTACACCACAAGTGGTCAGTGTATACACATGCAGTGCATATACTGACCAAAATCAGTGAGGAGAAAAACAATTATATAGCAAAATTGGTACAGCCAAGTCTACAAGGCTGGCAAAGATGTTAATATCAGCTTTAACTATGTGGGAGTGGGTCTTAACAGAACCAGAACATCAAAATTATGTGTCTATCAAAGAAGTGCTCAAATTGTAGAGTATCAATAAGTCAGGAGCAATATTTTTTTATCCACATAAAGCTAGTGTTAACATTTTGACAGCTTTGTAGACTTGTCTGTACCATTTTCTGCCATATATTTGGTTTCTCTTCATTAATTTTGGTTGGTGCATGCACTGTGCGTATTTGTGTGTGTATGCTGGTCATCTGTGGGGCAACATCTTGGGTTTGCCAAATGAGAATAAATACTCTTGTCAACTAAGGTCAATAATGCTAGTTGCCTAAAGACTGCACATCTTGTGCCATCCACATGAAACTTCTAGTTGTAGCCAACTGTCCTACTGACACCATTTTTATAAAAATAATATTTTGGTTCTGCCATTAGTTATGTTTGTCTGTTTGATAACACTCCTTAGGGCGTATTTGTTTTTATATATATATATATATATATATATATATATATATAAATAAATATGCATAATTGCACAACTCCAAGTTTCATCATGCCAAAGCAATTTTCAAGTGCTGTAAATATTTCCAGCATTTAAAAATTGCTTTGGCATGAAACTTGGAATTGTGAAATTAATGAAAGATATTATGTATATTTCTTAATATATATATATATATATATATTAAATAGCTATGTTACTTAACATTGAGCAGTTTTTCTTACATTATAGAGTATTTATATGTATTTGTATACAATCACTTGCTCGTATACCTGCCTATATTTACCCATTCAGTTATATAATATACACACACATTATATATATATATATATATATATATATATATAGTGAATAAAATCTTAAGCCATGAAACTTTAACCATATTGGAATCATTTTTGCACCCAATTACCATATTTTTTTAGCAAGTGTTCTGAAGTTGCATGTGAGACAACCATCAAAAATATCTGCGCATCAAATTTCACCCATTTCCCATACATCAAGTCAGATGCTGTGTTTTAAAACAAAAAATCTTTTTAATAAAAATTTATTATATAATGTTGATTTTAAGAAGTTAATGTAAATTGTTAAATGAAATCTATTCATTAGTTCTGGCAACATTTACTTCATCATTTAATTCAGTGGCCAAAAATTCATCAATTAGTCTCTGTTGTGTTGCCCAATTTGTGATATGGAGCTCCGTAATGCTAAAAAAAAATCTCATTTTCATCCAAGTTTGGTATCAAATGTGCCTTAACTACTTGATATATTTGGCACTATTCAAGCTACCGTCAATTTTAACCAATTTTCTTGAACCATCCCTTTTTATACAGCTCTAAAGCATCAGACTCTTATCATAAAAAAACATCATTGTTTTCATTGTGTAACATAGGTCATTTTGTTTTCCTGTTGGCCTTCTGACAAATTCACACATATTAGAATGCAGCTTCACCTTCATTTCATCATTGAATGGCATCTTATCCCAAGCAACAGTTCATACCACTTTGACCAACTTAATGTTGCCTTCAAGTGCTTTTTTGTTTAAATCTGGTATTTTTATTTGTAACAAATCTTCAGTCCATGTTCTTGAAGGAAACACTTAGTTTTATCTACTAACACTAAATTGAACAAATGACACTCAGTCATCACTTGTCTATCAGTTTTCTTTCAATGAGCTTTTTGCTATCCTTTATTATCTTATTTTGCAGCTTTCTAAAGTGACCATAGTTTGGTCAATCAAAAACACTTCCAGTGCTTTGAAACTTCAAGATTTCAGAAATGCCACTTCTTGACACTTTAATTTCCTTAGCCATTACTCACAAGTTATTATTCTTGGTCATCTTCACTCTCTTCATCCTGGTTTCTTTGGAAATTTTCACCATAATTTCAAGTGATGAAAGAATGCAGAAGTTCAATGTCAGAATTTACTCTATCAGTAGGGAAAAAATATTGGTCCTATTCCCCCCAAAATATTTGCCTTGTAGCAGTAGAACAGAAAAGAGAAAACAAAAATGGTCAGGTGGCTGAAGAATTTTGTATGGCTATTTTTGGGTGTCATCTTGCATCTTTTCTTCTTGTTTAGAACCCATGTTAAAAATATGATAATTAGGTGTGAAAATGACTCCTATATGGCCAATCTGTAGACAGCACAATAAAAAACATACTTATAAGCTGGCTATTTTTAGAAACTTACAATAGATTAAAATGGCCTTTTGAATGGTACTATATATATATAATGTGCATGTGTGTGTGTATTGCTTTGTAATGCATAAAATGTTTTTAGCTTTCCTTGCTCATATGTAATGAAAGTCCACTTAAGTTTATGCATGTCTCATTGAACAGCTACAGTATGACTGATCAAAATAATGTTATTACTCAGAATGGCAAAAGTATATTCCCAACATTAAAACACTGTCATATGACATTTAACAGGAGTAATAGTAGTAGTTACAACTACAGTTCCTCATCTCAAAAATTCAAACATTAAATATCAAAGGTTTAAATTTATTTACCTTCTTGCTCAAGAGTGATCTAGAACTGGGCAAGGCCAGGGAGTGTCCAAAGCTCTTGGAAGTATTTCGCCTAATGGTCTGCTTGGTGGCTGAGATAGGAAATTCAATTATCAATGATAGAATCCAATTAGGATTTCAAATACTAATTTAAAGATTGAAAGAACACAATCTTTTTAGCCACTTGGCAGTCAATACTATTGTGTAAGATGTGAAAGTATTCTAAAAGGCTTACATGCTATACAACATTTGTTATTAGAGTGTTTAGTTTTGAATACATTAAGAACAAATTTCACTGTATTATTTTCAAAATTCCAATCACCTGAAGAAAGCTGGAGCATACAATGACCAAAATGCCAATAAATATGAGAACAACAGTCTGAATAATGTAAACAATTACAATACCTCATCTCAGAAATATAGACAGATATTATTACAGCTGTTGTGTCAATGTGCATTAAGAAAATAGCATTTGTCAAAATTGTCATATTTTCGCTTAATGATTCTAACACTAAAGATGAAAGAAGATACAGAACATTTTTAATGTTTTATGCTTTTTAAGAAAAGTATAAATGAAAATAAAACACAAAAATACAACTTGTGCAGTTTATAAGAAAGGTACTTTGAGGGATTAGAGTGGGTTTTGAAGTTTCATACTGAAGATTTCTTATTGAATAATGCTTGATCAGGTAGACCAGAGGAGATTGATAGATTAATCAAATTAAACCATTATTTGAGAATAATCAGTTATATGACATTGAAAATAACCAACATATTCAAAATATCCAAAAATATGTTGAAAAACATAAGTGTGGCTTCAATGCATAGCCACCTGAAATGCATGCAATTTGATATTTAAACATATCAAAAACGTTTTTGGCAGATAATGCAAAGCGGTTACTTTACAATATCATGTAATCCAAAAGCAAGACAAAAAAGAGCCACTATCAACCATACCAAAGACTGTCTTCATCCAAAGATGATGATGTGTATATGGTGAAATTGGAACAGAGTCCCCAAGTATGAGCCTCTTTTAGAGAAAGAAATAATTGGTTTGAACAATTTCTACACCCAGTTAGATCAATTGAAAATAGCAATCAATGAAGTGCAGCTAGAATCAGTGAAGAGAAAGGGTATAATATTTCATCAGAGTAACACTAGACTGTATGTTTTTTTATTGACCAAGCAAAAATTGTTAAATCTCAGCCAGGAATTTTTCACTCATCTGCCATATTGAACAGATATTGCACAATCAGATCATTTATTTCATATTTTATCAAATTCTTATGGGAAAAAAAAATTCAATTGCCTGGAAGATATCAAAGCAGACCTTCTTTAAATGAATTTCACTCCATGAAAGGTAGTAAAGCCACTAAGACACAAGGGGTTACTGGGTGTGGAAGAATTAGAAACAGAATCATTACTAACGAGCAGGAACAAAAAAGAATAATCAGTAGATAGTGATTGACATTGCATTTAAATTTTTTTAAGTTTAGAATTGGTTGGAAAGGATGGAGCTGAAAGGGAGTTCCACAAGTGAGAAGTGTGAGAAAAGAAACTGTTAGCATAGAATTTATGGTTACATCTAGCTGACTCAACTGTAAATTGATGAGGTCTCCACTTAAATTCATAAAGTCTAGGTACCACAGTAAAGAGCTCATCTGAACAATTACCATGAAAGTATCTACAGAAAGGGTACAGGGATGCAACCTTACAGCAAGTATTTACTTACTAAAAAAGAAAATTATGGGAGGATGGAATTAGGAAGTTGCTTGAAATATGGTAGAACATAGTAGAAAAATAGTAAATATGTTCAATAAAGTTAATGTAGAAATTTGAAAATAAAATTATATTTGCCTTAACTTTTTAATCAACCCAATACTGCCCCCATGCCAGGCTTCTTTTACAGATCACTAATTCCAAGTAAATGACTTTCTATTGTTGCAACAGTTGTTAATTACCAGAAAAAAATTAAAAACAGAATAAAATAAAACAAATGCTGTTAACTGAAATTGTGAGATGGGGGATTTGGGAATTATTTAAAGGTATTTTTGACTATTGCCCTAATATTTGCTGTTTTCATATATTGGCTGCTTAATTCTTCAGGTGAATGTGACATGTGCTGAATAACTCTAAGCAATAAAGATGAGGATGCTAACTAATCCAAATAACTTCCTGGAAACTTTATTTTTCTGCCAATAGCAGTATTGTCTTAACATAGTCAAAATTCTTTAAGTTATAGATTTACAAAATTGATTTGAATTGAATGAAGATACAATGAACATTTTCAATTCACAAAAGACAAAACAGATGAGAAACTTGAATGTAAGAAAATGATAAACTGTTCAAATTTTCAAAATGTCTTAACTGACCTTCTCCAGATGAGGGTGGGTGATGAAATGAAGTAGTATTCAACGAAGTACAGGCATAGTGTCCAGTTGCTATGGCGTCTGCACCATACCTGCTGATGGCATATTTGAGAAAGGCATCAAATTTTATGTGCTTATTGCACAAGATGTCTGGATTTGGTGTTTTACCTTTTTGGTAATCTTGCAGAAAGGAACTACAAGAGAGAATAAAGAATTTGCTCATCTAATACTTATAATAGTAAAATGTATGTCTAATATATAAAAGTGTATGTATTTATTGTCACTGTATTAAACTAAAGTCAGATATGTTGAAAGAACAGGAAACCCAAACTGACATAAATTGTATAATAAAAGCAAAATTACAATAAGTATGCAAATGATTATGGTATTGGTTTTTAATATTTATTAAATATATTTACCATTTCACTCACATTATTTTTATGTTTAAGTAGCAAATTACACACAAAAAACGCACAGTAGTTTTTTTTCTTAATATTAAAGTGACTAACATAAATCCAACAGGTGAAAATAATTTTCATCTGTTTGATTTGTATTTTTTCAAGCTCATGTCTTCAGGTGTTCGTTTAAACTGACACCTTTATTTTTCCATATATTTGTGACACTGACAAACAGAAAGAATGGGTTAAAAAAATTAAAATATAATTTGGAACAAGATGAGAAGGGTTAAAGAAGAGAACGATATACAGACTGAGAGAAAAAAGGGAGAAAATAGCTTAAAGAAAAGTGATTCTGTTACAAGATATTACTGCAAGGAGCCATATAGCAATATTTAGCTGACAGCTGATTAATGAGGTCGCTTAAAAAGTGCTGGTTACAAAAACACACATTGGAGAGATAAAATCTAGTGATCTCTGTAACCAAATTAAGGGAATTGAGTTTCCTTGTGTAAGGACCCAGGGTGCTTGAAGTACAATGATTGAGTGGGGTGACTGATTGGAGGAAGCAGCTGGTAAATTTCTGATTTTTGAGCAAAGCCATGTTGAGAAATTTCACGGATGCAAAATTAAAATGATAATTTTAATTAATGACCATGGACAGACTGAGAGAAAGAAGGCCACACAGTTGAGAACCAGGGAGGATAGAGGAAATGTCTATTCCCATTGGGAAATGTTGGTGTGAGACATAAATAACAGAAGGGAGGAGTATTGCAGATCAAAACCTTCTGTTATCCATCAGAAAAGGGATCTCTCTAAATTTGAAGGTATACAGAAAAGGGATCTCTCTAAATTTGAAGGTATAATTAATTATCCAGAGCCAGACAACAAAGAGGCCCTTGTTGGAGATATGAAAAACACCAAATCTCCATATCCATGTTGACCCCCATGCCAATAAGCAGAATACTGAGATGACCAAGCCAGAGAGGTTCCAGATGACAGACAAGAGACAACTGCTCTGCCAGAGAGAACCTCCAACTCAAGCCCTGTTCCAGACTTTGCTAAGCTGAGCATAGTGTCACAATAAAATGCAAAGTGGGTAAGGTTAATGTTTTGTCTCCAGAACCAATTCATTGTATAAAAACAGTATATAAATTTTCACAGAACTTGTCTTTTCTTTATCTGCAAGAACATTTTTTGGTTAAATTCCTTTGTGACATAGCTTTGCTTAGAACAGACCAACACCACATTTGCTGACAACAATTTGATCTTTGCCGGCTCTGTGATCAAACAGCACAGTGTGAGAGGGTAAGGGTTTAAACCAGTGATCAACCCAATGGCCAGTAACAGCATTTGACCAAGGTTTGACCAGCAAAAAAGTGTTATATAGTGTGACCATTTTGCTTAAAGTTCATATTTTCTTGATTTTGGATGAAAACATAATTTCCCAAAATATTTCAATGAAATTTTCACTTTACAAAATTATAGTTTATAATTAGTTTAGATATATGCAAAAAAGGTATCATCAATTTAAACTGATGCCAGGAGGCTATGGCAAACCTGTTAACCTAAAAATCTTAAAAATTAGAGATTTGGATCTCTAACTTCAGAAAAGCAAGGAGATTTTAATAAAAACAGAGAGAAACAGTAGGATTTCAAAAACAGCCTCAAAATGTCAACTCTAAAAACATCATTCTTTGAATTCACAGGCATGATTTTGGACCAACATTAATTCATTTTAAACCAATGTTTCACAAAGCCAGATTCAGTGAATCTGTTATCAAAAAAATGTTATTTAATTGAATAATGGTTCAAGATACTGAAAGTTTTCAAATTACTTGTGAATTGAATAGGACATATTTCCCTTCAGTAGTGGCAGAAGATCAGCAATTTACTTACAGGAAGAATCTTGTAAAAACTGGCATATTCAGCTGAAGACCAATGCTTAACAATTAACTGGGAGAACACTATAATCCAGAAGAAAGAGCTCAGTGCCAGGAGAGTTGACAGGTCTACTTTAGATTAATATGTTGGCTACCTCCTACATCATATAACATTGATTATTCTCAGATAATTTGATTGCCATCAACTTCAACTATTTAACTATGGAGTATTGTTCAGTTAGAAATATCTGGCACAAAACTTTGCAAACCACTTTTGGCACATTCGATCATTCACCGTAGCATTTCCATAAACTGTACTTATACTAGATGGAAGCAATTCTTTCAGCCATGTATTTGATAAACAAAGTACATCTGGCAATAGTCAAACAATGCAGGTGGTATAATGGAACGTAGCTTGGAATGAGAAATTGAACAGCCGAGTTTGAATTCCAATCAAGTTTGATGCATTCACTTAAAGTTCAAATATCCTTGTGAAAGGTATAAATCCATCTCATCTACTCCCAGCTATGGGTTAAATAGCAGAGTTGGCAATCAATCTAGGAGAAGGACAGCTATGAATTCAAAACTGTATGTAGCCCTGACATTGTGATAGATACCTTAAGCAAGATCTCTATTAGGTTTCAACCAAAGTGCTTAAGTAAGGATCCATATAATGAATTATGCAGGAGAGAGAGAGAGAGAGAGAGATTCAAACTAAGGAAATGAATAACAAACATCTGACTTGTAAATTTATATTCTGTAAAGGAAAGAAAGTCTCAGGGTGTCTGAATTTCTTAGATTAAAAGTTTCATGATTAATTTTAATTTGATTTGATTTTTGTCATAATACTGAATTTGTTTTACATTCACCAACCATTAATTTTTTTGTGTTGAATAAGTTGTGGAGAAAGAGGGATCTAATAACTAAGTGGAGTAGAAATCTCTTGAGAATTCTTGACAGGATCAAAATAAGTTGGTTTTAAAACAGGTGAAAGGAGTCAGCATGAAGTATAAAAAACCTTAAATTACAGCTGTCGTAATAAGTGGATATAAATTGTAAATAAAAAAAATAGAAAATTTGAAATTCATCCACATTTACAACTTATTAGGCACAGAAGAGTAAGTAAACAGTATAAATCAGATATAGATTTTGCCTCTGACAAGATTTGAGCTCAAATCCATATCCTTTTGAGCCTACCTGGCATATATGCAATTACTAATTGGCCATTAATATCCAACAAGAGGCAAAGTTAAATCTCATCATACAGCTAGAGACTTTATTTCTGATCCATTCAATTACTGGACTCATTTTCATTCAGTTTTCATTTACCAGTTTAAAAAGATATGCTTAAGTTTTGTTCAAATCTCATTATTTATAGTCTATGCTGATTATTTAATGTGTGTGTTATATGCATTCCTGTGTAAAATTATTCAGTTTTTGAAATAGTGAATGGTCAGTGATACTAAGTTTCTAAACCATTGCTTTGACATGTGTATGCTACATAAGTAACACACATAAAAGAGAGAAAGTGATATTTAGTCTTGCTTTGTCTGACACAAGGTTAATGTATAAACATTTATTGTGAATATATGGATATAGATTTCTATTAGAGCTAAAAATAAAAATATTCAATATTTTTGTACTATTTGAAAGTAACCAATTGAAATATTTTCCAGAATTTTTTTCTTAAGATTGGATTTAAAGGTGCCTAACATGAAGTGCCAAAAAATTATACATTACAATATAATGAATAGTCCTGTTTTCTCCCATTTGTAGCTAGACGATATATGTGATGGAATAGGTAAAGATGTAGTGCAGCTGTGACTGGCTATTTTTCCCCTCTATCCAGGACTCAAAATTAACGTCATTCTGGGGACAATAGAACATTATTTTGGGATGACTGATTAGGTTTTTTGGATGATGCCAAGATGATACAAATTTTTTCATTATGGTATATTTATTCTAAAAGCAACCATTTTATAAAAAATAAAATAATTCTTACTTCTCACCAATAGTAGTGAGCTTTTAATAAATGGAACACACACACACAAAAAGATAAATAAAACTTAAATACATCTTTTTGAACTGGTGAAAAAGGTAGCGACAGAGAGTGAGAAGAAAGTGTGATTTTGCCTGTAGTGTGATTTGCAGGTCAGAAACACTACAATCAAGCAGATGCGGAAGTTCAAACATCTGGGAAGCGTCCTAACAGAGGACGGTAAGTGCGACACTGAGATCTGTAGACATATTGGGATGGCCAAGGACACATTCTAAAAGATGGGCAGAGTATTGCGAGACAGGAGGATTTCTTTGGTAACAGAAAAGAATACTGAGATGTTACATGACACCTGTCCTTCTTTATGGCAGCGAATGCTGGATGATTTCCTCAAAGATGAAGAAGAGACTCCAGGTGACAGTGATGTGGTTCAACAGAAGGATGCTAAGGATATCATGGACTGAGCAAGTGAGCAATGATGAGATCTTAGAGAGGTTGCAAACAAGGAGGAGGTATATACTTAACACCAGGAAGAGGCAACTGATATTTCTGGGACACACAATGAGAAAGGAGGACCTGGAGAATCTGACACTCACGGGTCAAGTAGACGGAAACAGAGACAAGGGAAAACAATGCGTGACATACCTGGTGGGCAAGTGAATGACAGAACATAGTCTGGGGAGAAAGTAGAGGGAAGGAACTTGTTGAGAGCTGCAAGGGATAGAGGGTGGTAGAGAGCCATGATCACATAAAAAGAAAGAAGAATGAAATCTGAATAAAAAAAAAAATCAAGGTTAACTTAAATTTATATATTTGCATTATCTCTAAAAGTGAAGAATATTAAGATCTAATTGTAAGAAATCATTTTGTTTTAATAAACAAAGCAAGAAAATTATATTTTTTCTGTCAATTTTTGGTTAAAAAAACTTGAATGAATGTGTTATATTTTCTGCTTATCATCAACTCAATTGAAAAAACTGATAAACAAGGAAAATTTAGTCACAACACAAGGTAGGTAATTGTAAATTAATCTTTTTTGATAAAGACTAAAATTATTTTGTCTGTGAATAGTTGGAATGTGGTAATATTCTTTGTAAAAAATGAATGCATGAAACACAATTAAGTATGATAAATGTTACTCTGCAAAATTATTCAAGGTGAATTAACTGAAATGTTTAAATAAAATAAAGTTGTGATTTTTATAAAAATTATAATAAAATTTTATTAATTTGTTTTTGCAATTATTCTTTTTTAAAACTTTCAAATTTTAGCTTTCTTAATTTATTTCTTAAACATTTTAATGGTGTTTTATTATGATAATAAATGATAAATGTTAAAAAAAAAATTTTGATTTTGCAAGACTAAAAATTGTCTTTCAGTATGGTTCCAGGATAATGGTGAAAAAAATTAGTCTGGAGCCCTGCCTACATCACTTGTAGAAATGAACTCAGCTAGATAACTTATGTGGGGCATAACAGGTAAGAAGGTTTAGTATTTAGTGTAGCTATTGCAGGCATAAGATGCAGACAGGATTTAAAACTGTTTGACTGATGAATAATTGTTGGGACCAAAAAGATTAGGCAATATCTCCAAGACAGCAACTGCTCCAGGCTTTTCTCGAGAAAACAGTTGCAAAGGTCTACCAGGAAGACATGAATCCCAGACAGATAGTGGCATGTGAAAAGTATGAGTGCCCACAGATGATGCAAAAATAAGACTCCTAGCAACTGACAAGGATGGTAATTCATGTTGTTGGTCCTGACCAGACATCTCAGCTTCAGTCACTTTCCCACAACTGTAATGTAGCCTCCCTGTGCCTTTTCTATAAATACTTCCATGGTAATTGTTCTGATGATTTTATTTGGTTTCTTGTAAATATTTTTGTTTTTATATTGTAAATATTGATTGGGGATCGATTTTAAATTGTTGTTTGGTGGCAAGGGCTCATCATTTTACAGATGAAATGGTCAGATGTAACCATAATTTCTATGCTAACAGTTTCTTCTCTCACACTTCTCGCTTGTGGAATTCTCTTCTGGCTTCTTATTTTCCAGTCAACTCTAATCTTTAAAAATTTAAATGCAATGTCAATCATTATCTTCTGTCTCCTTAATTCCTGCTCTTTTATTGTTCTCTCTCTCATTAATAATGTTTTCTTATTCTCATATTTATAATATGAAGATAATAGTGCAAGATTAATTAGTGCAACATAATCAATTTAAAAACTAATAATCAATTATTGTTGATTAGGGTGAGTGATAAGAGAATTTCTTTTGTCTGTCTACTTTTTGTAGGAAGTGGAGATGAAATTGAATCTTATGTTAGGATATAAAGATGTTAATTTAAACAGAGGAAAATAAAAACAGTATCTCCTATCAGCACATTTCATCTTAGAATTTCAAACAACATTAAAAAGGTCAAAGAGTGTACCAATTGAAATGTAGGAATCAAATAAAAATAAGGATATTAGTTTGAATAATTTATAGAATTATTTCTATTATATTCTTATTACACAGTAAATATAATACTCTGCTATTTACAAAATAGAAAAGGAATTTTTGTCGCACCATCATAAGATTTCGTTATGTCTTCCTTTTAAACGTTTTTACTCCTGCTTTGGTTCTTACTAAGTTCAAAATAGGTTTAATAAACTTTTCCAAATGAATAATAAAGAAAATTGTTGTGACTTTGAAAATACACAAAAAATAAATAAAATAAAATACATTTTCAAATTTCCACTACAACTACACTTTCATTAAACTGAAACATAGACATGTAAAACCAGATTTGGTGTTGCCTTGCAGCAATATAGTAGTAAGCATACCACATGACCTCTTCAACCAATAACAGACTAAAAAAAAAAAAATAAAATTTTGGCTTTTGTTTTGTCTTTGTTTAGTGGCATATCAACCTGTATGGATTATTTAATGTTGGAATCTAAATATTTTGAATGCAGTTGTATGCCTTCAACTACAGATAAAATGTATTGCTGGTCATTTTGTTTTAAAAATTTTTAGTTGGTAATTTTACTATAAATATATATTGGTGGTAATTTTTTTATATAAAAATGTATTGCTTGTAATTTTATTATAAAATGTATTTTTAAACTTTCATAGTATTTTGTTTTTGTTTGGGGTTCACTATTTGCTCATAGCTGGGACCCTAACAGATGCTACCTACCACCCTGGGTTATGGTGGCTCTGGGAACAACAGCAATTAAGAAGTGGTTCCACACTCCTCAAAGCCTGCAATATCCCGATTGGAGACTTGCTGACAAATGTAATTTATTGACATACCCCAGACTAGGATTTCATTTGGAGCCTATCTCCAGAACAGACCAAAAGTCACCCAGGGAGCACACACAATGGATACACTGAGCACATTCACTTAACTTACACCATGCTGAAGAAAGCTTTCTTATTCTGGTACTTTGAAAGAGAGATTAACACCAGTAGGATAAAATATTTGCCCATGTTGACCTCAAAAGGAGCTTTCTAAGTGACTTACTTATATTCATAAATATATATGCATACTCTCTCACACACACACACACATATGTGTGTGTGTGTGTGTATCTTCACACCTACATATAATATGCATATACTCACACCTACACACATCTGTACATACACAGACATTTGTTTTACCAAATTTTATTTCTGGACTTTTTACAAACTCTTCTAAGAACTCCTTTTCTCTTTCACATAATTGTCACTATTTTTATTAAATTGTATTTGAGTTGGTTTAAGTATGTGAAGGTTTGTTGGCTCTTTCTTTCTCCTGTGGGTTAGCAGTAAACTACTTCTCGTGACCATCAAAACAAATCCAATCAAAATCACGAGTAGTCTGTGCAACAAGTTAAAGCTTCTCTTCATCAGTCAATATCAAGAACAAGTAACCTTGCTAGTGTGGAACAATTGTCATCTTACCTGAAAACCTGATTCCAGTATTCTTTAACAAAGTCAACTGTGTAAAGAGGAATCTTCAATTGTTTGCACACAAAGTGAGCATCTTCAAGATCTGTGTTGATCGAACAAGTCCCATTTTCATCAACAATGTCCCAATTCTTCATAAACAATCCAACAACTTGATAACCTGCAAAGGAAATATATTACAGAATATAAATTCATTTTTATTTTTAGACATGGAAAGAGATGTAAATAAATGAGATGAGTAAATGTTTTCAGGTGAATATAAAAAATTTTAGGGCAAGATTCAAATTCTATGTCTAACCAGTTTTTATTATATTTTCTTCCTTCTAAGATTTAAAAAGTAACACCAAGAATATATATATATATATATATATATATATATATATAGTATTAAAAAATTAATAGATCAGCTGATTCTGCTACCTTGGTTCCAAACTTTCAATATCTTCAGATGATTTTGGTCTATATATATATATATATATATATATATTAATCACTTTACCCTCCAAGCAATGTGATAATGCCACTAAAGACACAATGGGGTTAATGGAAGTGAAAGAGAATGAGAAAACTTTAGTGAGGAAAAAGGATAAAAAAAAGGACAGGTTTCAGGAAAACAGAAGATAGCGATTGCTGTTGCCTTTACATTTTTGAAGATTATAGGTGTCAAAGAAGCAAAAAGCTAGAAAACAGTTCCAGAGGTGAGAAGTACAAGAAAAGAAACTATTAGAATAGAACTTACAATTACATGTAGCTAACTCAACAGTTAAACGATGAGACTTTGTTGCCAATCTAGTAGTAGGCTTAAATTCAAGTGGTTGAAGTACCAAATAGGAGAGCTTATTAAAACAATTGCCATGAAAATATTGATAGAAAAGACAGAGGGAAGCCATATCATGGCAATGGGAAAGTGACTAAAGTCAAAATATCATGTCAGGACCAATATCATTACAGACTCTTCTTTGGATTTTAAATTTAATATTTGCACAAAATGTACATATAATAAAAAAAAAGAAATTAGGAAAAGTGTACAATGTAAAATACAGAGCTTTGATTATATTAGGTTGGTGCAAAAATAATGTCGTTTTATCACATATGTTACTATGTGAGAAAACGACATTATTTTTGCATTAATCTAATAACATCATAGTAAATATTTCAGCTCTCTTACCACTTGGTGATAAGACAGCAGGAATATTTACTTATATATATGTATGTATGTGAAGTCAAGATCAAGAGCTTTGATTATACTGCTGCAGATTTCCCAGTGACTAGCAGTTGGCTAACTCTGAATCCTTTCCAAGCATCCCTGTCAAGTGGTCTAATGTGGGCAAAGCTGCACTCCTGCACATCCCTCCCAATGCAGTCCTTCCATGTTTTCCTAGGTCTACCCTCAATCTCTGTGACCAGGAACCCTGAATGCCAAGACAGTCCTGGTGCAAGATGAAACTTGTTGGACATGACCAAACCATCTAAGATGACAGATACACAGCACTGTTAACAACTACTGTGCCTTGTTAACAACTCAAATGAGGGGTTTTATACTGAGACTTGGTGCTGCAGATCCAATGAATAAATGAGTGGTAGTTGCAGTGGAGTTTCCACAAGATCAATGCACTTGGTGCCCAAGGCTCACTGCCATGGATCAGTGCAGATTGTGCACATGTAGAGTTCTTAACGATATGCGTTTGGATGAGAGAATGGCTAGGAGCTTTTTGAATTTCCCCCAAGCCATAGAGCACCTGGTTAGAATAGTGAGCTCGCAACCTCCATTTGTACAGAGCATATGCCCAAGATAACAGAGACAGGGCTTAATATCCATTTTTGAACCATTCAAAGTGACTTTGGTAGAGGGCCTGCTTCACCATGGCATTTATGGCAGATGTAATCTGGTAGTTTTGTTAGTCTACCGATGATGCCACTGCATTTATTGTGCACCCAGGTGTTGCATTTGGAGCACAACAATGAATGAATACCCACTCCACTATGGCAGACAGCACAAGGAAATGTGTAAGATTCCTGCAACTTGTTCAGATCAACATCAGAAATCAACCTTTTGGTCTTTTTCCTGTTGACACAGAGCCCCTTGCTCTTCATCCCTAGCTTCCAGGTTTTCAGCTTGGTAACACATTCATCCAGAGTATTAGTGATTAACACAAGATCGTCAGTATATATGGTACACCAGTGCAGAACTCCCAAGAGAGTGCCTTCAACACAAGAATAAAAAGCAGTGGACTCATGACTGAGTTTTAATGAACACCAACACCAAACTCCCTGCTATATTGGCCATTGACTAACTTGAATTCGGGCATTGCAGTACATACCCTGAACCATGCAAATAGCCCAATCCTCAACTCCAAGGCTTCTCACCCCTCAAGCAATCTTCATACATGGTTTACATTGTCTATATCTGACACTGAGCACTCTTCCCACATAAATAGAACATATTTTAGACACTATATATTCTTGATATAATCATACTATTTTCAGTAATGTTTGCATTTGTTCCTGATCACTGACAAGCTCTCTATTTTCAATACAGAATATAAAAAATATTTTAAAATATAATAATTCTATTATATAATTTATAATTAAAAAAATAATTAATCCAGATTTAATTTAAAGAAAAAGAAAAATTAAAATCCAACAATGACTCAATGATTTTGAGCCTGTGAGTGGGTATTTTTTATTTTTTTACAGTTTATCAACATTTTCTGAGTTATTTAAAGATGTAACATATTTTGGATTAAAAGAAAATTTTTTTTTGTGAGTGAATATTACAATAACAATTTTTTGAGAATAACAATGATTTTTTCCAGATACAAGTCTTGTTATTTAACCCATATCTTGGAGAAGCAGATAGATTCATACCTTTCCCCAATGGCATTTTCATGTAAGTAAATGCAACGAACCTGACTGGAATTTGAACTCAATGATTTCTCATTCTGAGGTGAGAGTGGGTTGAGAGCAATATTCCAAAAACTTTTGACAGTATGAACGTAATTGATTATTTTGCAAAATAAAAAAATGAGTATAAATTTCCTACAAAACCTAATTTTATTTTGATACATTTGATAACCTGTGTATTCTAAAGCAATGTAACTTTTAAGAGGAAACTAATCACTTTTTTTTTAACATATATATATATATATATATATATATATATATATATATATAACTATATTTATATAGATACTTGTCATAATCTAACATGACTGCATTACTAATATCATGATCCAGCAACAGGCCAATAGCTTCATTATTGTTTAGTGCAACCGCACTAGGCTAACCATGTCATCCAAATATCTGAAAATTGTATTCCCATATGGGCATAATAGGGAGAACTAGCTGAAGGCCAGCACTTATCCAGAAGCTAGAAGTAATAGTGTCACTGACCTCAAGCAATGTAAGTTAACCCTCCCTAAATACAGGGCCGTAGTAGAGGCAAATGTATTTTTTGCAGGGGTGCAAAAAAATTTAGAATTTAGCCTTAAGTTATCAAAGGCTACCAACATGGTTAGTGGGAAGAACATTTAAAATATCCAGTACCTCCTTGCTTTGATATTTTTTCTTCCTTTATTGTATTTTGTTAAAATAAAACCCTGTAAAAAATACTACAATTGGTAAAAATTTAGGGGGTGCCAAGCACTCACCTCCAGCTACTATGGCTCTGAAATATTAGAAATCCTAGCTTCCAACTATGCTGTGTAGTACCAGATTTGCAAGTATCATAACTGAAACTAAATGCATCTACATTTGCAAAAACACCATAATAAAAGATATGAGCACATAGTATATGTCCATCTCTAAACTGGTAACAGAATTCTATATTTCTTATGTGGATGATGCTGTGTATCAGAATTTCGTCACCAAATGAGTTATCAATGCAACAACAACCACAATAGTAACAATAATCTATAACAAGTTTTATCTAAATGAACTACCATGATAATGAAGTTCAAAGATTAACAAATTGTGTGCTTGTGTTCCTATACTCCATCTCTATTTTGTTTATAGATCCTAATTTGTCAGTAGCTCTGAATAATAATACTTGCTAGTCTCCAGTGAAGCAAAATGAAATAAATAAGAAAAAAAACATTTAAAACCCTTGATGCAGTGACACCTGCTGAAGGCTAGTTTTAAACTCAATAACCTTCCATTTGAACTCTTGTTGGACTTTCTTCATATGAAAACCTCCTTAATTATAATTCACAAAGCTTTGAGTAGTTAAAGGTTACAGCAGATATTTAAGGACTGAGTCAGCACCTTTTTAAATTATATGAGCAGGATTTATGCAGTCATTTTTTCTGTACTGGTACTTTTAGGAGAACAAATATTTTAAAAGATTTCATTTTGTTTTTATTTTATCTTTAATTATTTAAAAACATTTCCTATTCAATTTTTTCCATGAGTTTGATATCTACCAATGCTATGCAAGATTTTTTTTTTTTTTTTTAAGTAGCCTTGCCTTCTTAGTAATTAATAAAGATAACCAACTCAGCATGGATTTTACAAGCTGTAGTATTTTAATTTTAACACTCTAGAAGATATAAAACAAAACAGGAATTTTAATACTTTATACATGGTATTATTTATGGTTTCATAATTTTTTTGACTTACAAGACATACATATTAGATATTATCAGTATAACCTGTCTCTGGCTGGGCGTTTCATTACTAGGAATTTTTGCCGTTCAGGTGGAGCAGTTTAAGTATAAAGTCAGCCCACCCAAAAATCAATATTAGTAACAACAATTGGGTGGAACTGAGGCATATCCCCAAATGGGGTGGGGGTCGGGGGTCTTAACAATCTGAATGGGGGTGGCCCTAAAACGGTCAGTTTTTGCGTTCTCAATCTTGCAAGGAAGTAACCTCTTCTATGGGCTGTCTTAATAATAATAATATATAATTTATTTTATAATTCTAATAATCTTTTGTGTTAGATTTCAACTCTCTAAATTGATTGTACACAGTTTTTTTACAGACATTAAATTTTGTCTTTGATTTTTGCACAAAGTGTAAAAAATCAGTTTTTTCAATTTTTCACCTTCAAGGTTGTAATTTTTTCCAGCCAATTTCAACTCAAAACAGGCACTGAAGAATTATCTATCAAACAAAAAAAATTTAATTGAAATCGGATGAAAACTGTGGAAACATATAAACAACATCCAATCACACACACACACACATACATACATACATTTTGAGAATTATAGATATAGACATTCTGATTTTGAAACATTTTTCAGAAAAAAAGAATTTTAGAACATTTTATCATACAATTATAGTTGATGTCTTCAATGCTTTACATCTCATTTCTAATAAAGTAGTGTTGGATGCAATGTAATATTTAGTTTATTTATTTTGGAGGATGCATCATTTAAGTCAATACATGTGGTTAATGAGGTGCTACCCATTTGAACAGTTTATATAAATTGGATGTAGCAAATATGAGTGGAACATTGTATACATGCTCATGATGGTAAAAACTAGATGCAAGTTGTTTTTGTTTTGTTTTAAAGAAATATTTTTCATACTCAAATTTCCCAAATTTGGGGGTAGCATCTCAAATATATAAATGTTTCATGTATAAGAATAACTAACCATTTTCTTTTAGTTCAGTATGTTGATACTAGTTGCAAGAGAAGTAACTTGTCATAAAATTATACACAGAAGATGACATGTCACAGTGAAATCACCTTATATATAAAATATATTAAAATATTCTAAAATCACTTAAGGCTAGTTAAGAACAATTTGGAAAAAATTCATTTGTATTTAATGTGTAATTCTGATTATCAAAAATTATAAATATATCAGTGGGAAAATAGCAAAGGTTACCAGAATTCCAATCACATCAATAAATCATGATTCAATTTGATTAATCAAAAATTGGATTTTTATAACATATCACCTTTTCTGGCTAAGATAATACTTAAAAGAATAAATAGGTACTAAACACCTTAATAAAAATGTTATAATTTTTTATTTCAATTTAATTCTATATTTTATTTAACACCTAAATAATATCATCATAAATTATAATTTGAATTATATACACTACAGTTCAAAAGTTTAAAGTCACTCCCAAAATTAACATGGGATGAACTTGACAGAAGAGTGAAAAAAAATGAAAAAGACCCTCTTAGAGTTATTGAAAAAAAGAATGGAATCAATTATCAAAATTATCAAACTTATACTTTGAGAAACTTTTGCAATGAATGCCAAATTTTTGCTACAGTAATCAAGGCTAAAGGAGGATATTTTGATGAGAGCAAAATTTAATCATAAAAGGCTTTTGTTCTTTTTGTCATAATAAAATTTCTAATGAAAAATCATGTCTCACTTTTTTAATCATGTATAATAATTTTCTCTGATTTAAAGTACAAAGCAACTACTTTTGGGGCCAATTTAAAAAATTACCAGGAGTGGCCTCAAACATTTGAACTGTAGTGTATATTCATTATTTTCTTACCATGGCTTTAAATTTTATTTTTCCTAAATCATCATATTTTACATTTATTTTAAGATTTCCTGATATATAAATCTCACTGATATTTCAGACATTTTACTCACAAATATTTATTCTTAATTTCATTGATTGTTAAATTTTCAAATTAATTACAGCATTTTTAAGTACCAATATTGTCATGGTAATAACTTTCCTTAATTTTTCAGTTGTTCTGATGATGTTCTTAATGATTGAAACATTAACAATGTTGGTTTTCATAGATCCAATCCTAAATATAAAATTAATATTCAATTTTAAGTAATTTTAGGTAAAAGTGATAATTTACATAAAGAAAGGAAAGTGGGAACTTTCAAAAGGAACTTTATTTTTACTGCTTAAATAAAAATTTGCAGAGTATATTTTGACACCATATTTGACTTAGTGAGAATTCTATTGTAATATTTTTATTTTCACACAATTAACTAACGATAATTATCTAAAATTGGTGAATTTACTAACACAAAGTATTTTTTAACCTGGTTTTTTTCCCTAAGCAAGGCAGTAAATACACAAAGACACAAGGGATACTGGATATAAAAGAATTAGAAAGCAGAAACATTACTAAAGAACAAGAGCAATAAGGAAGACAGTAAATAACACTTGACATTGCATTTAAATTTTTGAAGATCAATGTTTACTGGAAATCATGGAGCTGGAAGAGATTTCCACAAGTGAGAAGCGTGAGAAAAGAAACTGTTAGCATAGAACTTATGGCTATATCGAGCCAATTCAACAGAAATTGATGAGACCTTGTCAATCTAGTACTGCAATTAAATTCATAAAATCTAGGTACCATGGGGAAGAGCTCATCTGAACAATTACCATGAAAGTATTTATAGAAAAGGCACACAGAAGCTACATTACAGCAGTGGGAAAGTGGCTGAAGCTGAGATGCCAGGCTAGGACCAATAATATTGCTGATTCTTCTTTGGACTTTATCCAGAATCTCTAAAAATATATAGCAGGAGCACCAGACCATATATGGCAGCAACATTCTATTTACAAAAAGTGTGAAGAAGTCTGGGAAAAAAAAAAAGAGATATTCTTTCCAGGTAGATGAATTTATTAATTCCTACATGGAAATAGGAGAAAGACTTTACAAGTAGAAACTTCATTTATTTAATGTATTATTCCCTGCCTTGGAGTGATCTCAAACAATTGCCGGATACATCATGAATATGACCATTATTCCAACAAATGCCAATTCTAAAGCATCTTAACTATCTACAACTTCATGAACATTGTGTAAATAATATAAAACACTCTTCCTTCAAATCCAGAAAATCAACAGAAAAAATTCTTAATTAGGTTATGTTTCAAATAAAAAAAAAAAACCATGTATTTTCAAGAACCTTCTTTGTTCATCAAATATAAATTTGGAGGAAATAAGTTATGCCCACTATTGTTTGTTTATTCCAGTATCAGTGTTTACACTTATGTAATTTGTTTATATTTACTCTAAATTGATTATAAATAAATTTAGAACCCAAACTGGAAATTAAAAAAAAAGTTTAGCTCAGCTCCAGAAAGCTATCTTTCCAGGCAGTGCCTATTTTATTAAAAGGGAAGGGCTAGGATTAATCTGTAATGCCTAAGGTATCCTAATAGGAAAAGTCCAATATACAAGTGGAATTACACTTTAAACATGGCTTTGTATCATATTCCATTCAATGCAGATTTTTCATTTATCAACTCTCTGATGCACTCTTTGGGAAATAGCAAACAAATAATGTCTAGGTCTTGTGCTATGAATCAACACAAAATTGTTTCTATCTTGAGTCACAAATATATCTGATTTCACTGGGAACTTATTTGACACAGGAAATTTATATTTTAAAACATTAAGTAAAAGTGTGAGGATGTGCATTGTGGTGTAATGGATATCAGCTCAGAATGAGAAATCGGAAAGCAGAGTTCAAATTCCATTTGGGTTTGTTACATTCACTTAAGTGCAAACAGGCTTGAGAAAGGCATGAATCCATCTCCCCCTCAGCTATGGGTTGAATAGTAGGACAGACTGGGTCTTATAGCTTTGAATGACAACAATTCTAGTGCAGAAAAAAAATTGGTAGCTTACTGTGGGAAAATCTTTTTACCTAGTCAGTCATGAAAGAGACATGATTGCTCAAACACATTTCATGTCTGGCACTTAACAGAAGTGAAATTACAAATATTTCTTCAGAAAAAAAGTGGGGTTAATGCTCAAAACATAGACAATATAAAAATCTACTGTTTTTATAACATTGTAAGTTTTTTCTATTTTAAGTTAGAATTGGAATCTGTAAATTTTTTGCTGATCACAACTTGTGCTCAAAACAGCTTCTAGTTTGGACTAACTCCAGTTTGGACTGATTTTATAATTCTACTTTAAATTTCTATAACATCCTGTATTTGATTGTATACAAGATTCACCCCCACTCGTTTTGAGATTGACCAAATAGGAAACAGGAGTGAAGGCCCAGTCACATTCAATATACCATCCAACAATTTTTCCTTCATATTCTCTGCTGAAATGGAGAGAGAGCTCATGTGTTTTTACATACAATACTCGTTTCTTTGTTATAATGGTTAACAGTATTGTTAATAGTAGATAATTGTATTGCATTACTCTTAAACTATCAAGTGTAATTGTAGGAGGAATCAAATAAAAACACGTTTTACCACTTGAATTGTAACACAGGAATTGCCGATTTAGATTGTGTAGAGGGCAACACTTGCTTAGTTTTCTTTTTATTATTACTGTTTGGTTTTTCTATTATGAAACATTTTAATAACTCAGTCCAATTATCTAAATTTATGCCCCAAACTTGGTAATGTCGTGTTTTTTTTAATAATTGTTTATGAATTTGATTTTGACACATTTAAAAAATTTTTTTTCTATAAATGAAAACTTACTTTACCTCCAAATAAACTAACATTTTTAATATTGAAAATAAACTGTAAAGTGTTTATGGGTGTTACTGTTAACAAAAGGGACAACCCAAGGTTTGAGCTGTGTATTGGGACATTAAAATCAAGCAGGTACAGAAATTTAACTAAGTAATAATGTGTGTGTGTAACACAGAAATCTGAAGGAACATCGGATTGGTGAAAGTTGCTCTTCAGAAGCTAAGTAAAGTGTTAAGAAAGATAAAAAGGTCATTAGAAACAAAGAAAAGAATACCGAATTGCTATATAATATCTAATCTCCTATATGTTAGTGAATGTTGTTCAATCTCCACACAGATGAAGAGATTGGAAGCAACAGGTGTGGTTCTACTAACAAATGCTGAGAAAAGCATGCGTAGAACTTTTTTGAGTAATGATGAGGTTTTAAGAAAAATAGAAACAGACACTTTAGTTTAAAGACTAAAGAGACAGCTGAAATTTCTGGGACGCATAATGAGGAAAGAGAGTTTAGAGAATTTGAGCACAGGACATACTGAAGGCAAGAAAAGCAGTGAAAAACAGGGAGTAACCTACTTGAGTTTGAATCAATAGACGACAGAACAAGGGTAGTAATGGATGAATATTTAGACTAGAGCAACAAAAGAAGTTGTGGAGAACTATGATCAAATACACTCTTAAACGTCATAAAAAAAGCTAAGCAAACGAAAGAAATTTAAAAATTGACTTTTAGTTACCGAACAGTAACTTCTTTTCAAGTTATCTCTGATCAACTCAAGTCGAAAAAAGTTTAAAGAAGTTAAATTTAACGTGTCTTGCCATTTTTTTTTTTTTGGTGGTACTTCAGAACAAAGTTTGAAGTTATACTTCAGCAGACTGAAAAAAATATTTGGTGATTGATTGATTGGTGAGTGAAGAAAAAAAAAACTGAAGTGAAATTTGTTTCAGAAGCAAATATTTCTCAATTTCAGTGAAATATCGAAGATGAAGATATGTGAATTAACAGTAACACGAAGAGGTACTATGAGATCTTTAAAAATACTTACTCAGGATATAGGACCTTCGAAATCAATTAAATTAAATAACAAAAAAAAATTCTCTACACTTCCTTCTTAAAGTTTCATAAAAAAAACAAAAAAAAAATTTCAAGTAAAATGTCATTTTTATTTAAAGTTCACTTTTTGTTTGTTTTTAATACATAATGAAATATTTTTCGTGTGTTCATTTAAACATTATTTAAGTTAAATCTCTGCACATCTTTCAAATAACAAAGATTTGTTTAAGGCATTTTTAGTTGGTTAAGAAGATAATTGGTTGGGAATTAAACACGTGGCTAGGGGTTTACCGTTTTTATGTGAGGATTCAAGCCGGTTACACGGGCATTTTAGCCGCATATAGTTTTAAAAGATAAAGTGTAATACTACAGAAAAATAAATATGTAATTCCTAATTAGAATAAATGGTAATAAATTTGTCAAGTGAAACTGTATAGTAAAATTTAAGCAGTAAAGAAATTGTTTTGTAGTGTGCGTCGATTCGGTTACAATGTCGAACATATCCAGTCTTGTAACAGTAAATTGTTACCTCTTCTCTTGAGCAGAATGGCAGCGACAGCGCTATCTACGCCTCCAGAAATGGCGCACACGATCTTTTTCCAGTTACGAGACATATTTAATGGTCAATTAAATTATACGTTGTTAATAAAAAAAAAAAACATGTTTGCTGACAGACCGCACCTCCCTATTTTGGTTCGAGCGTCGGAACAACTGCCGTAGTTTTTTAAAAGGAGTTATTTGATTGGCTGTTACTAATACTACTATTTATTTCCTATTTTTGCTTATACGCCTGACATTGAAAAAGGGGAGGGAAGAAAAGTGACTAATTACACGAAATTTAACAGGTTTTCTTTTCCAATCAAAGAAGTAAAACTGACATTTAAACTCACAAAAAAAAATGTTATTACTTTTTGTTGTTGATCAAAGTCAAATAGCTTGATAACCGAATAAAGGCCAAGAACTCTGAGGTTTTATTAAAAGTAAGTTAACCACACCACACAGTCCTTGATGTGGGGTTGCCGATCAAGTCTGGTTTTTGACATATGAGTAGTTTTTAGTTCGATCCTCACTGAGTTCCCCATTGTGGCTATGTGCTCAACTCAAACTTACAAGCAAAAGAATCATTTTTTACACCCTGAGAAAAAATATTTTAATTTTTTTTACACTTATGTGAGGTACATTTGTTGATGTGAATATCTTGTTTATGTTTTTTTTTAAACATTGTTAAAAACTTAAAGGCATTAGCATTTTTTCGTTCGATATCCATATCCCTCATCATGTAGATGTGCATATTATGTTTTTGTGTAAAAAAAAAAAAAAAGAAAGAAAAATCGCTTTGAACCACTCGATTCTCTTCTTTTGCTACTAGAAATCAAATGTTACACGAGTTCTCGCTCTGGATTAGACAGGGCAATGATTCAAAAAAAAGTTTAATGACAATAATGAGCTATTCCACCGAATTCAATATTCACTGGTGTCTCATACTTGCAGGGCCGGTGCAAGGGTCTCGTAAGACACTGCTGAACCTAAGGTGACAAGGTCCCTCACTCTCTAAACATCTCAATATATTTGTATTGATTGTTATTATATATTGTAACTTAATTTTTTTTAGCCTAAATTGCACAATTGAAAATAAATACAAACTAAAAATAATTAGCAACATGTCATAAATACATTCTTCATTCCATAAAAAATAAATCAACAATGTTTTTTGCAGCTTTGCTTGAGGCAGTTTTTAACATCAACTTGAGATTTTTCTTGTTAAAAAGTTGAAGGAATTTACAACCACATTCATTCAATAATCAACATTATGGATAAAAAAAAAGAAAAAAAGTAGTGAATTTTATTTCATAGTTTTTTGTTTTTTTTTTGAGACTTGCACTGCACTACAGTGATTTGCACGAAAAAAAAGAAAAAGAACTCCAGGTGAAAAATTAAAAAACCTTTCAGTTTCATCCTTTTAAAATAAAGGACATTTGACCTTTAATCAGCTGTGTTTAGTTGCGTTTTTTTTTTTAAATTTGTAATGTATATAAATAAATAAATATAAATGTAGATAAGAAAAAAGCAAACATTGATAAGATAGCGAGGGTCACAAAAAGCACTGTCTGGGCCCTCAATCAGACTTCTTGTACCTCCACCCACTCACAGCTAGCCGAGGACTTTCAGTAGTACGAACCGACCCTGCATAAGCATACTTGTCACTCTCAAAGTAAGCAAAACGAGTGTTGCCGACATTCTCCCCCCCCCCCCATCTTTATAAACTGCCTCTAAGTCTTCTTACGTAACCCTCTCCTGCAAGTGGCCCCTGGGCATTGTACAAGGTGAACTTTACTATAAAAAAATTTAAAAAATAATCCTCATTGGGTTACCCATTTATAACCTTTTGCTCAATGCTAAGATTAGTGAATAATATCGTAAACATCTCGTGTCAATAGTGTTATAACGCGAGAACGTGCTAGATTGGAAGATCGTATATCGGCCTTTTTTTTTTAGTTTTATGGTGGTGGTGACGTTATCATGTTCCGTTTTTATTTACCATAGCCATAATTCTTTCTTTATGAACTTTCATTGATGGGATACGTTCTAATTATATATTTTTTTTAAATTTCTAGTTTCCATTAAAATTTACACTCGCTTATTTTTTTTCTGTTTTTGCTTATGCAAAAGAAAAAAAATTAAAATAGTGATTTTTTAATTTTAAAACGACCACCGGATACAAATGCTCCTGAGGAAAGCCAATGACTATATCAGCCGAAACATTGTGTCGAAAATAAATCAATAACGGTAAAAATAATATCGTACGTTTAAAAATACGGAATAAAGAAAATACTTAATTCCAGAACAAAGTAGGCATGAGTTTGCAATATGAGATACGAATTTAAAAAAAATACACGCACACACACAAGTTATCTAAATGAACTTTGAAACGGTTTCGATCTGACCAATCAGATTGTGTTTGGCTTAATCGAATGGTTGATTATTAACCAATGGTAAGATATGTATCTTGGAGATTACGAGCGCTCTCCGTGAGTGCTTGTTTGATTGTGATGTTTTAGTGTGATTGTGAAGAAAAAAAAAAAAGAAAGAGGTGAGCTTAATTCAGTTTGGGTCACATTTTTGTTTGTACTATGGATTTCTTCAGCCGTAAAGACTCGTAAATTCAGTCAGGATGAGTAAGGCAACCAAAAGGGAGATCGTGGAAGAGGATTTGGTGAAATTACTACGGCATTTCATTCACAATTCACACCGGGCTACAGCGAAAGATGACGTGAAGGTAAAAAAAAAGCTCCTTTCCGAGTACACAGATAACATAATATACCACATACATCACAAATAATGACTTGTTCAGTTGGGTTGATTAATTTTGCTTTTATTATTTCATGGTCTCGTTTTAAAACAAAGAAAACAGCCAATGTGAAATCGACCCCCCCCTAAAAAAATTTCATTTTTACTCTTCCTTTTGCGTTTCTGTTTTAAAGGAAACATTTGTTGAAAGATTAAAAAATCAACTGTTTCTATTTTCTTTCATTAAAATTGTTTTTCTTTCTCTTATTTTATTTTTTTTCTAAGATTAATAACTAATTTAGTTCTTTTTTTCTGAAAATTAGTTGTAATTGTTTATTTATGTTTACATTCATTTCATGGACGTGTCAAACTAAGCGTAAAAATGTTTACTTTTTGGTTTGTTTTTTAGCTGCTACACAAAAGACAGGGAAGATCACATAAGTTGCTGGTCATAATTAAGAACAATTAGGATGAAACCTGAATTAGACAACAAAATTTTCAAATCAATCCCCACTTTTAGTTCTTCCAAATTTCTATTTCCGAAATAAATAACAATATGGACCACCACCCATTCAAACATAGTGGCATTATTATTTACTTCGTACTTTCATTTTCCCCTTGGAGTCAGATTGTACATAAATTCTTCATAAAGTTATCCTTTTAAAACACGATAGTCCGTATTTCGTTACTAATTTTAATGATTGCGAAAAACAGTGTAAAGATTGCACAAATAAATGTAGTAAAAATTGAATAAAATCAACCGGTGATGTTATTGTCATGCTTGTCTACAGTGCATTTTACGACCCGATCATCTTGTGCAAAAGCAAAAAACACATTGTTGCCATTACTCTTCTTTGTCTGTAAAAATAGATTTTATTTTTAACTTTTCTCTTTCATATGTATTTTTTGTAATTAATTAGAATTTTTTGACAAGTTCATCTTTCAATTAAAAAGGATAAGAAAAGATGTTGCTTTTTTTAAGTATCACTGGAATAGGAAATTCTTTCTCTGCAAATTTCTTGTTGCTTACCTCGATTTGTTGAGATGACTTTTTTTTGCTTTCATTTTGTACAAAACACCGCCCACTTAACTCTTCTCGCTAAAACCGAGAAAGTTAATTTAAAAACACATTGGAATAAGAATTTTAAAAAATACATACATTTACTTATGTTATTTCAGTCGAAAATAATTTCATAATTTATAATCACGCTGTGTTAATCTTTAAGTGAAATTTAGTAATAATTGTCAAATGTCAATTATGGTTCAAAAACAGTTTTTTTTTACTTTTTAAACCATAATTGACATTTGACAAAAACGTGTTTGCTGACCATTTGATTTATTGTGAGTTGCGAGCGACCATTTATTTCCTAAAAATGTGACTCAGTCTGACACAAGGTTACAGTTAGTGAGGTACTTGATTCCTTACCATGTAAAAAAAATGTATGTTCTACCTTTTTAACATTTCACAGGATTTGATGTTTGAAATGATTTATTTATTCATTACAATTTTTGGATGTCCATTAGGTGACTCACAAAAAAAATACTAGGGTGATAATTAAAAAAAAATCTATTTTGTTTAACATCACAAGGTATATTGCTGTTTTACAAAAAGTTGATCCCAACGTCAATCAATGGTCTTTCCATGGCTGAGTAGTTAGAACCATGAAACCTTGATTCAAATCTCATCATGATCAGAGAGAAGATGATGATCATGATGCATGTATATATTAGTGTATTTGTGCAGCAATTTTTAATTTATACAAGTTTGGCTAAAGACAATTGTCACCAACAACATAGTGCAAAAAAAAACAAAAGAAAAGTCTTTGATAATAGCTGATGGTAGCCAAAAGTACTCAGAGAATTTATATCTAAATATGTATCTGAAATGTAGAAAATAAATTAAAAAATTCATTAACCAGGAACTTTTGTTTATCTTTAACCAAACTGATATAGACAGGGTTTATCAAAAATGCTTTTACAAGCTTTGTGGGACGGGTTCCTCACACCAACACAAAGACAAATATCCATATAAACATATGTCCACAAATCCTTCATTTTTGAGTTAAGTTTAAAGGAAGTTTACAGTAGATGTTGACATGTAGACTAGGTTACATTTTCTATTCGTGTACATTTGTGGCTAGTCTGTCTTCTATGTTTAACATATGTAGTAGTGAGTTAACTGAGAAGTGTTCTGTTTAACAATGCCTGGATATTCATATTGTGAGCAGGCAGACATGATTTTTACATACACCTTTTTTTTTTTTTTCTTTTTTGTTTTACATACGTACCATGAATGGTAATGGACATGAGGCTGCATGGCTATATCAGATTGCATTTCCAGAATGAAGGCAACTGAGTCGTCCAACCATTGCTGTTGCATTGCTGAGAACTGAATCCATGACACCACAAACTATGGATTAAGGAAGACCTATATCTGCTCATATGCCATGAACAACACATTCTACAGGCTGTCAGACACGATCCAGGTATCAGCACATATCAAGTGGCCCTAACATGTCGTACATCTCATAGTACCGCATAGAAGGTACTTCAAGAGCAGCTCCTGTATCTGTATTATTTACATTGTGTGTAGGGGCTTTTACCTTCTGATCACTCCCCACAGGAAAACTTTTGCTGATGGTTTATTGTACAAACTGCCAATCTGTTGTTTGTTTCTTCAGTCTTGTTTATGGATAAGGCCTCATTTGGAAGAGATGGAATAACAAGTTTACACAACCAACATTTGTAGGCGGATCAGAATTGGGGTTTGGGTTTGCGAAAACATTTGACACTGTGTATAGAGTATTTGAAATTGTTCATCAGTTAATGATCCAATGTGTGCATGTGTGTGTAGAAGCAAGTGGAGAACATTTTGAACATTTTTTATGAGTTGGTGTGTTGAGGTACAATGATGCGCTTTTGGAAAAATGTTTATATGGATATTTTAACTTGTTTTGGTGTCAACCCAAAGCCTCCCCCCGCCAAGTATTTTTGATACACTGTGTGTGTATGTATATATATATATATATATATATATATATACATACACACCCACACACTCAAAGGGGTTAGTGAAAAATTTTCTTTACCCAACCAAAAAGCCCTTCCAAAAATACTTGGTGTCAGATTATAGAAAGTGGGTCAGACTGAGAACCTTTCAATACCTCCTCATCTATCTATTGTTCAGGTTTTGTATAAACTTTTTCACAATATTCACAAATAGTGCACTCTTTATACAAAAATGAACTATCTTATTAATTAGGTTTTAGTCAGCCGGGTCTAAAAAAACGAGTTAATTGTTCTGTAATAGTTTTAAATATGCTTAAAAAGAATTAATTATACTTTTGCTATTGATTTGTGCTTAGCTTTTATTTTAGCAAGAACAATAATTTTTTTTTTTTTGTTTGTTTTTGTTATCTCCAGGTGTCATAATGTTGTTTCTATAATTTTTCTTTCACAAAATGTTATACCAATCAGTCATTTGATATTTTTTGTTCTTTCGCAAATTCTGAAAGCTGATAAATTATCAAGTCATTATGGAATTTTGCAATTAAAACTGATAATAAAAAAAATAGTTGAACAAAGTGCAGAAGTTGATGTAACTAAGTGTATCCTAAATCATATTGATCAAAATATAGTAATTTGATACCAAATATTAGTATCAAATAGAACAATACTTCATGATACATAAATACACAATAGGATCTGTCATTGTATCTGGTTGCAAACTGCATTTATTTCCAGCTTGTATGTTCACAAAAAAATGGGTATCAGAAAATAAGGGTTGAGTTGTAAAATTTTTGATTTAGACTTTACAGAGTATGAAAATATTAGCTGGACATTTTTTTTATGCTTCTGCAAGTTGTCACAGAAACTCTAGTCATATTTAATATGTGCCTATACACACAGACAGACTCTGCCTATACACAGTCAGGTTTTTATCTATCAATATGTTTAAACTGATATGTGCATTACTTTATATCAGTCATGGCCTGTTTGGCTTTTTAAATGGCATGACTAATTTTATGAAAATAACATTTATTAAAATTTTTTGTTTCGTTTCACTCACTAGTTCCACACACTCTCAGACATAAACTACACAAATAAAGAATGGTTAAGCACAATGTTTCTTGAATTTTGTAACCTTTTGTTGAAGGTAATTTTTTCAGGATTTTAAACAATTGATGATTTTTACTAAGGAAGATTATATTTATGGATATATTTTGCTTTAGAAACAGGAAAAATTCATAATTTTTTTTTTTTTTTTTTTTTTTTTTGAAGAAATATATCCATTATTTTTTTAAATTATGTTTTGTTATTTTCAAATGAATAAATTAGAAACAAATGACATGCAGCAACATGTGTTAATTACCCTGTCAACAAGGAAATGTTATACTAAGACTTCAATTTCTTCATTATAGAAAAATTTTTTTGCCAAAGAAAAAAAAAACAACATTTCCCCATATCTAAGGCAGATGCTTACATGTATGCTCTTCTGTAGTGAAAATGGCTAAGGCACCTTCAATAAAAAATTACCTTGAATCTTTTTAGTAGTGCGGCCTGCTTTACAAAAAGCCATATCTCATATGGCCCACTGCTTGAGAAAGGTTGAGTATGCCTGCTTTATATAATGAATTATAGGAAGTGATGAAACATTTTATTAGGACTTCTTACTGAGAGCTTAAAAAAGACATCAAAACAATAATTTCATTTAAATGTGTTATTGATCCTGACCTGGCATCTTGGCTTTAGTACCTTTCCCACTGCAGTAACATAACATCCCTATGCCTTTTCTATAAATACTTTCATGGTAATTGTTCTGATGAACTTTTTTCCATGGTACCTAGACTTTATGAATTTAAGTGCAGTACTAGATTGGTGGCAAAGTCTTATCATTTTACAGTTGCAATGGCTAAATGTAACCATAAGTTCTATACTAACAATTTCTTCTATCACATTTCTCACTTGTGGAACTCTCTTCTGGCTTCAGATTTGATCTTCAAAAATTTAAATGCAATACTAATCGTTATCATCTGTTTTCTTAATTCTTGTCTTCTCTCCTTAATAGTTTTTCTCATATTCTCTAATACTCAGTAACCTCTTGCATCCTAGTGTCTTTATTGCCTTGCTTGGGGAGAAATGATTGAAAATATCTCTTTCCTTTCATTTTCCTTGTCTTCAATGACCATCACATTTAAATTTTATAGTTTCTTCATATTTACAGCTTTATGTTGGCCTCTTCATGGAACTAGTAAATATTTATAGTGTCACAAGAAATAGGTTATGTTTAAAATGATAATATTTAAGTACTGTGAAAAGCTGCTTTACAGTAAACAAAAAGAATACAGCAACTGATTTGTATTAGGATGGCAAACTTTACAAAAAATAATAGTAAAAATTCACAAAATTGGAGCTGACCATGCAGAAGAGTGTTTAAAAAAAAAATAGTGCAAGAAATAAAATAAAAAGTACATTTTAAAAATTGTCATTTAAACAATGTGATAGGCCAATGAGTCTCATTTCCCCATTTAGAGTTCGATAATTGAAATTACCAAAAGCTTTAGCAGTAACCCCCAATGCATAAATTTGACACCATATGTTATGAAGCTTGTCTTTACTTGTTCAAATTTGCATATCAGTCATGTGCAAGTTGTTGTATTGAAAGTAGTCTTCCATGTGCATTAGTAGAAAAGTGTAATTAATGTGTTAGAAAGATGAGAAAGTCTGCTTTTTAAATATTTAAAATTAAAAAGTACATCTCACAAAAAGATATTTTATAATTTTAGAAAATGGAAAGTCACATTAAACTGCTAATCCTAATCAAAAAGATTTTTTTCTGTGACTATTTTACAACACTAATAAAACTAACTGATGAATTATTTTGGTCCTGAAAATATATGATATGCAGATAGTTTTGTACATGACAAGATGGATTTTATTATTTGTTTTTATTTATTTATTTTTACTCAAGACAGATTTCTCCTTTTTTATTTATTCATCATTTGTTAATTATCTTCTGTTCTCTCTTCACCAGTTTTAGAGAAAACCTTAAAACCTTGAGAAAGATTAATGATGACTACAAAATCAGTCGTAATCAACCCAATGTTATGTAGTTTTACTAATAAATATATTTCTATAATTTCAAAAGATATATGAGCAGGTTACTGAAAAATTATTTTCTGGTTCATTTCCCAACCAAACAAGACTTTTATTTTCCTGAAGGGCTGTGAAATTTTCAGTGCTCCTTCATAAGATTATTTTGTTTATAGAGAGAGGGGGGGGGCGAACTAATTGTGATTCCTTTGGGACATTGTCTTTTAAATAACAATAACTGATTGATAACATTAAACAATGATAAACCACGATATAAATATATAAGCGAATCACATCTATTGTTATAAATTCATTATTATAAACAACTTTACATTATGTAAAATGCCCAGAACTTAGAGTAGATAAATTGTACTTTGAAAATATTTGGAAGCATTTGATTTTCATAGCAATAGCTATTTGATAAGAATATCTGTCTTTATATATATATATAGCTGGCCATTCGTATTTGAGGATACCTGTCTACTAGGATGGCTAGCCAATCTCTAATTTAGACGCATGCTCAGGCACATTTGTGTTTGTTCAACACTCACAGAGCCCACCTGTGGTTTATACTGCAACTATGCTGAGCAGACCTTAGTTACATTTTCTGGGAGATAGCGTGTTATCTAGCGTGATCAACAATCTGAATAAGGCCAGCACACTCAAACCCTCGGTCATGATGACTTGTGACTTTGTGGTAGCACAGCTATCGACGGTTCCCCAAGTGTTCCATCTACCCAATTTCTCTCACAAGGCTTGGGTCAACCCATAGTATGGTTTTCAGGCACTTATACACACTAAACTCTCCTGAGACATAATCTATTACTCCACTGTGCCTCTATATAATATATATAAAGTCAGGTCACTATATGAATGCTACTTGTATTATGTAATCCAATAATTCCTGTTGCAGGCTCAGGTTATCAGCAACTAAATTAGTTCACCCACTGGGCGTTTCTGCTAAGGAAAGTGGCAGGATAAAAAACAAGACCTATCAGAGAGTGGATGAATGTTTTTTATGGGATCAATGGCCCGCTAGCACGGGTGTGGGATGCAGAAATACCTGGGTTGGTGTCCGGGCACACAGTAAGTCTGTAAGCACACAGAGAGTGCTGGAACAATAACTTTTGTTAAAGCATCCAACTAAGAGAAGGAAAACTCTAGTGTAACATCTGCAGCTTGATAGCATCCAATGATGTTGACTGGTTCTTCTTTTTGAGAATATAGTCTTCTTGTTTAGAGAGTAGGATTGACCGAGTGCAATGTCTTCCTCCATCTTAAAAAATTTATGCAGCAGCATTGATTGATATCATAAATCAGAACTCAGTCTTGCAATGATATCTTGTGAGGGTCATCCTCAACAAGGTGGCAGACATTATATATATATATATATATATATATATACACACACACAAGTTTCATTAAAAACTATTGACATAATGACAATGTACTGTGATTAAGCTTTTTATTTTTCTTGTGTTCATATACTTATTTTCCTTTTTCTGGACATAGTGTGTAAAAACTAAAAATTGTACAAATGTTCTACGTCCAAGCATTTTCAGCTATTCTATTAGCCATTATCAAGAATTTTTTTTTTTTTTTAAATGTGCGGATTGTTTTCTATTATGTTTGTAGAGTGATGGGAATGTTTACCACCCCCCAACATGGTCAGCACATTGTGGCCATATTCATAGCTGATATTATTGAGTGTTGGCTTTTTCTTTTATAATTATTAGCACTTCCATTATTTTTACTCATTTTTTTACATGTCGATGAGGTTATTACTTGTATTTTTTAGAAGTATGTTGCAGATGGAGTTTGGTAGGTTTCAGTGTGTGTTTAAATGAGTTCTAAGTGAGCTGTAGTCAGATAGGTGTAACATGAGTCTTTTTGATAGGCATGTGGTGGTATGTCCAATATAATTACTCAAAAGGTTCCTTTAAAATCAGAAAAATCATTAAAGATTACTACCCAGGATACCTATATGCAAATGTTGAAATACATAAATCTGGATATCCACTTTGAACCATCATTTCACAGATCCCAACACCTATTTACCAGTTGTCTAAATTCCTCAACGTTATCATTACTCCATATCTACTTACCAACTATAGCATCACATCAACTCCTGATTTTCTCCAAACCCTTAAAACTACACAACCAAACCAAGACATTTTAATACCACTTGATGTAGAAGATTTATTTAAAACATTGTAGAAAGGGACTTAAAGTGTGCAGGTATGCAATAATTTTTTAAGGTTATTAGATATGATAGATGGAGGTGGAATCAAATTATGTTAATAAAGTTAAGGATTATATTGATGGTTTCAACAGGGACATTTGTAAATAAATTTTCTACATTAAATGATGCTAAAATTTGGTTTGGTTGTGTAGTTTTAATAATTTGATGAAATTCTTGATTTGATGTGATGCTATACTACTGCAATTAAACATTTTTATCCAATTTTTCTTGCATTTGTATGGTTGCTTACAAGAGTTCTATTAGCCTTTACCAAGGATGTTTGTTTACATTTAATTGAATATGATTACTTTTATATATGTGTATCTACAATGATTTGATATTATTGAATGTTGGAATTTTTTTATTATTAATGCTTCCATCATTTTTATCCATTTTTTACTTGTGGATAAAGCTGTTAAGGTCTTGTAGATAGTTTGGTAGTTTTCCATGTATGATAGAGAGGTGTAATGTGAATAAGCATGTAGTGGTATGTCCAATATAATTATTCATGGATTTGGTTTGAGCATGTAAATTCATAAATAATATTGGTCCTCTGTAATTTGAATCTTGCAGGTTAGTTGTTGTTGATGTGATTAGCAGTTTAAAACATTTTATAGTAGATAATTAATTTAAATTTGGGGTCACGTACCTATTTCTTTATAATAGGGAAAATTCATTATGCTTATAATTAACATATATTGTTTTTTTTTTTTATAGAAAATGTTGTTATTGCTTTTATCTGTATGTTTGGTGTTGCTTACTTTAGAAAGAAAGAAATCTAATTTGGTTATCTATGAGGTAGTTCAGAAAACCATTATTAGTGTCTGTTTCACATTGTTGAGTTCTTTAAAGAATAATGGATGAGAGAATGATTTCTTGTGCTCTCTTTTGAAGAAATTTTTTATGACATCTATTTTATATCCAAGTGAACTTTCACTCTTAAAATTAAGGTGGGTCTCTCTCTCTCATATATATATATATATATATATATATATATATATATGTGTGTGTATATATATATATATATATATATATATATAGTCATTGACAAAATTATCCATATACCTATCAATTTTGAATATTTTTAAAGACTCAGTTTTCAGAACAATAGGTTAAATACAACAAATTTGACAGGTGAATTATGCAAAATAGGAAAAGATAAAATTATTCATACAGTAGAAAATATAATTTTAAATTGATTGATTTGTGTAAGTAATTTACATGATTATTTTATCAGTGAATTAGGCTATCAAAAATATTATAATAGGGTAGTTAGCAAGTTTTTATTTCTATCATTGTCTTCAAGTTGATAGGATAAAATCAAAGAATATTCACAAGACATTCATTTTTATACAGAATATACTTGTTATGCTTAGGGTTTGTTTTTTTTAACAATTTTGATATGAATTTCTAACCTTTTATCTGAAGTAGTGTGGAATGTCAACATCTTGATTATAGTATTATTTTCTCTTTGAGTTACATGTGCTATGCATTCTTGTTGCTGTTGGTAGTTCTCAAATGATGTAGTTTCTGTTATTTGGTACAGTTCTTTGTTTGTGACACTATATCACTAGTCCACAATGTTCAAAGAAGGATTACCTTTGCCAGGACCCCCAGGCTTCACTCACTGAAAGCTTTTTTTAACTTAGAAAGTGGTTGTATACAGCTGACAGTTTAGATATTTCTGAATGGGTTTGGCACCATGGATGATATCCATATGAAAGTTTCAATCCAATGAGGCTGTTTAAGAACATGACAGAAGTCTTCAGGTTGATCTTTTGGTTTTGTAGCAATTTGTGTTCTTGGGTGAAACTACTTCTGGCACAGCCTATTCTATGTTCAGTGTCCTTTTCTCCTATAGTAAATTTCTTATAACTGATCTATATGCTGAGATATGGTGCCTGCAAATGGAAGTATAGGAAAACCAAATCAGACATGGAGGGATAATATAATTTTGTGGTTACCTGCTAATGAGTGGCAGACAATAAATAAGCATGCTTATAATCATAATAATTGGCAGGGGAAAAATCATTAGTTTGCAATCTCTGCCACAGATGGAAACCGCATTAATTTAATAGCAAAATATTTTTTGCTATAATATATTTATATCCTAGTAATATGTGCATATGTAAACTCCAGAATTTCCTGTTGATTTTTCAGGGCAGAAAGATCTTCTCTATTTGGAAATTGGTTGATGACAATCTTCCATATATTTGTGAATTTAAGGTTATTCTGTTTCCATATCGTGTTTCTGTATTTCCTCTTTATAGCTGTCAGAAACCATATTTTTATTTTATCTTAAACCTTAGAAAAATATACAATCATTTTAAAACATGCAAATTTAAGGACCATTAGTAAAATATCTCTTTTAAAAAAACTAAGACAAACCATAAATTATATTTTGTTAGTCACCTAGTGTCTGGTATACAATTTTGCTCCACCCAAACATTCAGCAAAATATGCAGCCATTTAATTTTGTGGTAACTGAAATTACATTTGAAAGTCTTGGTGAGTTTTAAATGTAGTGGTGGCAGATTTGGTTTTACTTTCCTCCATAATTCAACAATATTTATGTTATTAATAAAAACCCTTTTATTTGGTTGCTCACTGGGATATTAATTCATTCCTTCTAATGTAATGATTTTCTAAAAAGGAACATACCTTGATAAAAAAAGGCCCCAAACTTGATAAAAACAAAGTTTTATTGTCAAAATGTTTATTATTAAGAAGGCAGCCCAAAGTATTTTTTGATTATTTTTAAAAAAATTTTAATTCTTTCTAGCACATTTGAAATTTTGGTTAAAAATCTTGTTTTTCTTGCATCAGCAGTGGGCCAAAAATTAGAAGAAGAAATTTTAGCAAATTTTTTTTTTCATGTTAAAAACATATTGTTTTGGAAATTCTTGCAAAAATCAAATAATTGTCAAATTTTAATGAAGTTTTCAGGACTTATTCACAAAATGAATTAAATTATTTTTGGATTTTTTTTCTTTTACATCTGTTGCCTCTACTTGTGAAATTCTAAGAAATTAAATTTCAGCCTCTTTATATTTATATTAAAAGCAGGACTCCTTGGAAAATTTAAATCATCAATTTGTTTTTGTCAAACAGAAACACCATTTACTGAAAATCTGCTCTGAACTGTAAAATAAAAAAATGCCATGAAACTATGACATTATTTAATTAAAAATGCTTTTAATTTCTTTTATAAATAAGATATATTATGGACATTATTGTATTAAAGAAAAAATTGTTTTGATGAATAATGAATTTTTGCAAGAATTGTTTTCATTTCTTAATTTAAATTTTAAATCTTTTACAATTCTGTATTAATTTTAGCCTTTTAGATATTATTAAGTGAAAACTATATTTACCTAGTCATAAATGGAAACACTTAATACAACTTATCAAACCTCAATATTTTTAAAAGAATTTTGAATTTTTTTGTATGTGTATAATTGTGCAGAATTTTGTAAGCATGGGTGATCATTATCAGAAAATAAGAGCTATATCTATAGGAAATTTAAATCCAACATTTCTAAAATTTAATAAAACATTACAGAGAATATTTTTCTAAATTTTTTAAATTAATGAGTACTTAAAAATGATAGAAAAAAAAAAAGGTGCTCACATCATTTTCTTAAATTATGTTTTACGAATAAAGTCTCTATAGAACAACATTAGACCTGTCATCAGGCTGTCAACACAGCTACTGTCAGGTTAAAAATGCATTTCTCTGATATTTTAAACTTAAAATAAATAATATTTGTTTCAAGTCTGATTAATTATACTTTAATATTCCTCAAATAAAGTTTCAGAAAAGTATATTTTATTTTTGGAAAGTATTTTTAATACACTGAATTACATTTTGTGCTGAAAGACTACTAAAAAGGGTGTTAATCAGCTATTTTAGAAAAAAAAACTCCTTCCAGTCAATTTAAATTAATTTTTGAAATACAGCAAAGTATTTTGATTATTGGAAATATTAAATTTAATCTATTAGCTTGAAATTAAAACTAAAATAAAAGCTTCAAGTAAGATTTTTCATTGTTAAAAATTCATTTTAAACCTTAGGTATTGCGTTTTTTTGTGGAGGTCCCAATTCTAATGATTGGGACATTTTCAAAATGTTATCTCTTAGAACTTTGCATATATTTCCAACATTCAAACTGGCCATTTGGGAAGCAAAGATGGGTTCTTTCTTGCCTATCATAGTCCAATGACTTTCTCTTTTTAAATATTTCTGTTTTTATAGCATTGATTAAATCTTGTACTTCCAATATGATCTTGAAATAATTAAGATTCCTTTTAGAATTTCAGACATTAGAAGGAAGGCTTTGTGAACATATTGTGAAAAAATAATGAAAACTACAAAAATGAAAATACAAATCTAAATAAGCTATGAAGATATTTCACCTGAAACAAACATTTATAAAGGGTGTTTCATTAAGATGGATTATATATAAGGGTGTTTCATTAAGACAGATCAAAGTCAGCAGTAAATAAATCAGTGTTATTGGTGAAAATTTATTTATTTCTCTATTGGATCATGTTATTTAAGTTATGGCAATTATGTGTGAAAAATAATATCGCACAAATGTCTGCCAAATCTAAAAGAAAAATCATTAGACACTTAAACTTAATTCAGATTTAAAATTGGTCCAAGTTATTGAAACACCCTTTACTTTGCTGGTTAGAAATTGTCATTTTTCTACCAGTTTTCTATCAGGTAATGTGGGAATTGAAATTTCCTTTTTTGAGGCTGTGCGTATACAGAAGATTGTAAACTGGGCTTAATGTGAAGATTGTATTGAATTGGTCATCTGAATGTTTGACTGTGTAATTCTTACTACTGTACAGGTCTTAAAGATTTAATGAATAAAAGATGTTTGCTACATTAATTTAGTCATTGAATTGACAGATAGTGATCTTGTGTATCTGTTTTCCTTAAATGTTGTGATGGAATTGAAGTAGTGGTTGGTTAGTGCTACCACTAATTAACATATTTTGAGTAGATGTATGTATAATCTCACTATGTAATGTAGTGACAATGGTACATGGACTGTAGAACCAATACTGACTGCATACAACTGTAATCCCTACTTGGAATATCATAACAATATGGTGTCACCAATAGGATCTTTGTTTCATGTAGAAGATAAGGTACTTCACAGCCCTTGTTAGAACAAAGAAACTACAGGACAATGAAATTAGAGTACCAAAAACATTAGTGTCAGATAATGGCTGAGAATTTTGTGACAAAAGTTTGTGTTCTTGGTTAAGGAAAATTGGATGTATCCCATATAAAACCCCACCATATCCTCAATCAAAAGGAATTTTAGAAAGAAAAGTACAGTCTATAAAAGTGGAATTGAGAGCATTTTCTCCTTAAAGAGATGAGATTGATATTTTCTTACTTTTACTTAGTTACAAAACTATACCACATGTTGACAGAAAATCTCTCTGCATTAATATGGAGACAGATTAGAGCACCATTAACCATGCCCCTCTCCATTAATGAAAAAATATGGTACAAGAAAAAATAGAGAATCAATATCAAAAAGAGCAAATTTTATAATGCAGAAGAGACACGATACAGCATTAATATTTAAAAAGGGCAATAATGTTTTGGCCCATGTGGATGAAATAAGATCCAGGCAAGAATACAAAGGGGAAATGGAAAATAGAGCTAGTTGGTGAATCCAGCTCAGATCCTATAATCAACAGGAAATGAGTGATAAAGAATCAATAGAAGACCAAGACAGTTTGAACAATTCTAGCATCAAGTGCGAAGAACAGGACTTTACTAATAACACGACTGATCTAAATTTCCCATAGAGAAAAATACAGACAGATCTCTAGAGAGGGAGAGAAGGAAGTCAAAATGAAAATACAAATAGATGAAGAAACTTGAAATCAACAAAGAGCATAAAGCCTATTCATTTAAGGTATATGTAGTAGTGGTTGGTTAGTGCTACCATTAAATTTTATATGTTTATGAGTAGATGTTATATATAGGCCTGTTATGTAAGGTAGTGTCCATGGTACTTGGACAGTAGAACCAATACTGATTGCATACAACTGCAATCCCTACTTGGAACATCATTACAGGAATCAATATAGATTATAACTTTTGTGACTTTTTACTCTTGGTGTGATCATTTTTTTTTTCTTAAGTAGCTACACCAAATTTTTATGATATACTTGATAACTTCCTGACCTACTGGGTCATATTTTGAGAAAATATTATAAGAAATAGATTATCATTTGAATTTGTTCCTTCATAAAGTATGCTACCGTCTGTGTATTTTATGAAAAATGGGAGATTCTTTTCACCCAGACTTTTTTATTAATATGCAAATAAATGAATGAGAGATAATAGGCTATAATTAGCATTTTAATGGTTATTTTCCTCAAAAAAATTGTTGACTGCATTCTATTATCATTCAATTATAAATCACCCAATTTTTGGTTTTCCTAATGGGTATCTTAATTTAATATGGCTACAATGTTTCAGTTTTCAATGTTTGTATACAAAATCAGATTTTTAGTATTATATAAATATTACCTAATTTTTAGTAATTAGCAACTTTTCATTTTTTTTTTTCCCCAAAAAATTTACAAAAACAAAGTATAAATACTATGAAAAACATGTTTGTATATAATTAATGTGGACACAAAGTGGAGGTGCAATTTTGTAATAAAACTTGTTATAAATTCTATACAAACCAGTTATATGCAGCAAATTTTGACAGTAAGGGTAAAATAAAAAAAAAAAAAAATTATTACTGTATTTTAGCACCAATTAAATTTGAGCCCAGTATATTTATGAAAAGTTTTGACTTATTCATGTCCAATGACTTTATTGTTACTTTGCTACTTCCCTACTTAGCTTTAATAATTTTCTATATTAGCAAACTAAATATTTCAGGCACTAGATAGACCAAAAAACAAAACTGATTAATGCCTAGAATGTTTTGGTACACATTTTGCATGTTATGTATTGAAAAACAACAAAAAGATATTGTCAGTGGTTAGGAATTAATGCAAGCAATACTGGTGGAATAGGTCTGTTGTATATATAATCTAAATGATTTGATTATAAAAGTGCATTGAATATCAGAAAGGGATGCATTGTCAGTGAATGGAATTAAGGTAAATACTCTTGATGAATATAACTCTTATATTTATAATAATTTAATCGTTACATTTTATGTACAAATTGAAACTCAAAGGAGTTTCTTGGGGAAAGAGAAAAATGTATCACAACTTAAGTTAATGACATAATCAAGGAATTCTTATTTTTTTAATGTGGCTCAATCCCAAAATAAAGATATTTATCTGTCAGTGCTTTATACAATTTTAAACTATAAAAGAAGTCCATCTAAAAAAAATATGTTTGTAGAAAATCGTTATTTGATTAACAGACAAGAGAATAATTTTTTTCAGTCATATCATATTTTCATAGTTGTTCCCCACTGTTTATGAATATATAGTTTTTGGGGAGCAACATTCATCTTTTGTACCATAAATTTGCTTTGTAAAATTGATATACATATGGGCAAATATATATTCTAAAATTTTTACAAAGGGATCAAGTTTATTTATTTTTATAGGTTGTGATTGAGGTAAGGAAACAGATGTTAAATGTCAGCATTAATTGGTTGGCTTGTAGTTTTTATTAATATCCATTGTTGTTTTTCTAAGGTGCTCAGGAATTAACATGTGATCTGTGATGGCCAATGAATCATCAGGACTGGAGAGGCAGTCTATCTTTAGTTTCTTTAATTTAACAACTTTGTATATTTATTTACAAGTATACCTATGCCATATGTAAAACTGATATTTTCTGAAATCTAATATTAGGTTATCATATGTATTGAGCACTTTTTTAAAAAGTGTTTTTGGTTACTGGAAGTTTATTCCATCTATACCAACCTTGTAATTATATAATTTTCCAGTTGTACTCTAGTATTTCATAATCTCTTTTCACCTTCCAGCTTCATAAATATGTTCCGTCTGGCATTGTTATAACAATGACATTGCCCCCATATGGAGTTCTTCTTATAAGGAAGATAACCCTAAAAGTTACTAACATTGACATCACCTTGAGTGACTTGAAATTGGTTTTATCAAATGTGAAAATGCCAGAATTAAAAAAAAAACAAAACAAAAAAAACAGTTGCATAAATATGCATGGAACAATCCTTGAAAATGAAAAAATGAATGTAACAACATTTGAAAAGTACTTGGGGAAGAAAATAATATAAAATAAAAATATGAACTTTGGCAAATTTATTGATAACAGAAAATACCTAATTTGGAAATTTGAAAAATTAAATAAAAAAAAAATTGAAAGATAGAACTTGTCTATATTATTTAACCAAACATTTTTGAGAGAATTATTACTGCTGAAATATGCTCTATTTAAATAATATTGTGTGTGTCTGTGTGTGTTCTTTTTTTCTTTTTTATAGTTATCAGCTTTTAGTCTTCCATGTTACAACAGTTCATGTATGATGGTATACATGCAGTCAGTCATTCCCTTTCCCCCTTTTTTTTTTTTTTTAAAGTTAAAATGTCATAATTGTGAAAATGATTTTTTTTCTGCCATTTTAGATTTTCTTTATTGTCACCATAAATGTCTTCATACTACTTTTTAATATGAAAAATAAAATCTGGGCATCATAATTTTTCTTTCAAAACCAAAATATGTTTTCTGTGATGACAGAGAAAATAGGTTTTATAACTTTTCCTGTCACTCTAAATAGGTCATAGATTTTATATGTGCAAATATAGAGGGACAACATTTGAAAAAAAATCAATTTGATGGCATCACTCTACTTGAAGAGATTGTTCACTGTGATGAAGCAAAAGTCAGTTTGATGTCACTGTCACAGAGGATTTTTTAGCTTCAGCAATTTTTGAAAAGTGTTACACAAGCCTCCATCTTCCTGTGAAAAAGTAAAAGGCTCCTAATATGCTGCAATATTTAAAAGTAAGAAATGGAGTAAACTATATGTTGGTCAACTAGCAAATAGATTTTCAAGTTATGAAGGAGTAGCAGTAAGTGTTGATCTAGAAGAATTGAAACTCAAATCAGGCAATAGTACAGATGTTGAACTGCCACCTATCAACAAATCATTTGGAATCTACAAAATAGATGTTATGATTGCTGGACTGCTTGAATTGGTTCCAATCAGAAAGGATTATGAAATTAAACTATATCTGAACTTTAAAATTTATGCTATCACATTAAATCTGGATCACCAACAGTTTATTTAAAAGCTTAGCTCTTAATATCATGCTTTTCATTTGTTTCTTCACATATTGTTCCTTAAGTTTTTTTTAAGGTAGTGCTGCTTGCAACTGTTTGGTATATATAGTTTTTTAAGCTGTATATTTTTTATTTTGTGCAATGAGTTAAGCAACATTTGTCTTGCTTGTTTTCAAGATGGATGAAACAAAGGCTAGTATATATAAGGATATTTTAAAAAGTGGCCTTTTTTTCTCACTGTTTATATTCACATGTTTGTTATATCATATTTTTAGTGGTATATTTATTAAAGAGTTATGGAAAAAAAACTGTTCAGTTAGTTTTAAAACAAGTGTCTCATTAGTGTTTCAAAAATGATCAGGAACATATTTTACCCCAACCATGGGGTAAATTGGATTTAATGATGATTCCCACCTCCCCCAAAAAAAACCTAAAAAAACAATCAAACTTCTCTACCAGATCTTTGTGTGCTGGGAGAGCTAATGTATTAAGAATAATCTCGGATAGGGTTTTCTTAAGCCTAAGTAAAAATTACTTCGGTTTGAAACTATTTACTACTGCTAAGTTAGATCAAACTTTAAAAATATGACAATTAAACTCATTTTACTCCCCTCTACCCTAAACTTCCAAGAATGTCACAGAATACCTCTATATCACTCTCAAGTATGTATTTTGTTCTCATTTCTGTTATGTCCAGTATCCTTTGTAGGGCATTTTAGAACCTGTAACATTCAATTCTTCCTTCTTTTGTTAATCTGCCTTTCCACTATATTCCTATACCTTTGACAGCCATTGTCCTTTCCAAGAGATTTCAGAATTTGTAACTGTCTCTGTCCATTCAGCTAGTGTATATTTCTGCATTGCTGGATTCAGATATTGAACAATTTCCAGGGGATCAAATGTGATTTATCAGCACTTCTATTCCTGAGTCTTATATGCTATGATGAGATTTCTTATTCTATAATAATCTCCACTGACCTTTTATTCCTACAGAAATATTTCCTGCTGAATTGAACTATATCATTACCTATAACTGCAATAAAAGAATCATTAACCTTTCAAATTTTGTTTGGGGTGGAGGAAGAAAATTATTTTCTCCTTTTCTTAAGGAGAATGGGTTGTCCAAAATGGTGTACTTAGCAATATCAAGAACACAAATTAGGAGTTCAATTATCCAAACAAAATTTGGAGTGATGTGTATCATAAATGAACCTGAATCCTATGTGTTGTCAATTATAATTTCCACTTACTGCACTTGATGGTATATAAGATCCATCTTTGTTTACATTTTATATTACATAACAGAATCATGTTTGGTACAAATGCTGATAGTCTATTGTATCTTTCTAAGGAAACATTAAACAACCAAGTACCACAATTTTACATATAAGTCCAAGGATAGTTTTTGGGATTGACTACCATTTATTGGGTACATGTTCCTCTACTTTGATATGGTACTTGTCAAAACATTGTGATGAAATTGCATTGCTATTTAAAACCAACTGTTTTATTCAAGTGATTGTCTACCTCCAGAAGGAGGAAGACAATGGCTTGTATAAAGCAGTTGACTAAATGGAATTGATAAACACATGTACAGTGTTGATAATTCTGGTGATGAAGAATGAATTTAAAAAAAACCTAAGAATAACAACTAATAATTTAAACAAGATAACCTCACCTATTACTGTACTAGTGCTACCTTCAATATGCAATTATCTTTAATCTAATTACATTTAACTGTGGATAAAGTAGTAACAATAACTCAATTATGGTGAGCCAGTTGTTCAATGAGACCCAAGTTGATTTTGTCAAAATATTGAGATGAGATTGAATCCCTATTTTAGCCAATTAGGTTTATTCCATTTAGACAACAACTTGAATAAAATAGTTAACTATCTCCAGGATTGTGTGCCTAGTGAATGGTAGTCAAGCTATTTTTTTTCCATTTCTTTTGCCAAGAAATGGGGGTTATATGCCATCAAATACATTATCAATTCTCAACACTCAGAATACCAGCACTAAATTAAAAAGCATTATGAAGCAATGACATTGGGAAATTGTGTCTGTGTGTGTGCACGTATTTTTCACTTTGTTTATTTTGTCTTGTCAGAAAAAATATTTCACATTCTTTTCTCAACTTCTCTTTTTAGGGCCACATCTATACAGACGACTGTGAAAGACTCTTTGCTGAAGATTATGCTTATTCTGTAAGTTTTTAATTATCTCAGAAATGTATGACTAAGTGTTGGCTCAATGGGCAGAGAACTGTTTATTATTAGGTTTATGACTAAAGTACCAAAAACAAGAGGAAGGCATAGTAATTGTGAGCTGGAGGTGGGAGGAGGGTAAGACTATCTGTTTTATTAATTTGAACTCAATCTAAAAGTAAAGTGAGTTAAAAAAGACAATTAAAAAAAAAAAAGCTTCTGTCAAAAAAAAACATTGCCTTTCCTTACCCACTCTGCTTATTGCTTTGTTTGTACTTGTTATATTTTAATGGACATATGAAACAGAATTTTCTGGATTCTTTTCTTTTAAAATTTTTCTTCTCAACACAATCATTGAATTTTCTTGAAATGTTCATTTTGAGATGTATTTTTTGTTTAAAATTGATTAAAATGAACACTTTTAAAAATATAAAGAATTTTAAATGTGTAGAATAAATAGATCCACTCTCCACTTCTCTTTGATACAGATTATAGAATTTATTTTTTTTTTTTTAAATAATTTTTATTTTTAGTTTCCTGATGTTATTTGGATAAATAAATCAGCTAAAGGACTTTTCTATTGGAAACATAAAAAAGTGTTCATGTTTGGAAACTGAAAAAGTATAATTAAAGGATTTAAGATTTATCTCAATTTAGAATTTGATCATTATCAAAATAGGAGATACAAGAAACTTGAAAAAATTGAATTAATAAAGCCATTATATTTTGTTAAGGAAGCCTAAAGATGATTTACCATTAGAAAGCATAAAATAAAGAAAATATATACTGAAGATATGTTTGTATCTTGTTTTCAGGGAAATGATTTTGTACACCAGAATCTTCATTTGAAGATGGCAGAAGAGAGGAGCATAAAGTTCTCTTTTGTTTGTCCCCCCCCCACCTTGTGCTTTTATGTTGTCCTTTGTTGTCAGCAGATAATTTACTTTCACCAGAAATAAACCTTTATTTCAATTGCTCAGATAACTGGCCCATACATCTGCAAGAAAGTGGGGATTTTTTTTTCTTGATTGAACAGTTGGAAAATCTTCACAAAAGAGGTTTGAAAAATCTTGTGTGTGTATGCACCCACTGTGAAACACAAAGCATTATGAATACTTGTGCCCCCAAAACAGCTTTTACCCTATCAGATATGGAATCTGGTGCTATGATAATAACAGCATGTTTTTTAATTGCTGCAAGTTACATGGTGGAGGTTATACAAAGTAAATTTATTGGTCAAATACATTGTTAGTGCTTAATAGAATTAAAGATCTGGAGAGTTTAGTGTCCAGAGCAACACAATGAAATATTCTTAATGCTCCTGAAAGTATTCTTATAAAATTCATGTAGTGTGGTAGAGCATATAGTCCTGTTGAAAGATATTTCTATTGGAGAAATATTACCATGAAAGGATGTAGCTGGTCTTCAATGATGCTAAGGTTGGTGGTATGCGACAAAATACTTTCTACATGAATAGTAGATTCAAATGTTTCACAGAATAAAAATGCACATATCACCTCCTGCTTAATTTATTCAGGAAACCATGACACTCATTAAACCAAGCAACCTTCCATTGATACAAAATTTAGTTCTGGCACTCATGGGCTCATTGAAAACACTTTTGGCAATAGACATTGGTTAGCATGGGCATTTGAGCATGTGGCTCTGCAGTACCATACACTACAAGAATTGATATGCTGTATGTTATAGTTCATTCTTTCTTTCATCTGGATGAAAGATATATGCAATTTTTGCCAGAGTAACGTTTCTATTGGCTTTTGCTTCTTTTCACACTGATATATCTTTGCTACCCAATACTTAGTTGGCAATTGGTAATTTTCTACTTTCAGAATATTGCTGATATTGTACTCCCTACAACTGAATGTGAGCTCCACACAAGGTGTGTAATATCAGAAATGCTCTTAGTTTTCTGGCCATAACAATTTAGTCTTCATCAAAGTAACTTTTCTTGCTCATAACTGTGGCATTCAACATCAAGAGGAGGTACTCAAAGTCAGCTTATCTGCCTATATACCTCTGATCCTGACATGCACAAATATGAGATCATAGCTTTCATTCTGATATATAATTATCAAGAGTTTGTGTGTGAATGGCTTGTTATAGCACTACCATATCATCCTAATAATTTTTAAAGTTAGAATTTTAATTTCCATATAATTTGTGGTTACTTACCTTTAACCAAGAAAGTTGTTAAGAATGTAGACAAGTCATGTTACTGCACTTTTTAATTAATACTTATATTTTTAGTAGGTGACTTATTATTTGATCCTGAAATATGCTGGACAGAATAGTTACATAATGGTTTTCAATTGTGGGTAACAAAAGTTTACTATAATTACAGACCATGAAATCATACAAAGTAAAAAAAAAAAAAAAAAATCTACTAGAGAAAAAATTAATGAAATTATGGTGGGTGTTGAAATTGAAACAAATCAGATTTGTAAATGTCGAAAATCAGGATATTGTTCTGTTTTGTACCATGAGACACAGTTTCCAAACCAGGACTGATAAAGTTATTGCAACATGAAGAGTGGTTCATTAGGTCCTTTCACATTTCTAACATTGTTTATTTCATTCAGCGATCAGTGTCTTTTGAAAAGTTGACACCTTCTGTAGTATAAGGTTTAACCAGCTCCTTTCAAAGGCCAGTCCACTAGCATAGTGAGTTTGATCTTAATTAGGTGAACCCTGCTGAAACCTTGTGACAGATTAATTGTTATAGAGTAAATAACACACCCCCAGTGACACAGTTAACTAAGCAAGATGCCTTAAATAAAGAATAAGTGAGTCTGGGTAGTCCATTGGAATCAGTCAGGAGAATTTTTAACAGATGTCACGGCAAGTAGCCTAAGCAAAATATAATATTATAACTGCTAGAAGTGAGTTATAACAGTAGTGTCAAGGAATCAAAACTCATACAAGTAGAAAAAAAATGTACTTTTTTTTTTTTTTTTTTGCTTTAGTGCACAGAAAAAACAGTGGTGATGAGAAATTAATGAAAATTTATAATGTGGATGTAAAAATGCAATTAAACACTGGTAGTGATATCACAATAATCAACGAAGCCACATGAAAAGCAAACAGAAAACCTATATTAAAAAGAATTTAAAAAATCACACGTGGCATATCAGGTGAGAAATTATTTTTTATTGGTGAAATGACTTGTAACATCTCATTCCATAACAAGTATGTAAAAGCTAAGGCTTATGTGATAAAAAATACTACAAACTTATTTGGTACTGACTGGATGGACTTCTTTGAGCTGTAGGATTTAGTTTAAATATTTATTGCAAAAATGTAAGTGGACAAGCAATCCGTTTAAAAAAAACACTGAAAATTTAAAGGAAGAATTGAAAAAAAGTTTTCTGGATGTTCTGTTGGATGAGTTGGGTTGGTGTTCCAAAGCCAAAGCGAAATTTCAAGTGAAAAAAGGGGTTGATGCCAGTGTTTATATATATTAAATATATATATTAAAATCCAAAGTTGGGTTGTCTGCTGCTGATTATAGTCACCCATTCAATCTAGCTAGATTAGCAGCACAAATGGCATGTGAAGTGAAAGTTGATTGGGCGATTAAATCCTGTGATAGTGAGGAAGTAGCCTTAGCTAGGACAAAGCTGGCCTCTTTGCTTATCAAGAAGGATCAAGCTCTTGTAGTTAGGGCTAGGTTAAAAAAATGTCTCCAGAGGCAACAAATATAGCTGCTGAACTGCATGCAGACAAAGTTAGAAATGCATCCAATAGGCATATCATGTGCATCACATTGTCAGATAAGTGAACTGTAACTACAAATACAGGCATATGCAAGTTTTTCATGGTTACTTTCAGGATCTGTTCACCTGCTCAGTTCAATGCCAATTTGGCTGGCTTTCCTCACCTTAAGTCAGCTGAAGCAGCTGGTTGTGAAGGTCCCATCATAGTCTGAAATCTAGGAAGTGCTGAAACTGGTTGGCCAGGACAAAACTCCAGGATTAGATGGTCTTTCTTACAAACTACTTGAGGCAGTCACTCATTCTTGTTCCCTTGCTGGAACTGATTTACAACAACTGAATGAAACAGGGTTCTATTTTGGTGCAAGGAGCATTGTATAGTTTGTTTGGATCAGTGATTGTGTCTAGCTAAGTTTAAGATAAGACAGATGATTGACAAGCCTTCCCCATCCTCACTTTTGGCCTTGTGCCACATTTTTTGTATTATTACAAAAATAAATATTATCCTTGGAGTCAGTCAGGAGAATTTCTAACAGACATGGCGAGTAGCCTAAGCAAGATATAATATAACCGCTAGGAATGAGTTATAACACTGATTTAAGTCCTGAAAGTTATAGGGGATGTAAAATGGTCTAAGATATCAGAAAATAGAGGCAAAAATATAATATAATGTCATGTTCTAGGTCTAAACTTAAGGTACTTTTTGTCATTTTTTTTGTGGGGGGGGGAACCCAAATGTTTGTTATAAGCTATTGCCTTTGGCAACTGATATGATAAAAGAACCACTGAATGAGATTGTATATTTTAATTTAAATCATTTATTTATTAGCTTTTTATTTGATGAAATCACAGTTAAAATGGAACTGACTTTCTTGGTATTTACTAATCACTGAATTTTATGAAGGTTTTTATTTCTTTTTCAGGTGATCCCAAATCTGAATGGTGAGCTGTGCTGCCATTACCCATATAAAGTCTTTGTGTTAGAGTATGAGAAGAGTGAAACAAAAAACGATTCTTTAGAAGTTCAAAATGGAGATAGGTAAGCAATTCTTATATGGTATGGTTTGATTTTAAATTGAACTTGTAAAGTTGTCATCAACCTTTTAAGTGGAAATGTGGTCAGTATTTCAGACAATAGATAACTGGTATTACAAGTCAAAAGATTAAAAAAAAATTTATTGCTATCCTGATAGTGTGAGAAAATTTCCACAATGTATCTGATTTTTCATTTTATATCTTTTTTTTTTTTTTTTTTCTTTTTTTTTTTCCTGAAATTTTAATTTATTGGTATTTCTTAAATTATTAGTAACCTCAAACTCCTGAAGAAAATTAAACAATAAATAAATGATATACAATGTGACTGAAATTAGCATAGGAATCACCAAATAAACATCTGTTTCATTAATTCAATGTTTATATATAATTTTTTTATTTATTTATTTTTTTTTAAAGCAACTGAAATTGTTGGAGCATTTTTTTAGAAAATATAATAGGTTTAGAATTTTGATACTTTTTAGTCATTGGTCAAAATACAAATTTTGAAAATCCTAATTGTTTTTCTTTTTCCAGATATGAGAGTTTGTTGGATATAGAGAAACTGAAACAGTTTTTTTGGGCTACTCGTTCAGCAAGATGTCGTGGACGTTTTGTTGTGCCAGTAATTTTATTTGAGGGGAAAGTAAGTTTTGTCAAAAGAATTTTTCTCTTTTCCACTGAAAGATATTCAGAATTTGGCTTTTTATCAAATCAAATGGCCTTACTTCCTTCAGTTTGGGAGATATCACAAATTTCAAATGACTTATTAGCAGTCATGAGGTATGTATAAAAAAAAATTGATATGAAAATGTTTATTTGCTTACCTGCATGGTTCATATTGCCATAAATGTTATATTCAGGATACACATGTTCAAGTAGACATCCAAATTTTTAATAAGTCATTTAATGTCTTGGCTAGTAAACATTAATTTCACTTTAAAAAAAAATAGTTATGTCTACTCAAACATGTGCACCCATGAAATATACATCTTGGGTAAGACAATAAACTACATCTGTGTCCTGGGCAAGATGATAAACTACATCCAATAGCAAGGCTTCTGATCAGGTTTTCAGGAGCATGGAACCACCTCTTAATTGCTGGTGTTCCCAGGTCCACCTGTTAGGGTCCCAGCTATGGGCAAATAGTTAACCCCCAAACTGGGGTCAAAACGCTATGAAAGTGTAAAAATTGGTTTTAATACCAGCAATACATTTTTGTAAGAAAAAAATGATTACCAGCAATACATTTAAAAAAAAAAAAAAAAATAGCAGCAATACATTTTAAAAAAAAAATATTACCAGCAATAAAAATCTTGTTTGCATTAAATAACCCATAGAGGTTGATATGCTGTAAAACAAAACAAACCATGAAATGTTTATGGTAGTAAGAAATAATGAGATTAAAAAATCTTTTTAATTGCTTAAATATTGCCTGGACATACAATAATTATTTTTATAAATATGTGATATCCAAATATTTAGAAGATCAATAATTTATCAAATATTGATGCAGATGCCATTTTTAAAAAATTTTTTATTCTTCATATAGTAATACAACTGGAATAGAATAGTGTGTATCCACATATGTGTGTGTGTATGTGTGTGTATATATATATATATATATATATATATATATATATATATGTATATATATATATATCTATATGTATACATTATATCAGATTATGCAAGTCAATGTTTTTATAATAAAGTTGTTATTAACCAACCAATAGTGTTAAAATTTTTACAATATGTTTTTATGAGTAATATATCCTGTGAGTTTCAGCTTATAATAGCTGCCCTAATAAAAATGAATATTGATGCTAATTTGTTTTAGAAATGTCTGGTTTTATTATGTAAACAAAGTGTAGCATACATTTTTATTTATAAATAAATCCAAATGGTATTGACCCAAGACAGGAACAAGACTGACCATAACTTTGATTTTGAAAATGGCACTCTAATCAAAAAGAGCATAATTCTTTATGCCGAAAATACTTTGAGGGAGTCCTGATAAAAAATTTACCAAAAATAAACAGGCATCAAAAACGCTATATTAAATCACCAACCTTTATTAAATCCATTCTTAAAGATTCTAATGTATACTTAACTATCACAACTGGTGTTGACATAAAAATGTCCCCAAATCAACATGCAGATAACCTCCAAACATAAATAATGCCTACTAGACACGTACATATATACATTATCAACCAAATCCCACATAGACAAATTAGAATTATGATACACTTACACATGTAAGTTTTATATTCAAATGCACATGAAGTCTGCTTAACCAATAAAAATCAAATAGCACAAAAAAAATAAAAATAACTTTTTTTTCTGTATCTCATTCTCTGATGATGAAGCTTTATTAAAAGAGAAACATGTTAGATTTAGAAATGTTTCCTTTTTGTTCTTTATCCTATCACAATATTCCATATACATGAAAAAAATTTATTATTTTACATTTTAAAATAAATTTTCATTATTTACCTTAGCTTATTGCTCTTGGACAGCATTCCTCAACAAAAGAAGCTCTCTTGACTATAATTTGAAATAGGTTTATCAAACATTACTAGCCTCATTACCACAATTTTTTTTTTCATAATTGATCAATATACAAAAGCTTTCATACACTTGCTTTATTATTTACTAAACTCTACCATTATTTGTATAAAGAATGAACTCCATAGCAAGAGTTTGCAAGACTAGCTCACTAACCACAGCACTGTGATTAATGATTCTATTGTTCCTTAGAATTTTCATTCTGCTTTTCGAACCCCTCTTCTTTGGAGGTTGACATGTTAAGTACATAAAATAAAAAATTTGTATGTTAGTTCACAAAGGAATTTTTTGGTTTTGTTAACAAAACTCTCTTTGAACTTCTTTGACACAAGATATTAATATTTATAAAATTTAGCATAGTATGACACAAGGTCAAATGTAGGAAATGAAGTTCAGAAGATTGTCTCGACGACCTCCCTATCTACATTGAAAATAAGAATTCAAAATTATGACTTTGGGTTTGAATGCTAACTATTGTAACTAGTAAGAAATATGAAACTATCTCATCCATGAGGGAAGCCAAGGTGGTAGCAGCTGTGGTGTTATTGTACAATGATTTTTTTGGACTTAGATCCTCATCTTTATTTTCATTTATATTTTTTTTATCACTGCAATTTTTTTACACCTAACAAATGCAACAAAAACGCAAGGAAGTGTAAAAACTAAAGTGGTGGATATGTGAAAAACAAAAAAAGTAAAATAAAATTCGACTGAAGATGCTCATCCAACAATAAATCAGGTAGTCCAGTTTAAATAGCTACCATATTTTCTGGCTTACAAGATGCACTTTTTTTTCCTAAAAAAGTACCCTGAAAAATATATGTGCATCTTCCAAGATGAATGTAAGGCAATGCCCTCGCTCAAGTAAGCTTGGACGGTCACCTAATTGGTTTGACTGATAGGGATGGGGATTTGTATGTTGAGTCATTACATTATAATGTTAGCTATCTATATAATTCAGCCTTTTATGCAACCTCAGTACTTAGCTGTTACAAGTATTTCCAAGACTATAAACCTTCCTGGAGTTGAGCCACAAGTGGCGGAGCCTTTCTGCTCTTGACTAGTATGCCATTGACATACAAACAAAATCGGATGAGTGATTAATGTTAACAATACGTGGCGCCAGTATGTGAGGGATGCATGGTAAATGTGTTGCTGTATGAGAATGACTTTTTTTTTTTTTTTTTTTTTTAGAAATTTCTTTCTAAAATTAAGGTACATCTTCCAAGCTGCAGCATCTTGTAAGCTGGAAAATACAGTAATCAATTAAAATAACTAATACTTCTCTCTCATATATATATATATATATATATATTTAAGTTATGAAGAACTTGGTAATCCGTATGGGTAATCCCAAGGAGGATGGAATCCTGAGAGCTCAATGTAAATCCAGAGCTAATATTTAAAAGAAAAACAGAGCACTTTAAGGTACCATTATAATAATTTATTTCATTATTATAATGGTACCTTAAAGTGCTCTGTTTTTCTTTTAAATTTATATATATATATATATATATATATATATATATATATATATATATATATATATATATTATAATAATATTTTTTGTTTAAAAATGATTCCTTCGCTACATAAGAGTTCTCATGTTTCAAAAACGAGAGCCGAAATCATCCAAATAATTAATAAAATTAAGTTGGATTGTGGTGTTTAGTCCCGTTTCATCTTCAAGCGAAATTTTAGGAATAAGCTATCTCTTGGTTTACGTGTATTTTTATGCACGGTCCGTTACAGAATTTGTTATTGTGGGAGTGGCTAGACTATTTTCCTTCATTAAGTGGTCAGGGAGTTAATTGTTATCAATAGATTCATCATCCTCTGAGAGGTTTTGCTAAGGTTGGGTAGGGTATCTATTTCAAGGCTAATGTTTACGGTCATCCTTTAGTTGGTTCCCAGTGAAGGATATTTTTATGGTGCGCCTACAATCGTTATGTGTCTGGAGAATTGTCTTTTATTATTGTCTATCTGATTATCTATTTATTTATTTTTTTTATTTGTTTATTTAAGTGGGTGTTTTATATACAGATCGCTTTGCATTGAATTTCAATTTGTTTTTTTAGTTTTTGACGACGACAAAAAGGGTTTTTCCTATTTAAAGGTTTGGCTAAGCTTTTTAGAATTTTACTTAGCTATGTTTTTTTTTTTTATTTTTATGCTAATTATCTAATGCGAAAGTCTGTTGATGTCAGCAAAAAACCGTTAACTCCTGCCTATGGTTTAATAATTTTTCATTATTTAGGAATTTAATGATGTGTAGTTTTTCCTGTAAGCATAAAAGGCATGGGTCATCCCAAGTTCTACAGGTTCTTGTTTTATTTACTATTTTCCATTTTACTTTTGGTGTTTTATTCATTTCCTTTAGATGCCAGAAATATTGGGATAGAGATGTCTGATTTCTATTTTGAATATTGTTGAAGGAGCTCTTGTGTTGCCTCCATCTAATTTTAAAATTATTCTTTGTTGATTCTATGTATATCCTATCAGTGTTAGGGCTCTCAATGGATGAGATAGTGCATTGGTATACCACGGATTTTGTGAGGCATTTATTTTCCAACGGGCAGTTTTTAGGGTTTCTACAATCGCATAATTTTTCGTTATTTTTATCTAGTTTTAGTTTGTGTTTTATTACTGTTTTGGTATGCGTGTTTTTCTAGGATTTTCTTATTGTGTTTTTTTATGATTCTTTCTATATTTTCAGTGCAGCTGTAACTCAGTTTCAATGTGTTTTTGTTAAAGATGTTGCTAAGTTTGCTATTAGTGGGAAAGTGCTTTTCAATTAAAGCTAGGAACTTATGGCCTAGTTTGGTGCTGACCATTTGGTTGTACGGTGGGGTATACCAGATGATCTTTCTTTTCCTGTTTCTCTTATTATTGGTACTAACGTTTCTATAGGTTATGTCAAAGTTTTTGTATCCGCTGTTTTTCAGGGCTGTGTTGTAAAAACTACTGTGCTGTTGGAATATTTCCTTATTTGCTGAGTTCATACTTATTCTTTTCTCTATATGCTTAATTATAGATGGAGGGTGGTTTGACTTAGGATGTACATACAAGGGATTAGTGTTAGGTTTTCTGTAAGGTAGGTGAACGTTGTTAGTTAAGTCTAGGGTTACGTCTAGGAAGTTTACTTTTTTTAAAAAACAAAAATACTAAGGAACTCCGGATTATGCACCCAACGTGTTCTTTTCTATTTTCTGCATACCTGCACAAGGATATATATATATATATATATATATATATATATATATATATATATATAGGGCCAGTGTGTACTACTTCCTCTCACCCCCACAAGAGGAGCCTGATTGGAGGTCCTGGGCAGTGCTTTGTGGCCCTTATTATCTTAACATTTGCTTTTTTTCTACCTACATTTATATATGTTACAAATTAAACTAAACACAATTGACTATCAAATGATGAAAAGTTTTTTTGTGGATTTTCACATAATTCTAGGTTTTTTTTATTTTTCTATTTTTTCATGGCCAAATTCATGAATTTGTTTTATTCATGTTAAGTCTTGAAAAAAAAACACTATATAATATTCACTATTTTGTATCCATAATGTTGAATGTGTTAAAAATTGCTACAAAATATTGTTGATTTATTTAAGATGGAATGATTTATTATGATATGTGTCTAATTTGTATTTAGATACATTGTATTTATTTTCAATTTTTCTAATTGAATTGTTCACCTATATTCCATAAGGTCTATTATTATACATAATTAGGTTACAATATAAAAATCTTATATGAATACTACCTTATGAAAATTGATATGTAGTAGAGTGGTGGGGATATCATAGATTGTGGTGGGGGCATGAGTCTCTGAGACTCTTGTGCTAACACTGTATGTGTGTCTGTATATATGCATGTATGTATTTTTTTTTTTTTCAGAACTTTATTTAAATATATAGTTCTTCAATATTTAAAATTTTTTTCTCTGTTTCTTTCTCAGCAAATTTGTCGTTCTGGCACTCTGGCCACAGGAGTGGAAATGTTTGGACGCATTGGTATCGACTTCTTCCTCAGTAAGATTTTTCTGTTATTTATAAACCATCAGTATTTGATGAGACAGTTTGCTTGCCTAGAGACTGGGTTTCCCTCCATCCAGACAGCACCTTCCCATTGTGCTAAGTGGTAGTTAGATAAAGGGAAAGATAAACATGTTTTTGACACTTAGTGACATCAAAGAATGCCTTCAGTCAAATCTTTCAAGTGTGGTTAGACAACAATAAATATTTTGTTTCTTAGATATTCGACATAACATTTTTCAGAAGAAAACTGTAAACATTAATTTGCTTTACATATTTACACATTTTTCCTATATACTTTGAAAGTTACCACCCATCATTAACTTACAAAAGCCTATCACACACTCTATTATGAACCTTGACTATAGAAATAAAAGAAAATGTGCTGCAGTAATCAAGGCTGAAGGAGGATATTTTGAGGAGAGCAAAATTTAATCATAAAATGCTTCTTTATTTTTTTGTCATGATAAAATTTTTAATAAAAAAATCATGTCTCACTTTTTTTCTTTTTTTTTTTTTTTTTTTAAACTATGTATAATAATTTTCTCTTATTTAAAGTACAAAACAACTAGTTTTTGGGTCAATTTAAAAAATTACCAGGAGTGACCACATTCTTTTGAACGGTAGTGTATATGTGGAATTATGTGTATATCCATATGCATGCATACACCCACACAAACATTGGTGCAAAAGTAATAAAGCAATTAATAACAACATGACAGAAAGTAAACATTTATTATAAAGAAACAGAAATAAGAAATGATTTATTAAAATTAACCAAAAGCTTATCTCCTTATATAGCACTGAAGTTATTTCTTTATTATATGGCAAGTAATAAATATTGCATTGCAATTGGTTCACATATTTTTATAATCTAGTAAATATAAAAATAAATAAAACCTTGTAAATAAAGAATATAATAAATACTGTTTAATATTGTTGTAACTTAGGGAAGGTTACTGAATAGAATAATGAAACAAGTTTGGTAATGAATGGTAATACTTTGGACAAGAACAACATGCGTAGAAGAAGTCAACTGCTAGAAGTGAGTCAAGTGAATTCCACAATGAATTTCCAACTGCCGACCAACATACAGTATTTACTACTGCATTTATGTGAATGGGGACATATCCATTATTGTCCGTAGGTATGCTACAACAAATATTTTTGTTGTCAATTCTCAAGAAAAAAAGAAAATGCTTAAATTCAGTTTCATATTGAGTTTCATTAAAATTCTAAAAATAGCTTTATCATTCTGTATTTACATTTGATATCTCCTGCCAGTTCCATGTAGGCTTCAAAATAGCCTAATGTTTTTATCACAGATCCATCAAACTGATTTAATTGGATAAAGCTTTTCTTTACTCTTGGTTTTCCTAATTCCTTCCAGAAATTTCTGGATATCAATGTCACGTCACTTCCTGTATCTCGTTGCATGTCCAATAAAAAATCTTTGATTTGAATTTTTAATGAAAAGATGTCCATACTTATTTCTTCATTTTGTTGGACTGTCTCTACATTTTTTTCTTTTTGTATTTACACATCTATTTAAAATGATTCATTTTGAAACACTTTTCACATTTTTTTTTAAATGCTGGACATTTTTGATTTTCTCTTTGATGTTAATATCCACAAAAAGTCCACCTTATTCTATCTTTTTCTTTATTGTGTATGTGCCCATTTCCTCTTACCAAATCTGTAACTTTTGTTCTACTGAATTTTCCAATTCTTGTTCCTGAACAAATTCAACACACTGTTCTAGTGACAACTTTCCCAATTGTAAATGCATTAATCATTTGCTGATACTCCTCATTTTGAAGGCTGTTTACCAATTTCATTTGGATCAGATCCTCTTCAACTGACTGCTTTTCCGATCCTAGTTTTTCAAATTCACAATATTTAGCGGCTTGTTTCATTCACTTTTTGATAAATATTCATAAACTTAACACTCTCTGCATTTACTAGTTTTTTCTTGGGTGTTGTGGTTTTCACGATTAGTTGACTTATATTGTCAAACATCATATCCTCCAACTGTCTTGGGTGTGCAATTGCTGATAATTTTATAATGGCCTCACAACCAGCAGTTGCCAAGAGGGAGATCAGTTACTTGGTTTTCTCTTCCAATTGATTTCAAATCCTTCAGCTTTTTTGTTCTAACTTTAGCTTCTAGTATCCTAAGCCACACTTGTGCATACTCATAATTATCCAGTGTTCATTCCATTTAATAGATATTGGCAATGGTATTATAGTGTAGTGTTACTGACTCACAGGAAGTAGTATGCACTCAACTACCTCATGGATAATAGCTGTAACTATTTATAGTCTTTGTGACTTCATATATAAATGTTTCATAAATGTAAAACCTCTTATTTCTGGTAATTTCAAAGTTAATGTATGTCAGAATTAAAGTGTAGGTGGTTTCATTAAGGACCAGCAGAATCTTTGATTATTTTTCCACCAACTGCCAGCTTGTTTTCAAAGCCTCACAAACTTCAAATTTCACTTACATATTGACAGCATCTCCTGGCTGGACTCTTTGATCCTGTCCTCTACTTTCCATTTTCCACATGTAACTTTTATACTTAAACCCCTGAAAGTGGGTTAATCAAATAACTATTTGCATTTACTGGAGTACTGTGTGAGGAAAAGGGCAGACTATTTTTTATTTATTATTACTGGATGCTTGATCAAGGAATGCTGGATGTTTACTCATAAGGAAATAGTTAATATCACCATTAATCCTTCTTTTAAAAAAAACAAATTCTGTCCCTAAGAATTTTGCATCTAAGGCTACCACCTGTGACTCCATCTAAAATGGAACTGATTTTGTGTAAATCTATGGTTCTTGTTTAGGGCAGGAATATGAAATTAAAAAAAATGGTGAATAATAATTTTTAAAATTATTTTCTGTTTCTGAAGTTTCTATTTGCTTACTGAAAAAAAAAATCATTTATTCATTTTCAATCATTTCAACAAGCCCAATATTTGCTGTAAAAAAAACATTTTCTTCTGTCAGGACAAATTGTCCTGACAGTCAAACATTGACTCGTCAATTGTCCTTGTTTGACTTGTCCTTGTTTGATTTGCTTACATTTTGACAATTTCTTCCTGTAAGAAAGCTACATAATGGTCTGAATGCTGAAATACACATTATAGCAATTATATTTCAACCTTATAAAAGATTTGGCTTTTCCTGTAGAATCAGCATATAAAGTGTATAATGGGTGTTTAAAGAGCTGAGCACATTGTATTTAAATAAGTATGCGTATTAGAATATAAATGTTTTTTTTTCTTTTTAGGTCCAGATTCTGGTTCCACAGCTTCCAATTCCTGTTTGGAACCTGGTAAAGACAATCCAAGGTAAGCTTCTAATTTTTTTTTTTTTTTTTTTTTTTTTTTAATAACATAATCTTACTTTTAGGCAAAGAACATAAAAATCAATCCACTCTTTTGTCTTATCAACATTATCATGAACCTCCACCCCAAAAGAACTATCTTGTTTTATTTTATATACATGCTAAGAATATGATGAACTGAAATATGTGAGCAATAAAGTTTTAGAGAAAATTGAAACAAAAAGTACACATACTTAACATCAGAAAGACAGTTAAGAATTATGGAGCACATAGTGAGGAAAGAGGGCATGGAAAATAATTTGACACTCACAGGACATGGTGAAGGCTAGAAGGACAGGAAAAAACAGCTCATAACCTGCCTAAAAAGTTTGCGTAAATGGATGGCAGAACATGGTTTAGGAGATATAGCAAAAAGACAAAATTTAGTGAGAGCTACAAAGGACAGGAAATTGTGGAGAGCCATGATCGTCAACATCCTGAAGGAGCATGACACATAGAAGAAGATTGCTTATTCTAGCATGTGTATTTATTTGTGGCTACATCAATGTCTGCCGCTGAATAGTGAAATTTATTTTATATAATAAATATTTACTTACAAACATAATTTCCCTCCTTTGTCAATACACTTAATTTATTGCTGAATATTAATCACATAGATCAAACATTATACAGTGAAAATTTCAGATGAAAATATATGCAAACTTATTTAATCATCCTTGTGGTGGGGACGGGCATGGGTCCATCCTGTGAAAACTTTGCTACAGAAAGTGCAGAAGCAACACCTAGCAAAGGGAGATTGTGACCTATACTCCACTGGTTAACATACACTTAAGGTGTGTGTGTATATAGCTAGCATGTGTATGTATGTGCTTGAATGTAGATATCTAAGTGTATGTTAGTATAGACAGCTATGTGAGTAAATATTCTTAACGTGGATAAATGCATGGGTATGCATATATATACATATATATATATATATATATATATATATATATATATATAAAATCTCCAATTCTTTGAAAACGCTCCTCCAAACTTTGAGCTCTGATATATGCATGGGTTTAATACCAATAATTCTGAATTATCTCTTTCATTTTACTAAAGTTAACTCTTGATTGTTTTTTCATGTTTTTGTTAATTTCCGTGAATTCCTGTTGAATTAAACTTTGGCTGTGGGGCCATTAGGATGTAGGTCAGCTCATCGGTCTCCTCCTACCTCCATAATACAATTCTAGTAACAGTTCTGCCTTCTCTTCATACCTCCTAATAAGTCCATTATAAATATTCTCTCTCTCTTTTTTTCTCCAACTAAACAGTATCCCACTACAAACTGATACCATAAACAGTTTGAAAAATCCTGTGAATTTTAAAAATAAAACTCTTAGGGGGAAAATAGTCATTAACTAAAGATATTTTAATTCCAATTGGAAAGAAAATTTGCTCTGTTTAATGAAAATAAGATAAGGATTGAGCACTCTTTTGTGAGTCAGTTTTAACATATTTCAAATTCTATGTTGTGTTAATAGGACTTGCCTGGATTATACCAATGAATTACTATCTATCTATCTCTCTCTCTCTCTCTCTCTCTCTCTCTCTATATATATATATATATATATATATATATATATATATATATATATATAATTATTTATTTATTAATATGATTCCATCGCTACATAAGAGTTCTCATGTTTCAAAACAAGAGCCGAAAACTTCAATATAATTATTTGAATTAAATTGAATTAAAGTACCAAGCTTTGTTCCATCTTCAAGTGAAATTTTTTTTATAGTTAGGCTCTACTTTTGTATCGAGCACTGTTTTTTAAATATAATAACAAAAATACTAAAGAACTTTGGATTATTTACCTAACGAGTTCTTTCCTATTTTCTATATATTTTCACACACACACACACACACACACACATATATATATATATATATATATATATATGCAGCAAGAATTAATTTGTAGTATTTGTGATAAAAAATCTACATAAATTAATTTTTGGAAAAACAAAATAAATTATACAGATTCAAATTATTGCAGGCACATTAGAACATATTGTATTAATTAATCAATTTCATACACAATAAAAGCTTCTTTTTTTCTTTTTTCTTTTTTAACAGAAGATTTATCAATAAAATATGATATCCCTACTGAATGGATACCAACTTAAAATAAAATTTGATTAATCTATAATTTATGAAGAAAGCATACCAAGTTATTAATCTGAAAAGTGTCAGCTTTTAGGCATTTCTAGTTATTAGAAATTTTATATTCTTTCAAATAGTTTATATTTCCATTAAATATTTTCACTAAGCTATGTGTCTACTACTCAGTCCATACTTTTAGTATAACATATCAAGTAGTTAGTCAGGACTCTAGTCATGGAAAAATGTTTTATTCTCTAGTCTGTTTCTGGTCATATGAAAAATTTGTCTTCAAAAAAAGAAACTTGACTCAAAATATTATTTGTAAAACATGTAAAAATTTCTGGAATATAAACTTTTGTATTTTCATTTTATCTATTTTTCTTTTTTCTCTGTGGATGAATTGAATATTTTGACAAGGCCAAATCTATAGCCCCTCAGCATTCCACAAATTCAAAGTTTTGTTGAAATTAACTGACAATTTTATTTATTTTGTTTATTACATGTTCTTTTTTCCAGTTTTCTTAGCTGATGCATATCTGAATCAAATTTATGAAGAAATTGTCCAAAGTGAATAATATTAATCTGAAAAGTGTCAGCTTTTAGGCATTTCTAGTTATTAGAAATTTTATATTCTTTCAAATAGTTTATATTTCCATTAAATATTTTCACTAAGCTATGTGTCTACTACTCAGTCCATACTTTTAGTATAACATATCAAGTAGTTAGTCAGGACTCTAGTCATGGAAAAATGTTTTATTCTCTAGTCTGTTTCTGGTCATATGAAAAATTTGTCTTCAAAAAAAGAAACTTGACTCAAAATATTATTTGTAAAACATGTAAAAATTTCTGGAATATAAACTTTTGTATTTTCATTTTATCTATTTTTCTTTTTTCTCTGTGGATGAATTGAATATTTTGACAAGGCCAAATCTATAGCCCCTCAGCATTCCACAAATTCAAAGTTTTGTTGAAATTAACTGACAATTTTATTTATTTTGTTTATTACATGTTCTTTTTTCCAGTTTTCTTAGCTGATGCATATCTGAATCAAATTTATGAAGAAATTGTCCAAAGTGAATAATATTAATCTGAAAAGTGTCAGCTTTTAGGCATTTCTAGTTATTAGAAATTTTATATTCTTTCAAATAGTTTATATTTCCATTAAATATTTTCACTAAGCTATGTGTCTACTACTCAGTCCATACTTTTAGTATAACATATCAAGTAGTTAGTCAGGACTCTAGTCATGGAAAAATGTTTTATTCTCTAGTCTGTTTCTGGTCATATGAAAAATTTGTCTTCAAAAAAAGAAACTTGACTCAAAATATTATTTGTAAAACATGTAAAAATTTCTGGAATATAAACTTTTGTATTTTCATTTTATCTATTTTTCTTTTTTCTCTGTGGATGAATTGAATATTTTGACAAGGCCAAATCTATAGCCCCTCAGCATTCCACAAATTCAAAGTTTTGTTGAAATTAACTGACAATTTTATTTATTTTGTTTATTACATGTTCTTTTTTCCAATTTGCATCTTAGCTGATGCATATCTGAATCAAATTTATGAAGAAATTGTCCTAAGTGCATATTTTTATTCATTCTTTTAGTCATCTTTAGACATTTTCAGGAACATTACTGTTGGATGAAGCTAATAAAAACTAATTGTAACTGATAACATTAATATTCCTTGTGTGCATGAGAGAGAATCTTCTATATACATAAGTACATCAATAAATCCATAGCCTAATGATGAAAAACCATTTATTTTAAAAAGAAAATGTTTATTTTTCAACATAATCTGCCTATTTTTTTGTCAATGCACTTAATTCAGTGGTGAATATTAATCACATAAAGTTAAAATTTCAAATCAAAGTTACGCTAATAATTATGTATTAGGCAAAAGGCTTATTGATCTACTCTTGTGTATGTGTGTGTGTGTGTATATATCTCTTCTCATTGAGCTGAGACACTCTGGCATGATTTTAATTAATACGTTTGTTTCTATTTATAGTGAATGGCCTAGTCATGACAAAATTCGAGGACATGATATCAAACTGCTCAAGTATCTAAACATTGATTATATCTGTGATCTCATGGTAGAGAAGAAGAAAGTAAAGTATTATATGAGGTTAGTACCTACCTTTTTTTTCTCTTCCTCTTTTTTTTTCTCTCCTTATCTTTGTTTCATCTGCAGAGGTCAATTAGAATGCATCTTCACAATTTATGCTGTTTTTTTCTCTTTCTGGTCACTCAATGCATTCACTTTGACTCACTGATCAGACATGAAATCAGATATCATGTGATCTGACACAACAGGTTTACGATAAAAAGTAGTTGAGAGACGTTAATGATTGGGATTGAGTGTTGAACCAAAATGAAAAGAGAAAGTAAGCAAGTCAATTAGTTATTTCTTATTACTATAAATGTTATTTTTAGTAGGTAAACATGTTTAAATTGACATCCCTGTTATTTTAAACAATAAAATTAATGTCAACTAGCCTAAAAATTGAAAAGTACTTACTAATGATTTCTAGACTGGTTAACATTAATTTTGCTGTTTAAAATAACAGGGATGTCAACTCAAATATCAAGGCCAGTTGATTTTTCACTTTTTTTAGAAAATCAACATTGCACTCAGTGTGAAAGCTGAATTTTGATTTGATAAGTACTGACACCAAAAATTAGATTCATAACTTTTACCAATTTTTGAACATCTAGTTTTAAAGATTATCTGAAAAAAATGTACAGAAATATCTAATTTCTGCAGGTTTTTTTCTTATAAACTGACTTTGGAATTTTACTATTTTAAGAATAAATCCAAATAAAATTGATATCTTTTGTATTCGATAAATTGAATAGAAAATATATTCAACCCAGAATTCTAATTATGAATCATCACAAGCAAAATATGCAATTATTTTACTGTATTTGATAAGAAAACCTGTGTAAAAAAAAAAAAAATAGTAAGATTACAAAAACAGCTTCTCAAGATTTGTTAGATCATTTGTTGAATCATAATTAATAAAAACAAAAAGTAGATAAAAGTATATATCACATCATAGTACTGCTGGGTATAAATTATTAGAGAAAATGTTTTAAATGTGCATTGTTTATTGAAAATTACACTAAAAATACACCACTGTATAGCATATTACATCGTAATAAAGATAAATTGTTCAGTATAATTTCCCTTTGAAGTAAATGAAGGTCTTATTTGATGGCACAATGAATGAGTAATAATGTGCTTGTGCCATGCATTTTGTCCATATAAAATTTCTAAAGCTTAAGTAAATTATAAATTTTGTAAGGCTGTGCTATAAGTGTTCCAACACTACAATTATGAACTAAAATGTAATCTTTAAATTCATTTCCTCAAAAAATGGTAATGATGTGGAAAAAATATTTTGTGCCTTTATTTATCATGTGAACCCCAACTTTCAAATTAAGTGCAATACCATGGTTCCAAAATTGAGCTGCCTTACTCAAACATGTATACCCACTAAAAATAGTAAGAAATAATATAAAATTAAAAATCTATTTAAAAATTACTTCAATTAGGTATGCTGGCCTTTAAATGAGGTACTGAAATCTGAAAAAAAAAAAATTTAACTTCAGTATGTTAGGGAAATTTATCATTCTTACAATTCAGCACAGTGGAAGAAAATGACCATTATTTTGCAACTTATGTGCTATGCAATTATATTCATGGATAAAATATCACTAAAGGAAGATATAGAATCAAGCAGAATACAAAATAAATGTGATACTATGATATACCATTATAACTTGACATTTTTTAATTAAAAATGTATGCAAAACGAACGTCCAAAAACATAATACTGTTTTATTTCACCCAGAAAAGAGCCAACGATTCAATAGAGCTCAAATTTGCATCTCCTTGGAGAACTCTGCTAGTTGTCAAGCCAGCAGACTTTGCTTGATTAAAATAAAATGATTGGTCTGAAGTAATGGGTATGGCAAATATTGGTTGGTTGATGGACAGCCAATAGACATCAGTGCTAACATATAGACTTAACACCTTTACTGTCACATGATGCATATCTGCATCTTGTAACATGTTGCCTCTGATGCACATCTATCCATTCTACCATTTTATTTAATATAACTCAATAGACTCAGTTTCTGTTATGTGGCACTGAGTAAACAATGTGATTATTTTGTTGTACTGTATGGGTTTTGATCAGAATGAGTGAAATTTCAACAAACTTTTTACCATTGCAGTATTACTTATTTGTGATTAAAAGAATGTATTTTTCCATAAAGTTTTTGCTGCTTTCTGCTTTTCCAGCTGTAATCCCAGTCTTTAAGAAATCTGATGAACTTTCTAACCTCTTGAATTATTGCCCCATTAGTCTTTTACTGCTTTTCAGCAAAGTACTAGTGACTCTAACCAATCAGATTGTTTAAGAATATCATGTCGCATGGCTTTCTTTTGGATAAACAATATGACTTTCATTTTTCTAGGTCTGCTGTTGATGTGTTAACAGTTATTGCTGAACTTGTCTATCAGTCTTTAGATAAGATTGACAAGGCTCAAGCTGTGGCTTTAGATACTTTGAATGCATGTTGGCCTTCTCCACAAGCTCAAGGGATATGGTGTCTCTGGACAAATATTTGGCTTAATCCAATTGTTCTTAACAAATTGTGGAATGAAGGTCATGTTGACTGGACACACTTCTAGATCATTTCACCTTAATGCGGGGCTTCCCTAGCCTTGGACCTATGCTGTTTCTTATCTTTATCTATGATCTTCTTGATGTCATCTGTTCCCAACTATGTATTTATGCTGATGACATAACTATTTACTTCTGTCTTTGTTGAACTTGCTACTAAGCAAAACTGACCTCCAATCAGTGGTTAATTGGGGCAAGGAATGGCTTGTAAATTTGAACGCCTCCAAAATAAAACTGCTTTCACTTAATCACTATAGAGAACCTTTTCTGTTTTCTATCAGTATGGCTGATGCTAAACTCCAGGAGAACAACAACTTCTTGTGCCTTCTTGGAGTTATATTTTCCACTTGCATGAAGTGGAGTAACTATATTGAATCAATTGCTGGGTCTACTGCTAGGAAAATTGGTTTACTGTGTTGTGCCAGACAATTTTTTTCATCAGAAAATCTGTCTTGCACATTTATAAATCTACCATTCATTTGTGCATTAAATATTGCTGCCATATCTGGTATAGTGCTTTTACTATATATCTCTAGATTCTTGAGAAAATTCAAAGAAGGACTTGTAATATAATTGATTCTGACTTGGCATCTTGACTTCAGTCACTTTCCCACTGTGGTGATGTGGCTTTCCTCTGTTTTTTTCTGCAAATATTTTTATAGTAATTGTTCTTATGAGCTTTCCACTTTGGTGCGTCAGCTGTATGAATTTAAGTGTACTACTAGATTGGCAACTAGGTCTCACTGCTTTACTGTTGAACTAGCTAGATGCAACTAAAATCTTCAAAGATTTAAATGCAATGCTAATTGCCAATTTCTGTTTTCCTGAATCCTGTTTCTTTATTGTCCTTAGTGCACACTAAAGTTTTCTCATCATCTTTCACTCTATCTGACCCTTTCTGTCTTAGTAGCATTAGCACCTTACTTGGGGTGAAATGATTTAAAAAATAGTAATAAAAACTGCTGTTGTATTTATTTATATACTTTTATTTCTATGGTTGTATTTTGTTTTCTGTTTTGTAGAAAACAAATGAAGCCGGCATTGGTTGAGAACACCCATTAACATCAGCCTTTATAGTTTAATAAATTTAACTTATGAAAACAAAGCATAGTCTTATATAGCAATTTTTAATGGTAATTTTAACAAAAGCATTGATGACATCATCTGAGGGTTCAAATATCCAAGGTAGCAGTAAATATGTTTAAGACCTAGATGAGTCATTGGGAAGATTTTGTATAGATGAAATCTGTATGATTGTCATCATTGTTGTTATGAAGGTAAATAGATTTTAATGACAATTAAAAGCAGAAGAGCTTCTCAGTTTTATGTTCTCTTGTGTGCAAACCAAAATTTGTGATTCTGAAATTAAAACATTTGGAGACAAAAGAAAAAGTTGTTACAAGGAAAAAGAAAATTAAAAAGCTTTAAAACTTTGAATCAAAAACATTTTCACAACCTGATAAAACTATTTCACATATTTGACTTTTACCTAGAAGTGGCATTCTGACTTTTTTTTTTCTTCCAGAGTGGCTTCTTCTGAAAAAGTTGACAAAGAAAATCGTTATTCTGATTTCTGTCTTTTGTCCCTTCCTTACCCAGGTAAGTAAAAACATTATAACATCACTTCACAACTATTTAAATATTAACCATTCCTAGGCTATTGATCATTATCTCAGTAGCCTGTTATATTTACTTTGACAATCAGAGAGAAATTTTATTTTAACAAAGTGCAGAATGTAGATAATTTTTATCTTGACCAGTGTTGTGGATGTGGTCATTTTGGAATTCAATAAAAGTTTGCAATAATGACCTGATAAACTGAATAATTGCTACATTTTTGTTTGATCAAGTATATTCATTTGTTGCATTTGTATTTACCACTAAAAAAATAATTGGAGTAAAAAAAAAAATGTTAATGTATTAACACTTTCTTGATATATAATTTAATTCCATATACAAGAACAATTGGAAAATTTAAGATGACATAAATGTTTGATATCTAAAATAGAATTCAGTATAGGAATGTGTGGCATTGTGTATTAAATAATAAAATAACAAAAATACCATTTAACAAGTTGAAGAATGAAAAGAATCACTATGTAAGCATTTTTTCATGCATTGGTTTCTCTCAAGATTTTCATTTGATATTACTATGGCCTGAATAAATAAACTAAGACATCTGGCTGGTCTTTCTACAACATCTCTTTCTTTTGTTTATCTTGATCATCTAAAGTAAAAAAAAAAAGAGAAGAAACATGTCATCTTGAAAGGTGTTTTATCACTTTAAGTGTAATAGGAAAAAGAGAATATTTCCAGTTTGCATTTCTCTATTATAGGCATTAGTATCTCTGTGATATAATACTAACAACTTAATACAATGGACAGAACACAATAGCTTAAAGAAAGGAATGACAGACATGCATTGTTCTCAAACATTTTTTCTACCACTATGTCATACAAGAAATTATATGCAATAGATATATATCTGTTACTATTTGTCCCACGGAGAAATTCTCACATATTAATACAAGCAGTGTGAAAGGGGCAAAAATTGAAAGGGTTATACTTGTAATACTTTTCAAATTCTTATTGCAAATACTGCTAGTTAATTTTCTACTCATATTTTTTTGAGAAAGGCCCAAATCTTGTACTTGGTCCCTTTGGATGTCTTATCACTAGAACAATGCTGAGCAGGTGTCTTTTGTTGAAATCTATTTCTACATTCATGTGTTAACTTTAAAAAGTGGTTTGAGGTTCTAAGCAAATTACAGCTCTGTATTCGCCACCAAAGTTAATTTTGACAGATTTATATAGGCCTTTTCAAATAGGTTTATAGTGTGAATATCTAGTAGAAGTTGTTAAATTTTGAGATTTCTATTTTTTTATTTACTTTTGCTTGCTTAAAGAGCAAATGAAATAGGAATTAATTGTTTATGAATATAGTAAAGATACTAAAGAAATAAGTGGTACTGGTTATATGCAATGAAGAACTGCAGTACATGGTGTTTGTATCTCATTGATATTTTGGATTTCAGGCTGTGAATTCTTCAGGGAATGGAAAGACAGAGCCTACTGTGGGCAAGAAGTTATGTATGACTGGAATCTTGTAAGTAAATTGCAAGTTTCTTTTAATTTTTGTTCTATGTAGATATAATGAAATATTCAGGAATTGCTTGAAGACTTGCCATTAAGTTGTAAAGTTGTTTCACCTTTGATTTTTAAACAACTGTTAGCTGTTCATCACCTACCAAACTTAGTTGTTTATTTAGCTTAGTCTGGTCTTAGGCCAAATGTAATGAGACACTCAATGAGGATTGAACTATTTGGCTGTAATGGTCAAGCAGACTAGTTTGCTAACCATTACGCCCACCCTAAAGCACCTATGATTGTCACTGATACAAGCAAGTAGTAGACAAAACAAAGAAGTTAAAATACTTATAAAACTAGATTGTATGAGCAATGTACAATCTCAGTTGCATTTTAGATATTTCTTTACAGCAATAGTCACCTCATGAAGGCTGGAGAGCTGACCAACTAAGGATGTTGTTTTGAAAGTAATGAAAATTCAAACAATTTATAATGAAATATTTTTTTACAAGGAATTATCATTATATAGTTTGCTTTTCAAACCAGCATACTCATTTTAGTTGTTATACTTACAATGTTTTGGCCATTGAACCCTCTGTAATTCTTCTTAGGTGTCTATATATTTGAATAGAGAGTTTCATTCAAAATTCTAAGAAGGTTACTAAGTACAATGAGGAACAATTGAAGAATGCTGAATGGTACAGCCAAGACATTGTGAACATAACAACCAAGATGAACATGCTGGTCTGAATAGCAACATATATAAAAATGATGATATTCATGCTAAAGCCTCATCTCAAAACTAGACAATTATTACTAATTCCTACTTTGTGAATCTTCATTTTGGCACTATTTGATCCATTTCTTCAGTATTTCTATTGCCTGCTTTTTTTCTTTTCTTTATCATCCTTGTAGCCTTCAATAGATGCTGCTTTGGATATACCTAATGAGTTATATTCACTTGTAGATATTGATTGGGATTCTTATAAGGTAAGAAAGTTGTTTTATCTTTTAGTTTAACTTGGAGAATGAAATATTTCTGAATTTTTATTTCATTTTAAAATAAACCAATTTCTAGATTTGTTGAATCCTTTGAGATGATACACAAAATCAAAAGGCTAATGTTGTATCTCTACTTAATATTGCTCATAAGTTTGAACAACATAAATTTATTAAACACCTGTTGTTATTGTTTTTCCTTATGAAAACTGATAAATTTTATCTAGTTCTATATTTATCATATTCTGGAAGAATACATTTATAGAAAAATATGTTTTGTATGGGGAAAAGCTCTTCATTTTAGAATGGTCCATAACATATTCCCAGTAGCCTTTTAAGAAAAAAAAAATCAAGTTCAGTAACAGTACTTGGTATAATTTTTGTTTTTTAAGTGAATCTTCTGGGTTTGTAAGATCCAAATCCAGTCCCAGTAAATTGTCTTAGTGTTACATTTGCTTCTCTGCTAATGTCTTATCTCCTTTGCATTTGAGTAGTTGTACAGAGAGTAAGTTCTCTACCACTCCATAATGAGGTCTCAGTTGTTCACTGTATTCTGCAATTAACTGATAGATATACTTTTTGTGTCCATGAACCTTGGTAACAATTATACCACTTCATCCATCTGTAGATCTGTGGCAACCCAATGTACCTTATAACAATTCACAGAATCCAGTCATGAAGAGTTGGATACCACCACCATATTCTTGTATACCTACATAGGTTTCCTATGGTGTGATATTGTTCCTGATGGCACTGTAGTGGTAGGTGGTAGGACATTCTTTCATTGTGCATCTCGCAGCAAAATTGAATTCCATTGTAGATCCATGATAACTCTTTTCTCCAGGATTCAGAGGTCAGATGGAAATTACAGATGTTAGAGAAAATGCCAAAGAAATCACTAACACCATTGTCAAACTCAACTACAGGTTTATTACAATGATATATGTATATGGATGAGTATGTAGCATTATGTATGTGGGTATTATTCTTTACTCAACTGAAGTGAGTGATATTACTTTGATACTATACTTCAAATAGTAGTTCTAGATATAGAAATAAGTTTTTTTTCTGTAGGTCTTGTTGCTAAAAGGTCTTTGTGTGTTCATCAGAAGCTTAGTAGCAATGGTGTGGAATTGACTGCAGTCAACAAGAGGTTCACTCTTCAAAGCATTTTGGCTGTCTATTTTTATCAAGAACTCACATGTTTCCATCATCCATGGATTACTGATCCCTAGTTGGAAACCATCATCTATCTAATGACTCAGCTCAGACCAGACTGAAATGTCAGCCATCATTCTAGCTATGAAATAACATAATTTTTGCAGAATGGGATTAGCCCAAATAAAATTTTCAAAACAATCCCAGATGGGTAAATTTTCAGAACACACAAACCTGTTATCAATTCATCTCTTTGGAGATGTATAAACCTGGGAACCTTTAAGTTTTACTGCTTTTTAGTTAAGTTGTCCCAGATTTCAATCCTCTCAGGACCTTCATTCATCTCATAGGTTTAAGTTCATATTTTTACCTCTTTCTCAATATATTAAAGGCCACTCCCTCATCTTCTATTCTCAACTAGATCCTATCTCAAATCACCATACAGTTGTCAAATGCACTAATAAATACCAATCCAGTGAATTTGTCCTATTATACAATGGCAGATACCTATCTGGGATTTTTGTGTGTCCTAATGGAGATCATAGCATAGCACTGAGTTTGGGGACACTGGGTACTGTAAGCTACAATCTGAACTATATTTTGATTTTAAATGACCCACAAGGGTTTGGTGGGCTGTAAAAAAAACAAAAAACAAATCAAATCTATCAATTTTGTATACAAACTGAAGGTATATAAACATATGGTGTGAGTGAATTTCTATATTCATACTTTTAGTTTGTATACATGTAAAATGTTTGTCCAAATTTTTTTTCAGTTACTCAATGGTTATCAATGAAAGATCATAATTTTCTGCTAGTTCCAAAGTTGTCTATCTTTCTTTTTCTTCTGTGTATTTTGCTTTTTTGTCCATTGGTAGACAGATAATTTAATTATGTATAATACACACTTTTTTTCCTGACTTTTAAGCCTAAAATATTTTATATTATTTTATTATAAATGATTATAATAAAAACATGTTGAAATCACTACACAAAAGCTTTCATGTTTAAGTTCTCTATATATTAATTTCCTGATTTTGTCAGCTTTAATTTTTGTGAAATTTTTCACCACCATAAGGCCATCATCTCTATATAACCTATATTATCAGTGTTGATATCTTGGTGGACACTAATATTATATAACATAAATAAACCAACAAGGTCAGAAAACTCAGTCTAACGATTTCATGGAAATATCGAATTGTCAACAGAGTTGTTCTTAATCCACTGTTCTTTGTTATGGATTAGAACAGACCTTCTACAGTTCATAATAATGTTAAGCTCCTCGTTGGCAAATTCCAAAGCCAAAGTATGACATCTGTGGTATTAATCCATTGTACAGGTTCAAGGTGCTTTCTATTCAGCTAGTTGACTCTATCGAGGATGATCTTTGCTAATTTTACCAATTTCTGGCTTGGTAGGGTTGATAATCTTGGTGGGAAGATTAACTTCAAAATCAGGTTTATGGTCCTTGATTGTGACATAGGATTCTTTAGTACAGAGTTTGCTAACGCTGTTGCTGATTTTTAGTTTGTCAGTCATATTTTTACTTGTTTCACTAATTTTGCCAACTAAATTAACAATATTACAGGATTATAACTGCACCCCACAACCCACTGTCTAGAAATGTCTGTCTGCAGGTCTGCTTGCATGCATCATCCATTGGTATACTAAGCTACTCCCCAAATCATCTTTTTTACAGTATGTCCTTTGCAAATGTTTGATTGTTCTTAATAAGGGAATTCCATCAATAAAAGCTTCTTGTGTGGTCGTTGCTTGGGGTAAAATTGTTTCAATGTTTTAGATATTCAGTAAATTTCCTATGCCTGTAATAACTTTCAAATAGTATGGCATTGTTCAAAAATCTAATAATGAAACAAAAACAGGGATGAAGCATCAGAGCTTGATACAAGTGCAAGTGCATGAACATCCTACCCCTTCTTTGTACATTTACTGTAACGCTGGAGTTAATAAGAGGTTTTTAAATGCTTCAATAATCCTTCTCAAATAATCTTTGCATCAAAGGTTGTTCGAATGCCAATTTAGGATGGAATCATATAAGGAAACTATTGGCTAAATGATAAAAGCCGATTTTGGACCTAGTTTGTTGCAGATTTCATCCACTTAACTGAAATAATCTAAACCAAGCATTTATGCAATACAATTTTTGTGTCATATATAATTTACATGGCAAATTTGGAAAGCATTGGATGAAAAACCAGGGAGTTATGGCTGAAAAATGGGCATTTTTTAAAAGTTTTTTGTATTATATACAGGAAAGGAAGCAGGACTAAAACCACACTATCTTATTTCTTGCATGATGGCAAATTTTTTGCGACATATTTGAAGAAAATTGGATAAAAAAATGAGGAAGTTGTTCAAATTTTAATTAGTATGAAAAACCCGATTTTTTTTTTTTTTTGTTTTTTGGAATTTTTTGTGTGAAGCCAATGTTGCAAGAAAACTATTAAGCACTTTACATAAACCTCATAACATGAGCTATGTTTTGCATTAAAGTGCTCAGTAAAAATTTTGTAATTTTTGTTCACATGTAACTTTGCCTTGGTTTTTGCAAAAAGTTGTACCCACCTTCAGTTTTATCAATTTTTCTTCCAAACTCTTGGGGCCTGGAGACTGAACAGTTGATCTACTTTTGTAAATTTGCAACATGTGTACAATTTCATCAAAATTGGTTGAGAAATGTGGACCTGCATAAATAGCACACATGCACATTGTTATATATTAGTAAAGATAAAATAAATCCAGGGGTATATAATCCGAGTGGATCCTAGTAATATAAAAATATTAAAACTTATCCACAAAAGAGAGCTTGATGTATTTTATTTATATGGAACAATATGAATGAATAATCAAAAAAATCTTTTTACCTTGTGTGGGAAATGGACTATTTCGTCAGACAATGAAAGTGGTCATCTGTCTTTTCAATCTCGATGTGGAATGAAGTTCACGTCTGTAGAAGGAAGTAGGAGTTGACTGTAAGGAGGTGATATTAGAATCTAAAGAGTCAACCTAAAATTTAACTTGCCAAAGATAACCTAATGTTCACACTTTTCATTGTTTAAGTTAGCTGATAGACACCAGATGGGGGTCAGGGCAGGTGGTAACTATCTATCTTAACAGGGAGAAGGTTTATTAAATAAGTCAGAAAATAATAACCCTATGAAGGCAAATTGGGGACATTAGAAATAGGAAAGAATAAATTTAAAATAAAAAATACATTTAAAATAATTTTAAAAATATATATAAGGTAATGAGGACATAAGAGATTAACAGAAGGAGAATTAGGGGAATATTCTAAATAGAGGAAAGTTTATAAATTTATAATTAATATAGCATAAAAAGGTTTTAGTGGGATTTGGGGAGGGACTCGAGGTAGCTAAAAAGGCAAACTCACACTATGGATATTTGAATTTGTTATGTTGACATTTGAAGATTTAGAAGGGATGGGAGTGATTTAGGGTTCCTAATTAAGGTGAAATTATATTATGAAAATTTGAATTTGTTTTTATGTCAACATTTGAACACTAATTCATTCCTTTGATTCAGTAGTTGGCTTTCATTGTTGTAAAGAAGAAAAAATTAAAATAATAAAATGTAATACAATTTTAAACTGTTAAGTTTGAATTTTATTTTTTTCATAATGTGTTTAGTTACATAGTTTAGCCAATTTTATTTAGTTTCTTTTTGTTTGTCATTACATGTCCCATATTGTGATAATAGATCTGACAAGGAAGGTAAAATGTTTTAAGAATGTGAACATAAATTTACTGTGGATGATCTAGCAATTAAAGCACTTTCTATACACTCATCCTAATAAATTGCTTTGTCTTTTTAAGTATCATTTTTTAAATCAAAATTATAGTCACTCATATGTATCTGTTTTACATATGTATATGACATTAAGAATTAAATTTTCAGTTTTTATAAAACAAAATAAATTCTTTAATATAAATCAGACTTTACCATTCTTGGATATTTTTTTTCTCAGTTTTATTACTTATATTTTTTTGCATGATGGATTGGGGATAGCTCAGCTACTGTTTCTAGGATTGCTTAATTGTTTACATATTTTAATATATGATATTTTCTTTTTTGTTATCTAGGAATGGGACCTTCTCACACTCACAAAGAACTACTTTAAACTGCTGATTACGCTCATCAGAGATGGTAAGACTCTTCACTTTTTAAATCTTTCTTTTTCTTCCAAATCACTATTTCTCTCTGTCTATATATACTACTTCTAAAATCAGTGTATTTCCTATTTGTGTCATAAATTACAGAAATTTAAATGCTAATTTCTAAGGTAAGCAAATAAGCTGCCTTCATTTAAAAGATTAGTACAATAATTTTCTTCCCTTACTATTTTAGTTCTTTATCAGAGTAATTTCACCATGGTAAATACATGCCAACAAAGATGTTTTCATAGTTACTTTTATCACTTAAATTCTAAATTTTCTATTGAATAAGGCGTCTGTTGGACAATACACATAAATTTTATAAATTGGCTTTCAAGATGTATGGTGAGTTTTGATTGGTCAGTGAAAAAATTTGAAAATTATTTGATTTCAATCTCATACTGTCATTTTTATTCTGCTTCGTCCATATTTTTGGAACCTGTTCAAAACTTTTCATGTTATTTTCTGTTAAGTCTGTCAATAAATATATATTTAGGGAAACATCTTTTCTTTATATATAGTATATCCTAATGCAATGGCTAGGCCTGGATGGATGGTCAGTGTTTACCAGAATACCTTGTAGGTGTGATATTCTGACAGTAATTGATTGCCTTTGTCTAAGTTTTGGATATAAGTCCAAAATGGTGCAAAGTCAGCAAAGGCACACAGGAATTTTGAGGCGTTGATATGCTTCCCAAACCCTGGTTTGAGAGATGGCTAAGACCACGTGTGGATGCACACTAATCCAACAAGCAGCATGCGTTCTCTTGAACTTCTTCCTCCCACTGCCTCCTAGAATTGATGCTGCCACATCAGGCCCTCTCTAATAAAATGAGTAAAAATAAAAAAAAAATCATCATTTGTTGATACAACCTATGCAGTAGCGTTGAAATACAGTGACAACATGGAATGCAGCACTACTTATGATGAAGAACTCAAGAAGCAAAAGGAGCAGCTCATCATGTAAATTACAAATTGGGGATACCAAAGTTGAGCAAGTACAACAATTTAAATATCTGGGAAATGTTTCAACAGAGGATGAAATGTGTAACACTGCTATCTGAAGGTTCATTTGGATAGCAAAAGATGTCTTCCAAAAGCTAAGTAATTAAGAAACACAAAAATTTTGTTAGAAACATAGAAAAGAGTACTGGACTGTTACATAATATCAGTTCTCTTATATGGCAGTGAATGCTGAACACTCTTCTCACTTTAAGCAATAGAAATATGGTTCTACAGAGGGATGCTGAGAGTACCATGGGCCAAACATGTAAACAATGATGATGTTTTAGAGAAAATGGAAATAAAAAGGACACTTGTATTTAATATTTCTATGGCACATAATGAGGAAAGAGGGTTTGAAAAATTTGACACTCACAGGACAGAGAAACAGGAAACCTACCTAGTGAGTTTAGTAAATGGATGTCAGAAAAAGGTTTAGGAGAGATAACAAAAGGACAAAATTTATTAAGAGCTACAAAAGACAAGAAATTGTGGGAAGCCATGATCACCAATGTCCTGAAGGGCCATGACATAGAAGAAGCAGCAGCAATAGTAGAAATAATTTTCTTAAATAGTTCAATGTATCCAATACTTTTCTGTATATGGGTAGCTGAACACACTTACGCACACACATATTCCATTCATATTATATCTTAACATCTTTCAAACAACTATGATTAAAATGTAGCATTTTATTTATTTTTTTTTTACAAAAAAAAGGAATAGCTATATAAATATAAAATTTAAAAAACATAATTTAACATTTTGGTAGCATCAAATATAAAATATATTGATTGGTTTAGAATTTTGCAGATTGTATAATTCAAATGATTATAATAATTTATGGTATTTTCTCTGAGTCAGTTCCCACCTTACTTTTTACTTTAAAAATTATTTTTTAAAGTGAGCCTAAAAATATCTTCATTTGCATTTTTATTTTAGGTTCTTCTGGATTATTAGTGCACTGCATTTCAGGATGGGATCGCACCCCACTCTACATCTCCCTGATGCGACTCTCTCTGTGGGCTGATGGTGCCATTCACCAATCTCTCAAACCAGAGGAAATTCTTTACCTTACCATAGCTTATGATTGGTATCTTTTTGGGTGAGTCTGTTTCCTTTTTTTTAAATAAATTTTAGAATTTAAACCCATCAGTTATGAATTTCCTAACAACCTGATGGCAACATATACTTGAAGAAAGTTCAAAGAAGAATATATTAGCTAAAATATTTTAATAACAAAAAACATTAAGACAATAGTCTTGAAAATTTATGAAATACACACACACACACACACACACACACACACACACACACACACACACAGTATTTTTTAAAAAATATGGTTTCATCACGACAGAAATTACTGTTTCGAAACTGACTCAAGTCCTAAAGTTTAATTTCAAAATTAAACTTAAAATTTAGAGTACAGTTTCATTCTCAATTGATGTTTAGAATAACTATTAGTACTTGATAAATTTTGTGAGTTGTTTATAATGAAGCACAGAAATGATGTCATATACTTATCTCGAATTGGAGTACACACAAGCACCTAAATCTCTACATCAGTACTACTGTGCTGATGACTGCATTACCATTGACAATGTGAGACCTAAGTGCCTGTGATTGTATATAATGATATGTTACTTTTTGCTGGGAAAGTTGGCTTACTGTCATAATAGACAGTTTTGCCCACCAGAATCCATCTTACATATCTATATGTCTACCCTTCATCCATGCACCTGGTATGGTGCTTTTGCTATTTATTTAGAGAATCTTGATAAATACAAAGAAGAATCTGCAATGTTATTGGTTCTGACCTGGCATCTCAGCTTTAGTTACTTTCCCATCGCAGTAACTTAGCTTCCTGTGCCTTTTCTTAAAATACTTTCATGGTAATTGTTCTAATAAGCTTTCCTCTATGGTACCTTGACTTTATGAATTTAAGCACAGTACTAGATTCATAGCAAGTTGTCATCATTTTACAGTTGAAATGGCTAGATGTAACTGTAAGTTCTATGCTAAGAGTTTCTTCTCACATTTCTCACTTGTGGACCTCTCTTCCAATTTCTTGCTTACCAGTCAAATTTAATTTTTTTAAATTATATGCATATATATATATATATAAGGCTCAAACACTAATATTTCATGGTTATAATTTATTACATTGGAATCATAATTACAATCGGATTCATCAGACTTACAAATTCAAAAAGAAAACAGAAAATATAAGTCTGTGTGTAAAAAAAAAAAAAAAAAAAAAAAAAAAATTCAGTGAGAGTATATGTATGGGAGTGAGAAACAAGGGTGAGAGGGAAATGTATGAAAGCTCTAGAGAGATGTGAAATGGAAGAAAGAAGAACAGGAATGGCTTTAATGTAAGGGTGGGGAATAAGATTTAAAAGAGAGAAGTTTTAAAGGGAGAAGTTAAATAATGGTTTGAATGAGTGAGGTACAGATAAATATGAGTTATTATCAGATGCATAAATCACTACCGATTTGTTGACCTAAAATTTAAAAACAGACACCGGAAAAGTGTGGATATATTTGTGCTGACATTAGACACAATAAATGATTATACGATCCAAATTTAAATTCTAGCCAATTTACATTGCTGATGTATATATGAAAATTTGTTGTCTGGTTTGCATTTACTAACCTTATGTATACATGAAAAGAGAAGATGAAAGAGTGGAAGAAAAGGCCAAACTAAACCAGGGGCATTTATAAGAGAAATGATGTGTGATCAAGAACAATTTGAAAAAGCATGTAACTTCCCCTACAGATTACAAATTTAACATAAACATATAAAAATATTTAATCAGTAAAAACCCTATTATTTATTACTACATAAACACATGCATATACACACTTACATATATATATACATATGCACATATACATACATACACATATACACTATATATATACACACAGACATACACAGGTGCACACATACACATATAACCATACACATCTATGCATACATATACATACACACACTTGTGTGTGTGTGTGTGTATATATATATATATATATATATATATATATATATATATATATAATGTGTGTGTACTACTTGTCACTTATTGAATTTTTTTTTTTTTTTTTTTGACAGTCACTGTTTACCTGACAGAATAGAGAAAGGAGAAGAGGTAGGTATAAATATAATTATTTTTGTAATGACTTTGCTGTTCTATTATATAATTCATGTGTTTGATATTAGTTTTAATTTCTGTTATCAGTATTATTTCACTTCATATATACAACTCCAAGCTTTACTTCTTTTCTAGTTTCTTCTTACTGGGCAATGTATGTTCAAAAGTTCTCCTAGAAACAAGAAATATGGCCTGTACTATATAAAAATAATAAATATAACAGACAATGAATGTCTATCATGTCTGATCTTGAGTCGTTCTAATGTTCAAATGTTTGCTTTAATATCTGGTGAAAATAAAGACAAAAATTGTCCAACATTTGGATATTTTTTTTATTAGGTTGGTCCTAAGCTTTCGGCTCACATGAGCCATCCTCATATATATGAGGGTGGGATAGAAACTTGATAATAAAAGTGATAAAATCAAAACCATTAGGAAGCTGAATGAAATTGTCTCAACAACATGCCTAGAAACATTTGAAGAAAAAAAAAATTATTTAATAGTTTAAAATTTCAGCATTTCTATCGGTGCTTAATTTGAAGTGATGCTTGTGTTTTTATATGCTCCCTCCACCCCTTCCTACACACATATAATTTCAACAAAACATTACTTCAGTCCAATGAAGTCCTAAAAAACAAAATTTTTTCCTACTTTGTCATTCATTTGCCACATATATGATCTTGTAGTTAAGGGGCTAAATGTTAACTTTCTACTTGGTTATTCTTCAGCAAAAGTAAAGTTTTAGTGATGCTATTTTCTGGGCAAAATCCTCAAAGTATTCCATATAGATATTAGTGCTCATTTATAAAAGTCGTAATCTTATAGGCATGCTTTCTTATATATGTTTGGTGTGAGAAATGTTATTTGCTTCTATGGTTGATGAAAAGAATCATAACCACTTTTATTTTTCCAGATATTTCGGTTCTGCTTCCATTTTTTAAAGTTCATCACATCAGACGAATTCTCTGTTTATCCTGAGTAAGTATAACCAATAAACTGTTATAAACTTCTACAAGTTATATATATATATATATATTTATTTATTTTAGGATAATATTTAACTCTCCTCTGTTGAACCCACTTTTAAATTAAATGTTAGATACAGTGGAATTACATACTCCATTTGTTCTCATTTTACCTGGAGATATATATATATTTATTTATTTATTTTCTGCTTATGTTATTTTTTATGGATACATTTAGTTAAGTAAATGCTCTGTTCTTTAATTAAACAGTATTAATTATATTTACCAGCCTGAATGTTTGAGAAACTTCGTAGAAAATATGCATTCTCTGGCAGGAATCAAACCTGCATCGTGTGTGGAACCACTATTAAGCCTGGTGTGCTATAACCATTCATCCAGAGAGAACTTCCAGTTAAGCAAAGCTCAAATTAATGCTTTTAAATGCACACCTTCACTGATCTTTCTTGATCTATCTTATCTGCTCTGAGTTTGTATCCTAACATAAACAATGACAGTATATCATAGGACAATTAATTTAATATATTTTTTGTTTATAAGTTTTTTTGGTTTTTTTTTTAACGTATTAACAGAAAATATGTTAAAATAATTGTAAGATTTAATTGATTTTCTATGATATATAAAGTGGACATTGAAGTCTACACTCAGAGTTGACAGACTGTTTCAAGCTACATGTGTTGGGTTTTTCTCAACTATATATATGGGTCAGTGATGCATTGTGGGTAGTTATTTTAGCAGGAGTTATTTGTTAATTTGTTTATTTATTTATTTATTCACATTAATTTATTTTACTTGTTTTTATTTATTTTCATTTTATTAATTTTTATTTATTCTTTTCAGTTTTCAATTTTTAAGTAATGTAGTAAAAATTTGTTTTTGTGTCTGAATTTTGATAGGAGTTCTGATCGTTTATTTAGTAGTTTGTTTTGGTCTGGGAAGGTAATTATAGCTATTTTTTTTCCTCCAAACAGAGTTTTCAGTTTTTGGAGTGATTGTTGTAGGCCGATGTTCTTTTCCTTATTTTCCATGATATTTTTGGTGTGATTTACTTTTTGTTTTTAATTTCCCAGATATACTTGGAAAGCATTGTGCTGTTTGTGTATTTACTATTTGTGAAAGATGTTTTGTTTCATTGTTTCCAGGGTCCTTCAGTTACTCCTATTTATATTTTTCCTTCATTATCTGATGATTTTACCATGGCTTGGTATATTACATTGTTTTGTAAGCAATTGCTGTTTAAGAGACATTTGTTCTTTATTCTATGTTACATGTGGGTTTAATTTGTTCGGGTGGTTTGTTGATAGTTTTCCTGTTGTGCTTTTTTATTATTTGTATCATGTTCTCAGTACAACTGTAGCTGATTTTTACTGTGTTTTTGTTGAATATTTTGTGGAGAGTGCTTGATTTGGAGAAGTGTTTGTGTAAGAGTTTTGATATTTTTCCTACGTTTGTTTTTACATTTTACTGTACAGTGGGTTGAACTATATGATGTTTCTCTTCCTGTTGGCTTTTTTTGTCCTCTGTGGTGTGTATGTGTATCTTTTAGGGCTGTTTCATAGTCTTTCTTAGCTTCATTGAATGTTTTCATTGGAAGAATTGTCGGAAAGCCTGCAGTTAATTGATTTTGGTATCTGTTTGATTATAGTTGGCGGGTGATTGGAAGATGTGTGTATATACAGTGATTTATCATTGGGCTTTCTGTATGGTTCATATGTAACTTTTTTTAGGTTGAAGGTGACATCTAGAAAATCTACTTTATTTAGGTTAGTTTTTATGTCTGTTGAATCCCATATTTTTGATAATCTTAATATTGCTTTTCTAGTTTTGTCTGTGTTTTGTTTGTTATAGTTTCTTAAGATTATGAAACCATCGTCCCTGTAGAGATCTGTATCATTTCTATCTATTATTTTACTTAGTTTGATACAATTTATTCAGTTATCTAGGTCAATAAGGAAACTAAAACAATTGCACTAAAATTAGACCTAGATGACTGAATAAATTGCATCACTCAGGTGCAAGCATTTATCACACTAAAAGACCACAAAAAAAATTTCCAAACCAACCCAACATGCAGTGCAGACACATATTGTGAACTGATAGGTATATACTTACTACACAATCTAAGTAAAATAATAGATAAAAATTATATACATTAAATGACAATTGGAAAAACGTTTATAAAAGTATGTTTCGAAAAAATATCTGATAATACATTTTGCCCATTTTGGGCTTCATCAGATCAAAGATGAAAAGTGAATTACATGTGTATGTATTTGTGTGTTTATTTAAAATAATGAGATCATATTTTTTCCCAAGCTGATGTTGCTTGTGACTAGAAAAGAAAGAAAATGTTTGATTTATTTAAAAAAGTTGTTAAACATTTTATTTTCTTTGTTTTAAGTGTCAGAGTTTAAAGATAGAAATCAATCTGAATGGGTAGAAAATAAATGAAAGATGTTTTTTTTTGTTTTTTTTAATCCATGTGTTCTCCATGTCAACAATGTTAAGAATTTGGGTAAATGATTCTGACAGAGTTATACATTAAATGACAACTGGAAAAAATCATTTTTGAATGTATGTTTTGAAAAAATATCTGATAATGTTAAATTATATAAGTTTGATGCAAAAATAATGTCGTTTTCTCACATATGTTACTATGTGAGAAAACGACATTATTTTTGCACCAACCGTATATATATAGTATTCATCTATAGATATATATTACTTTTTCCTTTTCATGTATGTGCATATACCATATATTTTTCTGCATAATTTTTCTAAAACACTATTCTACACATAAGATAAAAGTTTATCATTTAATGTGACTCATACCCACACCTCCGTTTGCCAGAAATGCCTATTATCAACCTAATAATAAAACACTTTCATACCATAGGATGGAAAGTATGCTATCTATATATGTAATATATTTATATAATGTCCTTTATATTTACTTTACTGATTATCTAAGCCTTGAACTTTTGTCGTATTAATGTTACCAGTGTGAAGTTTGCATCTCACTTTCTGATTTATCTTCCAGTTCCAGACAAGATATCAAAGGACAGTGGAATTTGGCTAGAGGAAAATGCTATAAAGAAAAGGAAGACCCTGCTTCTTTTGAGAACAAGTCCCAAGACATGGCTGCTGGTAGCTAAATTATTTTCTTGGAGATATATATATATTTTATTTTTTATTATTTTTTTTTAAGGCTTTTTGGCCCGTCTGAGAACATTTCAGCATCCCTTCATACATATATTAGTCTATAAATAGTCATGATAAATTTATTATCAGGATATATAATCATGTCTCTAAAAATCTTATAGATTGAATTCTTCAAAAGAAGTTTGATATATATATATTTTATTCAACAAAGAATATCAAAATAGATTCTTAAACAATATTATATATTCATTTTTACAAAGAATATAAAAAGTTATATCCATGTGATGGTTTTGGATAATGAAAGTGTCCAATACAAAATACATGTCCAACTTGGCATCATGTGAACAATGTAGAATTTTATTAGCAATATAGATTTCAAAAATATTTTAGAAAGTTACAATAAAAAGATTAATATATAAAGCTGTGTGTGTACTAGAAATTTCGCTTGAAAGGATAAAATTTGGCCTTGCCTGACTGACTGTTCTTCATGGCCAAGTCGGTAAGGCATGCCAAGCTAAACAGTAGTTCCCTCTGCCCTGAGTGATGTTGGTTCAATTCCTACCAGAGAGTGCAAATTTTTCTTTGATGATATGATTTCTCAAACATTGAGGATGGTGAACGAAAATAGATAAATATGCTGTTTAATAAATAAATGGAGTGCCTACTCAAATACAAGTATCCATGAAAGATGTTTAAAGTGATAAAAAAAATTTGTGAACCAAGTTCAGTTTCTGGCTGAGAAAATGTGTGTTCACTCCATACTGATCCTCTTGGGAAAGGCATAACTTTGTCTTCTCTCTTTCTTGGCTGGCAGTGTTGGAGAACAACTCTGAATTCAAATCCATAGAGAATGCAAATGAAAATCACTCTACTATCTATCCCCAAACAATCATGTTAATGCACAATTTTCAAATATTATAGAAAAGGAAACTGTAGAGAGTCATAATCACCTACATTGGAAGGGACAGGGCATTTAGGGAGAGGACTACATATTTATTTGTGAAGTTGTTTAATTTTAGCCCCAATTCTCCTTAAATGGGAGGAAATTATTTTTTTTTTTTTTTTTAAGAATAGTTTAACATTTTATATGTTGGGTAAAGTTTTTTTTCTTCCACAAGTTAATAATTCTATCTATCTATCTATCTATCTATCTATCTATCTATGTGTGTATGTATCTATTCATTTGTAATGTACAAAACATGTCATGCTATGTTATTGTGTATATTTAAATTTAGGTCAGATACACCTTTCATAATTTACATTCATAACCTTCAATATATGTTTAAATAAAGTGGTATAAAGAAAAAATGTTTTTATATAATTAAAGCATGTTTTAAACTTCTCTGTACATGAAGTGGGTGGGAGGGCTATAAATTTCTATTGTTATTAATTCATTAATGCCTACAGTTCCAAAAATGTGTTAGAGGGCATTAATAGAATAGGTAGAAACCTATAATTAATGCAGATTTTATTTTTTTCATAATATGTACTTGATTATATAGTGGGTTAAGTTAAAAAAAAAAAATTAATCAGGATTTCTTTCTTTTTATAAAATGTCCAAAAGTAACTAAATAAAAATTTATCTGTAGGAGCTGACCTTGAAAATTAGTACATGTTGTTTATTAGAGTGTAATGTGATGAATATAAGAATACACATGACATGCAGTACTCTAATAAACAACATGCACTAATAATTTTGATTAATACATAAATTTCAGATTCTAAAATGCACTTTGCTAACCACTGTACCATTTATGTCATTAAGTTGATTGTGTTTTATATATCGCTGTATATAAATATATATGAAACAAAACAATAAAATATGTCTTATTGTTCATTGTAGATAAACACCAAGACAAAAGTCTACAAGATGGAGATTCAGACTTACTCAGCTGCTCAGAGTCCCAACTGTCAGAATCTACAAGTCCCTCTGGAGCTCAAGTCTTTCTCAGTGAAGGGTAAGGAATGCAAATATCTGTCCATGGAGGATTAAAAGTTATTAATTCTTTTAAAAGTTTACATTTGATGAACACACAGAGATTATCATTTTATAGTGCAGTTTACTTTAAATATAAAAACTACCATATTTCTTGGCTTCAAAAATGCATTGGCTTCCAAGATGGTGTGGCTATGTGAGTAAAAGATAAATTTTAATTAATTCTAAAGGCAAATTCTAGCATCTAAGGAATAAAACCAAGGCATCTTAAAACATTTCTTTGAGCACAGACAAAACAATCAACCATTATCTGAATGTCAGCCATTACTGTTTAGTGAAAAGTTTGATATCTACAGCCATATTTTGTCACATGACATAAATAAAGATGGACACATCACAACTCAACTGATGTGGGAAGCAGGACATATAGGGATGAGCCAGAAGGATGAATCTTTTGTATTTTGTTTCCCAGTATTCTATAGAATCTATGCAATAAAAAGCAATTCATTTCTTATTTACATTGTTCGGACTGTTGTCCTCATCTTTATTGCCATATTTGCGACATTTCAGCCATTGTATGCTCCGATCTTCTTCTGGTGATTGAAATTTCAAACTGAACTCTTTATTTTGTCCACCATCCGAACAATGTACATAATATAAATAATTACAATACTTCAACTCATTTCTTGTTTGTCTACTTTCCCCTCCTTCATCAACTTTAATAAAATATAATAAATATTAAACAAAAAATGTCTTATTTAACAAGAGAAATTCTGACTACTAACTACAGATGAACATTAACCAATATGTTTAAGACTAGAAGTAAAAAGAAAAAGAATCCTTTATTTTTATTAGAATATTCTGATTTGAAGCCCTTTTTTATAGATTTACATAGGCAGCCTGATGGCAGTTGCCAGTATATAAATAGCAATGACTGTCTAGTTCAGGAGGAAGTGAATGAAAGATACTTTGAGAGATAAAAGGCAAGTGGTGTTCTCATTGTTATGGATCTATGCCTTTATCAAATTATTAGATTGATGAAAGAAACTGATGGCTCAGGCTTGTGTGTGTGCATATATGTATAGCTTTAAGGTAGGCTATATTTATAGGTCAAAGTACTCAATATCAGGGAATGAAGGTATGTAAATATATATATAATTTTTCAAGGTTTATTAATAGGGTCCTTGTTCATGCAAAAATACAGTAAGTATTTTTTTTGTATGTTAGAAAAGTTTCATTGTATTTTATTCTGGAATCTGAATTTAATTTTATGTATTTATTTGCTATTCATTTTTTCATTATTCTATTTTAAAATTTTCACTTATATTTCTTTTGTTTTCCATATTTTTCACGCAAGTATCTTCATCTTTGTTGTTTTCAAAACAACATTTTGGCTGATGTATTCTTCGACCAGGGTGCATGTTGCTTCTGATAACCTTTTAAAAGTGGCTTTATTTTTTCATTTCTTTAGGAACTGTAGTTTTCTAATGGTGGAAATTAAAAAAAATGAGTACTAAGACTACCAGATGCAATATTCACCTGAGAAATGTGAAAGAATGTATTGGCTGAAACGTGGTAAAAACCATAAAGATGAAGATATTAACCTGAAAAATATGAGGAATAATGAAAAAAGATTTTGTTTTGTGAAATGGAAAGAGATTATGAATTTTTATTTTTTATTTTGCAAAATTAATAAGGATTTTGACTTTTTATCACAAATTTGCTGAATATTAATATTTTTTAATAAATAAATATTCTTGCAGGAGTACAAAATGTTATTACACAATAAAAACAGACATTAAAAGAACATTCATTATAAAAAAAGGAGTTTCAAAAAATATATATTACTGTAAATTGGTAATACCAAAATATAACAATTAAAAATAGCTAAGCCTATTTATTGTTCTTCATTGGAACAAAAATTGAGGACAAAGAAGAAAAGAAAATGTGTGCATTTTTTGTAATGGTAATATATATTTTTTATGGTAATATATAATTTTGTTGTTAATGCCTGTTTTTATTGCAGTAATAAAATTTATCATTACATTGATAAATGATTCCATTTTTTTATTTTTCTTGTCAGAATTTCTAAATGGTTTCCAAAAACTGTATTCTTTTTGTTTTGAGAGTATTTCAGTATATGATTGAAATCCTTTCAGAAACTATGACTTGGGAAAAGAATTAATAATTGTTTGAAATTTGGATAAAAAAGGAAATTAAAATAAAATCTTTCTATCATTTCATAAATTGTTTAGAATAATCTTCTCATCCTTATTTATATCAGTTCAGACACCTTATAGAATAATGATAATTAGTCATAGTTAAAAAATATTTCATATTTGGTATGAGAATAAGACATCAAGTTAGGTAAACAAAGTGATAAATATTAGATTGTCAAGAAATGATTGTCACTTTAGGACACTATATAAATTGGAATGATTAAGAACACTTTCATAACATACACATACTTCTGTTGCCAGTGTGTAACAATGATATCTGTGCCAAAAATCAGAATTTCTCTGATCAGTGAACTCCTTGAAGACTAGTTAAGAAAACATTTCTTTAAACTTTTCCAAAATGAATTTATTTCTAAAATTTTAGGTAACTCAAATTTATTGTATGAGCAATCTACATAGGTTAACCCATCTATACCAGATCTATTCTTATAGGATTATACTCAGACTGCTTGTTAAAGGCATTTTTACTTTTGAATATCTGGTTTCAGTCTTTACTATGGAAACTGAATGCAACAAAATGTGCTTAGCCAACCAGTCTGGAAAAAGTTTTAAAAAATTGTAGAATTGTTAGATAATCAGTATTGAAAAAAGTCCAGGAAATATGGTGGTTGAGACAAAAAAACATTGATTCTAAGCTCATTCAAGTTCTGGAATAAATTGCTCATCATTCAGTTTTTAATTGATAATTTTAAAAATGATATTTCTTTCTGAACAATATGATAGTTATTGATAATTATACAAAAATGTCACTGTTAATAAAAGAAAAGCATCTTTGTCAAATATTTGGACATTATTTATTTTCAATAGATGTTGAAAAACTTGATTTTTATCTTGGATTTATCTTTCTTTACTTTATATGTCCCACTTTCTCACTCCTTCTCTTCCTTTTTTTTACCTTCTACTTTTCCACTCTGCCTGCCATGTTTTGTCTCTCCTGGACCTTTCTTTTTACTCACCTCTATCTCTTGCTCCCTTCTTTTTACCTTTCTTCCTCCCCACTCCTCTTCTCTGCCTGTCTTTCTTCCTTTTTTCTTTTCTCTTCATTACTTTTTTCTTTCCAGCTTTCATTTCCTTTTTTGTTCTTGCTACTCTTTATTTTTTCTCATAACTCCCTCTTAACACTTTTTCTTCTTGTCACCTTCCTTTTCTCATTCTACTCTTTTTTTTTTTTTTTTCCTCCTGTTTTTCTCTTTTGCCTTTCCCTTTCTTTGCGCTTACCTATTTTTCCTTTTCCCTTCCTCTTAAATCTTTTTTCCTCTCTGGCTTCTCTTGTTCTCTCCATTCCCTCTTAACTCCTATCCTATTCCTTTCTTATCTTATTTTCTGCTGAACTTTTATTTTCTCTTCCTTCTTCACCTGCAGAACACAAAGTGCAACCTATGTGCCTCACAAGTCATCCACCTGTACAAGTGATGACAACAGAAATGCACAGATGTGCAGATCACACCAGATGCAATCTTCTGCCTCCTCTTCTTCTTCTTCAGTTGTTGACACCAGTGCCACTGCTACAACCTCTTCACCATTAAGGTGCCAATCATCGCAGATGCTTCTTACCTGTGGAAGCTGTTATCCTGATGAAACTTGCTCACACAGTTTCCCCACTTCATCTGCCTCTCATTATACACCTTCCTGGTTCTCATCACCAGCACACACAGCTCATATCTCATCTCCTGCCACACTAACCCATTCACTGTGAGTCTTCAATCTATGACTGTGACCACATTCTTTTTTTTTTTTCTTTAACAGCATTGTCTCTTATATGCACAGATTAGTGTTTCCCAAATTATCTCTCCTCACTTCCATAATTTTATTCCCAATGTTCCTACATTGAAACATTCAGAGGATTCTTTTTGCAGATTATAGAGAAATAAAATTTCTAAGATGATAATTACACATATTGTTTGAAATACTATTATAATGGATGTGTTTTAACTTAACTTTCACTAGGGAATCTTTCATACTGTTATTCACTCTCATAAGAGTTTAAAAGAAAACAAAATTGGATAATGGTGTAAAAGTGTCTTGAATGCATTTGTTTTAAAAGAATATTTAGATTAGTTTGTCAACATAATAAATGTTCTTAGAATGAAATGTTTTATTGTGATTTACAAGAAACGAAGTTAATAAATTTACTTTAATCAGATTATTGAAGTTTTCAGGGTGTGATCATCATTCAACAGCAAATAGGTCACATTTTGATATTACTTTGCTGTAAAAGTTAAGCAACATTATGCCTAATATATACTGAAATAGGTGACAATTTAAGAACCTGAAAAGATTTATTAAAGAAAAAGTAGCTCTATTTTAAATTGTCTAATATAGTAAAAATTAAATTAATATTTTACAAATCTTTGTGTTGTGTGTTCGTAATGGTAGCAAAAAGGAAAAAAGAAATCCCTGTGGTAGTGCATAATTAACCCCTGCAGCAGGCATCAATTTTGTTATCTCTCTCTTAGCATGCAATTGAGTAAACATATTATAAAGTGATGATTATCATTGCACTTAAATGAATTAACTTATCAAGTTTATAATCAGTAAAAAGTAATAAAATTAGATTCTTGAATTCATCAGAGAACTTGATATTCATTTCTAGTTAGCATAAAGGATTCAAGAATTAAAATTTAATCAAGAGAATAAATGGTATTCTGGTCACCTGTTTTTGTAAAGCCTTCCAAATGGTTGTTTATGTTTTGGGAATCATAATTATAGACTGTACATATTGCACTCTTAGACTTGAAGGATACACTGCTTCTTCCTGTGTACTTTATTCTAAAGTAGCCTGCTTATAGGTTTCTGTCATTTTTTTTTTTTTTTTTTCATCAAATACAATTAATGTTGTAAATCACTTCTTGCAGAATTTTCTCTTTATTTTCTGGTTTGTATAGTTGATATTTTTACAAATATGTATATTTCTTTCACTTTTGTACTTTTCCCGTGTGTAAAAGATGCTTTCTCTATTTTCTGCAGTTTGTGAATATCATTATTGTCATCATCATCTTGATTAACCTTTGAAAACTTTCATGATGTAATGAAATAATTATGCCACTTTGCATTTTGTTGTTAGATTTGTGAACAAAGATCTAAGATTTTTCACATCTATTTCAGAAAAAAATGAAGATGTATTTCTAGTTAAATTCTTGGTTTTATAGCTCTGTACATTCTCAAAACTAGTTCTGCTGTATTTTTCAAACAAAGTAGATAACCTATTATCTGTAATGGAACATTAACATTCCAAATATTGTTTGGTCAGCTGACTTCATTCTTCATGTACTTGATGTTAAGACAATGTTTTAGCTGATTCAGCCTTCATCAGGTGTGTATTTTGAGAGGTGTGGCAGGATGCTAATATACCAATCAGACCAGTCTATTTTAGAAATGATATCCAACACTTAAATTCCTAGGTGATGTCAAACTATGCATAGCCGGGTTTCTTAACACCTCCTTTCTTAAGAAAAAAAATTGAAAACCATGCTAATCCAACTTATAGATAAAGCTGATAAATCCTTATATGCCATTACCTTTAAATTTCTCCCTCCCAAATGATATTCTCTGTTAATTCTCAACTTCTTCCTAGAAAGACTAATCTGTACTCTTCTCTTTTCAAATAAGATCTGGCATAGCAAATTTCCCCGCTTCTCCTTTGTGTCATATTCATTAAATCTGACTTTAAGTGGACAGCGGATTTTTTTCTCTTATACACCTTTGATATGCATATGGGATGTTATAAATGCAGTTTTAAATGAAGAATGGATTCGATTATCTGAACAATATTTGAAGGGAGATAACTTGCTACTATGTTCTTTTAACAGCTTGTGCTGGCCACTTGAGTTTGTTGATGATACAGACAAGTTGTTCTTGCACCTATTCTGTTTTACTAACCTGTAGATACTAACAAATAGTAAAAATTTTGTTAGATGAAAGGTTTCCATCTTTATTATATTATCTGAACAGTGGAGAGGTATCATGTTAGGCATGGCTTTTATAGTTGTGACAATCTTGAGGATTTGGGTGTTAATGAATTAGCTTACTGAGAATGGTATCAAGTTTTGAACTTCACTCTGATTTAATTTCTAGTAACTTTTATTTCAATGGTTCAGTTAATATACTTCAATTTATGTGTGTGTGTGTGTGTGTGTCTCTCTCTAAATATATATATATATATATATATATATATATATATATGGTGGACTATCCTGTAGTATTTGATGTATGAAGGTCAAGCAGCTCAGTTCCTAAGAACCAACAGCCAGACACCAGCACATTTGATCTGATTATTTTGCAACTCTGAGTTTCATGCATGTAGCAGTCATTAAGCACAAAATGAAAAACAAACATTGTAATTTTAATATTTATAGCTCCCCCAAAATAAAGTGTTAAACAAATAAAATGAATAATAATAATAATAATATATATATATATATATATATAAAATGAATATATATACAGTAGTTGTCAACTCGTGTCCGAGTACGGCCATTACTACATATCTTTTTGAAGAATATCTACTGATGTGCTGAATGAATGTGGCTCTTTAGCCCAGCAAGGGACCTACATACTCTGGCACAAACAGGTCACTTAAGAGGTGCAACAGGATGTGTTACATTATTATGCAATTTAAAATGTCGCATGAAACCACTTCTGGACCCGCATGTCTTACCACAAATATCACATTTCAGTTGCTGGATGTCTACGGCTTTATAGTCAGTTGCCACCCTCCGTTGGTGCGCTCTAAAGTGACTCCTTAGACCAGCCATTGACAAACACACTTTACCACAATCTGTACATGTCAAATCAAGCTGCCTGCAGGTGTCTTCAGGAAGTTCAGTGGAGACGCCTTTATGCACATCTCTTTTAATCCTTGCGTGCCTCCTCTCTTCCTCAAAGTGACACCTTCTACTCTGAGGAGCCTCATTCCAATTATTGCGATCAGATGCACATTCTTCCCAGTGCTTATATATATATATATATATATATATATATATATATATATATATACATACATTCTAAATTTGTAGGTTTTGGTATGATATACTATTGTCTAAATGACCGACTTAAATTCTACAAGCACTTAATTTCTCAACAACTTTTTGCAATGCTGAGATTGTCAATCTGCATTGTATAAATTTCTTTAGATTCCAGAAAAGGATGTTTTCAATTTTTTTTTACAAAGTTTAAATCTATTGAGACATTTATATGTGCATATATGTGTACAGATTCACAGCTGCTCTGACAATCTTCATTGGCCAGAAGCTGTGGTGATATAACACTTAATACACCCTTAACTCGTACACATGCGCACGCATGTGCACACACACACATATGGATTGGAATCTGACAGAATGATAGATTAAAGAACAAATAGGAAACATTTATCAATCTAACATATTTCACTTTTCTTAAAGCTTCATCATAGAATGAGATATAGAGAAAAAGAAGAAATTCTGGTATTTTTATTTTTGTGTTGTTTCATTTTCATTGGTTAAGCTGACTTCATGCACATTTGACTTGTTAAGCCACATTCATCTGTATAATTTATGGCATTTCTTATACACTCAAATGCTGCTTAACAAGTCAAATGTATGTGAAGCCTGCTGAACCAATGAAAATCAAGTAACACAAAAATAAAAATACCAGAATTTCTTTTACTCCATATCTCATTCTATGATGAAGCTTTGATAAAAGTGAAACATGTTAGATCGATAAATGTTTCCTATCTGTTCTTTATCCTATCCTATTCTATCATGTATGTATGCCCAGCAGTTTTTTCTCTCAAAGATAGATAACTTCATTTTTAATTTTTATTTCCTGTTGTTGCCTATTTCCAGGTCTGAAGAAAATGTACCATCTCGTGCCAGTCGACTTGCCTGTGTTCGCAACATGTTCTTCCATGCTTATAGTATTGCAGAGACTAGCAAAAATGGGAATAACTCAATGCTGGAAACATTAAGCGATGGTCTTCGTTGGGGCACAAGCAGAATGGACGATAGGTGAGAATGGCACCTCCTAGAATGTAAATTCTTCTCACAACTGAAAATGGTGGCCTGACTACTTCCTATTCCTCTAATTTTCAGAATTTCCTCTGAATAAAAAAACAAAAAAAACAAACTGGGCATTGGTATTTCACATGTACCTCATCTTTCTATTCCTGATGTTGACTGAACAAACTGACAAGATTACAAGAGTTAAGGAAAAAAAAAAGTTATCTATTACTTTCACTCATCCAGGCAACAAATAAATAATCAGCCATCAATCAAAACTGGATATTTTGAACTGTATAAACTCTAGTAATCACTTTTCCCATTGTTCCAGAGGTGACCTTCTTTTTCTTTTCTATTTTGTTTTATATTTGTATCTCTCTCTTTCTTCCATGTTTTTTTTCGTCTTCCTACTAAGTGAATCCTATATTCTTATCATGGGGGCAGAGAGAAAAAGAAAAAAAAAATCTATATGGTTGGTACAAAACCTGCTGAAAGAGTTCTCTCCCTTATTTATCAAACAGAGATGTGCCTCAAATCATATTTAAATTAACATTCTTAAATGCATCTGTAAAGAAATGTTTTTTTTTCTTTACAGTTCTATCCATTAAATGTCATATTTTATTACTGCATATTGTGTCCCTAGCCCTTTCTCTGAATTAATTTCTGACTTATTATTTTAGGTTATGTTTTATGATTATTTCCTAAATCATTACTAAATAAAATCAACTCAACAAAAATGTATGTCACAGACAGATTAATGAAAGAGATGAACTGGGTTAACTGGTATGCTGAGATAAATAACTTCTTGGATTATTGTCTTCAACTTTTCTGTTGATATATTCTTTAGCATTCATCAGGTGTATATTGCATCTGGTTGTCTTTAAAAATTGATTTATATTTGAATAGAAACAATCTGACATCAACATGGACCTGAGAACAGATAAAACTGGAGGTGTTCCATTTATTCATATCAAGTAACCAGCCATTTTTGTTATAGGATTTCCAGTTTTTCAAATAGGCTTGCATTGAATCCTGGTAAAGAAAAATTTAACTGCTAAAAAGTTTTTATATTATTTCCTTATGCATATTCTGGATACTCGAATGTGTATCAGTTTTTACCTTACAAATTTTCAATCACATTTTCATATCAATTATTTTGACCTTATTTCAGGTGGAGAAGGTAGTATGTTCTTCTTTCCACACATGTTCTGCTTCGAGTCTTCAGGAAGCAGTTTAAATATAGGGGACATTATATATACAGTTTTTGATTACAATCTTTTTTTTTTTTTTTTTGTCTGAATATATTGACCAAACAGTGTTAGAAATTATAAAAATAAAGACAACAGTAATATATATATATATATATATATATATATATATAGGTGTGCTATATTTATGGGTGAAAGTGCTCAATCTCAGAAATAGACCATATGTAAATATAAAGTGGACATTGAGGTCAACACCAAGTGGTAACAGTCTGTTTCATCCTTCAATGCAATCTTCAATCACATGGCCTGAAGATGATGTTGAAGCATGAAAGACTTGTTGCTTGGTGTTGACTGCTGTGTCCACTTATGTAGTTTAATATCAGGATTTTATTAAACAAGTATCCTTGTTTCTTAATTATATGGGTTGATATTTTAACTTTTTAAATCATCATTAATCTAAAATTTAAGAAAATAAAGAAAATTTGACAAAATCTTATTTTTAGCAGAAATTTCAAGTACTTATGTTAATTGCAGATGGTAATTAAATACAGAATTTGTGATAATTTCAAAGTTGATTTTAGGCATGTCTCAAGTGTAATCAATTAAATTTTATTACAATCTATTTAAAAAAAAAATCTCAAACTACATTTCTCTGTCATTTCTATTGCCTTTCTCTATTATGTATCTCCCTCATTCATATGCTTTTTCTATTCATTTTCTCTCTCTTGCTCCTTTTCTTGATTTTTTCTTTCACTTTTTTATTCTCCCTCACTCTTTATGTATTCAGTATAAAAAAAGTTTCTTTTGATATTTCTTACATTCAAATTCTCAAGACAGCTGCAGATATGTTAAAAATGTTTATTTTAAATGTAACCAGTAAAAATTATATTATGACTATATGTTGACCAAAGTTTGCATTGGATTTTGTCTCGTTATTATTACTTTCTGAGTATTACTACTTATAAGTTGAAATTACAGTGTTCAGGACCACTGGAGAGAGTATTTGGTTCACATATGCTATTTCCATTTTGGTTGGTAAGATATATGCATTTGTATTTTCCTCAATCATTTCCACAGAATATAAAGAAAATGTATTTTATAGCATTCTTAAAAGACTTATTATGAATCAAGGTTTTGTTTTTGTTTAAACCAGCATATCTTTAAACAGATTTTTTTTTGTCTTAATATACTGTGAAAATACAGTATCAAGGTTGGTGGTAAGAGGACAGATCCCTGAGTTTAAGTAAATGAGCTGATGTATAACCTTGAAGAAATCAAAAAGACTACTTAAAAATCTCAAAAAAAAAAAAATTACCCACCAGGAAATGGCCAGTGGCCCAAATTAAATAAGAATAAAAAATTGGGAAAATCAATCTTCTTGATCCACATTTTGCTGTAAGAAATTACAAGTTAACAATTTTCTTTTAAGATTGGAATACCTCCTGTCCCTATCTCATTTATTGTTTGTAGCAAAGTGAACCAAAAACTTTTTTCTTTAAAACAAATGCCAAGCTTTGCTGGAAAAGCTAACATCTTCTTGCTCTGATTAAATCTAATTTTATTTAAACTAATTATTTTCTATGCACCTTTCATTAAAAAGAAAAATTTATAAATTTTTTGTATGTATATTTATATTTTTTTCAGCTTGTTTAAATAGACAAACCAAAAGGAAATCAGTCTCCAATTTTTCTAGAAGTTACTTTTTCTGATTAATTATTCCTGTGATTATATAGTGCTTCTTGAACTATTTCCTGCCTATGAGATTTTAACTTAAACACAAAAGTTGGATAAAACATGTAAATTTTTTATTGTTCTTAATATATTGAATTTTTTTTTTTTTTTTTTTTTTACAATTTGGGTTAAATGAAAGTAAAGGGATTTTTGATTTGGAAAAAAAAAAATGGCTAAATAATTTTATATTTAATATATGCAGGGTGGGGAAGCATTCATGCCTTCATTCATTGCCAATGTTTTTTTTTAATTTTTTTTCTTCTGATGAGGGTACACCACCAAAAATAGAACAGAAATCTCCAAAACAATAAATAGCAATATTGGAAAGCAAATATTAATCACAGCAGTTTGCAGAAGACAAAATGAGGACAATGTGCGAATTTCAAAAGGAAATGTTATATGATAGATGTCATTTAGCATTTAACAGATAAAATAAAGAAAACATTAATTTAGTTTGGTGCTGAAAGTGTTAATTGTTGAAAGAACTGAGACTTCAACAGAAATTGGACATTGGTTGAATTCTGTAAACTGAGAAAATGACAATTCTAATTTGAAAAAGAAAAAAAACAAAAAAAAAATTTATATTTCCAGAGATCGTATATTCCCCCATAAACCTCTCCTATGCCATTCGTATGACTTCCAATAAAATCAATTCCTGATGATTCTTTTGATAAAGTTTTGGTTGTGTTCATTAGATTTGTACTTATTTTTCCAGTAGATTTTATTTAATTTCTTTTATCAACTTTGGGACCAAAAGCAATGAGAGAAAAATATTTACAAAATGAAATATACTAGCAAAAAATATGCACTGAGAATTTTTCCATTTCCATACATTTTACATTATATATATAATACCACTTTTGGAAATTAAAAGAAAAACAAAATGAAAAACAAATATTAATTCAAACAATAATGAAAATATTTTTGGTGGCAGTGAACCATTCATACAAACATTTGGATGGATTGGTTTTCAGCAAGAGTTGACAAAGATCACAGGCATATCTTCATTGGTGAAAATATTACAGATAAAATCTACTGGAATATGGACAATTGCTTTTATTTATTTTAAAAAAAATTTTTTTACATCTCTCCAGAAGGGCTTTGCAAGCCATCTTTCAGCAAGATGGTATGTCTGCACATTACTGACATGGTGTCAGCTTTGGGATGGTAACTTACCAAATCAATAGTTTTAGGAGAGCAGGACCACTATTTGAGCCACAAGGTCCCTTGATATTAATCTCTAGATTTTTTGAGGAGGGGGAGTATATCAAGAATGTGGTTACAACAGAAAATCCAAAGCACATCAAAATTTAAAAGAATTTAATTGAAAAAGAGGCAAGTTTGATAAGACTTTGATAAGTTTTCATAGAAGATTGCAAATTTGCATTGTCAGTGGTAGCTCATGTATTGAGAAACATTCATTTTACTTATTGTTTGAGTTGTTGATAAAGATTTTATATATGCTTTTACATTCAGAGTGATATACTTATCTTGGTTGTTATACTCAGATTTTGGCCATTGTATCTTTCTTTGGAGGCACAGTGAAATAATGGATTATGGCTCAGATTGATAAGTTGGAGTGCTGAGTTCAAATTTCAATCGAGTTCATTACATTCACTTATGTTCTATTACACTTGGGAAAGGTATGAATCCATCTCTTCTCCCTCCAGCTATGAATAAACAGCAGGACAGAATGGGTCCTATAACCTTGGGTGGCAACCAGTATAGAAGGAAAAAAATGCATTCAAAATCAGCCTGGAGTGGGTTGGGCTTCATCAGGCTATCTTGCCTAGGAAATGCCTTTGCTATTGCTGCAGCAGTACATATGGTGCCCTTAATGGATTATGGGTTAAAAAAATCCTTTAACTGTCTGTCATTCCTTCTTGGAATCTTATTCAGTCAACATGAGGATATCTCATATCAGTTAATATTCTTCAATCTATTCACCTTTGTCACTTGTCTGTTTCTTCCACTGAATCAGAATATGACTTTTCTGTACTACCTGAACCAGATATATTTTAACAAACATTTTAATCTATTAGGCCATGTGTCTCTTGGATAGAGTGGTGCTGAAAGTTTGAATTCTAAAACCTAATGAGTAACCTTTCTTTCTAGGAGGCTCTAAAATGGTGTTCATCTTTATGGTAGGTCTACTGATTAGATTATCAGAACCTAACATATGTATTGAGTCTTTCAGTCATTTTATCCCTTAGTGTTCTGTTTATGTATTCTCTTAACTTCATTCCACAAGGGTTGATGATCGTACTCCTCCCCCACCATACACGATTAGGCTTGTTTGATTTCAATGTCTCTTCCCACAACACAGCCTTTTGATGTTCTTCCACCCTTACTTTTAGGGGGCGATTTGTTCCACACTTGTATTCCTTGTCACAAAAGCATGGGATGGAATACAGTTCTCCAAGAGAAAGCAAATGTGAACATTGTCAGTGAATACTATTTTGATGTTGTATGGAATTGTCGGAATTTCTTTTTCAGGTGTTCTTTTTATATAATGACACTGTAGCAAATTTTTTAATAATGTTGTTGACTTCTGTTTTTAATCATGGAAGCTGATATTATGTTTACAGAGTTGTTATTTTAAAAGTTGTTTCTAATGCTGATCATCTGTTGGCATGTGTGTTGGTTATCACTTTTGAGTTTGGTCTGATTTTGTAGATAGGAGCCTATTCTTTTCTTGATGCTGGAAATTGAAATTCAGGTTTTGTCCAGTGAATGTTGGTTTATGATATACAGATATCTTGAAACCATTCTATGCATAAGTTATTATTATTTCCAGGATGGTCAGTTAATCTTTTTCCATTATGAATTTTATGAATAGTCTTGTTGAGTTTATATGCTTCAGTAGTTCTTGCATATATGAAGGCATCAACTACAGATATAAGCCACATGGTTGACTTTAGTGGTACTTTTCTTATTGCAATAACCAAGAAAAAAAAAAGTACTGAACTGTAATGTAATATCAGTCCTATATGGCTGTAACAATCTCCTCTGAGATGAAGAGACTTGAAGCAAAAAAATGTGGTTCTGCAGAAGGATCCTGAATGTACCATGGATTGGACATGTAAGTAATGAGAAAATTTTAGAGAAAATGGAAACACAAAGGACACTAATCCTTTTTAAAGTAAAATAATGCTTACAACATCTTGTCAAGAACATTGCAGATTAGATATTAATGGTAGGAAGTTTGTGAGTTAATGGGAATCTATGTATCATTTGGATTTAGTAAGATAATAAAAAAGCTGAAGATTGTTACTGGTATGAATTTTATGAGTGACCAAATAACTGAATCCAGGCAGCTGAAAATGACTTTATAAAAATAACTTGACTAAGATGGTGGTGACCTCTGTCTGAAGTCATTAGAAGCCAACTTAAAGTCAAAACTATTTCCAGCCAGTCCAAAAAGAACATCTTTTCACATAATTCATAAACTTGAACAATTATGCATCTCATTTTGAATATGTATTTGATGACACATAATTTTCATAAAATAAAAATCATTTATATGTGAAGATAAGGCCATTGAGTAAACCTCCATTTTAAAGTTTACTGTCCGAGAATATTTTTTCCATATTCATAATTTTTAGTGACATTCTTTGTTGAAATATGGAGAGGGGTGACCAGAAGAGATCTTATATCCTTATGTATTTTAAATACGATTAGATATGGTATATTTAATCAGTGTATGAGTGTGTGGAAGCTTCAAGGGTTGAAAATTTGGCCTATTCAACTTGTTTGCAAAAGAAAGTAAAGAAAAAGAAAGCAAATAAAATGGAAACACAAAATTTTTATAATCTAGAAATAGTTAAGGGGATTTACAAAAATATTTTTTCTAGTTAAGTTTCTCTTATAAAGACAGTTTATGAACAACAGGAAATAGACTAGATGCAGCAAGGTTTTTGTTTTTTAATGACTCCTCTTACTATTTCAACTCAGCCTTTTACATGGACTACTACTTGTTACATTTTTATATATATATATATAATATATATATATATATATATATATATATATATATATATATATATATATATGGGATATGGCAGTTGGGAAGACTGTTGCACAAGTCGGCCAAATTTAAAAAAGACCTGTCTTGAAAATCAACATTTAAGTTTTGTTTTTTACCTAAACTTAAAAATGAACCAATCCAAGATATGAAATTGACTCTGCTATCAACTAACCATACACTATACACACACACACACAGAAAAGTATTTATGTATATTTGTGATAATGTGTGTATGTATGATTGGTGAGAACTTGTAAGAAATGTTTTAGTTTAACACAAACATTATCTGTTGTTTTATAAACTCAAAAATTGAAAAAATACAATACTTCTTTGGTTTTTAATAACAGATATATGTAGAGATGCTTGTTGCTGGCATCACAATCCCTCAATTCACTGGAAATGTCATGAGTGCTGAATAGAGACAATCTTTAAGCTGTTCAGTTTTCTATATTTTGAGTAAAAATGAAACAAAAAAATTACTCAGAGCATAAACAAGTGGAATAGAAAAGTTTATCCATTTTTACTGCATGGGCGAACCATGTAATAAAAATGAATAAACTTTTCTATGTTCTGAATTGAGTGTAACATTCTTAATTTTATATCCTGAATATCCTTTTAAAAATTAAACTAGGGGAGGTAACTCTGTTTTTTGGAGTATTGAAGTCATTCATTTTATTATATTGTATTCACAACGCTGCGTCCCATCCATTCTACCACCTTTTTCAGATGGTTCTTTTTCCCGCTAGGTCAATACAACATGCACACAAAAACTCATGGAACAATAGAACAGAAAGGAAATCAATTGTCTAAATAGTCACTCAGTTGAGTCGCTTAAGTGTCATGTGATACATGCTTGGACAATCATGTCTCTTTTGATACATGACTAGCCAGAAGATTTTCCTGCACTCGGTTGCCATTTCTTTCTGTGGTAGACTGGTTACCAATCAAGGATATAGAACCCAGTCTGTCCGGCTATTGGACCTATATCTAGAGGGAGAAGAGATGGATTCATACCTTTCTCAAGGGTATTTGTGCATAAGTGAATCTAACTTAACTGGAATTCAAATTCAACCCTCTGATTTCTCATTCTGAGCTGATATCCATTACCATTACACCACAACGCACATAAAATAATGCTTGCCAAAATTATGCAGACAATCACTTTTTGACATTAACGAAAAATGATTGGATAAACTATTTTTCAATGATCAGATTATTGGATTTAATTTGAAATTATTTTTAAATATTTTAATTTTATAAAACAAGAACAAGACTTGTGACATTTTTAAGTGGCTTAGTTACAAAAAACCCCCCAAAATCCTCTTAAATGATGCAGTCATTTCTTTTTTATCTTGACATTTGTCACAAAAACTGAATGCAAATTCCATAAGATAAAAATAAGTATTAAAAATTGTAAGATGCATTTATAATAGAAAAACAAGATTTAAAAAATATTCACTATAAGAACCTCAGTAAATGACTAAATATTACTAATACTAGAACCCCTACCCCCTTTTCCCAAATTCATTGTATAAGTGCTTTATGGTGAAAATTCAGCTAGATTTTTGTAACTGTACCTGTAGAGAAAATAAACTTTTATTTAATTCTAACTTTCCTCCTTAAATGTGCTAAGTTTGGAAATAGTGTAAGATAATATTTCAAATCATTTAAATTTCTGCAGTAATAGTAAAAATAGCTTGTGGATGGAGATGGTGTAGGTACAGCGTTTTTTGTGTATCGAAAAAGATTACAGTTCATTTGTAAATAAATACACTGGTTATTTTTCATTCTGTCCATTTTTGCTGCTAATCAACTTATTGATCTACCAAGAATCAACCACGATAGCTGATCATAATCAAAAGTTTTGATGACAATTATTGATTCACTTTGTCATTATTAGCCATATATCTAATAAATAATATAAATATAGCCCAAGTTTTTGAGCTGCCTAGTCTGATATTAATCAGAATTTTCTGAAAATGCACAAATAAAAAGAAAATCTGACATCAAGAATATTAAAATTTGACAATAATATATAAATCATATGAAACTTTTTATTAAAATTTGTCTTGGTATTTTCAAAAAATATCCTCTACACTTGGAAGATTAATACAATATAATCTTTCTAACTCCCATTTGTCCAGTGGGGGGGGTACTTTTACTTTAATTTTTAAACACTTCAGTTGTATTTATCAGAGTTTCAAAGTTCTGCACTGGCACCAAACCCATTTAACAAAACACAGTGAAGATGTTTCACTTTTGAAAAAAATAAATGATTAATTAAATATCAATATGTGCAGATGGTGTAATAGTGGCTTGGAATAAGAAATCTGAGAACTGAGTTCAAATCCTGATTAAGTTTGTTTCATTCACTTTTGCATAAATATCCTTGAGAAAGGTATGAATCCATCTCTTCTTCCCCAGCTGTGGGTTAAATAATGGAGCAGACTGGGCTCTTTAACTGTGGTTGGTAACCAGTCTAGGAAAAGGACATCTCAATTTAAAACAATATGTAACCCTGGCAAAGCACATACTATACAACCAAGAAAAGGATCATAGATGTGGGGTTGTGAACTCTGATCTCAACTATGGTTGATGAGGTAGGCATGTAGGTATTACTCATAACAATTTGGCAATTTAAAAAAAAAATCAGACAATTTTACTTTCTTTTATTCTCTGGTTGAAAATTTAATTTATTTTTTAAATGAAGTTATCTGTATAATCAATTTCATTTCTTTTAATTCTTTTTCTTCTTTTTTTTTTCTTTTTAGACTGTTACCAACAAGATTTTGGTTAAGAGCAGCTAAAAATTATCCTCCAGCACATGTTTGAAAAACAAAAAGGAAAATTGAAAAAAAGACTATAGGAATCAAATTAGAAAACAGACTAAAACTGGACATTGTTAGACATATAAGTGGACATATAACATTAGACAATAAGCTGGACATTGTTATAAAGTTGAATTTTAATTAAAAGTAGATATCAAATAATCTTGTTAGAAGCATTCTGTAAAATGAAGAAAAAATTTTTTTAGAAAGTATTAATTTTCTTTTTGTATTTTGAACATTGATAAGTGAATACCTTTTTTAAATTATTAATTGTAAATTTCTGTAATTAGCTAATACACACAATGAATAAAAAAAATTAACAGTTTGGTTATAACTTAACATTAGTTTACTAATCATAATTGTGACAACTTTCTCTTGTAAATATTTTATGATTTTTCTAGAGTAATACAAGTTAAATCATGACCAATCAGGATGTTGGTTGCCGATTCAGCTACACTGATCATGGCATATTGCTGTTTTAGCTGTTAAATGTCACATCTCACTGACTGTGTAGGCAGATTGTTGCACCAGTTCTGGTCTTCATAGGTTTTGAATTCAGAGATATCCTTTACCTAGACTAGTTGGCAACCAAGGCTAGAGAACCTAGTCTGTCCTGCTATTTAACCCATAAGTGAGAAAAGTTAAATCTATAATAAAAAACCCTTTTGAAATTGTTGATTCCTTTCTACAGCAGATCTTATTGGCAATGAATTTCTAGAAATTCGAGCATTTTTAATGCAAATCATCTGTAGTGCATTTCTACAGTGAAATATTTTGCAATTAATTCCTTTTTAAAACATTTATCATGTTTTTATTTTTATATATACAAAGAACCTAAAAAATATTGTAAAAATGTCCTTTTTATAAACATCCAATATTTGTATAACTTCAAAAAGCAAGTTCTTGCTAATATCAATTTATACAGGGTGTGGCAGAAATACCTCCCACATAATTTTAAGACATTAGCTAGATGAAGACACTATTGCCACTATGTGGAAGATATTTCTGCTCTAGCCTGTATGATTAAATAGAATTAAATATATATGAAAGAGCATTGTTTTAAATAAATTTTAAAATGTCATGTTCATATAATTATATATAAATTATATACATACAATTATGATACATCATTACACTCCTGTTTGATAGCATTACATTTCCACTACCCCATCTTTTTTTTTAAAAAGATCAAAATGATCTGGTAGATTTCTTTTTGTTTTTTATATATTATTGTTCACCCAATAGAAGGCCCAAAAGACACTTAAAGTAGAGGGATAATGAATGATATTGTTTTATGGATGTAAGTGTTGATTATGAGCCTATGTAGAGTAGATAATAGTTAACTTTAGACTTGAAGAGGTTAAAATTGTAGAGATCAGGGAAGCATCCTCTCAGTTCCACAGAGCATCAGGTTGACGTACATATTATGTTAAAACACTGGTTCTCATTTTTATTACCAAAGTTAATGTTGAGCCAGGTCAGTACCTAGATTGATGACTGCTTGAGAATATCAGGTGCTGTATGCTTGGATGTGCAAGTGGTGTAATGGATAACAGCTTAGAATTGGAAATTAGAGAGCTGAGTTCTAATTCCAATCAAGTTCATTATAGTCACTTACATACAAATAGCCTTGGGAAAGGTATAAATCCACCTCTTCTCTCCCCAGCTATGGGTTAATTAGTAGGACTTGTATCAGTAAATCATTATCTCCAAAATATTCTTACAATCTAAATATTTTCTGCTTTAAATAATCTGCAAAAAGTTGATAAGCATTAAAAAGAAAACAAATTAATCATTCACAGAGCAGCAGCTCTTGTGAAGAAGCTGTTTGAATGGAACCTTCTTCTTAACCAATGCATTATGAAGGGAGTAAAGATAATTACTTATGTTTTTTCTTTCAGTGGCTTAGTACTCATCTACAGTTCACCATTCCTATAGAGAGTAGCAGTGTCATATTTACTGATAGTTTTCCCGGACCATGTTCACTGACATACTTATGCTCTGCAAGGGTGATGCAAAAGCCAAATACATGTAAAGCCATCCTGCATTACAATGGGAGTTGATTTAAATAGTTTACTCCTGGTCTCATTAGAGCTTTCCTTCTCAAAGATGGACTGCCTTCACTATAGCTATGGAGTTCCATCTACTGCTGATGCAGGGCTGTGATGGTTGGCGTGATAGACTAATGAATGTTCGAGCTAGCTTGACCAAATAATAAGGATAATTCAACCCTGTGTAAATGGCATGGCAAGACTTGTCTGTAAAGGTCTGAACTAGTGAAACATGGGACTGTAGCTTGTCAGAACATTTTCCATAGAAATAGCAAGAGAATAGTGAGAGGCTTGTGATATTTTGTCTGTAGGAAAGTAATTACAGAGTGGAAAATATTTCACCACCCACAAGTCCATGAAGGAGGCACTTTTGGACTCTGTCAAGATTTGAAAGAGAGGATTAGGCAACTCCATCCCAGATATGACAGCAATACTCTGTTTTTGGTCTGTATAAAACCAATTTTATGCTTTCATTGTTCACATATTTAATTCTGCTTTATCCATTTTTTTTAAAAATTGTAATTCTTATCTAATTCACAGAGAAAGCTAATGCACGAGCAAGCCTCATTTTAGATACAGTATTTTTCAATATATACGACACACACTAACAAAATTTAAAATTCATCTGTATGTTTTATACAAAAAAAATATCTCGTGTTTTGTACAGCAAAATTATTACTTATTTCTCACCAGGCTTGGTTTCTTTTAGAAAATGAGGTGGGGGGGTGGGGGTTATGCAGTAAGAATGTGTTAATTAAATTGTAAAAATAAATAAATGATAAAAATCTCTGAGTTTCAAAAATGATGTGATATTAGTTAATTAAATTATTATTTTAATTATTATTTAATTTAAATTATAAGAATTAAAGAAAAACTTCCAACTAGATTAAAAAGATATATATTAATGTTGTTTTTAATTTTGTATTTGTGTGAAAGAGAGAAAGGAGGTGAACAGACAGACATAGGATGGGATAGATGGAGAAAGGATGAAGACATTTTCAACAAATCATTTAAATCATTAATCTCATAAGATTCAAGAAATTTTCCCAGAAAATAATGTGAAAATAAATACATAATTTGTATTAAAATTTTAAAACCAGTTTCAAATGTCTGTTTTTTTATTTTGATTTGCAGTAAAAAATATTTTCATCAAAAACTTTTCTTTGTGTGTGTGTGCGTGCATGCATATGTATTTATGTATGCATGTATGTGCATACATGTAAGTCAATAAAATTTTCTAATGATGATCATGAAGATTATCACAGCTTTTATTCCTCATTCTCAATTCTGCCTGATGTTAAACACCTTGGTACAGAGATTCTATCTCTCAATATCTCCCTACTGGACAAAAGGATATTCCCACATATTTCCAGAATACTATGCTAAGCAGATTATGAAATGTTACATTAAAAAAGCCCAGTGTGACAACAATATGTGACATTTTTTTTTTCTTTTAATAATCCTGTTTCTCAATTTTTATTTGGATAATTTTTCTCTTCAAAGATGTCTGTTCTGAAATTGAGACAATATTATAGTGTTGCGTGTACAAAAATTAAAGTTTATTTTCATCATAATCTTTTTCTAATTGTAAAATTTCTTTATAAAATTTTTGAAGGTTCATGTGTTTTTGGAGGTTACTTACCTGGTGTTGAAAATGCTAAGATTTTTTTATTTTTAGAATGTCAGTGGTCACCATTTTTAAATTTTTAAGCTTTTTTGAAAGAAAACTATATTAGACATAATGATTGCAAGGACTGAAATTGATGCTTGTATTTTTAAGTTTTTAATAATGCATAGAAAATATTTTGTCTATTACATTTTACACAGAAAACAAGAAGCAAATAGATTTAGATAACAAAATATTTATAAAAAGAAAAAGAAATAATGTGACAGATTGTTTCCACACTGGGCCTATGTAGAAAGCCTGTCAAATATAATACACATCAAAATTAAAATTTACTTTAAAATAGCTTCATAGAAAAAAATTAATATGTAGTGATTTGATAAATATACAGGGTGTGATGGACAAATTGTTGTCTAAATTACGCAAAAATGAACATAACACTGAAATCTCATTTCCACAGATATATTTACCAAAATATCTTAAAATACTAAAAAGTAAATTTATTTAATAAAATTGCCATTGGCTTCAACCATGGCCTCCAGAGGACTTCAGAATCTCCTGCAACTCTTCTGGACAGTCTCCTTGTTTAAGTTAGTGAATGCTGCCATAATCCTTGCCTTAAGTTCATCTTTGGTGTTACACACTCAACTACATCCCGCACATAATAATCAAGGAGGTTGTAGGAACATAAGGTCTAATTTAACCATGTGGAGATCAGGTTTAACTTCTGGAAAGTTTGATCATAAACCCCTTGCACTTGTGTAGGAGATGCTGAACTTGGGACCTACTTTTTGTTTTTGTGGGGTTGGGTTTGTATCTTCTATTTGTTTTTGTTGTAGACATGATTTCATATCGACAAATTGCAGGCTTTTATCAAATTGTGATAATTATATTGTCAAGAAAAAGAAAAATATTTTTCATCATTGTTCATTTGTGGTGATAGAGAAAAAAATAAATGACAAGAAGAAATACAACATTTGCACAACTAGCTTGCAATCTAAAAATAGCTAAGTCCATTCTTGCAACATTGAAAACAAACACCTTTCTTTGCCACATGGCCAAGTGGCTACATTTAGGGACAAACATACATACATATACATGCATACATATCTATATATATATATATATATATATATATCTATATATATATATAGAGAGAGAGAGAGAGAGAGTGAGAGAGTATTCAAGAGGAACACGTGTGTTCCTCTTGAATACTCTCTCTATCTCCTTTATGTGTCAGGACTTCTACTTGAATCCTTGAAACTTCAGCTTCCACCTTATCCTTCTTCATAAGTATGTAAAAAAAAAAAAAAAAAAAAAAAACCCCAAAAAAAAACAATACCTAAGGTTTAAAATGCATTTTAAAAATAAAAACTCTTTCTTGAAGTGTTCATTTTAGTTTTAATTCCAAGCTAATAGATTAAATTTAATATTTCCAATGAGTAAAATACTACCCAGTAATCTTTAAAATTTAGGAAAATATTCTAAGTAATCTAATATTTTATTGAATTTTAAGTATTTTAGGTTTATAGTCATATTTACAAAGATGGTTGTTGAGGAAATGTTAGAATATTACCAATAAAATTTAAATTTACTATTGTTACCGCTCTTATATTCTGATAATGTCATGTATAGACATCCATATTTACAAAAATCAGCACATTTATATGCACATAAAAAATCAAAATTATCTTTTAAAATACTTGCAGTTGCTAAATTTCATTTATAATTAATCAATAGTTTTTACTTAATAAAAATATCACTTAACTGTGACAAATTAATACAAAATTAAAAAAAATTAAACTTAATAAATTATATTTAATTGTTGTTTTCATTTTTTAAAAAAATGAAAACAATTCTTGTAAAAATTAATTATTCATTGAAAAAAAGTTTTTTTTTTTTTTTTTTTTTTTTAATTATTTTTTTTATGTTCCTAATATATTTTTTTCCTAAAAGTAATGAAAAGCTTTTCTAATTAAATAATCTCATAGTTGTATTGCATTTTTTAATTTTATGATTCAGACCAGATTTTCTGTAACTGGGGGCCTGTTTGACAAAAATAAATAAATAAAATAAAAAATGATTTTAAATTCTCCAAGGACTTGTTCTTATAAGTAATAAACATTATTAAGCTCTGCAAAAATGAATTTCTCAAAATTGCATAAAATTAAATAAGCGAGGAGTAAAAGATGTAAAAAAAACACCTATATTTATACTAAAATTTTCTAAAGGGGAAACACTTCTAAACTAATTTCATTCATTTGTGAATAAGTCCTGAAAGTTTCATTAAAATCCAACAATTATCTGATTTTTGCAAGAATCTCAAAACCAATGTGTTTTTTCAGTGCAAAAAACCCCCAAAAAACACACTCAAATTTATGGTCACTCACTGACACAAGAAAAACAAAATTTTTAACCAAGATTTCGAAGGTTCTAAAAAGGATTAAAAAATGTAATTTAATAATAAAAATCATTTGGTCTTTACTCTTAGTCTTTTAATTTAACACACAAAAAAGTTTTTATTTTTTTTAGCCCATTTTTTTGGTGGGGGGGGGACACTAATTCATCATGTCACATATGTACTCATTTTTTAGCGAAACTTTGGGTTCCTAATATTGTTTGTGTATATAAAGATTCATTTTTTATTATTTTATTTATTTATTTTTTTTTTAAATCATTATACAAGAAGACAAAACCAGTATAAACAGAAAAATCAATTATATACCGGCGGTGGGTACGGACATTGTCGTAAGAAGGTGCTCTTGTGTCTGCTCTGCATTATGCAAATGGTCGTGTGGCCAACAAGACAGAAGGAGTTTTATAGAGGTGAGAAATTTTCCTCTTCTCAACTGGTCTCTTTCTTTAAGCATCAGCTTAAAGTTAAGATCAGGGTGGAGAGGGTGCGTCTCTCCTTGTCGAAATTTGGCAAAAGGTGGGTGAAAGTTTCACACTTGGTGCGAGTGAGAGGTGCTGACCTGGAGTAGTTGTTGGATGCGACTTAGGAACGAGGATTTTGGGCCTCGAACCAAAATTTCGGTCTTCCCAGCTCTTTTAATGTAAGATAGGACATCTTCGTTTTCAGTCTTGGCCTCCTCAGGGCAAAATACTTTCCTTTTAGTTTTAAACATAGCTAGTGTATGCAAGTACATAGGTCCCCACTTCTTATCTTCCATTTTTGTTTCTTGTTTCCACCTCACCCCGTTTTTAGGGGACAGATGTCCTTGTTCTCTGGCGAATTTAGATATTCCTCATTTTTTTTTTTTCAATCCAGTTATGAGATTTCTGTCACACTTTTCTGCTTTACTAATATTGTTTTTTTTTTGTTTAGTTTCTTTCTTGTATATAGACATCTTTTTCATTAAAGTAAACATTGGGTTTTGATTTTTTCCCCATCCCTCGATAATTGTAAAATGTAAAATAAAACTTCGTGCTAGGGATTTCACAGAGAAAATGAAGTATTTTGGTAACCGTGGTGCGACAGCTAAGAGTAAAAATGCGTTGTTATGGTGAACTGAAAGGAAAATTGTAAATACGAATGGGTCAATGCGTGAGACTACTAGCTAGTTTTGAGGTAGAGAGAAGATCTGTCTTTTCCTCATCCCCACTTTTTAGCCCTTGTGGCACATTTTGTATATTTCCTCTTAAGAAAAAAAAAAGTAATCTATGACAAATAATAACCTAGTCCTAAAAAAAAAACTTACATTTCAACAGAAGCCAAACGATTGGTAAGTAAGAAGATTAAGAAGACGGAGGAATCAGTGGGCAATAAAAATCTGGCTTAATAATAAAATAATTCACATTCAGTCAGATATTTAACAATATTTCCTCCCTCTCCCAACAATACGTGTTTCTAGCAAAAATACAAATTTGAAATAATTATTAATTAATAAGAAACTTCCCTGGCCTCGGTTCAGAACTTCTTTCTCTTAGGTAGCCTAAGTGGGTGGATATTTTCCCATTACCTAGAAAAAAAAAAAGAAAACTTGAGTTTTTTATTATGCAGGCAAATGCCAATTTTTTAAAAATTATTTCTATTTCACAACAAAATTTTAAAACATTTTTACTGCGAGCCTTTCTCCCCGACACCCAATGTTTATTTGATTATTCACTACCAAGTTAAGACTTAACTTTCTTTGAAAAAATTAAAAAAAAAACTTAAATGGGAGCATACATTTTGTTTTGCGCTTCTTTTTTTTTAAATTTACATTACGCTCTGCTGAAATAGTTGCTTAGAGTCAGTTGAGAAAACGAATGAAAATATTTTCCGTTGTAAGAAGAATCGAGTAGTTTTTAATTTTAAGTTTATTTCTCTCGTTCCAACTCTTCTCAAGCTACTAAAAGGGACAAATAAAATCATTAAGTTATGTTAATAGATATAAAAAGTAGCGGGAGGGGGCAGAATTATACAACTTTGTACTCTAGTCAGTACAAGACAAGGTATAACTCCCCATCTCCCAAATCTTTATAAAGTCTTCTCGTAATCTTTTGTCAACAATATTGGAAGGTCCCCTGCCTCACTTCTCATCTAGTGTCAATAGATTCTCACCTTTTCAGAACTTCTTATTTTTTTTAATTTTTGAAACTGATTTTGTCACCTCAGATATCCATAAAGTTAACTTTTTCTAGACACTTTTTTCTATCAGAAACTTCCTTGGATCCCTCCCAAGATATCGTACCGTATGGACGAGTTCATTCTTTCTGGGAATCACTTAGGTTACTGCCTTGTTATAGAGCAAAGGTCCCCTGTCCTCAAAGAGTTGTTATTGTTGCCATGGTAGCAAACAACATGGCTTCTTGGTGACAAGTGTCCTGTCGAGGTTTCTGGGATGTTAGCAGGAGCTTATTCGTATCCTTTTTGTATTTTATTTGTCAAACATTTCCCTCTCACTTAAACAATATAGGTATCGTGACACACAACACATCCAGGTAGATTTTCATACGGCTATACGACAAATTTACCTTTTGAATAATTTATTGACGCTTCTTGTGTTGTTGAAAACGGATTTTATTTTTTTTGTCTCCTTCGCGTTTTTTTTAAATTTTTATTTTTGTTTGTGTGAGAGATAAAATGATTTTATAAAAGATTTTTGTGTGTAATACTTAAAAATAACGACTAATAGACGTTTGAAAATGGTACAAAAAAATAATCATACGTTATTCAATGAATATTTATTGTTTCAGTATTTTTTTTTTACCACTTCTTCTTAAGTAAACAAAAAAAAAAAAAAAAAAAATCCCACGGTAGCTATAAATATCGAGTACTTTATAAACTAGTATTTTTGCTAGTTCATTAGAATATTACTTATTACTATAAATTAAATTTATTAACCTTTTTATTGATAAGCGAAAATATTATTTAAAAAATATTACCTATTTTTTCTGAAACTTTTTTAGTTTTTTTAAATACCCACAAGCCAAAGAAAGAACTTCCTTGTACATTCATTACTTTGTAGCGACAAAAATGGTTAGACGTGCTTTTTTGACAATATTGTGGCACATTTCACAATGGTTGGTGGTTAATCATAATAATTCCAAGCAGTAAACTAAAAAAAAAAAAACAGTTTTTTATACTGCTTGTAATTTCTCATTTTCACTTAGGACAATCAAAATGGTAAAAAAAAAGGAATAGCACACCTTTTACTTGTAGCATTTTTGAAAACTGAGGACACCCGATACTAAGCATGGAAAACCCAGGAAAAATAGGTATTTAATTTATTATTGCATTCATTATTCAAAGGACACTGAAAATGGTGAAAAAGTGATGAAGATATTGATTGAGTGAGACTTGAGAGTAAAAAGTATAAAATTTAAAAGAAAGAGATATATTCCAATACGTTATGAGTTTTTTGTTTTTTTTGTTTATCACCAATACAGTGAACGCATTTAACTGCAATATATGATATGTGTTATTTATCAGTAATTTGTTGAAAGAAAAATGATGAAATCTATCATTATTTGCGATGTTTGTATATAGTCAATGGATAGGCGAAGCCTGTTCATTCTTTTTTACTATCTCAATCTGTTCATATCTATCTCTTTCAGCCTGTTCATCTATCATTATACATCCTTGTGTACCAAATTTGGCTTAGTAAATCAATATTTAAGCCATGGTCTATCAGTGTTTCTATTGTTGATAGTCCATAAACCACTCTTCAATCTCATCTTGTTCCTCTACTCTTTCCTCAACAGCTTTTCATCTGAATTGTAGCATGATATATAGAGTGTGGAAGCAAAACCTGCACAACTGTTGTGATATTCAAAACTTGTTTATTATACATAAATAGGCCTATAAATACAAAAGAATGTTAATAAAATCCATAGCTTAATACAAGTTATGCAATGTAGCTTCCATTATTTTCAATGACAACCTCAACACTACCTAAAAAAGCTGCACTACTCTTAAACACTAAGTCCTTGAACATTTTGGCCTGCTCCTTCTTGATGGCAGCATTGAGAATATTGATGATGGGGTGGGAGGTCTTGTTGGTGGCCTGCTCCAAAGTATCCACAGGCCATAATCTAGGAGATTCAGACATGGGCTGGACAAAGGTTAGATGTACATTTGCTAGGAATTAGTTCATTTTGTAGAAATGTTGCATCACTTAGGCTGCGTGGCAAGGAGCACCATTATGGGTTCATATATAGTTGCCTTCTGGGTAAGTGGCCTTAAGACATGGCAAAACATGATTTCTCAGAACTTTTTCTCTAAACTTGTAGAAAAATGAACATCTTTTTCCTATTAGGGGCTGTAAAACCCCAAAACGACATGGTTCAGATATTTGGCCCAGGCAATGCATATAACTCTGAAAAAAACAAAACTTTAAATGCATTATTTGGACTAGTATGTTTATTTTTGTTTTTATCTTAACCTTCCTTGTGGTTATCTGGTTTGATACTTTTTTTTTTTCTTAACTCTTCAACAAGAAAAGGAAAATCACTGTTTAATAAACACAAAGAATTAAGTGTAAAAAATGAAAAAAATTCCTTAGGAACTTGTAAAAACCACTAGATACAAGAAATACCTGACAAAAACTGAAGAACATCCCAGCCAATATGTTGTGATTAAAAACTATAGAGGTGTAGTCTGGAAAATGTGTGGATAATGAAAATACTTGATTGTGGAACTTTAGATGGTGGTTAATGTAGTTTAAGAATAATATAGCTCCAATATGACATCACACAAACAATAGCCTGAATATCTGTCAAAAGCACTGCACTGTCTTCAATGTGTTTATATAGACATGTATAGATGTTTATAATTTGTTAAAAGATGTATATCAATATTTTCATTTGGAAGTGTTCAATATAAGGTCCTTGTCTTGTTTTCATTTTTATAATAAGATTATATCACAACAATTTGATTGATCTTTATTTAATAAAGTGTACTGTTTGAGCTGGAAGGACATGGATTTCTGTTTATATGACTGTAGTGTTTATTTTAATGTGTATTAGTGCATCAGTTCATCCCACTAGCAGTTGGGCAGAGGGACAGGCAATTGGAAAGGAGACCAGTTTAAATTGTAAACAAACACTTGGGGGCTTGTGTTGATTACTTTCTTTTCTTACTCTAATATAATCTATTAATAAGTTTGATATTGTAAGACAAAAGGCAGATATTGATGACTTGCCTGCTTTTGATATCTGTTAAATTTGTGAGGTTATCACCAGATATCTAATATAGATTGCATTAGAAACGGCTTCATATTGATTCCCTTTGCATCATTATTGCACTTCTATTATTTAGCCCAGCAATAACTCAACCTACTTCTAGTGTCTTCTGCTTATCTAATGAGAAAATCAATCAATAATCTTATGCTATTATTAAGTGAGCTGTATGTACTGAGTGTAACAGCAAAATTGACCATTTGTTAGATTAAGCTTTGAGCTATAACCATTGTATCTTAGAAATGATTAAAGATACCTTACTGGAATTCTCCAAGGTTTTTATAACACTATTGGACTCTACTTTGAGCAATAAGAATGTATAAATACTCTCCAAGCTTAACAAGAATTGTGATGAAATCAATCATAAACAAAAATGATATGTTCATCATTAATTAATCATAGCTAAGGATGGATCGGAAGCCCATGAAGGATTGAAATTAAGTTGAAATATATTATGCCAGGATCATTTTCCAACTTATGATTTCATTTTCTAGTCTTTTTTTTTACTGGTCATTAGACTGTCATAGCTGAAGCTCCTCTCTCACATGCCAAATGTCTTATGGATTGAGTTGGATCTATTTAATTGATCTCTTTAGGTCTAAGTTGAAATGATAATCTTGCTTCTTGTTGTGACCCTTGATCCAGTTTTCCTCTCTACTGTGCCCCTTTTTTTTTTTTTTTTTTTTTAACTTATTCACCATTCTTTTGATGTTTCTTGAGTGGATTTTGAAGATGGAAGACAGAGTATGAATGTTGGTACCATTACTGAAGGCCTGAATGATTTTTTTCCTTTCACTGTTGGGAAGACAGACAAAAATGATTTTAACCTGTTCTCTTTTTAGCTGAATGACTTAAAGGGTTTTTCAGTTGTCCAGTGAGTCTTACAACAAATGATGTCAAGATGGCTAAATGTCTTAGCTGAAAACCTGGAAAAAATTATTTAGTGTTTTTTTTCCTCTAGATATTAAACATTTTGTGGGATGGATGATTATGCTGTTACACTCGGTATGTGTAATTGTGACACACATTCATAATAGAAACAATTAAAAGCAATTAGCTGAAAATAAAGAGAAAAGGAAAACAATCATATTCATAGTTCTGCCTGTACTAAGAAATATATATATATATATATATATATATATATATATATTTAGTAAGCTAACTTTAATATATTAGAAGGGGTATGGTTTTAAGATCATTTGATTCTAAATAGGAAGAATCTGTCATCTTGTCTGCTGTGAAAAATAGCAGTTAAAATCTTGTTTTTTACCTGAGTTTAGACACTAACCACTGATGCCAGTAGGAAATATACAACTATCAAGTCCCTTTATATATAGGATGTGAACAAATATATATAAATGAAAAACAAAGATATTCTATAGAAGAGGTTAATCAATAAAATTGCCCTCAGCCATGGTGATGATCTCAATGTAGTTTCATGCACAACTGCATGACTAGATCAGTTGGTTTTCATTTATGCTGGCCATCACATCTAAAATGGCTGGCTTCAACATGTCCTTGATGACACAACCAGACATAGCAGTCCAGGCAATTAGTCTATCAATTCATTCCAATAGCAGCAGAGGGGCAACTCTGTAATGGTTAGCAAGCTTGTCTTGCTAGAGCAATTACAACTGAGTAGTGAGTTTGATCCTCACTGGGTGCCCATACTTTTGGCCTTGTGCCACATCTAAGCTATGCTTAGAAAATCACCATTCCCTTAGCAGGAGAGCTACAAACTTACATGTTGGGGGTGACATGATCATCAAAATTCTTGGCCAGTCACACCTGAGTCACATAAGCTATGTGAAAGGTATCATAATTTAACTAGAATGCATATGTCCATTGTCCATCTCCACAATCCAGGTCTTGACCATTGTATCCATCTCTTTGATGTAGAGAGTGACATTGACCTGGAAGCCCTGTAGAAAGAAATAGGATGGAATGACATAGCCTCCATTCCTCATGAATTCCAAGACCATTATATAGATAATACAAGTTCCATATAGAATTCCCTGTTATTTGTCCTGTTGACCTGGCCACTTTCAAGAAGCTTGTGCATGTGTGTACTGAATTATATCTAGTTATATATCTGTCTTAAGTAAGGCATTTTAATGAATGATAATCCTTATTTTAATAAAGGATTGAAAGTGCAATCACAACTACTTCAATGACTTCAAACCATTAAGTTACTGAAGTAACAGTAGAAATAGAGTGATAGTAGGAGGCTCTCAGTGGACAAAATGTAATATGAATGATGGTAGAAAACTTGAAGACAACATTTCTTTTGTAAATGAATACACTTGTTTTTTATCTTTTTTTTCAAATCATCATCCTCATCTACAAAGTAAAGCTTCATTGTATGCATGATAATGGAATTTGTTTGTGAATTAGACCCAATAGATTGGTTTTATTTATAAAATAAATACTGGTCATTTTTCCTTCTGTTTTTGATCTATCAAGAATCAATAATTGATCACAATAACCGATCATAATTAAAAGCTTTCATAACAATCACTTATTGATTTACATTGTTATTGTTATTAATATAATATCTGCTGAATAAAATGTAAATGTAGACAAAGAGTTTTTTTGAGATAATTTAGCTGATGCTTGTGAATAGCATCAGAAAAAGATAAATAAAAGAAATTAGCATCAACAAGATTAAGGTCTAAATAACCCTACCTTCTACTGCCAGAGAGGTGTCTGCCGGGGCAATTCATTATTGCCCCTGTTGTTTAACATGGTCATGGATGAAGTATTGTCCATTGTTAAACTTGACCTTACTTACTGGATGAATTCCATAGAGCTGGAGTCATTGACCCATACTGATGATCTCACTTTCTTTATGGAAACTACTGAAAGTATGTGGGTGTGGTGGTACACACTTTGCAGGCCTCTGGTATAAAGGTTAACTTCAGAGAATTACAGTCAATTATGATCCAGACCTCTAAGAGGGCTAAATATGTTGGACTTGATGTTGTTGAGTTGGATACTGTTGGTAAGCCATTGATTCTTTGGATGTCTTTGATATTGTAATGAGAGCAAGGGAAATATTTTATTCTCCCAATTACGTTTCTCTTGTTATGGGCATTATTATATTCATGATATAACAACACGGAATGGCTGAAAGGGAAAAGAACGACAAACATGCTTTGTTCTCAGAGGGAGACTTTTATATGAACTATGACATACACAAAACCATATATATATATACACATGACCCATGTGGAGAACTATATATAATATATGTCTACATAGCAAAGTAAAGTATAAGGAGGAAGGAAAGGTTTTACATATAATTTGAAGATATTCCTGACCTGGAGAAGCCATTTTTAGGACTCCAGATTTAAATGGGTCAGATTTATCTATGTCCCAAAGGGAAATGGCATCATGTGCTTGTAAGCTTGCAGAATTAGCTTCATGCTGGGCCAAAGGTCCAGGCTAGCAGAAAGCAATCTTCTCATTTGGTTGCTATTCACAAACTGAAAATTGATTCCTGCTTTGGGTCACTCTATGGAATAATGTTATGAAGCAGTTGTCATGTGACCACAGGACTTATCTTCCACCTTTTGTATCCCTATAATACCTTTGACCTTCAAGTAGAAGAAGATTGTCCCTTAGCTACACTGATGTCTCATCCCTAGATGGTCTATGCAGCACTCATAAAGTTATATCAATGAATTGATATTGTGCAATTGCTTTGTATTCCCTGCTCCATTGACTTGTTCAGGACAACAGCCCTCATAGTTGCCAATCCCCAAATTATTATCACAGTTTTCTTTTTTGTTATCAGAAACAAATTCACTAGGCACAATAGTTATGTTGAACTTAATTTGAGATCATGCTTGTTGTCCTCAAAAAGAAAATTCAAGTTCTGTTGTTCATGATTTGCTTCATCAGATTTTTGTTTTTCTCAGCTTAGAGAAGATATTATGTGATCAGACTTATCTTGCTCACAATTGATAAGTAAACATTTGTTACTGCTTGATAATGGTTAATGAAAATTATTCATTTATTTATGCCTTTTTTATACTCACATATGATTACTTTTCCCCAGCAGGGAATCAAGCACAGGTCTCCTGTGTAAAAAGTAAGTATATTTATCATGGACTCAGCCATTTAACTCTGTTATTATATCAATTATTATTGTTATTTGGGTACTTGCAACAGAGTAATGGTTTACAAGCTTCTCTCTATGTTTGTATGCATTTTCCCTCAAATCCAATTATTTTAATAGTGAAGAGCAGTAAATCTGAATTTTCAGATTTTGTTCCTTAAATTAATCATCAGAAATCGGTTCCGTTTTCTGCAAGAGCAGCAAATTCATAAATTAAAGATCTTAAATGCAGCTGCTGGAGATTCTGAATTGGAAAATGACATTCATTCAGGCAACAAAATTGGCAAGTCACGTCAGTTGTCATTGGAGACGAATAAAAGACGCAAGTAAGTTTTTACAAATTCTTTTAAGATTAAAATTGCTTAATCAGTATCAAAAGTTTAATTCTTGTAATTTTACTATCATAAGTTAAAAATAGCAGTAACAAGTAATTTATGAGAAACTGACTCAATTTCAGTTTGTATATAGTGTCCTCTATTCCTTTCAAGCCAAATAGCCTAGTCGTCAATATTTTGTATGATCTTTGCTTTTGATTACTGCTTGGATGCAGTGGGGCATGCTGAGAATGAAGTTGTTACAGCAATCAACTAAGATTTCTTCTGTCTAGACTTCCTTAATAGACTCTCTCAGTGTTTCATGAATGTTTATCTGCAACTTTTCTTTTGACAAGTTCAGATCTGGACTGTTTCTTGGCCAGTTCAGTGTTGTCATATTGTTCCTGTTCAAATATTTGGAACAACCTTTGATCAGTTGAATGGAACACCATCATGCATAAATATTGTGGACTAATAAATGTGTATATGCAATTCCAGATTATGCAGTAGTTCTACATACCTTGCACCATTCATTGTTGTTCCTGGAGGCAAGAGAGTATAGTCCAGCTGTTCCAGATTTGGACATGGCTCCCCAAATCATCCTGTTTGGGGGGTGCTTCATAATCTGAATTGTATACAGATAAATTGTTGCAAAGTAGAATCATCTGAAAATATAACTTTCTTCAGTCTTCATGTTGCTTACCAAATGCCAGACACTTGGATTTTATAGTTGCAATTAGCTGTCATTTACAATCTCAGATCAAACTCAAATATCAGATGATGTGAAATCATAAATTGACATTTGCGCCATTTTGAAGCAGAGCAGCATATATCTTCTTACAAGAACTTGTTGGAGATTATGTAGCAGCGCACTTCATCAAATGGTCATCTATAACACTTGTTTCCCTTAGATGTCCACTTCTCCCCTTGTTGCTAAATGTCTTTAAATTTTTGGGAATCCATGATAGCAGTGTGCATAGCTGTTTTGTTACAATCTATTTTTGCACTAATTTAATGTTCAGAATAACCTTTATCATATAGAACCACAATTTGAGCTCTTTGTGTAGGTTAAAATGAGGATTTTTTCTCCTATTCTAAGCGTAATTCCTTACACAATGACTGCTAATTTGGTAATGACAAAAATATTTACCATAAATCATGTGTGCATAATGGCTGATGCAATAACAAAAAGCTATTGCAACATGCAATCTCATATGATACAAGGTAATACAAAGACAAAAAAAATGAAAATAACCTTGTTACAGTTAAAGGGATCTTAAACACCCCTTAAATACTGTTGATACAAGGAAAATTATTGAATGCAGCATCTAGTAATTAGTGAAATTAAAGACAAGACGTTGAGATTTACTCAATAGGATTCATTTCAAATTTAGGATGCTTTTGGCATGTAACTAAATGCGCATATACATCTATCTCTCTCTCATATATATATATATATATATATATATAGGGTGCGATGAGTAAATTTTCGCCATTTTATATTTTTAATTTTGTGCATGTGTTTTGTTTGTTTTTGATTTTGTTGACTGTACAGTATAGTAGGGTTGGTTGGGCACCATCTATGAGAAAAAGAACACCATGGCACAATTCACTCCACCAGAAATTTGGAAATGGCATGCTGTACTGCTTGGCATTTGCACTGGAAGCTCCAATATGAACATTTCAGAGTGTTTGAATATCAATCTGAGGACAGTGCAGAAGAGTCAGAAAGAGTTGGGTGGGGTCTAATGGTGATTACAAAGGTATGGCAACTCAGAAAACTCACTCTGATCGTACTGATAAGAAAAGAACTCCCAAATTTTTTGGTGAGGGCCTCAGACTCAATACAGAAGCCTACATCTAGTGCCTTTTGGAGGTAGTGCTACCTGGATCAAGAGGGTGGTTACTGGAAGACCCCATGTCTAGCAACAGAACTCTGCACTATGCCACACAAGCAGAAGAACCCAGTCATGGCTGTCAGACAATTTCTGCAACCACATCATCCCTTACATTTGGCCACCTAACTCCCCAGACTGCAACCCTTTTGATTATTATGTGTGGAGTGCAGTTGAGCGAGAGACCAACAAAACTCCTTGTAACATCAAAGATGAACTAAAGGCAAGGATTATGGCAGCATTCACCAAGTTAATCCAGAAGAGTTGCAGGAGATTCCAAAGTTGTCTGGAGATAGGTTGAAGCCAATGGCAATTTTATTGAATAAATTTACTCTTTAGTATTTCAAGATATTTTTATGTAATTTTGGTAAATATATCTGCTAAAATGTGATGTTAGTGTTATTTTTATTTTTGTGCAATTTAGATGACAATTTATCCATCGCACCCTGTATGATATCCACCGTGTGGGTATGTGAGTTTATGATATATATATATATATATATATATATATATATATATATATATATATATATATATATAAACTCTACCAATAGGTACTGAATTGTAGACATAAAAATCAACACTGCATGGTGACTGTCAGTTTTGTGCTTCAATTTAAAGAATGGTGGAAGAGGAAATTGGTTCTTTTTTAGGCTAATGTGAAAGGCTGTTTATGGTCATGTCCTCTAGATTTTGTTTATTTATGTTAGTTCGGTGATTAGAGTAAGTTTATATATAAATAGGTTTCGGTTATTTATGCTCATGACCTCTGGATTGCTGCACTGTGTCATATAGTAACATCTCATATAGTTACTTCATGATAGTGACTCTTTTTTTTTTTTCCCTGCTTTAGTAATGCAAACTCTACTACAATCATTTCATGCATATTAGTTCTTGAAGAAATTAAAATAAAAACTAGCATGCCCAGCCACATTGTCCAGAAAAATTCTAAGCAATTGCTCAATATAATGAATAAATAAGTAACTTCTTCTTGCTTTATTATTTCCATTACTTTCTGTTGTATACTCATTTCCTTCCGGGTCCCAACCAGAGAGCTAAGGTCAGAAATGGCATCATGACATTTTCCACTGAGCATTTTTGTAAAAAAAAAGTAAGTAAAAAGGACAACCTAATATCCCAAACCTTTTACTTTTTTTTACAGTAAAGTTCAGGATTTACAAGGCCTGGGGGTGCAATCAAGTAAAAGGGTTACTTTAGTAGGCCATTTTTGTGTATAGGAGTGGAAGATAAAGGTTAACCCTAGCCTTCAACAGGTTAAAATTGTAGTGATTGGGGAAACATCCTGTTGGGAGTAGGTTCTACTGGGCAGTGGTTCATGTGACAAAGCTGCTCGAATGAAACATATTTCTCACCAATAGAATACAGATGAAATATGGGTGGTTTGCTACTATGTAAGTGGCATAGCATGTTCTTGCTGTGAAGGTTTGATTTGGCATGACCAGGAAATGTAGTTCGACCAAGCACTTACCATGGAAGTAGAGGTAGAGCAACAAGAGGCTTGCCACATCCCACCTGGGGGAGAGAGGTTGAAGGGTGGAGACACTTTTGAACTCTATCAAGGCTAGAGAGTGAGGTCTGGACAGCTCCTGCCAAAACATGACAATAGTGAATGTGACAAGGTGTGTAAAAAGTTTGGTGGGTTGAAGTATCACCCGTGAATCCACAATGACAATGTTCTTGTCAGAGGTAAACATATCTGCAACATTTTATGCATGTAAGTTTCTGGCTGTGCTCAAGTCACATTTTTATCCTACACTGGTGAAATTGGATATCAAGTGATGACTATACTCAGAAAACTTTCAGTATAAAACTGGTCAAATTTTTAACAAATAAGCAAAATGTAGAAAGAATTAAAAAATAAAAATATATTTTCTAACAGGCATGAATGCGAACTAATACTCTTTCTGAAAATCTTTGCAGTTAGTGTTGCTTTCATTGTAGAGTGCAAGAAATGCGCCGGAAAATGGTTGCCATGAAGGAGGAGAAACGTCAGCAGGAAATTTTATTGCAGAGACGACAGTTGCAGCAGGAAGCAACTGAACGGTTCCAGCGAGCACCACTACGGAACAAAAACAAGACAAGTAGGTGGTCATTGTTCACTTAAAGTGACTTTGAAACATGTCTTTTTGCTAAAATATACTTTCAATAACATCATTTTGCTTCTCATAATTCTTAGATCTGAGTGAATAATGAAATTGGTAAGAGAAATGTGTGCAACATTGACTGTGGAATATATTTTATTTTTTGTCATCTGGCTTTGATCCTGTGAAGTTTACAAGAAAATTCTTTATTTTATAGTTGAACATTTTTATCTAATTATTGAAAAACAAAGTTGGTGATTTAAAAAAATACGATACAATCAATTCATATATAAATTTAACAAAGTGTGGATGAATGATTTGTTAATATTTCAATATTTATTCCTATCATCCTCTAAGCATTTTGACTAGAAGTGACATTGTATCTAAAAGAATTTCCCAAAAGTAAAATCCAAAGATACAGAATAAAATAAGTGAATTTCATGTTTTATGTTTGATGAGTAGGGATTTTTATAAATCAATGTGGAAACCTTGTAGTATTTGTTTTAATTTGTCTGGTAGTGAGGATATTACAATCTACTTCCTATTGTGTTGTTGACAATGGACTCAGAAGAACAAGACCTATGAAAAGTAGAATGTTTTAAGGAAAAAAATATTTGAGGTTCATCTCAACTTCAACTTCTTTTGTTGAAAAAATACCAGATGAAAGAAAAATCAGAAAAAATATTGTTCAATAATTCTTTAAGATTAACATCCTCATATTCGTTGTTTTATTACCATATTCCACCCATTATACTCTACAGCCTTCTTCAGGCACCCATTATTCTTGAATCCTTATTTCTTTTGAAGAGTAGGATTACACTGATCTGATTCTTTGCTTTTTGTTACATATGGTATTCTTCCTTTGGATTGTTTACCTCTTAACAGCCACCATTTTGTTTTTGCTATACTTTTCCACTAAAATCTTACATTGCCTAGATTGAAATCAGATGGAACACAGAACTTTCAAGTAATGAAATGAACTTCACAGCAGAAACCAGCTTGTGTGTCTACTTTGGTGGTGAAAGTTTGAAGCTTTAAACTTTGTATCTCTTTTGGTAGTCAAGGGTTGCATATGGCATAAACTTATACAGCTTGGGGCCTTAAATCAGTGGTGTGACTCAAGTTCTGTGCAATGGTTCACATGAACCATTTGCTAAAATTTACACAACTTTGCAGAAATTGTTTATTTACTTGTTTGTTTGTCAATGACAAAATAATTTAGGGATACAAAAAAAAGAGAACTTTTTCCTAATTTTATAAACAAAAAAGTTGAGATGTAAAAGAAAAGAGAACTAGTTTATAAAAAATTTGAATCCTACTGCTGCCTTAAACCATGTGTCTTATTTTGAAATCAAGGATTACATAGTATATGCCTGTATATTGAATGTTCTGAACAGAGCATATGCACTAATTATTGCAAGTGTTGAATACTTTCCAAAATCTGCAGTCCAGTTTTATTTGGTACATTTATAAAAAACCATTTCAATATAATGTTTTCAGTTACCCTTGGCATTGCCTTTTCTAAAATTTTGTAGAAACAAATAGGAAGCTAAAATGTTACTCTTCATTAATTTTGGAAATATGGATGTTAAAAATGATTTCTGAAAATGTTCTTGCAACAAAACAATATTTGATTAATAAACAAAAAGAACTACTATAAAAGAACTGCTAATCTTGTAAAGTTTTTCTTATTTATTCACATCCTCAAATAATGTGAATAAACATTTGCACTTTTTCTTTTAGCATTTGATAATCAGTAGTTGCAATGGAAGAATGTTGATACTAAAGCAAATTAATAACTGAACAAATTTGAGTAATATAATAAATAATGCCATACAAATTTAATACCTCAAACTAACTAGTTAGTCATTAGAATGAAGTATTATAAGCCATTAAGGCATCAGAAAACTGATTAATAAATACATTTTTTAACAGAATGAGCTAAATAAACACTCTCAATATAGCTATAATACCAGCAAGTTTTTCAAGAAGGCGCTATAGGAGAAGATTAATTACAGAAAGAGTTGCAGTTGAATTATTAGTTTTTCTGAGAGTTAGATGTTTATGGAACCCAACTACACAGGTGAGTAATTGATGACTTAATGCCACTGTATATTTGACAACCTGAGCAAGATTTTTGGATAAAACCGTGGTGTCTTCAAGTGAGATTTAATTTCATCTTATTCAATGCTCTTGTGGTATTTTTAACCCTCTGTTAATGCTGTGAGATGTGTTTGAACACCCCATAAAAATGATTTTCCTTAATATTTAGCAAGTGGCAAACAAATTTTCATGATACAAAGAGTTTATGGCTTTTGTCATAAAATGTGTGTGAATTATAGATGGTTTTATTTACTTACTGAATATAAAATGAAACTTATTTTTACATATTTGAATTTTTAAGATTTACATATTCATTTTTTTAATTGACTTTTTAAATCAATTTTCCAAAATAAAACCCTTTTTTATTTTTAATTATTCTACAAAAATCAGAAAGAACACTCCAGACAATATAGAACAAAGAGAAATTAAGAATTAAATGATATATCTATAATATTTTAAATGTGTTTGAAAACGCCATGGTTACTGATGCTGTGACAATACCCCACAGAACTCAGAGAGTTTTAAAAACATTCTGAATTTCATTACAAAGTCAGTTTTTCTTCTTGTCCCAAATGATTCTTTCTTATCTCTCTTACTCTTTGATCTATTTCTATTTGATTAGTTTCAATTAATATCTACATTTGTTTGAAGGACTTCTGTCATACTGTGTGTGGAATTTGTGTATATTTTACTTTGAGAGTTTCTTTACAGTTTTTGTGTTCTTAACAATCAAACAAGATTCCATTGCTTCTCAATTGAGCCTTGAAGAAGTGAATTAAATTTTTGGGCTAATTTCATTGCTTTCAAAATATTTCTCCTTTCTTTTATTTTTGATAGAAGGGACCAGCTTGGAAGACATTCTATGCATCATTCGAGGGGGAACAAACTTGGTTAACACAGTAACACTAACAAAGCAACGTTCCAGCTCGGCCCGAGTGTTTTCAAAAGACAGGGACAAAAGAGCCAACAGTCCATTGCATAGTGGGAATAAATTACTGACCAATCGACCCTCTTCCCAACCAGGCCATGCAGTTGCAAATGCTCATCTTCATGACCAAAGTCTTAGAAACTTGACAAATAGTCGTAACCTGTTTGAGCAGCATCTGAGACGGAAATTACAGCAGCAAGAGAAGACAAAGGAATGTGAGCAAATAACTGTAGCTCTAAAGGAAGAGGACACTGACTCAGAGGATGAGTTGTATAGTGTTGACAGTGTGGAGGATACAAAACAAGATGAAGTAGTAGCAGAAGAGAATCATTTCATTGTATCAACAGAAAGAAACAGACAGAAACAAAATCAAACAAAATATTCCAATTATGCTCAGGATTTTGACTTTAAGGGTGAGTTAAGTAGTTTAGTCATATCTATCTTAAATTGAATGCATACCCTCTTTCTGGCTTGATCTCAGCTTATTTCCTTTGCATTACATGTCATCTTTTAGAAGGATGTGATTCATTTTAGAGACAAAAATGGTATCAGTAGACTCAAAACCTTAAACAAAAGGAAGGCAAAAAGTCAAATATTATCATTTCATTCATTTATTCTTTTTGTACTGCTGTAGTCACCACTTCCTATGTTGTAATTGAGGTTTATGATAATATTCAAGGCAAAATAGTGCAATAGCTTGCTGGTTCCTTTTGCACTGGAGATGTTGAGGTTACCTCCTCTCAGAAGTTCCTCCACCTACTGCTCCTATGTCCAGGTTGGCTACTGGTTGATGATCACTTGACATAGGTGGGTTTGAGAGAGGCTTTTAAAAGAAGTTAGAAGTTATTAAAATTCTAAACAAGAACTTTATAAATACAGAGTGCGATGGGTAAATTGTCGCCATTTTGCATTTTTAATTTTATGCATGTGTATTGTTTGTTTTTTATTTTGTCAACTGCACAGTATAGTAGAGTCAGTTGGGCACTATCTGCAAGAAAAAGAGCACAATGAGGCAATTCACTCTACCAGAAATCTGGAAACAGCGTGCTGTATTGCTTGACATTCGTGCTGGAAACTCCAATACAAACATTTCAGAGTGTTTGGATGTAAGTCTGAGGACAGTGCAGAGGATGCTGTATCCCCCAAAAATGTACTAAGAGTGATGAAAACCAAATATCCAGTCAACATCATGGTGTTTGGAGTGATCACTAGTGATGGCTATGTTATGCCTCCATTCATCTTCCTACAGGGCCTCAGACTCAACACAGAGGCCTACATCAAGTACCTTGAGGTGATAGTGCTGACCTGGTCAAGAGGGTGACTTCTGGAAGGCTCTATGTCTAGCAACAGGTCTTTGCACCATACCACACATGCAGAAGATTCCAGTCATGACTGTCAGACAATTTCTGTGACCACATCACTCCCTCTTAATTATTATGTGAGACATAGTTGAGCAAGAGACCAACAAAACTTCTTGTAACATCAAAGATGAACTGAAGGAAAGGAATATGGCAGCATTCACCAACTTAAACGTGGTGAAGCCAATGGCAATTTTATTGAATAAATTCACTCTTTCAAGATATTTTTGTGTAATTTTGGTAAATATGTCTGTTAAAATTGAAGTTTTTTACTGACCAATCGACCCTCTTCCCAACCAGGCCATGCAGTTGCAAATGCTCATCTTCATGACCAAAGTCTTAGAAACTTGACAAATAGTCGTAACCTGTTTGAGCAGCATCTGAGACGGAAATTACAGCAGCAAGAGAAGACAAAGGAATGTGAGCAAATAACTGTAGCTCTAAAGGAAGAGGACATTGACTTCTGGAAGGCTCTATGTATATCTTGAAATACAGTGTTATTTTCAGTTTTGTGTAATTTAGACAATTTATCCATGGCACTCTGTATATAAACTGCTATGAAGTATAAAACATGTAAAGATATTAAATCTTTATTGTAGCATTTATTTAAAAAAAAAATTAAATTTAAGAAAATTAGCATAGCAGTTTTGAACAGCCAAAATGTGGATCTATTTGGTGAAGGTGCATCCTGTATAAATATTCTTGTCTATACAGCAGATATTGATTGTATAATATTTTGTATAATATATGATACATATAAAGGTAGGCCAATGATATTTTGTTAGTGTGTCTAAGGTATTATTTTCTGCAATGTCTGCAGAGTCAAGTGAGTTTAAATGATTAATCAAAGCTTGCTGTTATTATGCAAGAAATAAATCATCTCTTGTGAAATGTTTATCTCTTTTAGCAAACTGCAAACAAATTAGTGGCCACTCAAGTCTTGCTGAAAGAGAAAACACCAGTAGCCAAGAACAGCATCATCCAATTAGACAGGTAAACAATATCCAACAACAACGACAAAATCCTTCTCAACAAAAGAATCCTGCCATCATAACCCTGGCCAGTGGAGATAACAAAAATTCACCCTGGGTTTCACAGGAAAATGAGAGTCCATCATTTCGAAAAACAGCTTGGATTCAACCCTCCCCAGCCACGGATAATGAACCTGGTGGTTTCCACCAGCTGATGGAAGCTGGGGTAAATCTGAATAAAGCAGACACACACTTTGACATTTGTCAAATCAACCCTAAAGAATTGGATAAAGATCAAAACTGCTGTCGACAACAAACAAACAGAATGCTATCAAAAGACAATCAGCCCATCTGTGGAGCACCAACCAGAAAGACTATATTCCAACCAAAGTATGATTTCTATGAACAACAACTTTCAACAACTTTCCATCCAGTCACAAATGGTCTTTCCCAACAACATTTGGTTTGGGTACCTGAAATAGCACAACAATCCAAAATTTTTACAAACCACCTTCAGATTGAACAGTATCCACAGCAGACGAGTCCCCAGGTTAATTCAGATGTTGCCAGTTGCACTAACAGTGAGACTGGTCATCATTTAAAGAGCAAGGACAATCTCATTGTACATGAAAAAAAGAAGCCAGAAATTATGAGAACAGAAGAAACTAAATTAAAATGCCCACAAGGGAGACCCATCAAAATATCGCAACCTTCAGACAGAAATTGTGATAATGAACTGAAATCAGATGAAAAATCTGCGACTAACAATAATGCAGTCATCTCTGAGAACCTCACTGGTGACCAGCCAGTAATAACAAAACAAACACAACAGAGTTCTAAACTCCTAACAAAATCCAAGAATGCAGTGACCAAAAAGAATAATGCCTGGCAAGAATCCAGCCAGAAGACTGTTACAAGGAAGGTGTCCGCTGGAAATACAAAACCTATTCGCGGTATTCTTAAAATAGCCTCAGTTGAAAATGGTTCCTGTCGAGGGTTGAATATAACACATGCACGTGACCTCCGCGATAGCTTGGAAATCACGCGACAGCAATTTAATAATGCTGGAAGGGAGATAACTGAAGCAAACACACGATCAAAGGTAAGTAAATCTGTCATCAGTGCCTCATTTGCTCAATTACAGGGTGGTCTCGATATACGAATCCGTTCCCAGAAATGTTTGAACAAAGATGTTATTTGGTCTTTCATCAGCTCGTGGATTGGCACTGAAGTCTCTTCTGTTATGTATTCTAAAAGAAGCCCGGTTTTGTTGCAGTTGAACACCTGACGCCACCCTCCTCAATAATTTTTAAAAAGACATCATGCTACTTTATGATCTACACTAGCAGCCTCACCATGTACCAAAACACTATGTAATTCATTTAGTTTTTGAATCTGATAAACCAGTAAGAAAATCCGGTACTCTAGTGACACTTCAACTGGTAGCATTAGCTCTAAGGTTACCTTTATGAATCAATAATTTATGCAATCACCAACAACTTCTGTTTCTTTAATCCACACAAAAAGTAAATTTTCCATCTCTTCAAAAAAAAAAGTCTACATAATTTACTAAGTGTGGTTATTCCCTTAGCCACTTGAATATTTTTTAATTCACACATGATTTTGAGTACAGTGCAGACTGTTGATTTCACCATTCCATAGTTTGCACTAAGTTTAAACACTTGTTCCACTTTCATGTTTAAAAATTATTCCCTTCTTAATTTCTATAATTAATTTTCTCACTTGCTTCTCTTGGTCTATGTTTGTGTTTTTAGAAAAATATATGAAAAAACATTATTTTCAATATTAAACCAAAAAACTTTCAGCTGAGGTTACAGCTTAGAACAAAAAATATATGGAGACTGGGACAGCACTGAGGACACTCACAGCCACTTATACATATGTATAGTCTGCTTGTGATTTATTGGTCAAATTTAATTTTCTTCCAAGAAAAAGTTCATTATTTAGTTTGTTCATTTAGTAAACCATTCATATATGAGTATTAAGCTAATTTCACCAGAAATAATAAAAATTAAATTTAATGTTTTATTTTATTTTTTAATTCTTTATTTTAAAAAAAAATTTCAGTCAATTTTATTAAACAACTTTCATATTTTTTTATCATCAATATAATCCAAAACAACATATCAATTGTATTTGAAGAGATGGAAAGCATACCATAGAACAGTAGTTAGTAAGTTAGTTTTGCAGGCCATTATGGCTGTAATGAGATTGATCTTCATTGAATTCTCTCTCCTTGAGGCTTTGTACCAGATATAAGTAAATATAAGTAATATTTTGGAAGGAAAATAAAATTCTTTCACTATGTCCTGTAGTGAGATTTTGTTGGCTTTGAGAAATTACATTAGATAAACAGTAAAGATGGAGGCCAAGACAATGCATTCACCACTTCTTGGCACAGAATCAGAACTGTTCTTTTCTGTTTGAATAATAACAAAAATGAGGACAAACAGTAGTCGGCATGTAAATAATGTTTGTTTTTTATTTAATATGGTCAAATTTTACAATTTTATTTTGTCCAACCAAGTATGTCTGTTGTAAAGTACCTGTCTGAAAAAGAAATATAAACAAATATTTACATTATGCATTTGTAGGGTAGACCATAAGACTGTTTGCCACTGGATCTGGGGTTACTTTCTCAGTTCTAAGTCATTGTATAGTCACTGACACAAACTTAACTTTAATTTTAAACCTGGAAAACCCTTTTCAATAGTGGACACTCAAATTCATAACAAGTTTTTAATAATGGCTTCACTTATGATCATGAAAGAAAAAAATGACATGTTCTTAGCATCTAGTCTTCACAGTCTTTGAAGGGTATCCATAAAAATCTGTTTTTCCAGGTTTTCTGAATTTTGAGATATCTCATGTAAATAATTATTGAAGATAACTGTTTTCTGAGTTTGTAAGTACGACAGAAAAGCCTTGTTTGTTTTAGTGATGGAAATGAATGTAATTTTGTGTTTGCTTAGTACTTGAAAATGAAATGAGCGTTTTCTGTTTACAGCCCACCAAAAAACATGTCCATTTTGCAGCTGAGGACCAATTCTATGAAGTTGATGATGTACTTATTACAGACCAGACAGAGTTAAAATATGAACCAACATCAAATGGAGCTGAAGAGACAGTTGAAAATTCCTCTTCTGATAATAATAGTAACAATCACAACCCTCTGCAGCAACATAATGGTAAGCTGTAAACCATTATATGAAGTGGAGATTTGTTTTGTCTTCCTTTTTATCTCTTGAGAAACTTTCTACCAATCAAAGAGAAAGTAAATAATAATGGTGGTTAATTGCATATTTCCCACTGTCAGTGTTCAAGCCCAGGTATTTCAAATACTGATTTTGAAAGTATGTAAGTCCTACCCACTTAAAAAGCATAATTTTTCTGTTTCCATTTGGCTTTGCACGGAAAGTCTAATAAATATCAATAATGAAGAAGTTTCAAATAAATCTATACAAACCAGTTCTTTCCTGATTCATACCATAATCCTGTTGTGTATGAACAGCCATCATATTAATCAGCTCTCCCAAAGAATTGATTTTGTTAATTTTTTGTTAAAGTTATTGAATCATGGAAAAAATGATGTGATTGTAAAATATTCTTATCAGCTAATTCAACATGATATTTTTAACAAAATTGTTCCTCTGTAATAAAATAATTCTTATTAAACAAACTTATTTAATCTGTGCAGGAAATGGGCATCAGAAAACAAACAGCAATAACAAGGAATCTGATAACAAAGAGCCTTTCTGCAATAAACCCTCACAAAAGCTGCAAGTAAACTGGGTACAGCCGAGCGGGAGACCACAAGCAAAAGCTCACATCATCAAACAAACTTCACAGGTAGCAGCAGCAGCAGCAGTACCAGCAGATCCACCACCTCCTAATAGCACTTGGGTAGACAAGAAAAACATCAATGAAAAACCCTTAAGCAAAAACAATGTTCAGTATATTAACATGGGGACACTTAAAAAGTTGGTGGCACCAAATAACCAAGGCCTGCCAAATCCAAAGAATTCTTATTTGCAGAAGGAGATAGAAACAGCGATAACAAAAGAACAGGCACCATTTACTAAATTTGGTTTCTCTGTTGATAAGACACCAACTGATGAGGAAATTAACTGGCTTTGGGATAAGGTCCAGCTATGTCTGCAGCAGAAATCTACTTTGAAACCTGTAGCACAGACTGTAAACCGAACAAAGCCAATAGTATCCCATATGTATTTTGATGGTGGCATCCTGGGTAATAAAAGCAATATATTGTGTGTTGGCAAAACAAGTTCTTCTTTATGGTACCCTCCTCCTTGCAATGGAGGGCTTACACTGGATGGGAAGCCAAGTGCCAATTCTACCAAGAGATTTTCTCTTCTCCACCAAAGACAAAATCCGTCTGCACCTCGAGTGCCAATGACAGCTACTCCAGAAAAAGTTCCTTCATTCCTATTAGAATCAGACATTCCTCTCAGTTCAGAGAACAGATTTCCTGCTACATCTTCAAAAGAAGGTAAGTGCCAGATTATGTAAGCTTATGAACATATATGTGGTTTATCCAGAGAATGGATGTGTGTACAGCATAGTGGTTATTGGTGTGGCAAATGGGATTGGGCTGCTGAGTTAAAATTTTGGCAGAAGTCATTGTGTTCACTTTTGCAGAAATACCCTTTGGAAACATATGAATCCATTTCTTGTTCTTAACTGGGCTTTCTAGCAACCAGTCTAGAAGGATAACTCTAAATTCAAAACCAGTTTGGTGTAGCAACTCCACTCCATAAAAAGCCTGCTTGCTGTGAAATTTACAGCATGGTGAGGTTTTGGCCCAATATTCTATATGGAATTAGAAAAACTTGATAACTGGCTGTGCAGCATTGATGTAACTTAACCTACAAGAGGGAATCTTACTGTGCATGTGGTTACAAATGGGGTTACTCAGCAATGAGCTTGTATGTTATGTCACCATCATATTCAAATGATTAAGAAATCTCTCAGGGATGATTCAATAAGATTTTTGTATTGTTAATTTAAACTTAGTCATGAATCTGTTGAAAGCAATTCATTTTCTGGATGACCTTCAATAAGCAGAGAAACCAAAATTGTTGAATATGTGCTGACTGCATTCAAAGGAAATTGGTGACTGACAGTGCTCATTTTCCATGTCTCATGCAGGGTTTTTGGCATCCCTCTATTCTGTCAGCACCCCACCCTCTCATCATCTGATTTTTCCCAAAGCTAAAATTGCTTTTGAAAGAGATTTCAGACTATGAACTAGGAGAATGTAACAAGGCAGCTGATGGTGATGCCTGAAGTGGAATTTGCAGACTATTTTGAAATGTAGAAGTGATGTGTGGGAGGTTTCAAAAGAAGTACTTTGAAATGCCTGAGGTAGGCTATTTTTTTTTTCATTCATATGAAATAGCTGGATATTATCTTGACAGATCTCGAACATTTAGCATGTAAACCTATATAGCCAATCTAATATTAATTACTTTCTCTTATCCGTGTTCTATATCTGCTTGAAATATAAAATGCCATTATGATGTAATTATTATGTACATAATCCAATCCAATCAAATTTTGAAAGTCATTTAAAGAACTACAAATGAATGAAAGTCACCATAGTAACGTTAGTGCTTAAAAGTGAAATTTGATGATTACAGTCACCGAATTTTGCCATTTATAAAATTTGTTTGAACAAGTTTCAGCACTTCATCTGTATTATGGGCACTGAATCACATTTTTTGGGTCATTTTGTCTTTTTTTTCTCCAAAGCCTTTCAGTAATGACAACAGTTGGAAACAAAATCTGGGATCAATAACCTGTCAGTGCTTTAAATGCTCAGCATTGATCCACTTGCAAAGAATGATAGTTTTCACTATAGAATTAAATAAATATTAAAGAAAAATTGTTAGTGAATAAAAATTTTTATTTTCTTAATTTTGTACCTGACAAAAATTTGCAAAAACCTTTTAACCTATCACACAACAGAGTCCATTTTCCATTTCTCTTGACAGTGACAAGTAGTCTGGCTGGTTTTTTAAAAGCTGAGGAGTTATCTCAAATAACCAATGTTACTGAAAGTCAAGCACTTGTAGCTATGAGGGAAGCTGAAGTAGGAATACCACACCATGGTGGTGTCCTTCCCAAGTACAAAGGTAAGAGTGGGTACATACTGACCGATAATTCTAGTTTATAGTCAGCTTGTGTACTTTTAAAAACCAGATTTTATTTGTCCACTAAATCAATGTAAACTAAATATAGGTGTTGGTGAACTGTGATTTTTTTTTTTATTGAACATTGTTTCATTCCACAATGTTATTTAGCCTGGCACAGGACCATAATTATTGACTGCCCAATTAAAACTGAAATAAAAAAGTTTGTAACTGTGTGTATTTGAATATGATTTAGCATAAACTTGATCAATCATGTGAAATAATTTATTTAGAATATACCCCTATCATGCAGCTAAACTAAGATTATTTTAAGTTTTTTTTTTTTATCATTAATGAAAACAATGTTAGCAATTATATCAAAATTTTATGAAGTTTCAGTCTCATAAACCTGATATATTATGATTTAAAAAAAAAAAAATTTTTCCCCCTGCTAATGTCAAATTTTTACAACTCTTTATTTTCAGTAACAAGAAATGCTTTTTTATTTTCTTTGATCAGGGCAAACATGCCAATATTGGCATCCAAGTGTGTGTGTGTATATATATATATATATATATATATATATATATACACACATATACATACTTGGCTTGCTTGGGAATGTCATACAGTGCTCATAAGTGATAAAAAGTATCAAATACAGGTATGTTGCAGTGCCAAGAAAGCAACAAGAAACAGGCTGTCACTCATTGTTGCTTCCAAGTGTGTGGGTTACCCATTTGTACACCTTCCCTATCTGGTGAAGGTTAAGCCTGACTGTTGCATCAGAAATTTGCAAGTGTTCAGCAAGCTCACCACAGGTTTGGCTGTTGTCCTCCTTGATGGCTGCCTTCAGGTCTTATCATCCAAGATGGCCACTGCAGGGTTTATCACAAAGGGACAGATCTCCCAACCCGAACTTCATGAACCAATGCCTGGCAGTGCATTCACTCACAGCATTATCCCTAAAAGCTTGATGTATTCAGTGACTTGATGCAGCTGCAGACAATTCCCAAACAAGCTATTTCCACACTGCTTGACCTGTGTGTACACATTTGTATCAGTGGTCACTTCTACCCACACAACATAAAAAAAAAAAAAACCATCAAGGGACTATTTTTGGTTACTTTATATATGAACAACTTCACAGAATTTAGATATTTGCTAAGGTTGGTTTTGTTGAACAAAAAGCCAAATATACAGAATACATTATCCAATGAGAAGAGCTTGTTAAAATCTATTTTGTCTTCTTCCCAAACACATATTCCCATATTGAATAAATTGGTTACATTAGCCATTTTTTTTCTTTCTCATTTTGTAGGCCCTTCCATTTTATCTTTGGAAGAAAAACGCTTAATGGAATCTCTGGAAAGAATCAATAACAAATTAAAAGGTGTGTAAGTTCCTAATCAACAGTGCTGGACTTAGCTATAGCTTAGACCCACACACCCTTTTTTTTTTTTTTTTTTTATCATTAGTTTTTATTCTTTAATGCTAAATTATCAAAAATTATATATAATCATTAATAAATAAGATCATGTATAATTATTAAAATTTTTTTTACCTGAATTATTTTTTTTTTTTTAGAGAAGGGCATTGAATTTTATATAGCTTAGGGCTTCAGCATTGGACTATCACCTGCTGATAATCAAAACTTAAAAACTGAAGTGGAGTAACCAAAAAAAAAAAAATTTGCAAAAAAACAAAATTCCGTTATGCTTAGGAAGACAAAGTAATAAATATTTTGCCAGATGTTTTCTTTCATTGAACTGCTCAGTTTGGTAGTCATTAGGTCTTGTGTTCTTTCTTTATGACTGGTTCAAAAATCTCATATGGAAAAATAATTTTATCTTAGAGCTGAATGGAACATTATATTAATTCTATTAACTGAAATAATAGTAACTGAAAAAGTTTGTGCCAAGTTGGAGATGCGTGTTACCATTTACGCAGAAAAATAAAAATTCCATTTTTTTGTCAATGTTACATTGATTGATTATAGATTATTTAAGCAACTACATATACTGATTGTTAGCATTTTTATGCTTCCATATAGAAATAGTTCTAAAAAAGTAACTTGTGCAAAATATAGGTTTTGCTATGTTCACCCACACCTTTGCTTACAATCTCTCTTCTACAATAGACTAATGAATTGTATGATGAAGACAATTTGTTAAAAAAAAAAAAAAACCCCAAACACATTGCTCAGCTCATTAAAGCCCACTGCCCCGACAATGAGCATTAATGGGTTATAGCCAGAAACCTATAAATTAAGACTGGATTTTTTTTTTTTTTTTTTTTTTTTAAGGTTATAACAAATTTTACAGTGGCATAAAAGTATAAAGGAGATCTATACAAAAGTTGCTTTTTTAGATGAAAGAAAAAAAGGGTAATTTGCTTAATGTTAGCGTCTCATCAAAAAAGATAGATGTGGAAATGTTTGAGAAAATGATTTGTAGGTGTAATTCACTTTGGTTTCAATTTTTGTAATCTTGTATATTTGACTTATTCACTTAACAGGTTGCACTCCTGATTACAACCCAACTGCATTGAATGGTGTCTCAAGACATCTCTTCCTAACAGACCAGGTAAAACTAAACTGAAGCCATTTACAAAATTACTTTTTGAGTTATGTAACCAAATTGCATTAGATTACATTTTAATAGAAAAAGCATAATACACGGGTCAGCAATGTGGTTAGTTTATTTCTAGAATTTAAATACATCCCATAATTCACTCCAAAACCTTTTTCAATTTGGTATTGTAATGAATTGTATAAATTTAAATTATAGCATTTTGAGGAATATAAAATATTGTGTTGCCTTTGCAATTAAATGCTATCAGAAATGGATTTAAACAAGCCATTTAATTTGCCCTACCAGATATTAGCATCTTTGTTCAAGTTGGAGCTGCAATTGCTTTGCAGGTAAAAGAACCCGTGCAAACAAAACTGAAATTAACACCAAGATTAAATTTAGCTTTGCAGGTAAAAGAACCCGTGCAAACAAAACTGAAATTAACACCAAGATTAAATTTAAAATATAGGAATCTAAAAATTGGTGCATTGAATTTATGGGATTAATTTGTTTATGCAATAAATTTCAGCATTTCCCTGTTCTATATTTTTATCAGCTGCAAGGAATGAAAATGCCACTGATGAAGTATCGGGTTTCTCAGCCAAGTCCACCACATCAGACCACACCAAGGGGCTGGTTAAAGGGACCAGAGTTCTAACCAGCCACAACTAACACCTCATGTGCCAAGTGATGTTTAAATAATATAACCAAACACTTTAAACAAAGACTGAACATTACTGTGATATATTTATCTGATAATAAAACTTGTGTGGATAATGATCTTTGCATTGAGGGATAAAAAATAAAAAAAAATTATAGTAAGATGCCACAGAATGATCATTGTAATGAAGTTAAAATGGAATGATCTCATTTGATAAAAGTTCTGTAAAGAAATTATATATTTCAATATTTGTAATATCAAGTTTTTAATTACAATATTCACTTAAATTAAAGTTTTAATTCTAGAAATATTTTTATGAACATATCTAAACTTTTCAATGCAAAATATTAGACAAATCAAAATGGCAAAAATGAAGATTCCTAAATCTATTTTGAAAGTAAGGTATTTGCTTGTAAAATCTGAAAGACAAAATCATGTAATAGGCCAATTTTACATAGGAGCTGAGAAAATTCCGGTGATGAGGAAACTTTGTTGCTGCAAACCTGTCAGCCTGTTGAAAGAGTAAAAAGTTTCATTCAATTTTGCTTATAGTTGAATTTTTACTGTGAAAATTCACAAGGTATTTAAAAAAAAAAAAAAAAAAAAAAAAAAAAAAAAAAAATCACTTTTCTAATGTTACAGTGAAAAGTCTATTGGTTTTGCAATACATTGAAAGTTTGTTTCCTATTTGATGCTTGTAAATATAAGGTTAAAATTTAGTCATTGGACAAATAATGTACTAAAAAAAAAAAAAAAAAAAAAAAAAAAAATATCTGACACTATATACTGCAATAATTTTTTTTGTTTTATACACTTGGCACAAATTACTTTCTCAAATACTGTTAAAAAAAATTGATATATATTATTGCCCAAATTATTATGGTTTGTCTTGTACAAGATAATTGATGTTATGGAGTAGTCATTCACGGAACTGAAGTACTGATTAGGCTCCTAACTTTATCTTTGGAAGTATTGGATTTTGTCTGATCAATCTGATTTGACCATAAATGAGTGAAGTTAAAGTTTTGTTGGAAGAAGCCAAGTAAATCTTTAATCATGTTTAATTCTGATGTTGTTATAGGTAAAACTTATAAGAAATATGGATGGTAGTTGGTATTAAATTGTAGATTTTGAATATTCATTTTCAAGTAAAGGAAAAAAAAATAAATGGAAAATCCAAAGTATTTAACATGTTCATGTTTGTTACATATTGCCTTTAATGCATGTGCATTAATTCTCTGTTGAGTTTCAAAGATAAAGATGTTTATTACCACCCTGTAATGTTTCACTCCCTCCCCTCTGAATAATTCTCTTTTCTTTTGATTAAAACAAAAAACAAAACATGATACACAAATGCATTACATGGCCTTATGAATATTTGAAAAGAAGCTAGTGTTGAGGACATGTTAGCATCATTGTTTATAGCTTAATTTTATTTCTCAACATAAAGCATGATTAGTCTTGTATAGCAATTTCTAATGTTAACAAAAACAAATGGCATAATCGTTCAAATATCAAAGATAACGGTAAATGTGTTAGAAACATTTACAATCAGGCCAATGCCTTCGTTTTTGTTCTGCTCTTTGGCCTTCAGAGTGTCTATCCACCTGTGTAAGCTTTAGAGAATTTTGAACCAAACTTTTTATCTAATGTACATTAATCTCACTCCACTGTACATATTTAGAGATATATGGTCTTGATACCTGACACCTTTATACTCTGGCTTCAGATGTACAAATAATGTGACCATATAAAATTAGTAAAAACTGATCCAGTACATAATGGAAGAGAAAAACCAAAAATCATCTGGCCTTACTAACTTGCATAGAGAATGGGTTCAAGACATCTGTATATCACAAGCAAACCATTAGACAATAATACTTCTATTTGTACCATCCAAACAGCATAAAGAAAGGGATTATCTAATACCTACAATATTGTTTGATGGTGATCCTCTTGTGATTTTTTGCCCAAACAGCTTCTGCAGGCAGATTGAGAAACTGCCAGTTTGTCCCCTTTACAGTAAGGTGCATCAGAAAAGATAAAGGCATACAACATGAGGAAAAAATTCAGAAGCAATTTGACCCTACGAGGAAATCTCTGCTGAGTCAAATGGAACACAAAAGAAAACATGACCAAGAAGCATGTGCATTTACATCCCTTGCAGTTGTGGCAAAGACTACAAAGATGAAAACAGCTAAACCCTAAAAGTAAGGCTGGAGGAATATTGAAAAGCTATAATTAGGGGGGGAGACAAATACATAACTGATCATTTATGAAGGGAAAATGGTGATTAACTCTTGTGTAATAAAAAAAAATTACTAGAAAGAAGAGTACTGTAGAATCAGACAGCCAAAAGAATTTGCAAATGAAAGACAATGGATAGAGCAAAGCTGCAGCAGGAGAAGAAAGCAATAAAAAGATTAGATTTAAAGCTCCAAGATTAGCTCACAGGATAATAGAGTTGTTGGTCAAGATTTTTGGCATAATAGAGTTGAATCAGTGGGTTTCTCAAGGTAGTACAGACTCAGGAAACAAGACTAGCAATAATTGAGAAGGTACTAATAAAAGAATGAAAATAACACAAACTAGATTGCACTAGACATGGAGAGTGAACAAGAACAGTAAATAAACTCCTTTAAGGCTATCCTGGAGAGCACAAAACTGAAGACAGTTCAACTGTAAAAATGTTAGAAATAGTGTTAAAAACAATTACACAACCGCCAGACCAGATTTTATCCTGTGAAGTTTGAATATAATCAACAGAAAACAGCATTGAGTCATACAAGCAACAAAAAGAAATTCTGCACAAGGAATGTGGGTGTGTAGTGCACACACACACACACACACAAAAAAAAAAAAAAAAAAAAAAAAGAAAAAAAAAGTCCCATATTATAATTGGTTCTGCAGTTTTGATTTGCTTAATTTAAGGGCTACCTAACTGGCAATCTAGGGCCAGAATAGGGTGCTTAAAATAAAAAAAAAAAAAAAAAATTCAGACTAAATGACCAAACCACAAGACTTTTTTTTAAATCCTTTCTTGGTTGGCCTAAGAACTTTTTGGTGCCCATTGAAATATTTAACAGGACATTAGCTCACATGAAAATGTCATTTTGGAAAAGTTTAGGTCACTTGTTGTACAAGTTGTTCATTAAAGATGATCGAGTGGAACATGTTTGGAGAGATTTCATTCAGATATTAGAATTTCAATTTAGTAAAACCACATTTATTTCATTGATTAAAAAACACTGCATTGGGGCAGTGTCTGCAAAACATGTCCAGTTTCTGCTGTTAAAGAGCCTTGTATGTCTTGAACCAAACATACACGAAATATGTTGCTGTAAAAGTAGAATGAAAACTGTCTCTTGAAAATGGCTACACAGAAAAGGAAGATAAGTATCAAATACTACCTATTTTTATTGTTAATGCCCTTGCTTAACTGTTAACTGATTTACTAAGTTTAGCTTTGTATATGACACAAATCCATAAGTGTTTGAACATCCAACTACAGTAGCACTGGCTTGTATTATTAGATTGTTAATTAAAAAAAAAAAAAAAAAAAAAAAGTTTAAATTAAATATGAACTTTGGGAATCAGCACAAGTTACGTTTTTAGTATTTGTTTAAAAAAAAAAAAAAAAAAAAATTAAAAGTAGACATTTGGTGTTAAAAAGAAATGATTTTGTTTGGAAGGAAAGTAAAACCTACTATTTACAGGATTACATATACAACCTTACCTCAAATTTCGCAAATAAATTGGTTTATATAATTAAAACTAAACCATATTTATCCAGAAATCAATGCTTTGAAATAGATCCATTTTCAGTAAACAATCTTTGGCAGAAAATGTGTGTCAGGATTGACATTAACCATTAAATATGGAACAATTTGCCTGAATTAACTGTTGTTAAACCTGCATTCAGTGTCACATTGGAGACACACATTTTGACACTTTTTTTTTTTTATTTTATTCAACTTTTAAATTATAAAAGCAGTGGATGAATATAGAAAACACACAAAATCATTTTTTCAATTATTTTCTGACATTTTAACATCAATTAAAAGAAAAATTCTTAAAAATTAAAATGCACTAGAATTTGAGGCTTGGCATTTGTTTAACTATACAATTCATGTATGCCTTGGGTTTTCTATTCACATTTTCCAGACATTCAAATACATCTCCCGCACATTTTGCATAGTACTTTTTTATAACCAATTATAAACACAGATAATGGCATTTTTCTAAGACTTCTAGGATGTTTGTGGACAAGTACACGGAGCTAATAGGGCCATAAATTTATTTTTGGTATAGGTAGCCCAGATAAGAATGTTTAAAACAAAGTCTGAAGTACATTAAAGAAAGGTTATTATACAATCAAAAATGTTTAGCCGCAGTAAGGAAAAAAAAAAAAATGAAAAAGTCGATTTCCTTTTTAGCATAAATCTGCAAAATGTCAGAAATTGTGATGTACTTTACTAGAGGTTATAATGAACTGGAGAACCATAACCAAAATCTTTTGAAGGATGAAAGCTATGCAATCATTTTCATAATGGTCAAAGAATACAAGCTAAATTTAATTCAACATGTTTGTTTAATGGTGTACATGTATATCTTAATTTGTAGAAATCTTGTGTTTTTGTTACTCAGGGATTGTTATCAATCATCTTGTGGTGACAGGCTTTTTGCCAAGCTCATTTAAGCAGTTTCATACTATTTCTTGACAAATCCAAATAAGTATTACTAATAATAATGCAAATTTTAAATTCATACCTTTACCAAAATAATTAGCATAGGATAAAATGTATAATTACATCTAATAGTATTGCTAGTTTGTTTGATATTAGATTGGTGCAAAAATAATGTCGTTTTTGACGTATTTTTTTTAACGTCAAAAACGACATTTTTGCACCAACCTAATATAAAGTATAACCAGGGAAAAAGAATGGACCTAAATCTTACCAATAGCTATTTTGTATTATACTCAGACAGTTGTTATAAAACAATTTCTAGAGGATTTTCAGAGCAGCCAAAGTACCAAACTTTACTGATTCAGCTTGGTTTTAAAATTATTGTTCTCAAAATGAAAAACTAAAAATCTATAACAAAAACAAAATGAATAAAAGAAATAAAATGAGTAATTGACATTTTGAAAAAAAAAAAAAAAAAAAAAAAAAAAGAAAAGCAGATGAAATTGTAAAACATCTCAATCAGTTGTTCCGAAAACTGCATAACTGAGGAAAGTTGCAACAAAATAAGCAAACTTCAAACTTTATTTACTAAAGTCAAATGTTTCTATGGCAGGTTTTAGTCAATCTTTTTGTAGTTTGTATGCAATTGTTACTTTGTTAAAATATCCTGTTATTTTCCCTTGTCTCTTTAGTTTTACTGTTTTGGAAGATTTATTCTCAGTAAAACTTATTTTTGGAGTCCAGGTTTATCATACTGCATAGATCTATACATTTCATACAGTTGTGGACAGAGCTTTGAGTAGGTGTAGCATTGTTATAATGCAAATTTTCATGATATACTTTGTGCTTGTTGTAAATTGTGTATGTATTTCTGTTGAATAGCTTTATGGTCTACTATTGAAATTTGGTCACCACAGAAGCCAATCAGGTTGGAGGATACTGAAGGTCAGACAAAAAAAAAAAAAAAAATCCCTCAGCAGTTTATACTTGGATTTAAAGTATTCAATCCACTACAAGTTACAAGGCCTCACAAACATTTTGTTAATGATGAACAGATTGTAGCTATTCAAGAGGAAAGAAATATACTGAGTAGCTAAAAATAGTGTTATTTCTTGTAGTGAGAAAGCATTTGTGAAACAAGCTTTACTAAAAATTTAGGCTGCTCCTTATTGGAGCAGAGGGTCAAGATAAATACTTGCACTAGGTGTTTGCCAAAAAATTTTTTTGTCTCAAATATCCTTTTTGAGACTGAAAAAAAAAATTCAAAATTAAATCTTAAGAGGAAAGAATGAAAAAGTTTCCAAGAACCCAGTTACATGGCAATATTTAAAAATATTCAGATTTTTTTTTTTTAATGTCTTTTTTTTTTTTTATAATGAATAATTGTTGTCTTAAGATTTTTTTCCAATCTCAAAATGAGAATTGATGTTGAGGGACAGGAGTGGGACAAAAACTGTGTGCATTGTAGAAATATGTCCAGTGAATTTACTGATTAGAGTGTCTTATAGATGTCTTGAAGGCAGAGAAAAAGAAATTCCTTGCTTCTGAAAACAGCCAAAGAAAGAAATATTCTGAAATAGTGAAGAGGGAACAACACTGTTAGAATCAAAGACATTTTCTGACAACAGTTGGAACCCAAGTGATAAAGAGGGAAAGAAAAAGTTATTTATGTGTGTTTTATTATTATTATTATATTTATAGATATGATTCCTGCATCCCATTACTTACAGATAAATTTGTGCGTGCATGTATACACAGCACATACAACACTCACACATACTTTTATTAGCTTTACCTTTTCTTCTCTCTCCAAATTTTGGCAGTGTCAAGTATGTTTGTGTGTCTGCCAGCCAGTGAGGGATGGTATATATATATATACATACATACACACAGGCATACATCCACCCATGCAAATGTTCTAATCTGCTTTTTTCTGCATTCAGTGTCACATTGAAGACACGCATTTTGACACTTTGTTTTTTTTAATTTTATTTTTTATATACTGGGAGGGGTGGGGTGAAAATAAAAAATAAAAAAATCTGCCACCAGTCAAATTGAAATAAGAGTTTGAAAGTTAATGCTGACCACTTTTGGAGGGTTTTAGGGAGGGAAAGGTGATTTTTTTTTTTCTTTGTATGTGAGTTGTCCATTGAATTAGGCAAAAGGAGAAGTGGAGGAAGAGGAGGAGAGACAACTCTCCAGTGATAAACTCTGCTAGGGAGTTGGCTGGGGGGGTGGGGCTTTAGGCAACCTGGTAGATCATCAACTGCCATATTTTTCCTGAAAGAAACAAAATAATCTGTAAGCAATGGGGAAAAAAAAAAAAAAAAAAAAAAAAAAAAAAAAATTTCAATACGAGTTTAAGCTATTGGGCAATAGCAGATTGTGATTACTCCAAAGGATGTGATTTTAATTCAGGCAAGAAGTTAATTCCTTTATTGACTAATACTCAATTGACGTGCAAGGAAAATATCTTGAATGAAGATATTGTAGCAATTGAAAAATCTCTGCAGGTCTTAGAAACAAAACTTTTATGACAAGAATGGAAGACTTTATTTGGTGGAACATCAATAAAAAAAAAAAATAACTCAAAGCCACAAAGATTGATCTTAAGAATTACAAAGATCATTATCCAAGGCATGATCATGCAATAAGCTGTTCATGATAAATATTTACAATTTTCTCTTAAAAGCTAAAACAACTATGGCTAAAACAAAAGAGTAAAATTAAATGGCTGCGTTTATATGCACAAAGACTTATATATAAATTTAAAAATAAGAGTTTAAAAAGGAACACAGATCTTTTACAAAACACTCAATGCATTAGTTGGTCATTATTATGAGTAACAGTAACCATAATTTCTATTTAAAAAAAGATGCTACTTTAATTAAAGAGAAAAGCAATTTACTAAGACCAATATGTATAGAAAGTATCTAATTGCTAGATCCACAGTAAATTTGTGTCCTGATTTGTATTAGGTTGGTGCAAAAATAATGACGTAATAATGTAGTTTTTTGACGTCAAAAAACGACATTATTACGTCATTATTTTTGCACCAACCTAATACAAAGATTCGCCTTTCTCGACAGATCTTCTATTATTGCAAAGTGGGATACTTAACAAAAATGATAAGAAAGTAAACCAAATTAGCTAGACTATATACCCAGACACAAAAAATAAAATAAAAGTTTAAAATTTCAGCATCCCCTCCCTTGGGTGTGCATGTGTAGTTACATCAATCAAAATGTCACTTTAGTCTGATGAGGTTGTAAAAGACAAAGTACATCACAGTAAATCTTTCCACTTCATTAATTTTCCTAACACTATTCTAGTATATAAAAATTTATATCATTTTCTCCCATAAACCTAAAGAAAATCTTTCATAGAAAAGGAAAAATTCATTTTTACATCTGTTCTTAATATATAAATCATCATCATCATAATGATCAAACTTTTGTCAAAAAAGAATTCATTCCAATAGACAAACAGAAGATTGAGAACAAGCAGGCATTCAATCTTTATATATTCTCTGTAGAATTGTAAAGATTCAGTCGGCTTGCTAATCTGTATTTATATAGTTATTAAAAATGACATTAAAAAACTATATTGATATGTAAATGAAGAAAAACAAATGAGGAAGATTTTTAATCAATTGATGATGAAATGTTAATATTATAAAGATAAGCTAACTACACAAGTTATCTGAAACCAGTCATCACAATATTGCAGTATAAATGACATTTACCTGTAGAGAGGACATAACTCCATTGGCCAAGCTAGATAATTTGCCAGCCACTTTAGTGACTCCCTGCCTAACACCTTCTTTGATGTCAGACAGGTCAGTGCCAGAGTAATGGCTAGAACCATGGCTGCTACGAGGCCCACCGCCAAAGAAGTCATCACTGGAGATGCTGGAGCTACCTTCAAATTTGCTCAAGGTCTGTTTTGTCTCCAGCTGCAAAGAGGAACATAAATCATAAATGGTATATTTCTTCAAGGCTAACACACAAGTCAGTGATATTTAAAAGGATCAGATATATTTGGCCAATATACACACAATCATTTTATTGTTAGCATGTTAATTCTAGATCACTGATAATCCCTTTCTTCTGGTTTTTCGGTAAATTCATTAGCAATGCATTTAAATGATAAATATAGCTTTATGCTGTCAGTAATGTCTACATTAATTCCTGACCGATGACAATCTCCTTTTCAATGCATAACACAAAACTTTTCAGGTCAAAAGTTGAAAAATTTGGTGTTTAAATTAGTTTTCTTTAATGCCAGACACATTTAGTTTGCAAGTGCAGAAAATATCTAACATTAATATCAAAGTGCAACAATAAAAGGCAAAATGTGCCTATTTGTATATACCCATACACACAAGATTCAAAGCAGTCAGTTCCAAACTAAGTGATTAATATGTTATTCTTGTCAGTCAGTAGTGATTCCTGTTAATTTCACAACTCAATTTATTTTCATATCATGTGTCACTACTTTCACAGGCTCTATATTATATATAAACCACTAGAGAAAGAGAAAACTGGTCCTTAGTTCATTTGTTGAGAGCTAATGCTTTAGGTTATTTATAGTCATGACATTTAGTTTGCTTTTTAGGTATATAAATGAAATAAGCAGACTAAAAAGGCCAGGTTTCATACTTCTTTTAATCCCCTAGTGACACAGTATGAAAACCATCTGAAGCAAGAAACTAACAGTCACCATACAATTGATTTCTATGTCCACAATATATCAAATGTTCTATCACAATATTGAGCACTCTTCCCCTTAAATATATATATATATATATATATATATATATATATATATATATATCTCCCTTTAGAGCAAATGAAAGGGAACATCTATATAATAAAATGTGAATGTCAGTGTGTCACATTTTTTGAACTTGACTCCTAGAGGTTATAGCCCAACAGCTTATTTTGGAATCAGGCAGACCTGAGCAAATTAAAAAAAAATTCTATCTGGACCTGCAATCATGAAATTTTGGATTCCCAAGTTTTCATTATTGTGATTGTTTTCAGATTCTGCCATAGTGTCTTCTACTGATAAAAGCAATTAAACAGGACACCACTAACTTTCAATAGCCCACATTCAAATAAAAAAATTACTGTTTTCAAATTAAAGCGTTTCATATTAAAATTGTGTTTTCAACTTTACTCCTAGAATCTTATTTTGGAATCAGGCAGACTGTGAGCAAATTAGAAGCATTCCAGGCCAGATCTGGACCAGCAATCCTGACATTTTGGATTCCCAAATTTTCATTACTGTGATTGTTTTCAACATTTTTTTTTTTTTTTTTTGCAACCATTCTTTTTTGTACAATAACAATTTTTATAACTTAGAAATAAATCTGGAAATAATCAAAAATTAGTTGTGAAATCCAATGAAAGTCACCTAGGGAATAAAAATGTGTGTACAGAAAGGACGTATGTACATCAAATTGCCTTTAAATTAAGTAGCACCAGAAGAATTATCATTGAACTTTTGAAAAGGTAAGCTTAAATATTAATATAATACTTAAATGCAGCGATCAACTTTGAGGTCTTCCTTAGTTTGTTGTTTATCGAATCTACTCCTTCCTACCTATTGCAATGAAGGCCCAATTAACAGCCCTCTGCAGAAGCTAGCTTAAGTGCCACTCAATAGGGTGGCTTTTAAGCTAGTTTCATAAATATAAATCCTATCCCCAATAGAAAGTTTGTTATATAAACAGTATTTTATTAATTTTTGTATAATTTGGTTCCTTTTACAGAGGGTGCAGCTTATTGCAATCACTTTGAGAGAGGGACTTTCTGATAACAGTAACTGTGATATAATAAATTAAAGCAATATAAATTCATTGTTATAAACAATTTCACATTAAAATTAACATGAAATTTATGTACTTGAAAATATTGAAATTTTTTTTCCTTTCATTTTAAAGTGTCTGAAACCAACTGATTTTGATAACTATTTGATAGCATTATAGAGCAGCTTCTATAGAATTCTGAATGAATTGACAGAAAAACTTAAATGTTACATCAATTGTTAAATAACTTGAAATTGGAAACGGGCTGACACGAGACTTTTCATATTTTACATTTTCTTACATGTAGAAGTTTGGTTATTGCAGGAAAGTGGGGAAAACATTGTAATATACTGAAGAGTATATATATATATATATATATATATATATATATATATATATATATATATATATATAAAAAAAAAAAAAAATGCTTACATCAGGATCCTTTGGTCCAAAGAATTGTTCTGAAGAAATGGATTTGGCATTACCAAATTTATCTTGAGCATTGGTAGAAGTATCAATTTCAAATGTTTTTCGGTTGCGACTTGGTCTAAAAGTAAGACAAATTGAAGGTACAGAAAACTGTTTTAGAAATATTGGTAATAGATTAAAATCAAAATGCATTTGGTAGTGAACAAGACTGTCTTTAATTTCCTCATATAAAATAAATTGAACAGATTATAGAAACTAAAGTGAATGTACAGAGAAGTGTGTGTGTGTATATATTTCTAATGCAGATATTCACATAGTAATTATTAACCAGTTTGAACAACAGATGCATTACAAAAAAAAAAAAAGTTCCAGGTTTGGCACTGATGAGGTATTTTGGATAACTTTAGAAAGAAATAGTGAAAATGGTAAAATCTTACTTGTCAGACTCATCAAAGCTGGGCATAGAGTCAGTAAAGCTTGTTTTGCTCTCAAATCTATCAACATCCCAAGATCCTGTTTTGTTGGAAAATCCCCATTTAGAACTGGAAGAACTGCTGTTAAACATAGAAAAACAGTTCATTAATAAAGTGAAAATTTTTCAATGGATTCTGTCTATAAATAGAGGAGGAAATATTAGAGACTTATCTATTCATATTAACTAAATCTAAAGAGGCTGTACTGGTGCAATGACATAATCACATAGGGAAAAAAAAAAAAAAAAAAGAAAGTGATGTACTGAACATAAGAATTCATAGAAAACTGATCAGAGTTAGTTACTGCACAAAAGTGTTTTATTATTTTGTTTTTCAAAATTTAGAAGATTACCTATAAAATAAAACCAGTGTTATACATATGAGAATTCGATTTATAAATTATACACCTTATTTTCATATATAAATTTAAAAAACTAGACCCCACCCGAGAAAAAAAAAAAAAAAAAAAAAAAAAAAAAAATGTCCCATTACATGTTTTGTCCTTTGAAAGGAATTTTTCATACTGAATGTTTTCATTGATGGAATGATATGTAGGAAGGAAAAAAAAAAAAAAAAAAGTTACAATTTTATCTAGAGAAAATGAAGATACAAAGATGCTGAACTTTAAATTTTTTATATCCAAGGCTTGAGCAAGACTTTTCACAGCCATTACATGCATTCCAAGAAGTGCTAATCTTATCAATTTTTTTAATACTTTGTTTTTATATAACAAAATATTTAATGTTTTAGCCACCTTATGGTAAATGTAAATTCTGTTCAAGTGGATTTTCTAATAAAGAATTAAGGAATTTTTATTAACAAAGTGTAAAACAGTTGTATTGAGAGGAATGTATACTTCACAAACTTCAATATGGAAATATTTATATATATATATATATATATATATATATATAAAAATAATGCAGAAACAAATCTTATTCATTTTGATAGAGTGGCAAAAACTTGTTAATCAGTTATTGAAAGTTCATTTTTGTGCTGACCAAAGCAGCTAGTCATGATTACAAACAAGTTCATTACTCTAGCAAACAGATTCTAAAATACAGCACACTCACGTTCATCATAATCACAAGTTTGAAATGGTTAAAAAATTATCTTGGATAAGCAAACCAATTCTAACACATCTACTCCATACATTTTATGTTTCATGCTTTAATACATAAATCTTAAACAGATTATATCTAACCCTATGAATATCTGATAAACCAGCATTTATTCCATCTTTAGATACTTGAGATTTAGTTTGCAGCATCAACATATTAGGACCATTTTGGAAGGTGATATAATTGAAACATAAAAAAAAAAAATACTTTATGAAGACTTGTGACTAGATTATTATCCAGTTTTGTTAGTGTCCCATCACAAGTAAAAGCCTGAATTTTGAATGTTTATTTATCCCATGTAACTGTATAAAGACAACAAGCCTAATCTCCACAATACTCACAAAGGATCTCAAAATCTGACCCATACTCACTAGCATTATTTGTATTAAGTACAATAAATGCCAAATGTTATCTTATAACAGAGAGGATATTTTTTGGAAGGATGGGGAAAAATTGGGCCTAGAACTAGCTGATGTAAGTAGAGGGGTAAACAGAGGCCCTGTCAGGCTAGACCCACCTTAATTTCTGCAAGATTAATCTGGTCCTGCCTTAACAAAAACCAAAAAACACTGCTATGATGATACTCTGATCAACATTTATTGTAAATCCATTATCTTAAAGCTAAAGTTATTTAGGCAAAATAATTTTTGAAAAATATTGAAATATGTAAAAGAAAATCTCTTTTGGTTAAAATAGCCAGAATTCAAATCAAAGTAAACAAATTTTAGTCATAGTTTCATCTGCAAAAGAAAGTGGTTTTAAAATTCTGAAACATTTATAGATATTTAAGCTTAGCTTGATATGAATTCAAATGGCAGGAGGAGGAGGTTTAAAAAACATTTAATTGAATATAATTTATTTTTCATTTACCATAATAGAACCTATCTGGCTAAAAGAAACAAAAAAAAAAAAAAAAAAAAAAATTTTTTCTCAGAATGAACATCATCCAATAGCATTTTGATGCCATTGGATGATGTAAGACCAGGCATATTTTATATATTTCAACTAAATTAAGTTTTTTAACATGTTGACTGCCAGGGGTCAATTATGAAATCTGATGTCACACATCAACTTTATGAATATCCAACTTAAGCAATAATTTTTTTTTGAGTCGATTTAAAGCTTCAACTGAAGTTTTATGGTTTTCCCACTAAAAGTATCACTGTAAATAAACTCATTGTTAGCACCTGTAGAAAAAATGTATCAGCAAATGCCAAGCATGAAAACTTGTGGTTAACAGTTATTATGCCAACTATTAGGTTGGTGCAAAAATAATGACGTTTTTGACGTTATTTTTAACGTCAAAAAATGCCATTATTTTTGCACCAACCTAAGTTAATGTAAGTTGATGTGTTCAAATTTCAGTTTTTTTTTTTTTTTTTTTTTAAATGTTCACTGTGGTGCCAACATATATAACCTGTGAGAAAAATCTGCATTTCCAAATATTCTACTTCTGAGATGATTAAGTCTTCTCTCTCAGTCTACAAGATAAAGTACTATTGAGATCTTTACATACAGAAATAGGGAAAGAGAAAAGCAGAGAAATATAATGGCAATTGAGTAGATTCCAGAAGAACTGACTTTTTTTTTAACAGCTATCAAATCCATAGCTGTGGGGAGTGAAAATGGAGTCATACTTTTCCAAGAGTATTTGCAGGTAAATTAATGTAATGAATTTAAGTGTGGAGAGAGAGGAAGAAAAGAAAAAAGAAGCAGATCCTTACCACTTAAAAATTTAGTATTGCATTGAAAATGTATATTAAAAAAAAAGAAAAAAAATCACAAATAAGCAACAGGGGCTAAAATTAAATAGAAGGAAATAATAAAGTTGAAAATAAGAGTGATAGAAAGATAAAGGACAGAAGAATCAGATCTTATGATTATAAGAGACTAAATTGTAAGGTAATGCGATATATTAGGTTGGTGCAAAAACAATGACGGTTTTTGACGCATTTTTTAACGTCAAAAACCGTCATTATTTTTGCACCAACCTAATAGCAAGTTCCCATGGTACTGGCTGTAATTTTAAGTTGTCTGAAACTACTTGCTTCAGAATTCCCTAAATTTAATGGTCAAAGAATGGAGATATTGTAAGGCTTTGAGAGTATCAAATACAGAATTATCTGTATAAATAATTTACATTTTTCTCAAGAAAAAAAAAAAAGGTGTGTTAGCATGGAGAGAGAAAGCATTCAAGCAGAATTACTTAAGATAAACTGATTTTTTTAAGAAACCATTTAAATTTTTTTATGAAATGTTATGGTCAAAGTTTAACTACCACACTCCAGTTAATTTTGGTTAATATTTCTAAAAGAATGCCAGTATTCTACAGCATTAAAATGAGACAATACTAAAGTGATAGTAGTACTGTCAGAAGTAGGTTTTTATTTTATCATGGAAGATCTATATACCAAACTAATAGTAGATAACAATAATAAAATTGGAGAGAAGGATGGGGAGAAAAAAACTTAAGGTTCTGTCTAGGAAAGGACTTCTCCAGTGTAATAATGGTTTTACCAATGGAGTCAATGAAACCATTATTAGCATGGAGAAATTCTAAGGACCGAGCACACACACACACACATATACATGTGGGGGGTGAAGAGAGGGAAGATATAACAAAAACACCAATTACAATTTTATATTTAGAAATACTGAAAATACAGGGATGCTTAGTTTTAAATTTTTGGTGTCTGATGTATGTATATGCATGGTCGGCTACATTATGTATTTTGTATCTTCCAATTCATTTTTAGATATTTCTACAAGAAATAAATTTAAAAATAAGGTTCTAATTTGATGCATATATTTTTACAGTAATGTCAGCCATTATTGGTGAGAGGAAGAAAGAAGTGGAAGATGCAAGTAATTGAAAATAAATTTCAATTTTTGCTAATATGTAAAGCATCAATTTTCAAAGTTTGGTAATTTATATAAACTTCCACCTTAATAAAAAGTTACTTTATTTCTTAAAATGGATAAATGAAAGCCAACTTCAAAAACTAGATGTTCTTTCCCAAAAGTCTTTTACATGATAAATGCATGCTTTGGAATTTACTCAGAAGTAAAAGCTATTTAGATAAGATCAAAGAGCATAAAAAAAAAAAAAAAAAAAAAAAAAAAAGAGAAGCCAAATAATATCAATGAATAGAGCCAGTGTTCCATATTCATAATTTTATTCAAATAATTGTCCCCCTAAGGGCCTTTTTCCTTTAAAAACTTTCACTCTTGTTATTGCCAATTTTTGAAATTAAGTTTCAAATACAAGTCTTATTAAACTCTGCATGACATGATTCAAATAGATGACATGAAAGCTCATTTTCATTTGTTAAAAAAAAAAAAAAAAAAAAAACTTAAATCAGGAAAATTTTCAATAAAAGGTCAATATAAACTAAAACGTAAAGAAACTGCTTTTTTCTATCATATACCCAAAATAGAAAAAATGACATTAACATTTAGAAAAATGAACTTGTTAAAACAAAAGCAAAATATATATTTCTTGTTAAATGAAATTCATCTATTAGGTATTAAAGAAATACTATAGTTGCTTATAAAGATAAAAACGAAAACAAAACTTTTCTATATCACTTTACTATTAAGAAATTAAAGCTAAAGTAATTTTAGTTAAATGAGCTGCATAATATTTGCTAAAAAAGCAAAGGGCAAGAAACTGACCAACACTTGAAAGATCTTTGGCTAAATGAATCTACATGTAAAATGATTATCAAAATTCAAGTCAAAGAAATTTATGTACTGGAATATCTAATTTTCCTCCAATATGAACAGATTACTGGGAAAAATTGGACATCACAAGGTTGCTTAAATTTAGCACAAGACTGAACTTGTAGGGTAAATTCATCATCAAAAGCTTACAAGAGGAGCATATTAATCTTACACCACAAAGTTCATGAATTTTTTTTTTTTTTTAAGCAGCTTTTAATCAGTTTAAAATCTGAAACTAAAATGATCATATGGGCAGATAATAAAATGTTTTATTAGATAAAATCTCAAATTTCCAACAAATATATGGGTCATATAGCATGTCATTTACTAAGCTGAGCCTGACAAGAATCTATGCGAGAGAGACAGTGAGCATCAAATTCATTACAATTGTAATAGCTTGCAAGACTGCCTAGCTAAATATTAGTCTTTAGTGAGATAGCAAAATTCCTTGTTTTATAAGCTCTAAATTTAAAATGCACATTTTAATTCTTAAATATTGAAAAGATAATTTTTATAAATTCTTGGTTATTCCCTGAACCAGTGAAAGAAAAAAAAAAAAAAAAAAAAAAAAAAAAAAAAAAATGGGGGAAATAATACATCAGCTATGCAATATTCTCATGCAGGACATTCAAAACAATACGTATTAAATTTCAAATTGGGTACAGGATTCTCCCCTACTCCCCACCCCAAAACACAGAGACTGGGTTGGAGGGGAGAAATTAAAAGAATTAAAAACAACAATAATAAAAAGTCAAAGTCCAGAATGTGAAGGATCTAGTTTTATTTATAGAATGTGACTATTGAAAGTGGACAGAGTTAGGTGAAAGTG
>OZ010588.1:83697144-83727794 GCA_963932145.1 Acanthosepion lycidas | reverse complement strand
ATATATATATATATATATATATATATAAAAAACACATATATGCACACCTTTGTTGATGTCTTGTTTACATGGATAAATCTTAAGTTTATCACTATTGTATACAGCAATGGCAAAATTATACTACCAAATGTAAATCAAAAATCCTTAATACCATATTATAAATGAGCAATTTGATTGATCAGTTTGACCCCACAATAGGATATTTCTGTATATGAAAAAATTGAGCATTATAGATGCATTTTAGTTTCTTGTAACATTAGAAACAAAAAAATAATTATTAGAAAAACAAAACAAAAAGCGGCAGCATCCAAGAAACTATGAAATCGTAATGAGAAACATTGAAGGTCAATGGCCAACTGCAGTGATTGGAGTGGATTAAAGGTTACACGCAGACATATATGTTACAGGACATAGTACCAGGTTACTATCATATTGAATATAAAATTGAGAGGCAACAGAAAAAAATGGTAATTAAGGTGATGGTGGTGGATGAGGTTGGGTTTGATGGTGATAAATAATAAGAAATTACTTTAAACTGGGAAATCTACCCAGCTTATCCAGTTCATCTTCAAAAAAGTCATGGCTGCTACGGCTAGGGGCATCAAATCGGTCAAGGGAAGTGCTGTTATTTGATTGCCCACTTGGAGCTTCCTGATCTATGACAGTCATGTCCGACAAAACAGAGTGACTGATACCACTGGAAAAATAAAAAATAAAAAATAATTATGCAGTAATCTATTCATGCTCTAATTTGTTAATCTTGGATAGTAATAAGTTTCATTAAATCATTGAAAATAATGTTACATCTTTAAAGTAAATTAAATTTAGTATTATTTGTAATATCTACAAGTACATATGTTGACATTCTGTGTGCTGGAGACATTTTATATGACACTTTACATCCAAATTCAAGATGTTTTATTTAAAAACGAACTTTTTTTTATTTTTTTTTTTCTTCAATTAAGCATCTTGAAATTACACTAAAATCATTGAAATATGGCAAAGCAATAAAAGTGACTTAACCTTTATAAGGAAAAAGAAAAATTAAAATGCATTCATGAGAAAAAGAAAAATTCTATTGCAATTACAAAATCTTGTTTATACCAAAGACATTATTGGAGACTCAGATTTTTCGTCAATCTGCAAGCTCCTACTTAAAAATGAACAAAGAATAATAACTGGACAATATTTTCAATTATTTTATTTATTTTTAAATTATGCTCAATCAATAGTGTGACTAAATAAAAGACAGCAGGCATAAGTTGCAAACTCACCGATGTCCTGACAGACCCATTCCCAATCGTTCAAGCTGTTCAGCTTTCTTTGGGTCTGTGATTTTCAACTTATCTTCTTTTTTCTTCCTTTCTAAACTGAGGTCTTGATAAGCAAGTCGCATACTGGCCCTAAAAAAAAAAAAAAAAAAAAAAAAAAAAAAGCAATCAAAGAATGATACAAACTTACAATATCAAAACAGCTTTTATAACATGTCCAGCTCTTTAATCAATTGTTTTGCCAAAATGTCTTATCTCCTGGATTTATCATATTTAATCCAAAAATCATCTAGAAAATACTACCAATGATGATGGACTATATGTTGATACTTCTAATTCATAGGCTTCAACCAGTAAAGTTCAATACAAACTGTCTCAGGTGAATCAACAAAATTTACTAATACTATACACAAATTAAAAACAAGGCAGAGAATATATCAGAAGAAAAAGCTATTAAGACAGTTACAAATACAGTGAGCCCCCACCTATTCGAGTTTCAGCATTTGTGGAAACCCCGAATATTCGCATGTTTTTCTGAAGAATACATGTACAAATTATTTGCTAAGGACTCCCTCAATTCAGGTATTTTTTTTTCTCAATAGAACATATTTAAAATATACAACAGTCCATTTTTATGGTAAAAATTGGCAGAATTGTACATCTTATAGGTACTTATAAGCACTTTTAGGTGGGAGGTTACAAGTATTTGTGGATTCTAACTAGTTGCAGCCAATTCTCGTCCCTAACCCCTGCAAATATGGGGGACTCACTGTACTGAGTAAACATTAGTTTAGAAGCCTCAATATCTCGCAGGTTTTATAAGACCCATGAGAGACTTTGAGTTACCATTTTTGAGGAAGGAGGAGGAAAGAATAGAGTTTTATATGTCATTAATTATATAAATAAAATTTGGTTTTGTTTTATTACACTTTGTTCAAACAGCTAAGGTATATATGAATGAAAAAAAAGAAAATTCCTCAAACATTTGGTGAGAAGAAAGTATAAAAAAAGATTGTTTTGAATCATGCATGCTTCAAGTAATTAAAGCTCTGCTTATGCAGCAAAGAACTTTGCATAAACACTTAACTTATTCAGCATTTTTTCACTATGACTTAATCATTAAATACAACTGGTGGTGTACATTAAAAGTCTTGCAAATTAACCTTCAGGAAAAGAGGAAACTTTGCCAAGCAAAAAACTTTTGTCTGCCAACCCAACCAATTATAACTGCCAAATGATATCCTTTTACAATGTTGTCATATTCAGCTATGTCAACTATAAATGACTGACTTGAACAAAAAAAACAAAACAAAAAAACACCTGTAGGATACAGTAAACAGGAAAAATAAATCACTCACATTTGTTTCCCTTCATCTTGAGATTTCACATAATTCACACGATGCAATGCTTCCAGGTCTTCTCTTTCCTTGTCCAACTGTTGAGCCCTTGACTCAATTTCATTGAAGTTCGTCTTTACCCGTTGAGCACCAAGACCTTTCTAGAATTTAGAAGAGGAAAATATAAAGAAATGCTAAATCTTTTTCCATTCAGGACATGGGTGATCATAGCTCTCCACAATTTCCTGTCCTTTGGAGCTCTTAGTAAATTTTCCAAGCCCACTTTCCTCGGTATTTGTCCTAGAAATTTCAACTGTCTCTTTCTGATAAATATAAGTGTTCTTTTTGTTTCCATGGTATTCTCAGCATCCTTGTGTAGAATCACATTTCTGTTGCTTCAAGTCTCTTTTTCATTTGTTTAGCATTCACTGCCATATAGGAGGACTGGTTACATTACAGGTAAATACTCCTTTCTTTGTTTCTAAGAAGATTTTCCTGTTTCTTAATACTTTGCTTAGCTTTTGGAAGGCAACTTTCACTATCTCAATGCACCTTTGGATTTCAGTGTCAGATTGTCAGTCTTCTGTTAAAACACTTCATAAATATTTAAATTTTTGTACTTTTTCAATTTTGGTATCTCCAATTTGTAATTTGCATGTTGAGCTCTTATACATTTTTTCTTACCATTGAGATTTAGTCCTTTCTCACTTTACTACCTTCTTTAGGAATTCCTGTAGTTTCTTTTCAGTGTCTGCTATCAGTGTCATCTGAATATCTAGTGTTAAGATTGTGGATACCAATAATGAATCCTGTTAGGAATTCAAATTCTCTTAGAATCACCTTACTGTAAAGGTTGAATAAGTCCAGTGAGAAGACATCTTTCTCTTACACCCTTTTCTATTTTTGTATTTTTACTCAATTCATCTTCTATCCACATTCAGTATAAGTTCTGAATTTTTCTAATAACTTTACCAAATATAACAAGCTTACCTAGCAGTTCCAACAGTTGTTTGTCAAACATGTTTGTATAATTTATAAAAACAGTTATACATACTTTTGCATTGCTCTTATTCAAAAACGTAAATAGCACATCCCTTTTTCCAGTGCCTTTAATGAAACTGCATGCCCTATTCATCAGAATTCAGGTAAGTTTTGTGGTTTATTAGTCTGATTGTCCAATAGAGTTCACATTCATTTGCACCTGGTTTCTTAAGCAGTGCTATGAGAATGGATCTATTTAGGTGTTCCTAGATATCACCATAGTGGTGACAAAGAAATTAAGCAAAGTAAAACAGATTATATATATATATATATATAAAACCCTACCGGGCTAATTTCATTCTTGATAGGGTCTAAGTGAGTTACCGATTTAAAAACTCTTCAGAGGAAAAGATAGATCTGTGTCCCTTCAGAACGTGGGAGATCATAGCTCTCCACAACTTCCTATCTTTTGAAGTCCCCAGCAATGCTTTCTCCATTATTACACCATCTTTGTGGTAATTGTTTCTCTATTGCACATCGATAGTATGGATGCATATACATACATACATAGTCATTTATATTCACATAAATTGGGAAAAAATTCACTAGTTATTAATAATGTTATGAAGCTTTTATTGTTTATCATGACAGATGCATGATATTGAATACCTAATTATTATACACCGATTTGTTTGGATTAGGGTTCTCAGAGTTATGTTTTGACTATTGTACCTTCCAGCCTTTGTGGGGAGGGGAGGCATTGTAGTTGGTAACTTTCCAGAATTTCAGACAGGACCCATTATGAAATGATCTTTGAGAAAGGAAGAACATTAGACACGAGACAAAAAAAAAAAAATTCAACTGCATTAGAGATATAGTTTGAGTAGACTTTTTTTTTAATTACACCCCCCCATACTGTATTTTTAATGCTGGAAAGATTTGTTATCTAAGCTCTATTAAGTAGCAACATATTCAACATATTTGGGTCATGAAACAGAGCAATGAAAGTTACTTAAGTAATCAGAGAAATCTATTATAATAAACTCTTACAAAAGATAATTCTGATTATTAACAGCCTTTTTAGCATGTGATCAGCCTAGAGATTAAGAATCTATGTAATCAATTTCAGGTTATATGCAACAAAAGTTGATGTGTAGAGATAACTCACCCCTTTCTTGGCAGCTCCAGGCCTCTTAGAACCAAGTATTGACTTTCTAGGTTCATTTTGGACTTGTGTTGGTGATATACTCAATGCAGCTTCTACACTAGGACCTACATTAGGATCTATACATAAAAGTAAAGAAAAAGAAAGAATTAAAACCATTCAAAACATGAAAGGTGTAAGAATGGAAAGAAAAGGAGGAGGGAAAGAAGGTTCTTACCAGCTGTTTGTAATGAGGATACATTCTGGGTGTTGCCATTATTAATTGGCTGGGGCTCTGAATAAAGCTTGGCACTGTCTGACAAGCCATTTGTGGTGGCAGTGGAGGAGTTGTCATTGGTATCAAAATTTTCAGAATGTTCTTCAAAGAAATCAACCTCTTTGACCTGACCTGTTGCTTCTGTGGTGGCATTAATGTCCAAATGAAGCTGCAAGGATAGTTATAAAAATAGAGATATACAATTCAATCAAAATAATAAAAGTAGATTTGAATAGAGTGCTAAAATTATAAAGCCATGTATAAATGGATAGAAAGATTATTTAGATTTCTTTTTATAGTTACATTTTTCCTGCTTTAATAGTATAGTTGGAGATTTTTGTTTTCACCTTTGATTTATTAGATAAACTGTTTACAATTTTAGTGAAGAAGTTCCCACATTTGGAATATAGATTGGAGTCTTGATAAATAAATGATAAAAGAATTAAATTTTTGTTTAAGATTATAAAATTCAGTTCACAAATTAGTACAGCTGTTTTTACAGCTATTTTATTGTGATGTAATCTGGTCTTCCACAAGAAGAGTTAATTTTTGAAAGATTAATTGAAAACTGAAAAGCTAGTAAAGAAAATCAACTGTTTAAAAATCATTACATGACAAAACAGAAATTTATGTATGTAAATTACATATTAAAATTGGATTGAAATCTTAATTCCACTGCAATAAATATTTTTAAATAGGCAAAACTATAGAATTGACCTTTCACTATTTAAAAAAAAAAAAAAAAAAAAAAAAAAATCAATTTTAAGACTTTTCACCATTAAAAATTTTACAGCAAGATAAAGTGTATATATGCACACAGTAAATTTGATATAAAAGGTAAAATGGTTAGCAGCCTTACTTTGGTTCCATGAAGCTTCATCACAGAATGTGCTTGAGAAAGAAGTTTTTCTCGGTAGAGACTGGCTGCCCGACTATGGTATTTCTGCTGAGCATCATTTGTTGTGCAGCCATGTTGACGGAAAAAGGATAACTAGATAAAAGAGAGTTAAATAAGTTGAAAAACACAAATGATAAAATAAAAAAAAAAATTGTTTTACTACTCAAGGTGAGTAATAAACTTGGATACAAGTGTCAAAGTACCAGTCAGTTCCCTTCCATAAAGCAGCAAAGGAAAGCATTCCTGTAGTTAACCAGAAGGTTAACATTATAAATACAATTAAAAAATAATGAAAATCAATAAAAATGTTCTCATTTTATGTACATGGCTAAATCCATTCTGCATGTTTAATCTTCTTACAAAAATGCAATAAACTAGAGTTCACACTTGCTGTTTGAAATCCTTACAAGCATGACTTTTTTTTTTTTTTTTTTTTTTTTAAAATCACAGCCGTTTTTATTTTTAACTTCCCAGGTGAGAGATAAACTTACTGCATTTCCATTTCCTCCAACTTGCATAGCTCGAAGTTGTAGCCATGTCCAATTGGTGTCCAATTGGGTTGAGCGAATGAAAGTTACATGTACCCCAAGGGACCTGTGCACTGCTGAACAGTCAATGCAGAGAAACACTCCATAAGTGACACTGGCCCAAGTAGGATTGTTACTACCACAATCAAAGCATTGCTGAAAGAAAAAAATAAAATAAAATAAGGTAAACCAGCATAACTTTGTCAGAAATTTAAAAACTGAAAATTCTAAAAGACAAGTTCCATCAGTTGAATTATTTACAATAAACCCCTTACAATTTCCCCCTTTAATTTTTCATTATTAAATTTTCAAAAATGTCAATAACTTCAATACAAATTACCTTTGAAGATAACAGGAAATAAAATTCAGAGACAATAACATTATTCTGACCGAGATAGGGATAGCTCATGACAGAGTAGTCTATTATGATTCCAAGAAAAAGACACCAGAAACAACTTGGAGTATCAGAGGCAGCCTGTGACCAGAAGTCACACCAAAAAGTGATACAAGCAATTTCAATAGATTTCATTAACATAGTTTTTAGAAGTTAAAGGAAAAAAGGGAGAGCAATTTTCACGTACCAAGTAATGAATTGGAGAAAGAAAAGCGTTTTCATTTTTTTTTTTTTAATAGGAAAATGAACTGTAAACATTATAGAGTCAAGAAATGGCATGATAGGTTTCTTTTGCAAGTGCATTCATATTTTTACCAGATTAGAAAGAGAGGTCGATTTATAATTGTGTATAATGTTCTTAGTTAAACCTCAAAATTGTGAGTGTGGCAATGTGACAAAGTTTTGTTTTTTTAAATAAGAAAAACTAACCAACAAAATTTTACAGATCACAACAGATATTAGGGAGATGTGATTAAATATACAATATAATATATATATAATTTATTCAGTATTATTATTGTTGTTTAGATAATAAGCATTATAACATAGCATAAATAGTTATATTGTGGAAAAAGAAATTTGACAATATATGCATTTATTTTTTTTTTTTTTTTTTTTATGTATTTATGGTTATTTTCAAATTTTTAGCTAAAACAACATTCTTGTAAATAAAGTTATGGATAATATACATTAATTACTAAATTTTTTAATTAATAACGATTTGTGCTCATTTGTTGACATTAATAGCTGTCTGCTGATGTGATAAAATTTTTTTTTTGAATAATGCAATAATAAAAATTTAAATTCCTCTCTGATAGATGTGAGCTGTTAATCCAGAATTTAAAATAAGGCAATTTCAAAGTTTATTTTTTAATCAATTCACCCCAAGCAAGGCAATAATGCCACTAAGATGTAAGGGGTTAATGGGAATGAAAGAGAATTAGAAAACTTTAGACAGAACCAGAAACACAATCTTAAACAGGAAACAAGGGATAAACTTATGTACAAAAGAGTCGGGAGGAGTGTGAACCAGACATTCTTGTTTTAGTTGGTTGTGTTGGCAATTTTGGATATTTAATAAGCAAATAATTTGATAATTAGTGATTCTTACAAGGGAAACTCAAAGTTGGAGAAAATGTATACATTTGTTGGCAAAAATAACCAAATTTGACCTCCAGAAAGTCAGTAGTTGAAAAGTTAATGACCGACTACCTGATATTTGTTTTGTTAACCTTTTATATCTGATCAATCTCACCAAACAATTTTTGATGATTAGAAGCATTTAAGTTTGTTCCAAGTTCTAATTTATACTAATTTTTGTTGGAATTTTTTAGATGAGGAATTATATGCTTTTTTTTTCTTTTAAAAATCTGAAACACCATGCTCATCTTTGTTAACATTGACAATTGTATTTTCAGGCCTTCTTCATTATACACAGACACAATCTAATCATCACTGATAATTTTGTTTGACCTCAGTTTTTCTAAGTTGCAATCTACATTTAGAATTTTAGAAACCAAAATGTTATTGTTTATTCACTAATATCATTGCCTCCAAATGCAGAATTTATATTTGATTAATGTTCATTATAGTTAAGTTTGAATTCATGAAAATATAAAACAATCAGGAGCTGAAAGACAAGAAAATTATTTTCAAAAAGGTTTTACTTTCAAGCTTGACAGCCTATTAATTAATCTATACACAATTTGTTGTGCCATTAGACTTATGTTTCTAAATAGAGGAATTATTACTGAAAACATTAAAACGAATAGAGAGAATGGTTCTTTCCTGCACATTTTTTGGGTCATAACAGATGAATCAAGTTCAACTATATAGTGATTGTTAGCATGATTATAAGAGAAAGAAAAGGTGTTTTGACACCTGGTGAGGGAAATAAGTCAGCCAGCTGGTGTGAGAAGAAATTTAGATTTTTATATAAGGTAGGTCATGAAATACATTAATGACTAATTACCAAAGGTGGGAAATGGAGGTTCATAAGAGGAATTTTGTTTCAATTCAAACAGAAAGGTCAATACTTAAAACAGTTAATTTCAAAGTTCAAATAATGTTTAAAGAAAGTTACACCAAGATAAATCAGAAGTAGCAAAAGTTGGTAGTAGTTTAGTCAGAATTGTTGTGCTTTCAAAAAATATACAGATAAAATTTGATATAATTGCATAAGCAAAATAGAAAGTTCTAAAATATCTAACTTGTTCTCCAAAACTGCTTTTCAAAATAGTGATCATCGAATGCCAAGTTTTAAAATCAAAAGCAATGTGCCTTTAATGTGCTTACCTGGCATTAATAATAAAGCTAACAAAAAGAGCTATAAAAATAACCAAAACATTTTAACAGCAGATACAAACTTTAAGCAATACAATTAATGTGTGGATATGTCTAAATGAAATTAGACACTTCATATTTTTTCTTTAAAACAAAAAAGTGAGAAAGCCAATGAAACTTAAGCAGAGCAAAAAAAAAAAAAAAAAAAAAATATATATATATAGAGATCTTAGATACCAAAATGCAGACACACACACAAGGGAGAGACAATATTTAAATTTAGTCTAAGGACTTGTAATTATTTGATATTCCTGGAGCTTGAACTATCAACTCTTGGGTGGACCTGTGTAAGATTGGATGTTTTCAGATATTTCTTAATGGCAAACGTATTCCAAGTTCTTGGACAAGACCTTTTTGATTTGGTATATGTCACAACCTAAATGTTCTGGTAGCGTAATGGCTATCAGTGTGGAAAGTGAAATTGGTATGGAGAGTTCAAATACTGGCAATGTTTTACTATGTACTTCAAAAAGACATGAAACCATCTCTAATCAAATTAAAAGAAAAACTGAAGAAATTAAGGTAGACATACTTCTTTAGCAACCAATCACCTAGAGGAACAAACCCCTACTACACGAGGCATATGCAACCCTTGTATGTACCAGATACTGAAACGCTAAAAGTGTGTTTGGGCAGAAACATGGCCAATTTTAGTTCAGTTATTAGGCTGGTTCTCTTAATCACCAACATGAGACTAGATCAATTACCAATGTAGCATCAACTTTTCAACCAGCTAAAAAGAAAAAAGAAAATGAAAATTCCTGTAAAATTTCATTACTCATTGAAAGATTTAAGATAAAAGTAAGTGTCCATCTTATTCACAAAAGCAATTAAAATTTCCTTGTATTTCAGTGAGTTTGGTGCAGTAAAAAGAGAATTAGCGATTTCAATAAATCAGCCAACCCCAGAAGAAAAATCACAAGTGATAGACAAGGAAAGAATTCTTTAATATTAAAAAAAATTCTAAAATAAATTTACCTTTTATAAAATTTTCTCAAGTGAATACAAAAATAAAGATGCCCATTTTTGTAGAATGGCAAATAAAAATGGAAAACAGTAAATGACTAAGCAGCAGAGAAACATGAAATGAAAAAAAAAAAAAAAAAAAAAAAAAAAATTTGTGGGGGGGGGGGCAGTGTTCCCAAAGCTGAGACTGTGACAAGCACCAGAAAAAAAATGAAAAACTTTATATACTCTATTTGAAAAGGTTTTTGAACCTAAAAGACAGGCAGATAGAAGGAAATAGATGCAATGAATAAAATGTTATCCAAGTGTACAAGTTTTAGTATTTTTTGTTTCTGCTTCCTGGAGTTGAAATTTATAAACCCCCTAAAACTTTGTAGAAAAGACAAAAAGACAGATGATTGGGTATAGTACTCTAATTAAGCCTAAGTTTATTAAATCCTGTAACAGATTAAAAATTATGAATATAAGATTATTGCCTCTAGGACAGTCTTGTTCACATATCCAATTGTTATTGCAGTAAGTAGAAAGGGGGTAAATTGGACATTTGTTTTCAAACTCAGTTTATGCCCACACAATGTTAATAACTTAGTTGACTAATAGGCTATAATAGGAACTAGAACTGTGTGTCATCATAGCTCAACTAATTATCTTAATAGCTTTTTTTTTTTAAATTCTTAATATGTGATAACAGTGAGAGACCTAACCCTACACCCCCCCCAAAAAGGACGATATCGAAGGTTTAAAAATGCATTTTATTAAGAAGAAAAAAAAAAAAAAAAATACTTTCTGAAACTATTTGTAGAAGATTAACTGATTTAATGTTTAATTTGAATTAAAGCAAATATTAATTTTAGTTTAAAATATTACAGAAAAGCATTTTTTCTTAACATGGAGGTGAGAGTTTTATGAGGTGTTGATAGATTTATGGACAGCAGAAAGTTTGACATTTTTAAGTAAAGGGCACTTAGATGTAAGAAATTTGAAGAATACAAAGTGAACATCTTTAGATAATTTATCCAGGAATCTTAAAAATTTAGGCAAATAGTCTTATTAAAGATATTCGTTGAGGAAATGTGAGAAAATTACCAATAATTTTAAATTTACCATAGTTAACGATCTCATTTTCTGATGTCATGTAGGGACATTCGTATTTACAAAAATTACATTTATGCACACTCACACAAAAAAAGTTCAAAATTCTTTTAAAAATATAAAAATATCTTGCCAATGAATCTTAGTATGCCTTTCCATTTAAGATTAATAAATATGGTTTTTACTTAATAACAATAATCATCTAATTGCTACAAATTAATACAGAATTTTAAGAGTGTAAAAAAAAAGAAAATCATTTTTCATAGCATATCTTATTCATAAAAGCAATTAGAAGTTTTTCTATTATTTTTATTGCATTTTTCTATTTTACAATCTAGACCAGATTTCCATAACTGCAAGCCTTCAGTCTTGTTTGGAAAAAAACTTCCAAAAAAAACTCCCAAATTTCCCATGCTAATTTACTGTTGACAACAGAAAAATATTTAACCAAAATTTTGAAGACTCTAAAAATAATTAAAAAAAAAATATAATTAAAATTGTTTTTATTAAGTCTGAGGCATTTTTTTTTAGCAAATCTTTGGGAGGTACCTACATATAGTGATCATTTAGCACAAAATTTCCTTTATCATAAACTAAGAACTTGTTGCTACTTATTTTGAACAATATATTTTTGCCTATAGTGCTATTAATTTAATCCAAAGTTCAAATAATTTACAGTAGGCTTTTATTTGAATTACAAAAAAGCTTAGCTTCTAAATTGTTTCAAGCTGGAGAATGGAGGGGAAAAAAAAAAAAAAAAAAGAAAAAGAAAAAGCATGCAAGTATAAAACTAATTTCAAGAAGCAAAAACTAATTAAAACAAGATGAACAGAAATAACATGCAAAAACTGAAAAATAATGATTATATGTAATTCTTCCAAGTTTTTGCATTTAAAAGTAACAGAAAACTAATAATGAGCATCAGAGAATTTTCTAAATATATGACAGACCAATCCTTCTAAAGGAGTTTGTTTATAAACTAAAAGGAGTAGGTGGCAGATTTTAGAAGAATGCAAATGAACTATAGTAAATATATCTACAAGAAACTCCACAATTTCAATTATTTGTTCCCATGGAAAGACAGCTGTTTCCAATGAGAAATTAGATATATATTGAAGGAAAAGATCTTGTACAAATAAAAAAAAAAAAAATAAAAAAAAAAAAAAAGAAATTTTATTCTATTGAATACAGCATGTTTTTAATAGTTCTTCAACCACAAACAACCAGTAGATATGACAAAAAAAAAAAAAAAAAAAAAAAAAAATTGTTTGATATCACAAATGTAAATAGAAAGAGAATATTTGCTAAAGACCCAAAAACAGAGGACCAAATGAGCACGTTTGGGTAAATATCAAAAAGAGAAATGTCTAAGGTGAGAGAGAGGATAAAAAAAGAAGACATGAAAACTCATCTGTAAATTTTAGTTGATGACTGGATTAATAGTCAGCCAATATAACTTGGAAGACAAAAATGGAGAGGTAGAGTAAAATTTTGGACTAGTATTTTCAGTCCTTCAAAATTGATGGCAACAGTGCAGGAAAGTATTGTAAGTTCTTGTACAAAATATTTTTATTTTAAGTATATTCCACAACCAAGAAATTTTAAGCTAAAGAGTACATTAAGGCAACAAAATATTCCTCAGATTTTGCAAAGCTGACTATTAACCACTAGGTATAAAAAAAAAAAAAAAAAAAAAAAACTACATTAAAAAGATATATATATATATATAAATGGAAAACACTATTCAGCTTATCTTAATATGTAAAATAATTTATTTAGGTATATAGGATACTGTGTTAATCAAGTTTGTTTCTATGCCTTATATATTTTGGATTTATTTATAAATAAAAATTCATGTTGCCTTTAGTTGGTTTACATAAAAGCTGATACCTACAAGTTAATATTTTAATAAGGATATATATCAGAAGCTGCAATTCACATGATATATTGCTCATATAAATATAAAAGTTTTTATCAACATTAGTTGATTAGTACCAATTTTATTGTGAAATTGGGTATGCAAATAGGTTTCAAAGAAAGCTGATAAGAATCAAACTGGTTTTAACAAGAGGACAAACATTAAAAGAAAAAAAAAAAAAAAAAAGACTAAGCTGTTATTTACAGTAATCAAACAGATCTCAATGATTTCATCCCTCTTGCATTATTTTATTTTTAAATGCATCCAATTAGAAACACCCAGTTAACATGCAAGCAAGCAAAACAACATTACAGTCAGATCAGAATAGATAACCAGTTAATTTCACATAATGAAATGTCTTTTAGGAATAGTCAAGCTAAAAGATTTGAGAGAGAGAGAGAGAGAAGCGCATATTTTCTTTTTGTCATGTGCAAAACCAAATAAATGCAGATGTACAATTTTTTTTTGTTTTTTTATAAGCTTGTCCCTGCTGGTTAGAAACTGTATTGAAAGTCAAGATTTGAACTAAAAATTCCTCTTTCAGGCATAATGTTAAATTTACATCAAATCTGTTCCCTCACATTTAAGAAATCAAAAGGAAGTTTGGGAATATATTTGACACCACAGCAAAATTCTGAAAATAAAGAATTCTTATCTATTGAATAAACAAGAACAAAAGTTTTTTTTTTTTATAAACCATGTTACCATTATAAGCAAGCCATTTTAATTAAAAAAAAAAAGGGGGGGGGCTGTTTTTATATATATATATATATATATATATATATATATATATATATATATACATCTATCCAGACAGGCTCCTGACTAGGACCCACAAGGAAAGCGAGTCAACCAAAACAGACTTGGTGCAGAAGTGTTGAGAGACATGAAAGCAGTTGGCATGACATGGGCTGAGCTGAAGAGGATCACCCAAATGGCTAGGGACATGTTAGGTCAGATGGGTGATCAGTCTATTAAAACATTTCAAAAAATAATGTATTAAACCTATTGTTGTTTTAACACTATACAACACCCAATAAAAGACCCAAGAGCCAGTCATGGTAAAGGGTTACCAATTGATGTTTTATGGAGGAGGTAAGAAATGCAGATTGTGAGGATATGTAGGATAGCTAACAGTTGACCCCCAATTTGAAGTCATTAAGATTGTAGCGATCAGGGAAGTATCCTCTCAGGAGTCTGTTTCACAAAGCAGTGGCTCTTAGGAAGATGTCCTAATGGAACTTCCTTTTTATCAATGAAATAGAAAGGAAATTAAGATGATTCTACCCTGTGTATATGACATGGCTGGTTTTAGCTGTAAAGGTCCAAACTGGTAGAACTAAAGAATGTAGCTTGTCAAAATATTTTTGATGGATATAATGAGAGTAGCAAGAAGCTTGTGACATGTTGTCTATGGGAAAGGGGTTGTAGGGTGAAAGATATTTCCTTATCCACAAGGCTGCATAGATGCTTTTGAACTGTGAAAGTTAGAAAGAGAGGATTAGGCAGCTTCAACCTAGATATGGCAATACTCCTGTTTTGGTCTGTTTAGACACTTGTAAAGATAGAGCACAGTATAAAGGACTCGACATTTTTCCAGTAGCTTTAGTGATGGATCGTATAGGAGTTCCACTTGATTAAAAGTTATTAGTTTGGTTTTTGGTGTATTGAAGATTATAAACTAGTTTTCCCCACCCATTGGGCCATTAAAGCTATATCAGAAGAGAAATAAGTGGTCAGGCTCTGGTCATCTTGATTTTTAGAGTTGTAGCCATAAATTGTGGTATCATCTACATACATTTACTAATCATCTGAGAATGTTCTCAGACAGATCAATTAATATAAATGCAGAAAGAGAGTAGGCCTGAGGAGGGGAAAACTGGAAAATTACTGAAAGTGATTACATCTGGAACATCATTAGAATAAGATTTTATAGAAAGAGAACAGCTCATGTTACATCAAGATGACAAATTGTGTTCATTAAAGGAAACATTTTTCCCTGTCCTGAAGCCCATTAATAGTCATTATGAATATTTATTTGATCTCAAAAGTTAAAATAGAAATTGTATCACTAAATAAATAAAACCAAGAAAAAATTCTTACTGTACATAAAAATTCCCAAAGTGAAAACTATCTAAAAGAAATTCTGAATATAAAAACTGAAAATTTGTCACTTGTCAGGAGTAGGTTTTGCATACTACAAGTGTATGCATGCATTTCCCACCCCCAACCTATCAACAGATGGTTAAATTCTCCTCTCCACCCCCAAAGCAGTATATGCTTTCAGGTCAGCCACTGTATTATTTGCCTCACCAATGTCAACGCTTGCTGTTGAGGTATTGAAACAACACATCATCCACAGATCATTTCACATTGTTGTTGTTTTATTTATTTATTTTTTTTTTTTTGACTAACATTTATTCAATAAGCTCAACCTTCAATGTTTATAGCCCTCTGATAAAGCAACAGACCAGAAAACTTGAAATACAAGTCTCTTTTAACAAATTTCTTAGAGGCTAGGTTCTAATACAGATAACCAGCTCAGGTAACCATTTTAATATAAAGGAGAAAATGTTTGGCTGCATGATTTTTATGGGCCAACACAAAGCAAACAGACTTATTGCAAGAATATAAACATTCATTCACCTGATCATTTGCTATATATATATATATATATATAATTAATGAGTGGATGGGGAAAAAAACCCACTAATTATTCAGTTTTGTATAAGAAAATATAGAACATTAGGAATTGTTACAAAGTTTCAAATTAATTACTAATAAGATGAAGATAAATTTAATTGATAACATCATAGCATTGTAACGAGTTCCCAAATGGCATGCAGAGGAAAGGAAAAATCAAAAGCAAATGCCTGCTAATAAGCAACAATAATCAACTTGTTCAAAAACAGAAAAGTAACATGGTCTTCCCCTCCCTTCTATCTTTATTAAATTTTCTTGTTTATATCCTTCTTCCCCACAATTGTTGTTGACAGTTTGTATACTGTGCTGATCATATGAGCAATGATATTTCATGTTTTCCCCCACACTTCTTGCAAGACAATCTGTCACTTTTACACAAAGATAAATAGGTTGGGAAAGCACTGATAGTAGAGGTTGCAAATATCATTTAAGTAAACTCAGCCTAGGGCTACATAAATAGTTTCTGGTTGGTATAGAAATTATCCACTTTGTCACAAGGTGGGGAAATGTGACAAAACTAAATTTCATTTGAGCAGTGCCATAAATTTCCTAGTTCTTTGTCTTCTGGCATACCACAAGCTTCAAGGATGACCAACTCTACCACTAGTGCAATGGTAAAGAGAAAATGGGAAAATCATTTCCTCTGCAAGTAGATGACTTAAATGAAAGAGACAAATTCAAGGTGTTGCTATATATATATATATATATATATATATATATATATATATATATATATAAAGCATGGGCATGCTTTCAACATTACATTTCCAAAAATAAGGTGGAACATCTGCCCAGACAGGCATTCGGATGCAAAATTCTGGAGTCAGTCAATCAGATAGATCCTTTGAAACTTGATTTTTTTTTTTTTTTTTTTTTTTTAAATTCTATATTTGAAAAGGGAAAAAAGATTTTTTTTTTATATTCACAGATTTATAACAATCTAGTTAGATCATTCTTGTGCTGGCTAACAAAATAGTACAACCCCCCCCCAAGAAAAAACAATTTAAAAAAATTTTGGCTTCACCCATGTAGAAATTTGGGAGCAAAGTATGCACATTGGGTTTTTTGACAATTCAAAAACTAAGACATCTGAATAAAAATTTTAAACTCTAAAGAATTTGTAAGAGGGAACCAAATTTCACTTTAGATTTTAAACTAAAGCCAATAAAGTTAGCGTAATTAAAATGGAGAGTATATCATGTATTAAGGATGAGTTTTGTATTAGCAGTATCTTTTAATGCAGTATTCTGCATGATACATATATCTTATTGCATCACTCCCCACCATAGCCTATATAATTTTTTTTATGTTTCAAGCTCAAAGGTTTTTTTTGGGTTTTTTTTATAAATCAATAATCTCCACTCACTCATTTAAGGAAAAAAAAGAAAAAGAAAAAAAGAAGTCAATTAGTGACTATTTTCCATCTCAACTGTCAACTGAAAGTCATTTCTGAAAAACTCAACCACAAATAACCATCAACTAGCAAGATGCTGGTTAGCATATGGTTATTTACAAGCTGCAGAAAAATACTCAAATATTCATGATTTTTTAATCATGAACTTAAAATCATTTGGGTACACATTCCAACCAGTTTGTCATGTTTGCACATGAAGAGAAAGTAACTACAAATTCATAGTAAAGACAAAGATTTCCTAAAATCTATCACTCATACAATATAAGACAATAGAATTGTAGCCAGGTTAGTGACATTCCATTCTCAAACAGGTAACAATCAAATCATGCTTCTTTAATTATGTCCAAATGATTGGTAAAGGACATTCTTAAGGCTTTATCTCATCAACCCAACTGAATAGAATTTACTAGCTTCAATGCCATAAACTATTAGGCAGCAGAATTCTGTCCACAGTTACATCTTAAAATAAAACTAAAGTGTTTGCCTAAGAAAAAGTAAAATTTGTTTATAGAAACATTATGTCATGATGTGAATGAACGACTTTCCAGCCTAAAACATGATTCATATCCTAAAAAAAAAAAAAAAAACAACAAAAAAACAAACCTTCATATCAAGGGCATTTTGAGGTTAGGGGATATTACTGATACCCGACTTGACACTCAACAAACTGCATATTGATTGAGCCCAAAACATCGGTCTCCTATCCATAATGCCTGTTCATCGAAGTGAGTCTTATAAACCGGTAAATACAACATAATTTTATTTTTATCATCTTATTCCTGTTGTAGAACAAAAATATATTTATTTTAGGAAGAAAACGGGTTAAATATCAAAGTAAGGTTTGACTTCATTTTTTTTTTTTTTTTTTAGGGATCACTAATAAGAAAACCATTTGTTTTTCCAATTTACTAATTCAAGTACTTAAAAAAACAATGGTGAAAGATGAGACAAATTTTTAAAACTACTCTCTAAACACTTCAGCTAAAAAAAAAAAAAAAAAAAAAAAAATGAAATAATACGAATGATTCGTAAGAAACATCGGTATAATTTTTTCAACGTCTACACAAGGATCAATTGCTGATGATAAATGTAATTGATCAGCAAAAGATCGAATATTGTTCTATTTAATTTATTTAAATGATTTGAGTTGACCTTAAAACATTTTTGTTTGATAATTCAACATAAACCGATTCATTTGCAGATCAAAGGGCATTTCTTTCTGTAAGAAATGTTAATTTTTACGTTTTCAACCTGAAAAATTACACAGTACAATTTATTTCGAAATAAACTATTAATTAAATGCGACTCAGATTTTGAAAGATAATCTCTTAAATATTTTACATTCAAAACTGAAAGCGACCCCCCCCAAAAAAAACGATAAATAACTGGTTTGTTGTAAAAATAAAATATTGACAAATTAAAATCGAACGAACTGGCAAGTAAAAAGCCAAATATTTGTCAAATAAGGAAATTAAAAATGTTCAATGTCATTTTAATGAGAAAGAAAGAATTAAAGTATTCAGTTTTTTAGATTGTTAAATCGGATTTTTAATAAGAGAATCGCTTGCTGACTTGAATCAAGCAAAAAAAGATGGCATATTTAAATGAAAAAGTTAAAAATGGACCAGGGTTCGCTTTTTATAAATTTTTATTCATATAAATTCGTAAACGAGGAAAGGTACGCTGGACTTAAAAAAGAAAAAAGTACGAGTTGAAATTTAAGTTTTAAATTCGTTGCTATACAAGATTATTTGATTCCCAAATTAATTTTTTTTTATAGAGAATTATTTTTGGTTTGTGACAATCTTGAGAGTAAAAAAAAAAAAAAAAAAAAAAAAGAAGTTTTTAATGTTATTTTAAATTTTTAAATAAATAAAATTCTTGACAAATTGCTCACTCCTTAGTCCTTTTTATTTTAGATATTTTGTTTATTGTGGTATGAAGGAAAAAAAAAAAAAAAAAGAAAAAAAAACTTTTTTTTAACTGTATACACAAAAACTTTTAATATATTTTTTTGTTTAGTTTTGCAAAAATTATATTTAATTTACACTTTATTTTTGGAAGCTGTCAAAGAAAAAGTGATTATTAGGGAGTCACTTTTCCAAAATCAGGAAAATAAATGCCATTATTATGGGAGATTGAAATGTGTCAAGCCACGTGACCTTTAGTCACTGAAGAAAAAGTTGTTCAAAAATTATTTTAGTTATTCATACTTTTTAGTAAAAAAAACAAAAAAAAACAAAAAAAACCCTAAATCATTTTAATTTTATTGAAAACAAAAAAAAAACAAATTTACAATAAATACATACATACATTGCAATAAAAAATTCAGTAAAAATCTCTCCACTTGACAAATTACGGGGTTTTTTTGGGGTTTTATTATAAAAATAAAAAATAATTAAAATTAAAAAATAAACAAAAACAGTTAAGAACGAACGAAAATTAATCTGATAATTTAAAAGGACAGGAGTTTGAATGAAAAAAAAAAAAAGAAAAGAAATTGTGTAGAAATGTCACTTAGGTAAAAATAAAAATACAATAAAATTAAAAATACAAAATTGTACGATTAAAAGGGGGAGAGAGACTAGAGTAGACTAGTGCAAGTATTTTATTTTTATCAAGTACTAAGAATAAAAAAAGAAATGTCATTTTTTTTAAAGAGGAATGTCCATCTGTTTCGATTAGAGAGGGAAAACGGAGGGATAAAATAAAAAGGATTTATTTTTTAACAAGAAAAACCTTCAAGAAAAAGGTTTGAAAATTAACATCAATTGTTGTGTATAATAAAGAATAAAGATAATTAACTCCTGTAAACATAAAACCTAGTATATATAACGTTTTAGTTTTTACATACTTCAGTTAACTTCACATTATTATTATTATTATTATTGTGCCTACGTGGAACTGAAGAAAAGGCAGAAGTTAGAAACGAATGTATAAAAAAAAAAAAAGAACGAATCAGATTTTTCACTGACTATGGTGATACATTACACTTAGCAAAACAAATGACATAATAGACTAACCAGAGAATGACGTGAACGGTCTGAAAAAAATGATGTTGTACAGCCACACCATTTTAAAACAACTTCAAAACTCTTACCTTGTTAGCGGGGATCGATTTAAGACGTTTAAAGACTGCAGTTATGTCCAACTTGGACGGTTGATCCGCCATCGCTGTACAACCTCTACTGCTGATGTAACAGACTGCCACGTGACCGATGCGGATTAGCCGTGGTTGCTTGCAGTTAAGGCCAAACTGAATTTTGATTGGTTTATAATCGTAGGCCTCTTCATCCGATTGTTGCTGACACTGGTTGAGTTTTCTACATTAAAAAAATAAATAAATATCTGTAAAACAAAACAGTATTTTTCGTACTGCACAGAAACCACCTTAAGAAAATTATAAAATATGAAGGTTATTTTGTGTGTTTAAGTTTTATTATAAAACATTTTTTTTTAGAGTTTGATGAATTTCTGAAATTAAGAGTCAGAAAACTAAAAGGAAAAGCAAAGCAAACTTCTAAAAAACTAAAAACTAATTTTAAAATAGTCAGCTGTTTTTAAAATAAAAATATTAATGATGTGATTGTTGGGTACAGGGAAATTCACGATTTTCCTGTCAAGAAAAAAAAAATGAATTAATAAATGATACTTTTTTTTTCTACTATTCAAAATATTTGTAATGGTGAAGTGTCCGCAACGCAAAAATGTAAACAAATAAAAATGTGAGAGACGAAGTTAAACATTTTACTCTAAAAAGGTCGGTTCCATTTATTAAAAACAATCAAAATAAATGTTGAAATGGTATTTCTTGAGTAATAAAAAGGAATCCCAATCTAAACACACTAAGGAGTGGCCAGTATAGCAATTAAGAAGCTTATGAACATTTTTTTTAAAGTAAAGAATGAATTGGTAAAATTTACAAGTTCTTTTAGTGGATAAAAGTAAAACTCTAAAACTAAAAGTACACTCGGAAAAGATACCAATATTTATTTCTTTATTTCCGATTTCTAAATTGTTATTGCAACCATTTTAAAAAATTTTTTTTACATTATTTTCAACAATTCATGCTTCCGAAAATGTAAAAATAACGTAAAGATTTCTAATGTCTTTTCTTTTGTTTATTTAAATTCTAAGTGTTGTTTAGTTCTACAAGGAATAAAAACAATCTAGTGAACATTAAAAAATCATGCACATTTGAAATAGTTATTTTGATACTTTGACAGGAAAAAAACGAACGCTTTCTTTCTAACATGATGTTAGTTTGAGTGAGTGAGAAGCTCTCAAATTGTACGTTAAACGATTTTATGTCTTTTCATCCATTTTCAGTGAAAAAAAGTAGCTAACTTTTTACTTATCCGATCATTTTTTTTTTTTTATAGAAAATGTCAATCCTAGTCACAATGTTACAAAGCCGTACGTACATGACATGTCAAAAAAAGGACCTAAATGTCAGATGTTGGGCAAAAAAAGTCTCATTCGGCAAAGCCGCAAAATTGATAAAATGAAGTAAAATATCAGAGATGCTTAATAATTAATTTCAAAACTATCACATCTCACATTTTGGGGTTTGTCTATCACCTTGACATAGGAATACATGGGAGTTTATTTCAGGAGAAACTGAGAGAGAAACTTAGAGAGCACTGGGTGATTTGATATGGATTCATGGAATGACCCATTGGCTTGTATGAATAAAAAAGAAAAGTAAAGACAATAAACAGAAGTAACGTCAAAAAACAGACCAAACTCGAAGGGAATTGTTGAGTTTGTATACGATTTAATTTCTTACTTTACGGAGCAATACATTTGAATAAATTTTTGATGTTGAAGATATGAAATTTACTTGAAATAAATTCCACTTAGGAATTAGAAGTCTGGGTAGCTGTATATTTTGATTTTGAAAGTTTAATTAAATAAATGGTAGTCAAAAATATTTTTTTATCCACCTGAAGCATTTAACAACCTTTTATTTCAATAGTTAATAAACTGAAAACAAGAGAGAAACAGAAATATCAAATGACAAAAAATAGTAGAGGAACACAAACAGTTTGAGTCAACTCAAATAACAACAATGTTTAATTATCAGAAATACCACTAGAAGAATTGACAATTAAATATATTAAAATAATAGGTTTATCTTAGGTATTGAAAGGTTAAAATTTATTATTATGTATAGCATTTGCCTGATAGTGACAAAATGTTATGGGATAGTAGTACTACAAAGAGATAAACTGATGTTAGCAATAGAGAGATAAAGAAGGTAACCGAAAAGGAACATAAGTAATTAAAGTAAATATATTCATTTTTAGATTGATGAGAGTAATTTTTTCATTAAGGTGGTTCTTATTCTTGCAATTTCTGAAAATTAAAACAGGCACCCTCTAAAACTGTTCAACATTAATTGAAATGAACCTCCAGATCTTTTATCAATCAATTAATATTTAGGGGATGCTCAGTGACCTTGAATTTTCTCCCTCTACTCCTTTGTGAGGATTACCCCCACTTGGCCTGTGAAGACATCATTAGGTGGAACTGTTTAAAGATTATAAAAGAGAGAACACAAGCATTCTCTCTTTTTTCCCCCCCTCCTTTCAACCTAGCATGCAGTAGGTAGCAACACCAACACTGGACTTATTTCTATTGGGGATAATACCATTCACCTGGGCAACTGAACTTTTTACACACACACACACAGTTTCTTGAAATTGTAATTTTTTTGTGAAAATATATTGTTTTTATTTCACACAATGAAATGTTTGTTTATTTGTTCATCTCACAGACGTGCCGTCACTTTCCTTTGTCTTTTCTACAAATACTTTCATGGTAACTGCTCCGATGAGCTATTTTTGCTAGTTCCAAAACAACATGAATTAAAATGTGCTACTAAATTGGTATCTCAGTCCCACCCTTTCACTGTCAAAATGGTTAAATGTAGCTGTCTCTTCTAATCCAATAGCTTCATGTCTTGCATTTATTGTCTGTGGAATGCCCTTCCTCTTACTTGCTTCCCTGATAATCTCCAATTATTCAAATGCAATGTCAATTGACATCTCCAGATGCCTTGATCTATTCCCTGTTCTTCTCTTCATCCTTTCCTCTTTCATGCCTCTTTACTCTTGCTCCCACTTTCTGTAACCCGCTTGTGTGCTAGTAGCACTCCTGCCTTGCTTGGGGTGAAAAGCTTAAAAAAAAATTTACATGTGAAAATTATGGTTGCCACTGCTTTTAACTGTATTAGAAGTAACGGCCACGCCACATTAATTTTTCTAAGTAAAGCTAAAGAATAAATTGATCTTTGATTATCATATCTTTTCATGATATTAGATTAATTATTTTCTTAATTTTTGACATGCTCAACCTAAGCCTATTCTTAATGTGAAAAAGGAATTACCAATATATGATGACTAATGTAAAGAAAAATTATAACAATTATATTTCATTTCTAAATGAAACTAGTTCATCTTTACTTTTTATTTAAAATGCAAAATTAATATTCAATTTAATTTATAAAGGAAAACTTGAATGATATTTCATTTATTTTTGCATAGAGCTTCTGAGATGATAGTGGGAAATAGTTTATGATGCTGTGCCCAACCTAGACAATGAACTGAGTTTGTTCTGGTTTAATCTGTAGCCTGTTAGACTTATGTATGAGAGTCACTCTTCTCTCAGCAGGATTATTGATAATATGCATTTTGCCCACAACCTTCTGGGCTTCACAAATATAAATTTCTACATGAAAGCACATAGCAAATATTTGCATTTATGTGTGCAGAGGATGTACAGGTGGTGTAATATAATGGTTAGTGGCTTGAAATGAGAAATTGTTGAGCTGAGTTCAAATTCCAGCTGAGTTTGTTACATTCACTTTTGCACAAATACCCTTAGGAAAAGTATGAAGCCATCTCTTCTCCCATCTAACTGTTAAAAGCAAGGCTTACTGGGCTCTCTCATCAGGGTTGGCAGCCAGTCTAGGAGAAGGACAACTCTGAATTAAAAAGCATATATAGGTATATCACATACTATGCAAAACCTGACAAAATCAGGGAGTTCACAATGATGTTATAATTTCTCATTCCAAAAATCCCGACATAGATTATGAGATTTGTTAATATTTAATAAATTGTTTGTTCATTTTTTTTCTTAGATTCCTCATTTTCAAATGTGTTGTTAATAATCAATGAATGATTTGGTCTATGCTTATATACAGTTGATCTTTTTTATCCTAAAGCTTAAGAGCCTAATCTGCCTTACTATTTAAATCATACCTGGTGGAGAAGAGAGGGAGTCATACCTTTCTCAAAAGTATTTGTGCAAAAGTAAATGGAACATACCTAACTATACTTTGAAGGGAAATTGCTGATTTCTCATTGAAAACTGCAAAGTATTACACCACTTGTGTATCAATATATATATGAAAAAATACACCAATCTTCAATGTATATAAAAGGAGTAAATTGCTGATACCTTTGAAGAGTTGGGATGCTGAAGGTAAGAACCCTTTAACTAACGGTGACAAACTTTTACTCACATTAATCCTGTATATATATATATATATATATATTATATATATACGCGCACACACACACACACACACACACACACACCAATCAAAATTTTAAATTTAAGTTTATTTTCATAAAAAGTTTTGCACATCGAGGAATCAGACAGAGATTGGATTTTTGCTAAGAATATGATTTCCACAGGAAAATACACCATCTACAAAAATATCTGTCAGTGAGTAATTCCCATTTCTCTGTTTATTTCTCAGTACATTGATGAAGGACAGGTGGTCTGAAAATTCTGAACTTTAAACCTTTCTCTCCATGCTTCATTTCTGTCATTAATGATTAATATTTAATAAATGTTTATTGTACTGATTATTTTGGTACCCTTTGGTTTGTCCTTGTTTTCTTAACTAAGCTATTTTACATATTATAAGTAGCACACATGGACCCTATTTTCTAATTATATATATACCAAAATGTAATGAGAATGAAAATATAAATTCTAATGTTCACAGCATTAATTCAAAAGAGGGCTCAATACCAAGAGTAGACCAATAATTATTTATTATAATTTTTACATATGGATAAAAACAACTTGCTCACTACAAAGATGCATTCTTGTTTTGATGCAGCTGCATCTCGACTGGTGAGAACCAAAAATGGTACAACCAATCAAAACAAGAATGCATCTTTGTAGTGAATAATTGTTTTGTCTGTGTGTAAAAATTTATAATAAATAAAAACATATATATATATATATATATATATATATATATATATATATATATATATATATATATATATATAGTCTGTTTGTCCATTATTTTTTATGTCATTCTAAAACTGGAATTGATAGGACAAGTTTTAAATTTCCATTATGTTTTACTTTTGTTAATTGTGTCTATTTTATTTACTTTTGCACTAATGCCCTTAGGAAAGGCATGAATCTATCTCTTTTTCTCAGCTATGGGCTAAATAATGGAGCACACTTCACTCTCTAGTCTTAAGTTAAAAAATGTGGAGAAGGCAACTTGTAAAGCACACAACTATCTTTCCTAACAAGTCATGGCAATTTACAAATAATAAAGAAATGGAATCCGTAGAGAGTCATAATTTCCTATGTCCTGAAGGAAGATAACATAAAAAAATCTTCTAATTCAATTCCTATAAAAATATTGAAAAACAAAGATTATTTGGTTTATTAAGTCAGTATATAAGAATTTCCATTTTTTTTTTTTTTTTTTTTTGACATTAATTTCATTGAACAATATATAATATATTACAATTTTGGCAATTTGTGACATTTCTTTTAGTATTATTTGCATTATTTAGATTCAGATTAATGTCCTCATCTTTGTTGTTGTTATCACAATGTTTTGACCATTGTGCTCCATGTCCTTCTTCAGGTGTTTCTTGATTCAATCCATATCTTTTAGCTAATCCTGGAGGGATGTTTTTGGTCAAATCCTGTCTTCATTGGGTCTAACTGGGAGCAGTACTTATCTAAATCAATTTTTTGTTTCACTGAAAAGAACTCATCGCAGTGGATTCCATTCTAACCCCCTGATATTCACAGCATCAAATTCTTTGAATGATGAGTGGGCTTTGCTACAGTTGCTGGGAAATCTGTCCCAGCTTTCCCGCATCCAAGGGTTGAGGTTAAAAATTTGGGTTGAGGTTAAAAAATTGCGACAAAACGCAAGTAAAAAACAGCAAGATTAGAGCAGACAAACTCTTTCTTTTAGGTGAGTACAAATAAAGAAAAAAAACCCTGCACAGTGTGTAACAATAAAAGAAGAAAGTGTTTATTTACATATAAAGGGATAAAGACGATTAGGAGAGAAAGAAAGGGAAAAGAGAAAATGTCCTTTAAGGGAAGAGAAAATGTTCATAACAGAAAAAAGGCTTGCTCAAAATAAGTTCTTTAAGTGAGTAGAATTTTGTTAAGGTTTAGAAACACTCACAGTTCTTGTAGAGTAGGAAAATTGTTGGTAGATATAGGAATCTTGCAGTTGAGTGAGTTTGTAGGTCGATGACAGAAGTCCAGTGGGCTCGTCAGAAGGAGTGGTGAAGGGATGCAGCTTTGAATTGGTCTTGAATTGTGGGCTGACACTTGTTCTTGACAGCCCTTTAGTAGATAGTTCTTCTTTGGTTGAAAGTGGTTTTGAAGTTGACTGGAGTTCCCTATTGTTGACCTCACAGACGGCGGGCTGAAGTCTCACTGCCAAATAGGCAAAGATTCTCCAAATTTATGGAGATTTGGTAGGCTCCGAAGAATTGGGGACTTTTCCCTCCAAAATTGTTGAACAAATTTCCTGGCGCCTTCATTGGTCAGAAAATATATGGGAGCCCTGGGAGCTGGTTTTGAAGGTAATGAAAACAGGTTGGAGTGAACAAGCTGTGAGGTTTCCACCAGACATTATGGCACCATGGAAAGAATAATGGTGGTGGAATTCCTTTTTATATTTTTCAGCTGTCTTGTTAGTCAGAAAATATATTCTTATCTCTGATAAGAATCAAAGCTTTGGGAGCTGGTTTTGAAAGTAAAAAGAGGTTGGTGTGAGGATAGAAAAAAATAGCGAGAATGTGAACTTGTAAAATATTGTTCTCAAATTAAATCCCAACATAGTAGTTGTTCATTTTGTATGTCTCACAATCTCTTGTATTGTAGACTAAGTTACATTTGCTGTTCAAAATTTTTTTACAAAATTGCACATGAAAATATTGTTGTATATTTATTTTTATATTAACTTATATGTTATTGTATCAAAAATATTCAAAGTTAAGAGTACTTATTGAAATTCAAATCAGAGTTTCACTATGTTTTGCTCTTTAGGGTCCAAATAACTTATATTAACTTATGCAGAAGTCACATCAAAGCAATTAACATAACCAAGCTGGTGTATTTGATTTTCAATGCTTGATTTGCTAATTGTGAGTACATTGGCTATTTCCCATTTCTAATATTATCTTAAAATAATATCTTGATTTGAGAACTATCAACCCCAACTGCTCTACCTTACTGTGGGGCATTATTTAGGGAGAATTTTCCATGTTTCACATGTTTACTCATTCATTTACAGTTTTTTTCAGCCTTTATTCAGAAATATCAAAACTATCAGTTATATAAAACTGCTTCCTCAGATAAATGATTAAAAATGGCTTCCTGCAATTAAAGCTTCTAGGTTTTAGTGAGGACCATCCTTCTTTGAACCTTGTGGACGGACACTACAGAATCATAAAGAACTATACCAAATAACAGAAATTACATTACCTGAGTACTTTCAATAGCAGCAGCAACTAAAATGGATAGCACATACACTGCGTGCCAAATTATTATCGAGATAACTTTTTTCTAATATTTCAAAAACTGTCCAATCAATTCACACAAAATTTTCACCCGATGTTGGCAACACTGATCTGCGAAATCACTGAAATTTTTGTACTGATCTACGCAATGTAAACAAACTGGCGCCATATTTGTTATCAGCATGGTGATTTGAGCATGCCAAATTATTAGAAAAGTCTAAGAATTTAGTGAAATGATGGGCCGTAAAAGCAGTTTAAGTGATGCTGAAAAGAAAATTATCACCTCAGAACTCTCAAAAGGTAAATCTACCCTAGAAATTTCTAAAATGATAGGGAGGTGTCATCAAACAGTGAAAAAGTTCACTGCCGACCCTACACAAGTACGCAATAGGGTAGATACAGGCAAGCCAAGGGTTATTTCACGTCGTCTCATGTCACGACTTAAACGAGAGGCCACGAATAACCCTGGACTTATCAATCAAGTGCTTTTCAGTTGCATTGGGGATCCTACTGTGTCTAAAAGTACTCGGTGTCGGTATCTGAGGGAAATAGCAACAACAGTCAAATCTGTATCGAAGCCTCTGTTGACGGGAAATCACATTCAAAATCGATGGAAATGGGCCGAGGACAATATGAAGATTGACTTCTCTAAAGTGTTGTTCACAGATGAAACTCAAGCAACACTTGATGGGCCAGATAGATGGTGCAAAGGCTGGGTAATGAACGGACAGAATCGCCATCAGCATTTGAGACGCCAACAGGGCGGTGGAGGCATAATGATCTGGGGTGGTATTATTGGAAAAACATTAGTGGGCCCATGGAGAGTACCAGATGGTGTCAAAATGACTGCTGATGCATACATAGCGTTTATGAAGGAGCATCTTGAGCTGTGGATGAAAAGGCAAAGAGTTGCCTTCAGAAGGGCCATTGATTTTATGCAAGATAATGCTCCCTCACATGCTGCTCACAAGACTACTGAATATTTGAAACAGTTAGGCTTCGATGGACCTCAAAAAATGAAGTGGCCAGCAAATTGTTTGGATTTGAACCCAATCGAAAACCTTTGGAGCATCATGAAGCGAAGACTGTATGCCAACGGACGACAATTGAGGAGCAACGCTGAGTTGTGGGAAGCAATTCTTGACATATCTCGTGGCATTACAGCAGATGACATCCTACAATTAACAAATTCTATGGATCGTCGACTTCTTCAAGTAATTTCAAAACAGGGAAAGCACATTCCCTATTAATTTGTTTAAAACTGTGCCTTTGTTTGTATCTGTTATTATTTGTTTGATTATCTTATTTATTAACTTCTTTTGATCATAAACATTTATGTGCAACATTAATAAACGTTTTGTTTGCTCAATTCTGGGAATTTTACTAAACCTTTCTAATAATTTGGCATGCTCAAATCACCGTGCTGATAACAAATATGGCGCCAGTTTGTTTACATTGTGCAGATCAGTACGAAAATTTCAATGATTGCGCAGGTCAGTGTTGCCAACATTGTGTGAAAATTTTGTGTGAATTGATTGGACAGTTTTTGAAATATTAGAAAAAAAGTTATCTCTATAATAATTTGACACGCAGTTTATAACTCAAAGTGAAAATAATGACATAATCAAGTTGTTGATATTCTACATTACCTCAAACTAAAGTTTAGAAATTAATCCCTTATCAATACTTAAAAGAGCAATAACAGATACTGGACTTTAGAAATGTATTTTCTTGAAAAATTGTTTTAATAGAAAAATTTAAAAAATTTAAACTGAAAGTAATGCTGTTTGGCTAATGAATGCCAAATGTTTCTACAGAAGAAAAGAAGGCTTATATTACCATTGCCATTATCATATGCTCTGTTCTTTTAGGACATGAATGATCATGGTACCTTCTCCATAAACTGCACAAATTGTTTACTTTTCCTAAAACAAAATGCATGCCAAGAATGTTGCTTATTTTCTTCTAACTTTAATGATAAAATCAATAGATAAAAATATGCCAATTTTAACGGTTAAAAAGAAATTCATGCTGATGTAACAGCTGTGAAAATGCAATAAAAACGTTTTTTGAATAAAAGTAATTAAAACTAAACACTCCCAATGCCATATCTAACAACAAACACTGAATGATCTTTTTTGGCTAACCATCATTGCAGTGTAATATTTATCTTTTATGATGGTGGTGGTGGGGCTTTTACTCCACCTTGTCTGCTAGGAGGGCTGTTAGGTGTTGTTGTATTCAGGAATATAAAAGCAAGAGACATAAACACTCTTGCTCTTTTTTTGTTTTGAAATGTAATAGTGACAACAGCAGGTCTCGTCACTTCAGGAGAGGCTTTGTAGTTCCCGACTGAGACTACTTAATTTTGTACAACAACACACACACTATGTTCAAGTACAACATAAACGTTTTTTGGGGTATTTGTATACATATAAGTATAATTTTCATAGAGAAAATTATACTTATATGTATACAAATACCCAAAAGCTATGTTGTTCTTTGTATAAATCTAGGTACCTAAAAAAGTGATACCTAAGGTTTAAAATGCATTTTAAAAAATGAAAA
>OZ010588.1:83581354-83686354 GCA_963932145.1 Acanthosepion lycidas | reverse complement strand
AAGTTTTTACTAAACTTGCAATTTTTAAAGCTCAAAAACTGTATAACTTTTCAGAGATTTCAATAGATTTTTCATAAAATCACTGTTTTAGAATTATTATGTGAAAATAACAACATTCTACATTGAATTTCAAATTTTTTAGAGATTTTTAAATTAAACATTTTCAAAAAAAAAAAAAGTCTAGTGCATATTACAAGATTAACGTTTTATATTAGTATTACAAACTAAGAATCTTAAGTTAGCAATATGAAAAGGTAAGTTAAGATTATTTAGATGTAAAATTTTCAAATATTATGTTTTAAACTTTTCATAAAAGATTTTTAAAATATTTTTAAATATTCATTTAGGATTAACTGTAAAATCTCCATTCTAACTCAACTGTAGACCCACCCCCCTCCTGCAAGCACGTCTGGGGGAAAGAGATTCATCGTGTAGCAGAAACACAAATTTGTTTCTCTAAAAAAACAAAAACAAAGTTAAGTCAGAAGTGTAATTATTTAATATTGACTTTTAATGTTTATTGTTTTAAGAACTTTATTTTAAAACACGAATATTTTTTTAAATAATCTGTTGAACTGATGTAAATTAATAAATTGTAAATAAATATGTCTATCCTTTAGTTTAGTTTCATGACCATTTTTCATAAAGTCGTAGGTTTAAAAAATGTATACGCCGGCAAAATAATGAGGGGGTAATTACTTTGTCTAAAAAATTAATTGTCAGTTAGTTCTTTGGAGAATAAATTAATGTTTAATGCAAGTATCAGAGTTGAACATTTCTTATAAAATTTTAATGTTTTTTTTAAATACAAATGTTCAATTATTTTTATTACGGCCATTACTATGGATTAAATTTTAAATTATATTGAATATAAGAATGAAATAAAAAAGGATAAGAAAAAAAGGATAGTAAATGTTAAAAATTGAATTTAAGAAAAAATTTAAACAATCATTGGCTGTATAGAATAAACTCCTGTGATTATTTACTTCTATTTTTAAACGACACTTCCTTATGCCATTATAAGATGCGAATGGATCACGAATGTGTCTAGCTAAGTTTGGGATAGTTAAAAAAAATTATCAACCTTTTTTATAACCCCACTTTCATCCTTGTGTCAAATTGTATCTTATTACAATAAATATATTAGGTTGGTGCAAAAATAATGACGTAATAATGTCGTTTTTTGACGTATTTTTTAACGTCAAAAAAACGACATTATTACGTCATTATTTTTGCACCAACCTAATAAAAATTCCCTATGCTGTTGACTATGCTCTCTTCCTATTTGTTTCTTTTTATATTTTTTCCTCGATTAGAATGAGTAAACGGCAAAAAAAAAAAAAAGATGGGGGCGTCTTAACCGCAAGTTAAAAGCTACCAGAGAACGCGACGAAAGAAAATGTGATGCATCTTTACATGTTTTCCTACTGACGAAAATAATGACGTAATAATGTCGTTTTTTGACGTATTTTTTAACGTCAAAGAATGACATTATTACGTCATTATTTTCGCACCAACCTAATAGCTAAAGCAAAATGCAAATACGAGGATGCTGAATGTTCATCAAAACTAGGCGGGGAAGGACATGGAGAAAATGCAAATATGGTGGAGACAAATATAGAAATAAAAGTTCAAGAGGAATTTCCTACGAGAATTAACATCATTAAAGGAATTGATAATATTGATATGCCAAAGGAAGATACCTCCAGTGCAAGCGGTAAGGACAGGTATGAATATGAAGAATGAACTGATGAAGTTACTGGAAATAAAGAAATAGAACAAGCAAACATAGAGATTGCTGTGTACGAAGACATCGCATTTTGGCCACGAACTTGCTCAGGGCAGTTGCTTGTTGATCTTGTAACATTGAGGCCTAAAAAGTTTCAAAACAAAGAACCGTTTGTACCGACTGTAAAACCGGGGAGAAATAACCCGCGGATAATGCTACAACACTGATTTTACAAAACTATGAAGAATTGAGATCATGGTTGCTGTACTCAAAGACGAACAAGTCTCTTTATTGTTTCTACTGTCGCTTCTTACTGAAGACAGGGCATCGCAAATCAAGTCTAGCAAGAAATCCAGAATTTCAAAAGTTTTGGATGCTTAATTCAAAAATGACTGAACATGAAAATTCATCTGACTATCAAAAAGCTTTCAAGGAATGGAAGATGTTGGAAATGACCCTTAATAAAGGTAAAACCCTTGACAGTAAATTACAAGAACAAACTATGAAAGAAAAACAGATTAGAAGACAGGTTTTAACACGGTTACTTGATGCCGTGAAGTTTCTAACGAAACAGAACCTGCCTTTTAGAGGTTATCGAGAAAATGTATATAGTTCCAATAAAAGTAACTTTATAGAACTTGTTGAACTTAAGAGCAAGTATGATCCTGTTCTTGGAAAGCATTACTTGAAAGAAGTAAATGATAACCGGCGGTACGTGTCACGAAAAACCCAAAATGAATTCAATTATATCTTGGGAAAAACAAGTAAAGGAAAGTATATTGGATCGAATTCGAAAAACCAATTATTTTGCAATCATACTACACAGCATGCCGGGCGTTTCTCATACTAATCAGATGAGTTTCATTTGTTGATATGTCGTTGTTGAAGTGGGGGTGCGGGAATCTTTTCTTGGTTTTATCACTGAGCATTGGAAGACATCTTATGATATCATCAAGAAGATAATTTTTGGATCGACTGGAGAAAGAGAAACTTGATTTTAAAAATATAGAGGGATAAGATTTGACAATGCGCTTAGTATAGTTGGAGTTGATGATTCAACGTCTTCTACGAAACGTAAATGGGGAAAGCTAAATTTGTGCCATGTTCTAACCATAGTCTGAATTTATGCGATGTTCATGCCTCAGCTGTGAATACAAGTGCCATTACATTTTTCGGAGTGACTGAGAGACTCTATACATTTTTCTCCTCTTCCAATCACCGGTAGGAAGTTTATCTTCGCATGTGAAGGCCATGATGAACCGTTTGGTAACCACCTGTTGGAGTGCACGTAACGAAGCTTTTCCTGTAGTGAAAACTGGATTTTAGGGAGTGATTCAGGCACTTGATTCATTAAACTCAGCTTCAGAAAATTTTCAAACAAGAGAAGATGCACAAATCATTTTGCTTTCAATTGAAAACTTCTCCTTCATGTCACATTTGTTTTACTGGGCAGAAATTCTGGAACAAATAAATCACACCCAAAAGAAACTTCAGAACTTGGTATTGGTTTGGATGTGTGCGTAACTCACATGGATGCGACCAAAATTTTCTTTAAGCGAAACAGGGACAGGCTGGTGTCTGAATCGGTAATTCAAAGTAAAGCAAAGTGCGAAGAAATGAAAAAGCGGTTTAGAAGAAAGAGAAAGCTACCTGGAGAAAAGGAAGATGATATATGTCAAACACCTGCATTACTTTGACATATATCATCTTCCTTTTCTCCAGGTAGCTTTCTCTTTCGATCATAACATTCGTAAAGATTTATCTTTACTTCCTGCTTTACGAATGTTATGATCGACTTGTAAATTAACTGGAAGCACGATTTGACTCCACGTCTCATCTGCAAACTGTCTGTACTGGATTATCATCGCAAGCAATCCTGAAAGATACTGGAAGCGAGTTGGAGCGAAAATTTAAAATTCTCGGTAGCGAATACGGTGCTGACTTAGACGAATTTAGGCTGCCTTTGGAATTTCTCTGGCTTCGGGATTTTTTTAGCAGCAGCTTCCAAAGCTGAACGTGACCTGACAATGATGACCAAATCATCGGCTATCGAATAACTGAGGCGGATTTATCGATGTCAAGTTCAAGAAATAGTACTAAATATTATGATTGCTTTATGGCTGTTTTTGACGCTCACATTTTCTGTTGCTACTGAAGTTAGAAGCTTCTCAAAAACTGAAGCTCATTAAAAGTCACTTGAGATTGAGTATGTCGCAAGATCGCTTATCCAATTTGTCCCTTATTTCAATTGAACATGAAACTGTGGAGAATATAGACTTTGAACAAGTTATTAGAAACTTTGCTTCTGCAAAAGCTCGAAAGGTTAAAATTTGATAACGCTTGTCGAGCTAATTTTTGAATTTGTTGTTTTTCAAGTACTAATCAACGCCATTAACGGTATTTCATTTATATTTTTCCTCCAAAAAAGAGGGTGCCATTATGAATACGGGCACAGGACGGTACTTTGCCTCGGTACGCCCCTGCCTGTAACTAATTTATGTGTAGGAAGGGTCACTACAAGCAGCTGCAGTCGGTGTCAGAAAGTTTAACCCGCATAGGTACTGACGGGTGGACACCTGGCTAACCTAAATATGCAAGTTTTTCTTTTTTTCAAAAGAAAGATTGAGAGAGAGGGAAATATTACCTAGAGAAAGAAAGATCGAAAAGAGAAAATAATGAAAAACAGAATTATAACGACTGATAAGGAAAATTAAGTCGAGAAACAATGGATAACGAGAGGACCATTTCATTCAGGTTGAAAATTGGTTTGACAGCATTCGGTTGCCAGGTGAAAACAAATGCCAAAAACTCAAATGAAAATTTTGGAACAATGGGAAATCACACCTTGAAAAGAAAGAGAAGGATTTTTTTTTTCTTTATAAATCTCAAGGAACAATACTTGACCTACAGGTTATATCGTTCAAACTAAATTGGTTTGAAAGGACATGATAAATGAAAAGGCCAAATTGATTAGAATTATTGATTCAAAGGGAAATGTTGAAATCACAAAAAGGTTGGCTATATTTAAAAACACAGCTCTACTAAAAATTGAATTTCGCTACTTGCAACTTTTTGTAGGTATATTTAAAATAAGCTGGACTAATTAAGGTTACTTTAGCAATTAGTAGAACTTTCGTTGGGATTATACAATCGGCACTGCAGTCAGAAATAATTATTTTTATTTTCATATTACTATATAGACTAAGTACTCCAGATCACAAATACCGGCGTCTCAACGCAAAAAATTAAATATTTTATGAAAGTCAATAGAGGGCCCAGCTTGCTTTGTACATTCATTGTAAATTAAACCTCCCAACGGAAGCGAAATCAAACCTGTTCATACCACGTGATTACTTGAGTAAAAAAAAAAAGGTTTTTTTTTTTTAAAATTCTTAGTCTGTAGTGTTAACCGATGGCAATATGTGAAAAAGAACTCCAGATTACAAATTTCATTATTTTTGTTTTTTTGCAGACGTAGTATGAACATATCTTCTTTTGGTTTCCGTAGGGGGTCAATTTACGATGTGTTTTCATAGCAAACTGGATCCCAGCTTATTAACATTTATAAAAAAAAATAAAAAATAAAATAAAAACTATATTCGTGATCTGGTGTGCTCTTAATCTATATAAATATGAAAGAATTTTGAAAAAACAAATGCTTATTGTTCAACTCTTTTCTGGTTGTAGTGCTTGTTGTCCAACTCTTCATTGAGAATTCAGTAGAGAATTCAGAATTTAGTACAGGTCTTATCGTTGATACCACCTTTCTTTCGTTGAAGGGTTCAGTGAAGGCAATGCGTCAGAGGATAACTTATCAGGAGCAGTGATTTATTGTCTTTGTCTAGAATCTCTATATAAGAAGCTCCTCTTTGTGATTCGAACAGTTGCTATCCGCTGGTCGGAGAAATCCACGCTGCTGTGGAGCATGGTTACAGCTCATATTGCCAGAACGATCAACTCAAGTTTTGGCGTGAAAGCTACAATTGCACGTCGAGTAGTAAAAGATCTTACAACTCCTTAACCAATGCCTAAACCACATTGTTTATATATGCATTAAAACCACATTGTTTATATATGCATTAACTGCAGATTGAAGCAGCTCGAAAACACTGTATTCAACAATTTAATATACCAGATTGTGGCAACTTGCCATTGTTTCGCATTCATTCTCCCGTACATATTCACTGATTAGAAATTTAAGCAAAGATTAAAGAAGCAGAAGCAAAACACCTTACTTCCATTCTATTTCCGTGTGTGTTTGCCTCCAATTCAGCGAGACAGACAAAAAAACTGACAACGTAAACGGTGATGAAATGTTCTCTGTCAGTGCCTTTATAGACGATTGCAGTTATTAGAGACCGTAGTGAACAGTTGGACTGACATTAAAATGTCTATACATTAAAAAAAATACATTTTCAATTATCTTTTCATAAAAATCTTTGATATATCTACCACTTAATTGAGAAAAATAAGAATACTAATTTGAAAAAGAAGATTTAATAATAATAGTAATAATAATAATAATAATAATAATAGAATTAAAGAGACACGCAAAAAGAATCATAACCGAAATGATCCTCTCTTGATATATATATATATATATATATATATATATATATATAATATATATATATATATATATATATATATATATATATATATATATATATATATAATGGGTTTAATGAGTAAAATTTATAACTTAGCTGACTGATGTTACCTTCAGCATCCTGGTTTCAGAGTTTTGTAGATGGACCTGTTTGTTTGCTCTTCAGGGGTTATCAGCAATTTACTTCTTTATTTTTTCATTTTTTTCTTTTTATACACATTTACCATTGGTGTATTTTTTTTTTCTATTGTAAGTTAGGTTGAAGCTGATTATGTTTCTTTTCCTGTTTATATATTTTTTTATTGTACTGTGAGACATGCATGTGTGTGTTGCCGAAAATCCACTATCTTTTAGGAATTTTTATAATCTTTTTAGTCCTTGTAGAAGAAGGCTTCATTGTAAGAATTGTCAGATAACCTACGGTTAATTGATTGTGAGATCTGCTTGGTTATTGTTGGTTCGTGTTTGGAAGATATGTGCATCTAAAGAGGCTTGTCGTTCGGTTTCCTATATGGCTGATATGTAAATTTTAATAATCATTTTAACAGTCATGATTTAATTAATTTATAATAGTTAACAAAGAGCCGCATTCGAATCCACAATTACTTCTACTCAATAGCCTCGAGGATAATTTGATATAACTTCTTAATAACCGTTAAGAATACAATAGACCTTACTGCCCATAATGCATAAAGAGCCAAAACACAACATACAAGGCCTGAAAATTGCGCTGAATCATGAAACAGACTGTCGCCGCTTGATGTTGACTTCAGTGTCCACATTTATATTTACATACACTCTATCTCGAATATTGAGCACTTTTGCCCATAAATATAGCACACCTTAAAACTAAAAGCAAAACACACATGGCCTGAAAACTGTCGCCGCTTGGTGTTGACCTCAGTGTCCACTTGTGTATATATATTGTCATCCACAGATAGTTTCGCTGTATCACAGCTCATCAGTGTCACTAGACATTCGATTGCCTCAAGCCAGGATCGAAACACGTCTGATTTGGCGTCAGTCAGAGATTTTTCTCCTTAAGCTATCCGCTCTCGGCAGAGAAGAAGGTGAATTTTTACGTATTTATTTTGAATAAACACGCTAGTGACTCAGAGTGCTCGATTCATAGAAGAGCTTTGCGTTATCAGCAGTAGCAGTCACTGTTTAAAAATTCGCGCTTTCTCTCTAAAGTGTTCAACCGAAATTTATTTTTATGTAGATGACAATATATATATATAAATATATATATATATATATCCTTTTCAAGAATTAGTGCTAAACTGTTAGCGGCAAAGAATCTGCCAAATATAAAAAATCTTTTTTGCTACTTACTTCCGAATGGAATTTGCCCATTGATAAAATTCCACGCCTCGTCAATATTTTCCTTTGTAGCATGAACCATCTTGTCCTTCCACAAATCCACATTCATATTGTACACAACAATGCCAAAACGGTCGGTATCACGTAATTTTGAAAGTATGCTATGCATAGCTGTCTTCAGTTGATTAATTCCATTTTGAAACATAGACCCACTGACATCCAACACAAAGGCAATGTCCATTGGCAAAGTTGACCAGTTATCAACTCTGAAATACTGCACGAAATATCCACTGGACAGCTGTAAGAGAAAAGAGTTCAGGGTTCAGTTAACACAAGGAATGAATAGCTAGAATATTCTAATGGCAGTGACGTGAAAAGGTTTAGTGATGTTTGGTGAAGTCCGAGGCCAACTTCTTCCTTCTATGTCCCTAACACTCAAGTAGGTGCAGGTTGGGGGTATAGGGCCTAGTACTGAGAAATGTGAGAAAGGAAGACATTTTAATATGTAAAAACAGATGAAACACGAAATAAACACTTTAATCAAATTAAATATAAACTAAAATTTTATTTCACTCTTTGATTGAATGCCCTCTTGATATGGATTCCCACGGCCCTCGCATCCTCTACCCACTCTTTTGCACCCTACTGATTATAAGCGACTTTAAAATCAACAATTTGCTTTCATTATTAATCGTCAAAAACGTTCTACTCAGTTTTAAATATTCATTGAGCTTAGTTTTGTCCTAAACAGAAACAAATAGTGGTTGAATGTTGGTAGCAAGAACATTGCATTGTTAAAAAGAAATTCAAGTAAGGAAGGCCTAGCTTCCCCGTGAATCATTACTGAAATTTATGGTTCTTTAATTGGGCTCAAATGGCAAAACAAGTGTCAGTGGGGAATGCGAAACCTCCTTAATCATTAAGCGGGAATCCTTTATCACTTACATAAAGAAACAAGGAATAGAAAATAAAGCTTTACAATCTTAGGGATGTTTATAGGGATAGAATATTGCTCAGTATGATGCAAACATTTGGATCTTCCGGCTTTAATATATTTATCCACCTTCCCACAAGGTTGTTTTTAACGTGGGGTACTATTGGTGTATCCAAAAATTGCCTGATCTCCACGACCAGGTCACGCTGACGTCGATATTTCACTGACGTTCTTTCTTTTACTGCAATCAGGAAGGTGTTACTACAGAGTTGGAATCTGCGGGACAAGATGTTTTCTCCATTGAGTAATGAAGAGAACAAATACCACGCATTGATCTCGGCCTGATGTTAACCGTTTGGCGAAAAAATAAATATATATATATTTTTTTTTTCTTTTTAAGTTACCTATTGTTATTGTTCAGGTTAGCTAAAGTCAACAGTGCCCTTGATGCATCGAGAGATAAGCTGATTGATTGATTCATTCATTCATTTTCTACGGTTTATCAACCCTTTATGGGTTATTTAAAGCCAGAAAATATTTTAGATTGTAAGAATTTTTTTTTTTGAGATAATAATGATTTACTGATACAATTCTTACTAATTAACACGTAGCTGGGGGGTGAAACAGGAAGATTCATACCTTTTCCTAGGGTACTTAGGTGTAAGTGAATAAAACGGACCCAACGGGAATTGGAACTCCGCTCCGATTAACAATTCCGAATCATTATCCATTACACCATCCGCACATCCAAGCTTACAGCACCTGGTATTCCCAATCGGTTACCCATCTAGGTACTGACAAGGCTCGACGTTGCTTAATTTCGGTCAACGTACGGGAACCGATGTTTTAACGGGATACGGTCGTAAGTCGATGAATGAGTTAGAGAAACTACGAGTGTGGTCTGACTGCTGGTTGAAATATTTCTACAAACTTCACCACTTCTACCGTTTTAAAGCGTTTTCCCTGATCGAGAAAGGAAATATACGCTTGATTACTGTCGGGGGTGCACATTTTCTTTAGTAGGACTCTCGATTTTTAGGCCGGTAGATATTAATTTCAGTATTAAAAAAATAACAGGGATGTCTACTTAAACACGTGTACGCAGTAAATAAAATGTTTATAGTATTCGTTGTTCAAACCCAGATAACAAGTCAAATTTTCTAAAATTGAATGACAACGACCCCCTCCTTATTTATTCCTTTTGTCGTTGTATACAATAAATCTAATCTGAGTAAATATTTAGATATGTAATGCTGATTTTCAGCCCACCCCACTTGGAAGAGTAATGCAATACAATCTTTCACATTCATTTTCCTACCGCAGGAGTGATGGTAGTGTAGGTAACGGGTTGATGGTTTTATCAGTCTGTGTTGTTATAGTGGTGGTTGTATTTCTGGGTGTGATGGTAGTGTTGGTAATAGTGCAGGTAATGTTAATAATAGGTGTTGGTGGTTATGTTTTGGTAGTTTGGGTGATCTTGCGTTTTAGTGTTCTACCATTTTTTCTTTCTTTTTTCCTCTTTTTCTTCCTTATTTTCTGCAATTTCATTCCTGGCCTGTATTCAGTTTTGTTGTAATATTATCCGTTTTGTATGAACTGTGATAGATATTTCTTTTCATGTCTGCATTTTGAAATTATTTCCGATCTTTGGTTTAGTAATTCCTTTTGTTGAGTGTGGGAGGTTATTGCCACTTTTTTCGTGTAGACATTTCTTTGATATGTTATTGTAGGCAGGTGCGTTTTTCATAATTTTCCATCTTATTTTTGGTATGGTGATTCTGTCTTTTAGTCACCATATGTACGTGGATAGCGTGATGATGCTGAAGTATTTCCCGTTGGAGAACGAGAGGTACGTGTATTTCTTTGCTTGAATGTTCCTTCTGTGGCGTCAATGTAGTAAATTGTATTGTTGTTTGCATTTACCTTATCTTTGTATTCTATGTTCGTTTGTAGGCAATTTTCTTCTAGTGGGCATGTAGTTTTGTTTCTGCAGTTGCATTGGGGGTTTTTGCAAGTTATTATTTTTTTGTTGTGGCTTTTTATTATTTATGTTATGTTTTTAGTGCAGTTGTAGCTAACCTTTACGGTGTTTTTGTTAAATAGTTTTGCTAAGGGGTTTTTTACGGGGAAGTGTTTTAATTCTTTTTTCTTTATAAGATTTAGGAATGTCCTGCCGATGTATGTTCTGACGGTTTTGTTGTATGGTTGGTTAAACCAAATTATATTTTTCTGTTTTTCCATTTTGGTTGTAGTATGTGTATTCTAGCTGCTGCTTGTATCCGCTTGGCGATTTTTGTCGTTAAAATTTTCTATGTTGGATGAATTGTCTGATAGCCTTCGGCTGATGGAATTGGGTATGTGCTTGCTGATTGAGGGTGGATGGTTGGAGGATGTGCATATGTATGTGGGAGTGTCATTATCCTTTTTATATGGTTCATAAGTTTCTTTGTTCAGGTTGAGAGTGACATCTAGGAAGTTTACCCTTCTTGTGTTTGTATTTATTTCTATTTTTTCCTAAATCTACCTATTTTGTAGCCATTGAGTTCTCTTATTAGGCTTAGGCCATCGTCTCTATATAGGCACGTGTTTTTTTTCTAGTATTCTGGCTAGGTATGAACGGATAAGGATACCTACCAGATCGCAGGTTTTACGGACCGTCATAGCTTCCCATTGTTACATCAAACAGGCCGTTATTTTGATTTTCTTTTTTTCCCATGGTTCGTTGTTCGTTTCGACTTTTTATCATACTTTCGTTTCCATCACCATTAAGGCTAAATTTACCGTAAACATATCAATAATTAATATTAACATTAATAATAATTAATATCACAGTTATTATCACTAGCAAAATAATAATCGTCAATAATACACAAGCAGTCAACGTTGAAAATACAAACATCATCACCATGCCTACAAAGAGTATCCAACTTAACCAAAGTTGGGGGAAAGACCCTGACCAACAGAAGTCTATGTGCGCGTCTACATGTGTGTGTGGGGAAGTGTAAGTTTGTCTAACGATGCAGGCGGTAGATCTGAAAACGACAAGAACACATCTATCTGATCCTTGTTAAAAGAAACATCGCTACACATAAAAAAAAATCCACGGTCCCAACACCAAAATAGAATTAAAATTGAGTATGTATGTATGTATGACCCAATGCATGGATGTGTATCTGCGCCTAACCTCAGATTGTTTATATGGGTGCGTTTGTGTAAACTAAAATTCGTACACCTGTATGTATGTATGTGTGTCTATGTGTATGAGAATGTTATCCCGAACAAGGACAGCAGGAAATTCCCCCTCCCACCACCAAACATAGTCAAACAAGCATAAATAGATCCAGTTTTAAAAAAAAACAGTTTGATGATCGCAAAAGCGTGGAACCCAGGGTCACCAAGTCATATCCATACAACTGAATATGTTAGCTCTATCACTGATATTGAGCGCTTTCCACATACAAAATTATATACACACACACACACACACACACATATATATATATATATATATATATATATATATATATATATTGAACAGTGTCATAATTTTTAGTTAATAGCCTATAACCAAGCTTGATAGGAAATGTCCTCACCAATTCTGAAAACATGCAGATAAGCACCGTAAAATAGATGGACACAATTTATAAGACCCGAGAAAAACAGTTAAGAGATATTATTCTTATTTATTTCTTTATACTCCGCTAATCGTGGCGCTATTTATTTAGTTAGTTTTTGCTTTACTGCAAAACTTACGAGTTAAACTACCATTATGGGAAATAAACCCTATTTCCAAGACAATTACATACCCACACACATACAATATTAAAACACGCCCAAACTTTATTTTCTACCCAATAACCGACAGTATTTACAAACATGCCAAAAAGATTCCACAATGCAACACACACCGTTTAAATCAGTGTCCATTGGTTAGAAATTAACATCATGATGTGAAAAATTCGACCAATCAAAGAAAACTAAAAATCTATTTTTTCAAGTTTACTTTCGGGGAAAATTTCTTATAAAAAATCCACAGATTTCGACTTTCAGAGAGCAGAGATGCGACTGTCTATACACCCACCTCGCCCCCAGCGCGTGCCGAAAGAAACATGCTTCGACGACTTCAAATGAATCATCTCCAACAATAAAAGCCTTTTCTCAACCACAGCATTTTTTTTTTTTTTCTGTGGACCAACTACTTAAAAGTCTTTTCTAAACTACAGATTTTCTGTTGACCAACTAAACAAAGACTTTAACTCAACTAAAGACTATTTTAGCTTTGAATTCCTGTACATATGTTTAGTTTATAAATACAAATGACTTATTTAACAAGTATAACTATGTTTTCTTTATTTATTAATTATGTTTTCTTTATTTTCATTTTATTATTGCTTAGAATTCGGACGTTCGGATTGTTAATATAACAAAACCTGGAATACTTAATTTCCTACACCATCGTATGAACACATACAAACAGTAAAAACAACTGCTCCACAAGAAAAGAACGTAATATATTTGTGGCAATCTACATTGAATCTAGCATTATTAGCCACTTAAAAAAAAAAAAAACTAATGAAGGGATTCGAAGAAATATTTGCACTATTAATTCGCGGCATCTTTCACTTATATATATATATATATATATATATATATATATATATATATATATTCATACACGTTTCATTAAATAATATAGACAAGTGTTGTCTATTTTATGTAAATTTTTTTCGTAACGTCTGATAAGTTTAATAACATTATCGTTGAACGAAGAAAGAAATTCACAATATTGATTCATATTTTTTTGATACAATCTAAGCTTTCGGCTTACATAAGCCATTATCAAAGATGTCAATTACAACATATTAAGCAATATACGGACAAGATAGTGATGATAGTCTGTCATTGTTTACATAGATGATTTCTAAGCAACGATAAACACTTGCATATAAGACGCTAGAAGCGAAAATCGCACCGCATCTTATGACGTCACACATGACCATACGAGAGTGAATTGGAGAAGTATGAAGTATGGGAAGCCGTTGGTATAAATTAATGAAACGTGTATGAATGAAAAGATGCAGCCTAAATACACACAATATATATATATATATATATATATATATATATATATATATATATATTATAATAGAATACATGACGCTCTTACAATGTGGTAACAGTTTTATGAATTTTACCGGATTCTCGCAAGTTCCACTTCATTAGTCAGATTACTGAAAGGCTCCAAAACATGTAATTAATAATTATAATTGCAGAATGTACACAATAACAAATGTTTGGAACAAAAAAATTGAAAACAGTGTCGTTATGATAATGAAAAAGTCATAAAAATATAATTGATGCTCCATGTTCTGAAACTAGTTTTAGAAGTTTTAGTTCGTTTGTGTTAGCTGTTGTATTTGTTCATATGCAAAAGACAATGTCGGACTTGCCAGGGTGTCAGCTTACCCGATGGCAGATAGGCCACCCATATCAAGTAAAAATGCAATAAAAAGACACAGGCAACTGTTTTAGTAATACAAAGAATAAGAAATTTATAAAGTGATCTGCACTCTGTCTGTTACTCACATTCAATGTGAGAGGATATTTTAAAAAACTAAATGTCATAAAGACATGGTTAAGAAATTCTCTGTCTGAGGAGAATTTGGAATCATACACGTTTCTATCCATTGAAAAGGAATTGTTAGATGAATTGGATGCAAAAGAAATTATTGGCAGATTCGAACAATCATCTAGTAAACACAAACGATTGCTCTTAACTATTGAACTGCATGCAATTTTCTATTGTGCTTTTAAACTATCTGTTAATTTGTAAATTGTGCAATAAACTATTTAAAATATCAACCAATTACTTAAACTAAAATTAAAATAAATAAAAAATTCTATTATAACATTCCGTATGTACATTTAGTAAATACTACCAAGTAATATGTATAGTACATGTACATTGTACTTACTAAGAAATACACTTTTTCCACAAAATTTTAATTGTACCCTTTATTCCATATGTATTTTTTGAAAATTTTATTTATTCGTTTTGTAACTTGTATGATAGCGTTGTAGTTGTAGATGGATTGCCTTTGTCTCAAGACAACCAATATTTTTAAACCCAGTCCGCCATTGACAGCACAGCATCCTGAAATGCATCTTTGTTGCTAAATTATTGTCTGCCAATGTAGATTTTCCTCTTAACAAGGTTCCACGAATTTTCAATGGTCGAGAAACAAGCTAACAATTTTTTAAATCTATTTTCTTTAGATATCCATAATTTTTTTCTGAAAGTCATGGAACATTTTCCTGCATAAAAATCAACTTCTTTCTCAATACGCTTGACTTCTTCTTTTATTATGGCTCCACATGTACCTTCAAAAAATCAATTTCTGTCTGAGCTATCATCTTAACACCATGTTGAACTCGTCATATCCTCCTTGCTAATTTACCACCTGTAATTCCTCCCCAAAGCATTATAACACCTTAGATTTGGTGACGTATCAACTTGTGAGGACAATTTCCACAAGATATTCCGCTCTCCAGCTAGCTCATCAAGGGAAGCATAATATTCATCGATAAAAAAAGAGAAGAAAGAAAAATCGATCTTCACGTATTCTGCTACTCATTTAATTCAACTTTCCTTACAGATATTTTAAAAGGAGCCCTAGTAATTATTATATAAACGTCTTAAGGTCCGACTTATTTTTCTTGTTGCCAATTGTAAAATTTTAAGATCAATTTCTTTGTTCTGAAAGTGAATCATTTGTTTAAAAATATTTAGCCAGAATACTTTATGCGGAAAAGCTGTAAATTTGATGAAAGATATCTGAAAGATTGCTATTCAACTTACCAAAATGTTTCCGGCTCCACTAAGTCTTGTGAGATCATAATGAACACAAAACTCTGCTGTTGTTTTCTGACTGAGTCTGCGCAGCTGTGACGCCGAGGCGGAATACTTTATAGTGGTGGCGCGAGCGCTGGTCTTTTGAATGACAACAGACGACTTCGAATCTAGCAAGAACAAATAATACATGAACTTTTTTATGCGATCATGAAATGCGTTAATTTCTAAATAAGTGGTTAATACATGCCATGGAAAAAGTAAAGAAATGAATACACAAGGCAATGGAAAAAAGCGTTTTTTTGTAAGAATGAAAAAAAGAAAAAAGGACAGAAACGATTGTTCATGGATTAGAAAAAAATGACAGAGAAAAGCGGAAAAATCTAACATTTTAGCACAAAATTTATTGAATTGTATGTTATGTAGGAATAGTTTATATATATATATATATATATATATATATATATATATATATGAAACGCATTACGCAGAATTTGTCCATTTTGTCCTTCAATTGCTTTATATATATATATATATATATATATATATATATATATATCATTATGGGCTCGCTTCGCAAAACGAAGATCAAGAGGGAGTCTGTACACGTCGCTTTCAGGCACATTTGTAACTGGTAAGTCGAAAGCGGGACAGGCATACACGGTCGCAGTAGTTGCAGTTTAAATTCCGGCCTGGGCTCGATGGCACAGCGTTTCAGCACTTCCTCCTCTACCTCTCACCGAGAGCGATTGCAGGTATTTTCAAAGAAGTGGGCAGTATGCTTAGTGGTGAGACGCCAGCCGTCACGGCTCACTTTAGGGCTGACCATTGACAATGGTTGATATAACAGGCACCAAAGGATTTCTCAGGCAATCATGAATTGCATCTTTGGTGCCCAAGTATATATATAATTCGCCAAAAAGAGCAACTGTCGAAAGAAAAGAGGAAAAGAAAAAAAAAAAACGAAAAACATCAAGAGCGAGTGTAAAAGGGAAAAAAATGAAGAAAAGAACAAATGATCACGACACCCTACACATACGCACATACGCGCAAACGGGCGCATGGCCGCATACGTGCAAATGCACATACGAACACAAACAATACGAAAAGAATCTTACACCAATGATAAGTGCATAAAAATAGAAAAATATAAGCAGTAAATTGCTGCTATCCTCTGAAGAATGGACGGACAGTTGGTCCTATGAAACTCTGGACTTGGCATGTTGAAGGTAACGTCAATCAGCTAAATGACAAACCTTCACTTACATGCAGAATTTATCCACCTTGTTTTTCAATTGCTTGGTATATTAAGCAATTAAACTTTGTCATTCAATTGCTTATATATATAAGTAATAGAATTTTGGGGATTTAGGCAAATCATTATAGTAATTCATCGAGTCTAGAAGAATCCTCAACAGAATGCAGAAAGCACGGGACGGCCATTTCCTCCTATTTTGGGGACTTATCAGGGACTTTATTACAACTTTTATTACATGAAGTCATTAAATTGAATAATTTTCAGTGAATCTTAATTTTTAAATTCTGCAATAAGTTTTAAAATTGCTGCTAAAACGTCTATGATCAAATTTCATTCTTTAATAGAAAACTTATACCTGATTTTATCGATTCACACTTCATTGATCCCCCATTTCATGTACAGACACACTAAAAACAGTTTCTTTTTTGTGTATGAAAAGTAATTTTTCTTTACATTACTTCTTAGTAAGACATATTTTGGGATTATATATGCAAAATATGATGTGCAGTTACGTTACGCTTTTAGATATCAAAAAACAGAATGACACATTTTATATACTACAAAGCAATGGCTAGTGGCGTTAGTACACACATTAGTTATTATACATGAAAAAAGTCTATGTTAATGTTATTAGTTAGGTAACTTTGTATATTATGTTATTGGTTAAACATTTGTTGGTAAGTGGGCAATTTTCTTTATTTCTACAATTACATTTGACGGTATTATTATGCTTGTTGTTATTGCTATTACTGTTATTATTGTTATTAATTTTGTTGAGTATTATTTTATAGTGCTTAGTTATTATTTTTCGATGTCATCGATGCAGTTATAAATAATTTTGATTGTATTTTTATTAATAACTTTTGATAATTTGCTGTTTTTAGGGAAACGTTTGTAAATTAGAATATTTGGCCAAATTTTGTTTTTATTATATTGTTATAAGGTGGATTGAACTAAATTAAATTTCGTTTTCTGTTCTTTTGTTTGTATTATTTTCCTTTGTATATACTAGTTTGTTTGAATATCCGCTGTATCTTAGGGCTGATTCGGATGTTTTTTTATTTTAATTGAATATTTTTAAGATACTAGAATTTGTTGACAGTCTTTTATTTATAGATATGGGTATTTGTTTGAATATGTTAGTGCGGTGGTTAGAATTTTTGATTAGGTCAGTTGTCCTGCCGTTACAATTCCTTAGTGTTAGTAGCCCATCGTCTCTGTATAAACCAATATACTTGGTAATTTGTTGATTATATATATATATATCTACAATCTAGCATATATTACGTCATCATTTTTACGTCAAAGTTATATATATATATATATATATATATATATATATATATATATATATATATATATTGTAAGAGCCAGGGCGCAAATTTATTGAAGATGACCATGCGATCACTGACTACAATTTCCTACGACCTAAATGTCTAGAGAGTTCCTTGTTCGCAAAGTCATCTACTATATATATATATATATATATATATATATATATCAAAATAAAATGAAAGAACAGTCAGATTTATAATCCACATTTCTTTAGCATTTATTTTTAAAACCAGTGCTCGATATATAGTAGAGCATAATATTATAATATTATTATTTAAAAATATGAATACATTGCGACACAGAAATTACCATGTTTCGGAACTAAAAACTAAACTTTACATTAAAATTAAAGTTTTTGTTCCATTCTCAAGCAATGTTGCATAACTTTCGAAATATATATATATATGTGTGTATGTGTGTGTGTGTGTGTGTGTGTGTGTGATCGGATGTTGTTCTTACGTTTCCACAGGAAGCCACATCACGTCTGTGAGAAAGTGAATGTAGACGAGATGCCAGATCAGCACCTATAACATTGCATATCCGTCTCTGGATTTTGTCGAGGTTACTCTTAAATTATTTCTATGGTACGCGACTTTTTCCTCACTTTTTATAATATCATTATCAATGCTATGCGCCTGCGCTTTTTACGTCATATGTTACAATGGTGTCTCCAAGTCAGGAGAGTTTGCCAGTTTTGTGGCATTATTTTAAACTGAGCCTCAAAGCCGCCGAGGATGCTTGTATAATTTCGGAAATATAAAGAAATTAATTAATATCTGGCCTTAGTGGCCAAAACGTAAGCGTTTTAAGGAATATGAATTGTCCCTGGAAATAAAGGCTATACCTAAACGATAATCAGTTGTCGATTGTGATACTTTAAAGTTTACGCAAGGTAAAAGAGAACCTGATGACCAACACGCAAAAACATTATGAAAAAGTTTGGATCATTGACATATTACCAGTTGTTGAACATGTAGAACATACCACACATAAAGCTTCAAAAGCATAAAGATATGTAAAAAATTGAAAATACTTTTGATATATCCTAATATTTTTTGTTAACTGTTTGTGGAGGCGGGTCTATTAAATAAAAATCATGATTCCCTTAAAGAGCACGTGGAAAAAATGGACTTCAGTTAAATAAATATTGTTACTCGTTTTCTTTTTTGTGTCCGTCACGAAAACAGTCACTTACTGTTTAAAATGTCCGGTGAAGACTTTTATATTTAATCGAATAGAAAATGATAAAATAAAATAAATAAAAGATGTTGACATTCCACACAAGGTTAGGAAGATAACCCCTACCAATACTAGTGTAGTGAATTGGTAAATAGGAATGTAACTATTTGCATGTTAAGTAGAAGAGAAATAAAGTTTATATAGTAAAGTATGCAGAAGTTGATTACTGATCACATGTCGTAGAACAACACAATACAACAACTAGAAAGATCGATTATAGCTACTGGATTTGAGGAACTTAGTTAACTAAATGTAAAACTTTTCTTCATTTGAAGTTACACGGGCATATTAAATTCTAGATGATCCTTTTTTTACGAGGGAAGTAGAAAGAGGTATGATGAATATGGGCATTTTCCGACGAAAGTCACGTGATTGTCATTGATTCATTAAAAAGAATCGTTATTTCAATTTAGTAGATGCTCCGATCGCCCAACATGAGAACTATGGGAAGATAGTATTTACGAAACATTCTTCACAACTTTCCCATCGAAAGTGACAACCAAAAGTCCCGAAGATTTTCGTCCTCAAGAATTCAAGTTAAAATAAGAAAGAAAAACTGCCGAACGGAATTATAACAGACACAAACTAACCGATCATTGGTGGCACCTTCACTTTGGAAATAACATTTGTTTCCTCAATGTCCACTTGAATGTCTAGAGTATCCATATCTTGTCCAGGGATTAGATAAATCTTCTGCTCATATTGTCCCAGCCGCCTGTCTAGCAATTGCTCGTAGGATAATGACAAGGTCATCCGACTTTTGGCCGGTGCGTGCAATTGTAAGGAAAATGCAGCTGTTCCAGGTGGCCTGAAAATGAAAAATGAATTTTTTCAGTCAAAAAGTTTGTTTATTAGACAATATCAATACTTAAATGATTAAGGGAAACCGAGGAAAATATGACTATTGTGCCTCAATATGAAAAAAACAAACAATTTGGCGTGGTTTTTATTAATATCACAATGATTACTCACATCATCTAACATATTTAATTTAATAGGATATGTCGTAATCCAACATAAGCCAAAAAACAATGATATATTATTTTTTTAATTCGATAAATTATACACTTCTGTTTGTGATATATATTTGTTATTAACCTAAAATATATATCCTTTCAGAGTAGATAATCAAAAATTGATTAAGCAATGCCTGCATGTACTTTCTTAGTGATTCTAAAGATTAACTTCGGTTCGAGCATCTTTTAGAAAAGAATTAGTAATGATCGTTAGAACAGGAAGGCAAAGTAGTAATTAAAATGAGAATCGATGTAGCAAACAACTGATCTCGTGTTAGTAAGATTCATTTAATTCTTTTTGTTTTATTTACTTCTCTTTTGTTTACAGGTGAACGGTGTATTTTATGATACTTTTTTGTTACAAGAAGCTAAATAAAAAATTCATTGTTTACGACGCACATCACGTGGCGCCATTTTGTAAAACATTGCTCACGCATATTGTTTAATAACGTTACAGTAGCAGGCAGTAAATCAATGGCAATAAATAACAGATGTTTGTTGTTGTTTCTGCAGAAATACAGAAGCCTTGTCAATAAAATTAGATTGATATGTGCATTGATATTAACATTCCATTACACACACACACACACACACTGCTCGTTGTTCGGTAATAAAACAGAAATGTAAGCTAAGAAAATCTGAGTTTTGAAATGGGCATCGGTTGCAAATTTTTTCAAGTTAACGGTATCATAACAAAACACGAAAATGTAAGAACTGTACATTGAATTTGTCTTTATTTTGGTATTTTGTTTTTATTTTGTAAACAGGTTATTATTATTATTAACCACTAACTTTAGTGGCTCTCGAGTCTTGTATTGTGTAAACTTTAGTATAAAAAATTTAAATTCGGTTGGCATGTGGTGATTGTTGCATTCTCATTTTGAACATATATATATATATATATGTGTGTATGTGTGTGTGTGTGTATTTTGTTATTGATGAAATTCAGGTAGCAAAGTATAACAGTGATTTGGTGATTTCCAGACCTGATAAGGGTGCTGGTGTGGTCCTTATAGACTACACAGATTATGTTGCCATAATGTCTTTAATCTTGAATGGTACATCTAAATTTATGCATCTTGGCCCCGTTGAAAAATGTGACGTTACCACTTCAATAGAAACAAAATTTCAAAAACAACTTCTGAGGTGGGTAAAAAAGTGGGATTCTTCCTCCGGAAGTTTCTGAGGAAATTAACCCTTCTGGCTCAGTCCGATCCCTTCTCTATGGCCTTCCAAAAATCCATAAGGATGGGGGTACCTTTAAGATCCATACTTTCTATGATAGGGTTTTCTCAACATAAGATCGCCAAATGGTTCGCTATAGTGTTGCAACCTGTTTTACAACACCATAATTCTTTCTATATAAAGGATTCTTTTTCATTTACAGATCGTATCTAGAATTGTTCCTCTTCTAGTAAGTTCATGTGTTCATTTGATGTGTACTCTTTATTTACTTGTGTTCCTCTTTTGGAGACAATTAATATTTGTTGTGATTTTCTTTATCGCGGTACTTTGTCTCCTTCAGATATTCCCGAAATAAGTGTTCTTTGAACTGATGAAATTTGCCACTTCATCTGTTGAATTTAGCTTTGATAACACTATGCATCGACAGGTTGATGGTGTTGCTATGGGTTCACCTTTGGGTCCTGCACTGGTAAATATATTTGTTGGTTTTCATGAGGAGAGATTGCTTAGTAGTTCACTTCGTTCACAATTATATTGTCGGTATGTCGATGATGCTTTTTGTTTATTTAATGATGAAGTTGAGGCGGATCAATTTTTCTCCTCACTCAATAGTCTTCATCCAGCTCTGGGGTTTACGGTTGAGAAAGAGTCTAATTCCCAACTTTCCTCTTTTGGTGTATTAATGCATCGTACTCCAACGTCGTTTTTGACCTCAATATATAGGCAGTCTACATTTACCGGGTTGTACATACGTTGGGTTCTTTTTTGTCCGAAGGAGCGGAAGATAAACCTCGTCAAAACTCTTACTCATAGGGCATTGATCATCTGCCCTAGGGATTCCATGGGCAGTGAAATCGATTTTGTGACGAGGACTTTGTGTAACAATCGGTATCCGCCTAATGTTGTTCTGTCATTCGTGACAAGATCGTTAATTTCATAAAAATTAAGCCCGTTACGGTAGAAAGGTGCACTGTTTATTTGCGACTGGAGCTGACTGTGAAAACCTATCCAGACAAATGACTTCTAGTGTCCGTGAATGTTACTTTTTCCGTTGAGGTTCGGGTCGTATTTAATACCAGGCTGATCCTCTCATCTATTCGTAAGGATGTTCTCCCCAATCATCAAGTGAACTCTGTTATATATAAATACAATTGTAGTTGCAGAGTCAACTACATAGGGAAAATTACCCAACTACTAGATGCAAGAATAAAAAAAACATGTGCCTAGTATGATCAGGAATCCTACCTTAGTTCCAAATGAACTGATCCAAAACACCTATGGCCCCTCAATTTGTGAGCACCTGATAAAGAACAGGTCTGCAGCTGAATTTAGTGTTGATTGGTTTACTGTTTTGTCCCAGTCACACTCTTTATTTAACTTAAAAGTACCGGAGTCAATGTATATCAAGTCTCGCAAACCTTCTCTTTGTAAACAGCGTGATTGTTTGCTGGGGCTTGCTGTAATTAGTCTCTGGTACTCCTCCTTTGTTTGTCCTCTCATCAATCCTTCGCAAATTAAAAAAAAAAATTATATTTTACCTTTTGTACTCCTGATTAAAAAACCTTGAAGAGCGCGAGCGAAGCAGGTTGTTTTCCTCTTTCATTTTTTTTTATTATATATATATATATATATATATATATATATATATATATATATATATATATATATATATATATATTGTTGTTGTAGCTTTTAATTATGCTAATATTCAGCTAAATGTCTTTACAACAATAATCGAGTTCTGTAGCACTAAAAATGTGTATGTGTATGTGTGTGTGTGTGTATATATATATATATATATATATATATATATATATATATATATACTAGCCGAAGTACCTGGCGTTGCCCGGGTGTACATGGCTGGAATTGTATAAACGCACGCCATGTCTAGAAATGTCTGCCTTTGTCCCTGCTTGCATGCATCATCCGTTGGTATACTAAGCTTCCCACCTCATCTTTTTTACGGTATGTCCTTCGCAAGTGTTTGAATGTTCTTAATAAAGGAATTCCATCTTTAAAACCGTCTTGTGTAGTCGTTGTTCGGGGTTAAATTCTTTCAATGTTTTAGATATTCAGTAAATTTCCTATGCCCTTTCAAATAGTATGGCATTCTTCGCAAATCTAATAATCAAACAAAAACGGGGATGAAGCGTCAGAGCTTGATTCAACTGCAAGTGCAAACGCATGAACACCCCCTCCTTCTTCGTACGTTTACTGTAAAGCTGGGGTTCATAAGAGATTCTTTTGGATTTTGATGTGCAGAGTGACTTGCCGTTTTTAACCGTTTCTTGAAAAATAATTCTCGTTATTTTATAAGGTTCATAAGTAAACGGAAATTGAAAAATTCATTTCAATGCACTGAAATTCTGCTTAGAATCAATTCTTCCTTTCTTTCCGAGCGATGTGCGTATGTATGGAAGCATATATTCACAAACACGCTCATCATCCAATAGTTTAACAAATTTTTCATGGATTAACACAATAAATGTCTTATAAATGTTTTATCGTTTCCGGATCAATAATAAAAAGGAACTAAATCAAATGACTTACCGCATAACTTTGTACTTTGGTCGCGCTTGCTTCTTATCAAGAATAACCACTTCGCCATTGAAATGTTGATTATTGATTATCCTGAAGAAAAGAAAGAGAAATACTGAACGAAGAAACACACAAACAGAGGTTGTCTAATGCTTAAAGAAAGCAAAATTAGCTCAGCTTAATTGCGAAAAAGGATTCTAATGGTTTATAATTAAAAAGAATAAAGTCAATAAACTACTTATTGGAGAAAAATGGCGGCGATATAGCGAAATGCAACGATGTGTATTATACCAAATGTAATACACGGTTATTCATCGTTCATAAGTTACATCGAGCCGTCAATTTCAATCACACTAATATTTTAGGCAAAGACAGGAAATGACGAGAAAACAGGTGTCGAACAATGTATCTCCAGCTTATACTCTAATTTCAATCGTATCTTCTAGAATGTAGGACAAGAAGAAAGGTTCATAACAAGGATTAGCATTCATTTCAACTGGTACATTGATAAGCAAATCTTTTGTTCTCAGATTGAGACCATAAATTTAACTTCACTTAGTTATATGACATTCGAGGATAAAACATGAAGTAGTTTGAGTCTATCCTAGTTTGTTCAGTTTCTTGAGTCAATCAGGGAACTTCGAAATCGAAATATATAAACATGTAGGTAACTACATAAAGACAATCGTAACTGGTTAGAAAACTCTGACAGTCTAAGACCAAAGAAACTGGAATAAGGCATCTTTCAATATAAGGAGTCGCAAGAAGTGATGAAACAATTTAAGGTTTTATACTGGGAACAAAATCTGAGTAGACGCTTCATGACAACTTTTCCGCAGTTGCTAAAAATCTATTACTATCTTCTACTGGTCTTCGGCGATCAATATATATTTCGCTTTGAAGACCCTTCACCTATTTTTCCGTCTTAACTTTTTGAGAAGGTCTAGTACATATCACACATCGCAGTGCCGCAATACTTGCCATAAAGCGATGGTTGACAAACTAGTGTCGTGATTCATTCATTAGTATAGTGGATTCGATATCTATTAGTTACTACAAATTAAAGTTTCATGAAATAACTATGCATACTACTACCCCCTCCCCTCTCTCTCTCTCTCTCTCTCTCTCTCTCTCTCTCTTAGGCACACATATACACGCGCATACACAGGAACACATATGCACACGCATGCGCATGCATACCCAGCGGTAGCAATATTGAGACAATCGTAACTCGTTAGAAATCTCTGACAGCCTCGGACTAAAGAAACCGGAATAAGCGTCTTTCAGTAGATGGAATCGCAAGAAATGATGAAGCATAAAAGATGCCAACATCAAAATATTATGCAAAACCAGATCGGAGGTGTCGAATCGACATTATTGGTGGTTGGCATTCAGATATTTTAGCGCCCACTTGGCTAACAGCTTCTGCGTAACCAATTGATCCTGAATTATAGACCCAAAGCATCTCTACTATCTCAGCAATTCTTTTGGTCGACATTTGTCGATCTGTCAAAATTAGGTCATGAACATGATAAACAATTTCAGAAGATAATACCGTTGAAGCCTCCCCCCCCCCCCAGACTATTTTTGAATCTTGAGTCACAAATTCTCCGTGTTGAATGTTGGTACACAACTTTTTCAAAGTTGAGTATGACTTGTCACTCAGTACACTCGTGGTTATCCTTTGAAGTTTTCTGCTGCAGGAATAGAAACTTCCTAACGCACTTGATTTCGACACTTGAAAATTCAACACATTTCGTTGACCACAATATGAAACAAACTCAAAAATAAACACAAAGATCCTAGAAATTGGCACTTAGCAATGTAAAAGAACATTAATTTCCAGCTACAAGAAAATAACGCTCAGATTTTGGAATTTTGTTCGAGCCGAGAAATTTTCAGCAACCCATCATATAAACATTGGGTCATTTTCTGTAACGAATATAGTATAGCAAACCTATTTATAATAAGCGATACATTTAAAATATTTCACATATTTCAGATAATGTTATAAACTGACCTATATCTCGTGACTGCGATAATTGCCGATGTGTCATCTGTGTTGGTCATTCTTGGGGGAGGGGATGGTGCTTAGAATATACCGACTACATACCTTACAGAGGAGTAAAATCCCCCGTGCCAAAAGGAACAGCGTTCTGTGTAGATACTTTCAGATTCTAGTTTAAATCAGGAATATCTATCCTTTTTTACTGTAGTGCAAACCTGACCTATATCGGTCATTTTTTACTCTAGTGCGGCGTTTCTCAACCGGTGCGCTCGGGGGCACGAATGCGCCCTGAAAGGTACCCAGATACGCCCTAATTTAACAGAAGAGTAATTTATGTATTATTTTTATATTTAAAAAAAATCTTTATTTTTGACAAGCTAGAAGCATCAATCACATGGCTTCTATGTCGAAATCATGTCTTGGATGCTAAATTCCTTAATCTTTAAGAAGGATTGGATAATTCTTTCTCATTTGCCTTTCGCAAGGGATTTAAATCAGCGATTATCAGCCTCTCTAAAAAAATGACAGATTGTTGATGATTCCTTTTAAATGAAAACTGTATCGCTAATCCTATTTGGGGATGCTAAACCAAAAATGACAGCCATTAAAGGCAACTGTCTTCTTTGTTAAGGTACATCAAGAACACTTAAATATGCAATGTAATATCTTAAAAATAAATGCTTATTTCAGGAGGTTTCTTTATTATTTTTCTATTTCCAAATTACGTGACAAATTTTTCCTTGTTAAAATTTAAAGTGCGTCCCAGAGTTTTAGTTATTCTACAAGTGCGCCCTGAAGTTAAAAAAAAATGTTTGAGATACACTGCTCTAGCGCAGTAAGGTGCAGAAGGAAGGCGGAGGATGCGACGGCCCTGGGCATCCATGTTGGGAGAGGTGGTGTGAATATGGATCCGTGTTTTGATAATCGAGACAGAAGTAACCTCCATCCTACTTGAGTGTTAGGGGCATACAGTCAAGGAGTTGGCCTCGGACATCACCAAACCTCTGCACGTCACTGCTCTAGTGTAACTCAGATTTATTTTTATTCTATTAATTCATTGGGATTTTTGTCCTATAAGAATTTAGCTAACACAACAAGAATTGATATATCGTTTATTTAAACAACTTAATACTCTGTGCCAGTGATCGTATCTAAATAATAGTCAATATTTCAAATAATTATGGTCAGTTCATCTTTCTCACCTGGATGATTGACACGAAACAATCTTCCAAGCCTCTATCTCCTTTATTTACTTTTGTAGCAGACTAAGCTAAACTTACTACTTACTGATATCTGGGACTGCCTTGTGGCTGGTAATTGCCTATTTCTTGCTAGCCCTTGTGGTCGGTTTGTCCCCACCTCAGGTAAATGCCAGGATTTCGAATATTGATTTTTCAAGGCGAGCGGGCGTTTTAGAAGGTTAACTCAACATAATCTTCCTAACTTCTATTTCCTACATTTGAATTGGTGCCGAGCGAAACTAAACTTAATAAATATTTATATATCGATACTAATACTTGAGTGAGTATGAATGTGTACGTGTGAAGAAAGAAAGAAAGAAAGAAAGAAAGATCGAGGCCCTTAGACTACTGTCGTCCTCATTTTCGCTCAGTGGACGTCGAGTTCCAGTGAAATGAACGTCTGCTTATCACAAAATAAATACATGTACAAGCCGCCATCGGCTGAAGACCGTTTTCATCTCCAGGCATCCGTACATCCGAACACAGACGTTCTGCTGTATGCAATTTCAATCTAGGATTATCATCAGAAAAAAAAGCCCACAGTCCTGGGTCAGCGAGTGGAAAATCTTTCCATCTGCCATTGGCGTCGATCGAAATTTTTCAAAATTGTTGGCACACGGAGCGGAATCGGTACTGAGACTTAATTTTGCACATGCGCAAATAAACATTAAGCACATTTTGTAAGATTGTGTAATGCTATTTCTTTGGTTCAGTGTTTTGTCCACTTCGGTAGGTCAGACAGACATTCATATGCATTACGCATACATTAGTAAATGTATGTAACATAACAAGTGACATTTTTATCGCGTTTGAGGTTCTTTATGTATTTTAAGAAAAGCCAATAAATATTGCATTATTCAAAATTGTGAAGAAATGAATAAAATGAATAAGGTTTTTTGTTTCTTAATCTTTTTACTTTATCGAATGAACTCTTATATAAGTTATTATCATTTACACGTTGACTTTTATATATTAATAATCTGCAATAACTTTTCTTGACAAGTCTTGATTTGGAGGCATTACTAGATTATGATTTAACTGTAAAAATCAATCTCTGCTATGGGCAGTAATAAAGCAGCATTTAAAGATTTAGATTTAAACTAAACAAAAAATTAGCGCGAGTTGTATGCTGATATATATATATATATATATATATATATATATATATATATATATATATAGATAGATAGATAGATAGATAGATAGATAGATAGATAGATAGATATATGTGTGTGTGTATTTATGACTTTTATTTTATTTTTATGTTTATCAAAAGTTCTTTAAAAGGAATTTAAAACAGAGCACTCGTATTTACGTAAGAAAAGGAATATACTAAACGAATATATATTCGTTTTGTATATTTGGCCAGTAATGTTAAAACATGTATTTTTAAAAAGAATAGGCATTTTATATCTGCTAAATTCAATGATCTTTTTCTTATGTATGAATATCTTTTTCACACTTGTGGATGCTGTGCAGTCCAAGCGTTTGACTTACAGAAGCTGTTTACAATCCAACTCGAGCAACCTTCCATAAAAAACAAATCTGTTGTCTGAAACTCTGCATAAAACAAATACACTTTATTACACGTTGCTGTCATATGACTTGCTGCATATAGCTCCATCCGATTTAGCTTTCCAGAAATAACAACATTTTAAACAATAATGATACAGTCTACTTCTTAAAACATGCTTATTTTTCTTTGCTCACTCAAACGATGAGTCATTTTGATCAAAGACTTAAACTGCACAATATGAAATTTGGGCAGTTTATCCACACAAAAAATCGCATTTGCTAATGGATATTCGGACATTAGAAAAAAAAGAATCATTAAATTTATTAAACATAAAATGCCTATTGTATTGTATATATATATATATATATATATATATATATATATATATATATATATATATATATATATATATATATAAATTGTGTATTTGTGCAGTAATCCCTGTTTTCTACAAGTTTCATTAAAGACGACTGACAAGGTACTGTTATTAAGCTTTTTGTTCGATATTTCTTATGTTCATATAAGTATTCCCTTTTTTGGTCATTATCGAGGATGATTTTAATTTTAATTTTTTATTTTTAACTGAATGTATGGTGCTCATATTTGATGTTATTGTGTGTTGGCAAAACTCAATTATTTCAACTATGAACACCAATATGCTGGAATATTTGGAAACTAAAACATTCCTATATCTCTACCTAGTTACATACAAAACATCCATACATTCATTTAAAGATATTAATAATACAGGTTTTATTAAATATCACAGAATTGTTTTTTTTTTTTTTTTTTTTTTGTTTTACTCTCTTTTATTAATCGTTCTTATCTTATTACAAATATCTACAAAACTTATTTATCTATCTATCTGTGTGTGAGTGTTTCTTGTCTAGCTAGTTGTATGGTTGTAAAGGCTTCAAATTTTGAAGAAAAATGAAAAATGTAAGATAATGATTAACATCTATAATTATGAGTTTTTGTTCTCAATTAGTTCTTGGATTTACATTTCAAAATATGTTATAATTAATTTAGCTACAAGTTTTTGGCATATTCGAAAAGTAAAAATGTTAATGACTTGAATTTCAGGCTTACGGCCATATCGCGTTGAAATACTGGTTCTCGTATGGTCACTGAACATCAAGCCAGGTCAGTAACTAAATGGCTGACCGCCTGCGAATTTCATGTGCTGTAAAATTGAATTTGTTGAGGGTGTAATGGATAACGGCTCGGAATTGGAAATCAGAAGACCGAGTTCCAATTCCAGCCGAGTTCTTTATATTCCCTTATTCGCAAATAGCCTTGGGAAAGGTATGAATCCACCTCTTCTCCCCTCAGCTATGGGTTAATTAGTAGGATTTGCATCAGTAAATCGTTATTATATCAAAAAAATTCTTACAATCTAAGAATATTTTATGGCTTTAAATAACCTGAACAAGTTTGATAAGTCGTAAAAAAACAAATCAATCAATCAATTGAATTTCAAAACGCTATATTATTTCTCTTTCTCTCCCTATTCATTAAATTAAATATGTTATCCTCCAGTATTAGCATTGATAATACCACTGGTAATATTGGAAGATAATATATAATAAGCAGTCTTTGTAATAACAGTACTTAATATTAAAGCATGAATAATAATAATAATAATATTAATAATAATAATTAGTTAAATTTGTTCTGTTGAATATATTGACTCCGAGTTTCATGCAGTTGCATCAACCTTTCAGGAGAGTTGACAGTGAGCAGTTTACTATTAAATCTCCTGAGGAGTGGATAAGATTTCCTGAAATAAAAAAAATTGTTGAATATTTCAACTCTCAGTTTCAGGAAATCTTATCCACTCCTCAGGAGATTTAATAGTAAACTGTTCACTGTCAACTCTCCTGAAAGGTTGATGCAACTGCATGATAATAATAATTTTAATTATTGGCGACAACGATGGACAAAAAAAAAATATCCAAAAATCTGTATCAATGTAACGGTAAGGCGGGAAAGTGGTTTGGAAGTGGACATTTTTTATCTTGTCTAAATATGTGCGCAACCTAAGTTAAAAATCGGCGTTCTCTTGTAAAGAATATCTTTCCACCTTACAACTGTTCACTTTGATCACTATGATTTTCATCCCGTAAATCAAGTTGGTGTCGGGTCCACAACTTCTCCATAGGGCCAGGGCATTATATCGGGATGTGGGGCTATAGGGTAAATATAGCATGTTAACTGTATACACATGCGAAGCCGAAGCGCAAATCGTCCTGGGTATAACGATAAAATACATCCAGCAGCAAGGCCTCTGATCTACATATTGTAGGTTTTGAGGAGCGTGGAATCACATGTTAACCTGTTGTTGTTTCCAGGTCCACCCTGACCCGGGTGGCTGTTAGGATCCAGCCATGGGTAAATAGTAATACTCCAAATAAATATCAACAGTACATAAAATGATCAGCAATGCATTTTTATAGCAAAATGACAATTAATGCAACACTAAAAAATGTAAAAATACATTTTTATAGTAAAATTACCAACAATACATGTTATGATCTACAAACTACATATCTAAAAACATACCTTTACCCAGAAAGTATAAAATGATGTACAAAATATCTGTAATTGAGAACATAAAATTACGTATATAATTAGATTACGATATACTGAGGTCAACGCCAAGCAGCGTCAGTCTGTTTGATGTTTCAACGCAATCTTCAGGTCATCTTTTTACATATGCTCTATCTCTGATAATGAGAATTTTTACCCATAAATATAGCACACCTTAAAACTATATATATATATATATATATATATATATATATATATGTGCGTGTGTGTGTGTGTGTGTATGTTTGTGTGTACACACACAAACCATTCATTCTTACATTAAAATTTTAAAATGGAAAAGCTCATATTATATATATATATAAATTCAGATATAAATATATCTGTGAAGACAATATAAATAAAGGAAAAGATAAGAGGAAAACATTTTATGCCAATAGGTTTCGTTCTCCGGTGAACCTTATCAAGGCAAGTGTAGAAATTTTTATATAGTAACCTTCATTTATACTCAGAAGTCACGTGGAAGAAAACAAAATATGGTTAAGTTTTCAAATTTTGAGTTAGAGAACATTAAAATATTCTAAAAATTATTTAAAAGTAAACTAATTAGGACGCTAAATAACGTAATTTATCGGCTTATGAAACGAATGTGATATATATATATATATATATATATATATATATATATATATATATATATATATATATATATATATATATATATATATATTGCGCGCGCTAAACATTGAAAACCACGACTTCGGGGATCTGTAAATCGAAGGTGATTTCACACAATGTTACGCGGCATGTGAGACATTTTAATATCCTCACTTCTCTTTCTGCTCGTGGTACTAATTAGCTGCCAAGTTAATAAACCAAAGGCTTAAAAAGAGGTGGTAGTGTCTCCAGACTTGACAGTAAACCAGAAAATACCTAAATATACATTCTCATTATTAAATATTTCTTGACAATTACCGAATACGACAAATACTTGAAGAAGACCATTGGGTAAAACAGTTTAAATGCTGTAATTAAAAACCTAAAAAAAGTATACTAAAAGATCGTGACATCTTCAGAAATAAAAATCAGTTTGTTTTAGCTAAATGCTTTACTATAAAAAAAAATCCTTTTCTCTGATGAGCAGACAATAAAAATAGTTTATTTAATAGTTTCTGACAATCAATGCCGTAAAACTACAAATGAACAAAGATTTCAAGATTTTCAACAGTTAATGTGTTGTATAAAATAACTCTTTATGTCCTTGTATTTTGACGTAAATTTGTCGGACGTGGGAAAGTCTCAATGCATGTATACAACTTTAGCTACAAAACTCATCATGGAATTTTTTTTTTTTCTTTTTTTTTTCTTTTTTTTTTTTCTTTTTTTTTTTTTTGGTGATCGTCTGTTTTTTGTTTCGGACCATTAACAATACAAAGTACTGCAACAAAGCCGAAATGTAATGGATAACGAAACAAGCGTCAAAGAGACTTCTAAAACTTACGCGCTCAGATTGGAAACAAAGGCAGACTCGGGTAAAATAACGTCCCACGTGATCTCTTGGACTTGGCCGCCGGGATTACTCAGCTCACCTATCAGGGATGTTCGAGCGAAGCGATATCTAATATTTGAATGTATCTTCAAGCGGGAAAATCGAGTCGTACCCTGTAATAGAAAAGATTGATATTTATACCTCGTACTTATCGGAGGTTTTATTGTCATTTTAATTACACCTCTGCAACGGATTGAAATTAATTATCTCTTAATAATTTCTATTTAGTTCATATTCAGATATTAGCTTAACATTCTCGATAAAAGCCAGCACACACACACACTCACACACACATACACACACACAAACACACGCGTGCGCGCGCGCTCACCCCGCTCGTACATGTTTCCAAGGGAAGAAGGCAAGGCAGAGCCAACAAAATGGTTTCGATCCTGGTAACTTATTAAGAATAATATTTTTCCTTGTGGGCTTTTCGGATGTATGTCCACTAATTTTTCCTCCTTCTTCCTGGCATAGTCTTATTTTGCTGAACATCTTCGATACGATTTAGAAGAGTGTGCGAAGGTGAAAACTCTTGCGAAATTACAATATACTCTCAGAAATTGTCCGGTTCACACTCCTCCCCGCTTTTGAGCAAGAGTAGATGTTTTTCTTGTTTCCTGTTTAGAAAGAACCGGAAACTCAATCCTAAAGTTCTTCTTTTTTTTTTCACTCCCAGTAATCCCTTTCGTCTTATTAGCATTAATTGTGATGAATTGATTAAAAAGAAATTATCACTAATGCTATCATCATTGTTGTTGCTATCACAACGTTTCGATCCGTTGTGCCCTATGTTCTTTTTCAAGTGTCTGTCGAACCGATTAACCGTGATTAATAAACCAAAAGAAATAACAGCAAAGTTTCAGTAGCAGCAGTAAGGAAAGAAAAGGAAAGAAAAAAAGGGAAGAAAAGAAAAGAAAAGGAAAAGAAAAAGGAAAAAAAGAAAAGAAAGGAAAAGGAAAGAAAAGGAAAAAAAGAAAAAGAAAGAAAAGAAAAGTAGAATGAAAACAATATATCCCCATTAAATAAAGGGTTCATTTCGAAATTCACTGAAGGTTGGCCGGATCGACGGACGAAGACCAGAACAACACAATTGCCGAAACGTTATGATAACAACAACAAATGACATTAGTACGAATGTAAATAATTATTGTATTATGTCTATATATTGTCCTCGGCAACGTCGAGCCTAGTCAGTACCTAGATGGGTGACCGCTTGGGAATACCAAGTGCTAAAAGTTTGTATGTGCGGGTGATGCAATGGATAATTGCTCGGTATTGTTAATCGGAGAGCCGAGTTCTAATTCCTGTTGGGTTCTTTAGATTGACTTACGGGAAAGGCATGAATCCACTTCTCCCCCAGCTATGGGTTAATTAGTAAGACATGTATCATTAAGCTATTATTATCTAAAAAAATTCTTAGATTTCTAAAAACATTTCCTGGCTTTAAATAATCTGCAAGACATTGATAAGCCGTAGAAAACAAATCAATCAATGAAATCTGTTCTTAGCACATAATTTCAGTCCACCAGAACGAAACATTCTTATTTCGATTATGCAGATAAATGGTGTATTCATCTGCATAAATGGTTTTGAAAAAATGGTACACACATCTGTAAAAACAGGTGAAAAATCTTTGTGAAAGGTTTTTACTGCCAGCATCGTATCGTCAATGAATCATTTATTTGGTGTGAGTTAAAGTTTATCTCTCTTTCCCTCTCTATCTTTCCCCCCTCTCTCTCGCTCTCTCTTTCTCTCTGCCTCCCTCTCTCTCATGATAGACCGCACAGAAATCATTTTTTTTTTTTTTTTTTAAAGCTGGAAACTTTTGCATATATCTAATAAATAATAACTTCGTTCGCACATTTTCTTTAAAATGTTCTTTTTAGATAACCCGTCGAAGCCCCAGTTCGAAAGATCAATTTTGAATAATGAATAATTCGCTTGAAACACAGAACTCTTTAAACCGGGAACGCTTCTTGTAATAAAAACTTTCTTTTCTCACAGAGGGTGTCGCTCTTACTGAAATTGCACAAATATCCTTCTCAGTTAATGTTAGGCACGTCGTCGAAAAATTGGATTATATACTATTAGGTTGGTGCAAAAATAATGTCGGTTTTTGACGTATTTTTTAAGGTCAAAAACCGACCTAATATAATGATTGGAGCAAGCTAAAACATATGATAAGAGATAGAAATGAAAATGAAGGACTTTACTTAAAAACTTGTACAAAGTTGGTTAAAAATCCGAAATTTTTGTCTCAAGATTTGAGAATCCCTGCTTGAAAGAAAAAACACCTTTAGGAAATTGTTTCCCCAAGTAGGTGTATCTCCATATTAGACACAGCGAGAATGAGAGTGAGTGTAAATCGTTTCAATTTTGTTTTAAGATATTTCTAACTCCTGAAGGCCTACTTCAGAAAAGTCATTTCAAGATGATTTTGAGGTAATCTGGAACTGAAACTAAATAATGGTCTTGAGTTACTGGACAGAATGTCGAAATTCGAGAAGACTCAAAATTAAATAAAAAGAAACGTCTTTTTTCAATCTGGTTATCACACTTGTTGAATCTTTATGAAAATTATTCTGATATATCTACACTCTCTCATAATCACACGTCCAAACACAGGCTTTCTTTTATATTATATACACTAGTTTCAGTTAAAATACCCAATAAATCTACGTGAATAGGATGAGGTATAAAACAACTTACTAATTTTTTCCAAATACAAAATCTACTAAAAAAAAGTTCAAGTCATAAATAGCGATCATAAAAAAGATGAACGTCATCATTAATATGACAAATAAGTTTATGACTTCTCTTAAAATTTTCACATTGAACAAGTCCTTATATGTATTAGATTTTTAATAAACGTTTGTTGCTCTCTTACGTGTAATTATCAGAAAGATGCAAATAAAAGTAAATATATTCAATATATGGTTTATTTAGTTACAACGATGTTAATTGTTGAGATATCCACCATGTTGTTGATTGCAAAAGTTAATATATTTTTGACTTATACTAAACCCATTTGGATGACTATTGGTTATTATATTCACAACGTTTCGGTCATTATACCATCCGGCTTTCTTAGTTGTTTGATATACTCGGTAACCATTTCAGAATTTTAAACTGAATCCTTTATTCAATTCATGGGATAGATTATTCTTATTTCGCTTATCTTGTATCTGTTAATATTCTCCATCTATTTGCTTTTATGTTGTTTGTCTGTTTCTTCAATTAAATCAGCGTATATGACTAATCTGCACTATCCGACCCAGGGTCTGAGCTCACAACTGCTAGGGAACCAGATTATGCGTTAACTATGGCTATGTGTCACTTAGACAATGTCTGTGTGTAATTTGAGAGACAAACCTTCTAACTGCACTAGAGTAGTGGAAGTTTTGAGTATCCTTTCTTTCTTAATCAAAGGCTTCTAGATTCTGTTCATCTCTAGTCTACATCTACTGGGGAGTTTATCAGAGTCTATTGTTTAATGATTTTTTTCAGTTATCTTATCCTCCAGTATTGTTCTCTGTCTATTATCTTGACTTCATTCACCTTACATGATCAGCCATCCCTGATTTCTGTGTGACTCGCCCAGGGTTACAGCCTTTCAACGTTTCTTTACCTTTATTTGTAGGTAGTAACTAGTCTCATCTTGATATTCCTTACAACAATTGTTTCTAAACGTTTCTGTTTGAGAAGGTTACTGAGTACGGCGGATACCTGAAGGAGGCCGGAGTGTAGAACGGCTGAAACAACGTTAGTATAAGAATCAAAAAGCGTATACGAGCCTGAATGGAAAAGCATATAATAATAATAATAATAATAATAATAATAATGATATATCCCGACATAAAAAAAAATTCTTAAATTGTTGTTCATTCGTGGGGCAGATCAGATAATTATTTGAGCAGAGCATTTTTTAGAGTTACTCTTTGTGGAACAAAAGAAATGTTTTATTTATTATTTTATCTCTTAAAAGGCGCTACATATAAAATCGGGTTCTATTTCAAGAATTTATAATTATTTTTCAAATAACCAAATGAAGGAACTGTTTTGCAATCAGCCAAACACCGGTGACATTTAAAATTTAATGTTAGCTTTACTTGTACTCAAATTCTTTATTAGCACGAGTCTAGTGATAAACGATTTTTGAACATACAACTTATTTTTTTGTAATAAAGCATAGAAATTCTCATGATGGAAGAAGTAAAAAAATGAAAAGATTAATAATTTTTGCATAAAATATTTCTACATAAAAATACATATTATTATTTTTACAAGATAATGTTATCATAATTTCACATATATCATTAATTTATGCTGCAATTACTAATCATTTCTAGTCATTTTCTCTTTCGCTGTTGATATGAAATTTTTCAGCTTTTGTAGCAAACATACATATCATTATTAGGAGGCGTTTCTTCGATTCCGATTTTTACATTTTGTATCTAAAAAGTTATTAAAGACTTAATAAACATCATATATTTATACATACATACATACATACATATATATATATATATATATATATATATATATATATATATATATATGTGTGTGTGTGTGTGTGTGTGTGTGTGTGTGTGTAGAGAAAGAGAGATTTTATTGATACCCTGTATAAAGTGTGTGCGTTTTATAAGTATAGCAAGCAAAGATACACACACACGCCCACGCAAAAACACACACGAAAACTCGAGCACGCACATACAAATAATCTCACCTCGCAAAGTCTTCTGTCAAACAAACTTTTGCTTCTCTAGGTCAACTGCTGATATGTTAACGGTTATTGCTGTAAGAGTCTGTCAACCTTTAGATAAGAACAGTGAAATTCAGGCTGTTGCTTTAGATATCACCAAAGGCGTTTGATAGAGCTTAGCATACTGCTTTTCTTCTCAAGTTCAAGTGTTATGGTGTTTCTGGCCGAATTTTTATTTGATTCAATCTTTTTTTTTTATGAAAACGTAACATGAAAATTATCTTCAACGGCTACTCTTCTAGACTTTTTTTTTTTTTTTTTTTTTTTGTTACATTAATTTTTGTGTCCTTCGGGTTTCGATTCTTGGACCGACGTTATTATAAACTACCTTCACTATATCATAACCCTACATGACACCAATCTGCCCCTGGGTGGCATGCCACTAACGTTTACAGCTGGTGGCCCACTGTCAGACCGCCGGCGTGTTCGTCTCGGCACTGGTGGCCAACCGTTGGCCCGCCGGTGGCTACTACCAGAGGACTGCTGGTGTTGCCATCGGCGGCCCGCCAGAGGGCCACTAGCGTCTTGCGTGTAAGGAAGTTCTCGACTCAGTATTTATGTTGGTGACACAACTATTTTTTCTTGTTTAATGGGAAGTCTAATAGGTATGATAAAATCAAATTAGCAGCTGATCCCGATCTTCAATCTGTTGTTACCTGGGGCAAGAAATTGCAACGCCTCTAAAACAAAACTGCTCTCTTTTAATCGTCTGAAAAAAAAACCAACTTTTTTTTGCCTTCTATCAGCATGGCTGATGCTAACCTCCAAAGGAGTGATTCACTGCGCCTTCTCAGTCTAACATTTTCCACTGACATGAATGAAACGATTATAATAAATCACTATCTAAGACTACTTACAAAAAAATTTAGTTCACTGTGTCGTGCTAAATGATTTTTTCTCGTCAGAATTTACCTTTAAAAGTTAACCATTCATTCGTGGATTGAATATTTCTGGCACTTTTGTTCTGGTGCTTCACTATGAATTTATATATAAACATTTATATAACTTCTCGTCATTCAATTGTCTTATGTATATATATATATCCTAAGTTCAGCTGGGTGGACTTCCTGTTTATATGTCGGTGCAGCTACTGACATCTTTTGAGGCCTGATTTTGGGTCAGTTAGCTACGAGGGCACTTTCCAGGTTAACCCTCTTATGCACTTTGCCCTTTTGGTCTTCCGGTGTGATACAGAGTACTAAACTTGAGTTCAATACAAATCTACGCTAAGCGACTACCTTTCTCCCTGGAGAAAAATACCCCGCAATTATTTAAAATTTATTTACTGTGCTAATTATGACTATGGCTAATTACCAACGCCTCTATATCTATATTCGAGAAATACCAATCTGTTCTTCTGTTAGTTTGGTTAATATATCCATTAATCCATAATATATCAAATGAAAATTCTCCACTTTGAAGATGACAAGGAAAAGGGTTTCAGTTAGTTATGTGCCATGCGTGATACACGCGTAGGCGATCAATATCTTTCGATACATGACTGACGAGGCAGATTTTTTTCCCGCAGTAGGTTGCCATTTCTTTCTGCGGTAGATCAGTTGCCATCCAAGGCCGGTCTGTCCTGCTATTTACCCAGAGCTTGGGGGGGGGAAGAGGATTCATACCTTTTCCAGCACGTAAGTGCGTGTAATGGATTCAACTGGAATTTGAACATGGCTCTCCGATTCTTCAGTCCGAGCTTTGCTATCCATTACTCCATCGTGCCCCCTTAACCCCTAAGAAGGGGTTAAATTGGTTATATTCATTCTGGTGACATTTAAAATTTAAAGTTAGCTTTACTTACCTCTCCACTTCTAGTTTTATCACAACATTCCCATTTTAAGGCACATGTGCCCCTATATCAAGGAAAAATCTTCAATTCAGCTATCGTCTGAGCCTTCTAATCTGGAAATGCATAAGCGTCTGGTCAACCAGTGGAGAAAAGTTTTCTTAGTGGTAGTTCATAACGTTTTACTCAAGAGTAACTCTTCTTCATCTATTTTCTCTCCCTCTTTCCTTTATTTTGTCAAATATAGACTTAGCGGTGTTGGCACTTAGACATAGTCACAATTAATACAGCAAATAAACTTTTAGTAATTGTGCTAAATCTTAAAATTGACTTTTATTTATTTTTGTATGTAAAAGTTGATATATGTGAATGTATCTATTCATAGTAAACAGTTTCATTATTTGAAATGTTCATAAAAGTGGACATTGGTCTGATAGAGAAGAAGTTCATACATTTTAATAAATGCCATTACTTATAGTTTACAGGAGACACAAACGTACTGACTTAGAGAAATGAAGCTGTCGGTAAGTATTTTGACCTCCAGCTGCTTCGCTCCTGGGAGAAAGGTAGTCAGCGTAAAATTGTGTAGACAAGCTGACATTGAAAGTCTATTGCAAAATTTTGTATTACTTAAACGTTATTCTTAGTGGATACTCGTATTTGAGTAGATGCATCGTTTATTTACATTTATTTATTTTCGTATACCAGACTGAATATTGGAGAAATCTTATTAGAGAAAAATGTGCATTCTCCAGCAGTAATCGAACCTGTTTTCTCGTAGCAGAAACCGTCGTTTGATGTGACGTACATTGGACCTCTCGACTATGAAGTGCGTCGATGACCAAGCAAAGATAAAATGTGGTTTTAAACACAAATTTTTCTTTGACTCTCGAAGTAGCTGAGTTTCGCATAAAAAAAAGCAATTTCTAAAGAAAGGGGATGGATTTTTTATTTATTTATTAATCCGACAGATTTTATAACTTAAACGTTATTTTTTGTGGATACTCGTAATTGAGTAGATGATCCGTTTATTTATTAAACAGTATATTTATTTATCTTCGTCTACTGGCCTAGGGGAACGTATCTTCAAATCCTGCTGGAGACTGCATATTTTTCTCTAAGATTTCTCTAATATTCAGGGCGGTATACGAAAATAAATATACTATTTAATAAATAAATGGAGCGTCTATTCAAATATGAGTATCCACTAAAAATAACGCTTAATAAAAATCTATTGAATTTAGTTAATAAAAAATCCATCCCTTTCATTAGAAAAGGTTTTGTGTTTATCTGATTTCAGGAAACTGGAACTGGAACGATTTTGAATCTCCTCAAACCAACTCGATTGGTTGAATACTCTCTTTTTTTTATACGCAGTGATCTGTTTTTTTTTTCTATGCCAGCAAATTTTCACTGTTATTTTGACAGGCTTTTCCAGGAGCCTGGTATTTTGATATAGCATCTAAAATGTTTACATACTAGTCACTATAATTATTGAACTTTGAATATTGCTACATAGCTACTGTACATTCAACGACATTCAACACGCAATAAGGATATGACGTCTTTTTTAATGATTTCACCCCAAGTAGAACAACAGAGACACTAACATGCAAGAGGTTACTGAATGTAAAAGAAAACACTATTATTATTGAGCATGAACAATAAAAGAACATAATTTAAGGGGACAAACGAAAACGATTGTTATTGCACTTAAATCTTTTAAGATCAAACTTGACTGAAACGCAAGACGCCAGAAGAGAGTCTCACAATCAAAGAAACTGTTAGTCTATATTTCTCACATGAAGTATTGTAACTATTTGGACACATGGTCCAGTGGATAAAAACATTGGTTGAAGTAATCCAGTGACTTGACCCAAAGAGTTGGGAGTTCAACAGAAGAACTGAACAAAAAACTTGGAGAATTGAGTTACTAATAGGAATTAACTGAAACTGAGATATCCAGAAGAGGTATGACACGTGAAACTAGAACTATCTACCCACGTGGACTAAATAAAGGGTTCAGTTCGAAATTTCAACGTATGTTACCTGAAGCGTACAACGGGCGAAACGTCGTGAATATGACAATAACGATGAGGACAACAGTCCGACCAATGAAAATAGTGCATGAAACTGTTAGCATAGAACTTACGGTTACATCTAGCCATTTAAACTGTAAAATAATGAGATTTTGCCGCCAAACTATCTAATAATGCGCTTAAATTCATAGAGTTTAGGTACCAGAAAGGAGAGTTCTTCAGAATAGTTACCATGAAAAGGCACAGGAAAGCTACATTACGGCAATGGGAAAGGGACTGAAGTCGAGATGCCATGTCCAATAATATTGCTGTCTTTGATATGAGAAATAATATAAAACAAATATAATGTTTTGAAGATAGATCAAGCTAAGATTAAGGAATTATTTAAAGAAATTTCACATACACTCACACATATGCATACCGAATGACTGACATAAAACTGGTTGATACGAGTTACTTTGATAAAGCTATTAATAAACAAACCGATTGACAGAGCAGTAAAGATGCCTTTATGTTATTAAAGAAAGTCTTTATTGGTTAAATAAAATCGAGAATTGAAGATCATGTTTTTCAAATTTTAATACTGATGTGTTTTAACATGTACGCTACGTGCCTGCAAGAAACTTTCTAATCCAAGCTGGATTTATACTTTTGCCTATACAAACATTTGATTTATTAGGTTCAAAGATATGGCAAACGCTGTTGAATCTTTTAGTATAGCCAAGTCTAAAGAAGTCTCACTTAAATAGTGGTCTAGCGAACGACCAAAATAATTGGGTGTGCAGATGGTGTAATAAGAAAACGGAAAGCCGAGTTCTAATTCCATTCGGACTGGTTACATTCAGGTACACGTAAATACCCCTGGGAAAGGTATGAATCCATCTTCTCCACCCAGATTTAATTAGATAAAACATTATTATTCTCCAAAAAATGTTAATGCAAAAAAATTATACTCACAATGCAAGATATTTTTCGGCTTTAAATAACCAACAAAGGGTTGATAAGCCGTAAAAAAACAAATCAATCAAACACAACTACCAAAACTTGCAACTAGAAAATATATTAACTTTGTTAATGGGCTACTGACTTGCATACGAATTGTAAGGATACGTTCAGTAGTCTAGAGTCATGTGACTTGCTTTTACTTTTTACAATAATCTTCCCTCTATAAAATTCCAAGGTCCACTCGAGACAGAGAGTTACAGAATAAGAGGTAAGAGGCATAGTTTATGATGATATGTAGGGAAGATAGCGGGTAAACTTAAACTTGAACTGGTTGAGACTGTAGTGATCGGGGAAGCATCCTCTCGGGGGTCGGTTACACAAAGTAGTCTAGCAGTAGGTGGTGGGTGGAAAGATCCAGAAAAATGGTTAATTAAAGGGTACGATAGAAAATGTGTAGCAGAGTGGAATTAGAATCAAATATCAAATTCATTTTATTTTTTATTTTCACAAAATCTGACAAAATCTAAGTCACTTAGACTAACTCAAATTCAGTAACTAGTAAGTCAATCCTACTACCGAAACTTATACATAGACAAAAGGCGTTTTTTAATCCACTCGAACTTTCACTGCGAATTATGTAAAAAAAGAATCCTGGGACCGAACAATTCTATTTTAACTAACTCTGTGTCTACAGACAATTACCTACTGTAACTGTATTGATTTGTTATCGCTTTATGGGCATATAGCGTTGAAACACCGGTCCCGTACGATCACCTGAGTTAAGCAACGTCGAGTTGGGACAGTACCTAGCTGGGTGATCGCTTGGGAATGCCAGATGTTGTAAGCTTGGATGTGCGGGTGGTGTAATAGATAATGTTTGGGAATTGTTAATCAGAGAGCTGAGTTCTAATTCCCGTTGGATTCGTTATATTCACTTACGCGTAAGTACCCTTGGGGAAGGTATGAATTACTTTTTTCTTCTTCCAGCTATCGGTTAATTAGTGAGACTTGTATCATTAAATCCTTAATTCCTGCCCCCCTCCACCAAATTCGTACAATCTAAAAATATTTTCTGACTTTAAATAACCTGCAAAGGAATAATAATCTATAGAAAATTAATCAATCAAAAAAATCTGTTGGAAATCTATTAATTAAATAAATTAAATCTATTAATTAAAATACCTTTCTTTAGAACAATTTTAGTTTAGTCTGTTAAAAAAACCAAACTGTTAAATATCACATTCTACCAAGTTTTCACGTTAGGAAGTTTTGCCTGCCGTGAAAATCAACATTGAAAATGTAAGCTGTTATTTGGGCTTGATTAAACACTGGCCACCAGTATGAGTAGGAAATAGGAAAATGATAGATAAGAATATAAGTATTTAACAAGATAAGAAGAAATAAGGATAAAATTTATTCGAAATAGTGTTACCATCTTGTCAACGTTTCAGCTGAATACCATCTGGCTATCATCAGGTGTTCATTGTTTGGCTGATACATCATCACAGAAAATTGTTAATCGGAGAGCCGAATTCCAATTTCAACTAGGTTCGTTATATTAACTTAACGCGCAAATACTCTAAGGAAATTTATAAATCAATCTCTTCCCGCCTCAAATATAAGTTAATTAGTATTATCTCCACACCCAAAAAATTCTTACAATCTAAAAAAATATTTTCTGGCTTTAAATAACTTGCACAGGGTTGACAAACTGTAGAAAACGAATCACTCAATCAATATTCGGTATCTTTGTTATAAAAGGCACTTATTGTTATGTATCCTGTCTGCTTTTTTCTTCATTTAAACCATGATGTGCGTTTAATGTTATTGTTTTCTATGAAAAATAAAAATGCCAACTATACATGTTTGCACATTAACTGAAAATCATAGTTTCCTCGAACAAAACTGTATGATTTTCCAGAAAGCTGGAAGACTGCATTAGCAATGGTAGCTACAGGAAAGTAAAAAAAAGGATCCTACAATAAAAACGGAACGAAAACTATCACAGATACTAATCAAGAACAAGGATCACTTCGCAACAAAGACGTATATATAATTATCGCAGCGTTACACCAAGCTACCTCACATATACGGTCTCACTAAGATTCACAAAGACGGTATTCCGCTCAGACCGATTGTTAGTTGCCAAGGCTCTGTGTGACACCCTCTTAGTCGCTTCCTTGTAGATATAATTGACCCATTGATCGGAAAGTCTCTTTCATATGTCCTAAACTCCGGCCACTTCGTGGAAATAATCAAAGATGCTCCCATCCTGCCCGACCAGATGGTGAGCTTGGACGTGGTGAGTTTGTTCACCAAGGTGCCCACGGAGGAGGCACTCTCAGCAGTCCGAGACAGAGACTTATCCCTAGAAGAACGGGCCAGTATTCCAATAAATAATGTGATGGAGATGTTGACTTTCTGTACACAAACAACAGACTTCGGAATGGGATCACACATATATCAACAGGATGAGGACTTAGCAATGGGCTCGCCATTATCACCAGTAACGGCGAATATATACATGGAATACTTTGAGGAAATGGCATTAGAATCCATAGCCAACGCTATGGTTAAGGTACGTATATGACACCTTCATACTCTGGCCACACCAGGAAGATGTCCAGGTTCAGAGAAAAAGAGTAAAAACACATTCCCATTCCTGAGTGTTCTAATATCTCGAACAGGGTTCAAGACATCCGTATACCGTAAACCTATATTCACCGGGCAGTATCTCAGTTTCAACTCCCACCATCCATACAGCGTAAAGAAAGGGATCGTCCGCTGCTTACAACACCGAGCAAAAGTCATGTGACGACACAGAGACATTAGATAAAGAATTGGTCAGTATAAGTAGTACCCTACAATGTAACAACTACCCTGGGTACATGGCAGCAGCCCCCCAAAACTGGGATAGGCGGGTACAAGAGGAGGACAAAAACACTCATAAAACAGTCTGCCTGTCTTATGTGAAGGGGTTATCAGAGAAAATACAAAGGATCTGCGGTCCATATAACATCAGGACAATATTCAAAAGCTGGACGACACTTCGCAGATATCTCTCCTGAGTAAGACCCCCCACCCATAGAAGAGAACATGACTAAAGACTGTGTGTACGCTAAACCGTGCAGCTACGGAAAGAAATATAATGGGGAGACAGGCCACCCCCTTAAGGTAAGGCTTCAAGAACACCAGAAAGCTGTAACACGAGGGGAAGTGGAAAAATCATGCAGGGCTGACCACATATGGAGAGAAAAGGGAGATCACCACCCTCTGTGGGATCAGGTTGAGATCATAGACAACGAACACCATTAGAAGAATCGGAAACTTAAGGAATCAGCACATATACTAGGCCACAAAAATCTCCTGAGTCGACCAAGCATAGAAATGAGTACAATATGAGAACCAGTAATAACGAGTGCCAGAGAAAAGCGGTAATAACAACAAAAATTTCCATATGAGCTCTGGTAAAAACATGCAATGATAACAGCAAAAATTGCAATATGAGCACTGCTAAACATGGTTGCTGAAGACATTAGGTTTATAATACCCAGAAATTCATACACAGATGTCCTCAAGGACACATGGCACAGTGGATAAAGGCGTTAGTTAGATCCAGTGACGGGACCCAAAGAGTTAAGGCGGTAGAGAACTTGGAGAGGGAATTAAGCAGGAGATAACTGATAACTGACATCCATTAGACATGGCCCGTGGAACTAGAACAGTCTACCCCAGTGAGCGAAATAAAGGGTTCAGTTCGACATTTCAACCACCTGAAGAAGAACGTACAACGGCCAAAACGTTGTAATAAATATAGCGACAAAAATGAGGACAATAGTCCGAATAATGTAAATAGTGTCCATAATACCTCATCTCAGAAATGTAGACAGATACTGGAACAGACACATTTCTCGAAACTCGATATTCTAAGGAATGAAAAGATAGTGATTATATATATATATATATATATATATATATATATATATATATATATATATATATAAAATGTGTATATATATATATATATATATATATATATATATTTATAAAATGTGTGTGTATATATATATATATATATATATATATATATATATATATATGCAATTTTATATATATATTATTTATATATTATATATGCGCGGTACTTATTGGAAAGCGCTGAATATCAATGATAGAGCTAACATCAATCCAACTATATATATATATATATATATATATATATATATATATATATATATATATATATTATTTTCTAGGACACATACTGAGGAAAGGGGGCTTGGAAAATCTGGTACTTACATGACAGATTGAAGGCAAGAGGAAAACAGCGAATAACATACTTAGTGAGCTTGACTAAATGGATGGCGGAAGAGTGTTTGGGAAAAATAACAAAAATACATAATTTTTTTAAAGCTACAAAAGACAGGAAATTGTGGGGAGCCATGATCGCCTCCGATCTGAGAGAACATGGCACGTGAACAATAAGAAGAAATAAAAATTGCTGCGTACGTGTGAGCGCGTGCGCAGGTAACTCTGCACACACAAATGCATAAACCGTATAGCGATTAAACCTTTCCAAACTGGATTTATTTCAGAATTTTACCAGTTTTAAATTAACTCTAATTTAAATGCATATATGTGTGTGTGTGTGTGTGTGTGTGTGTGTGTGTGTGTGTGTGTGTGTGTGTGTGTTCTGATAGATTCATCAGCTGAACTAAATTCATCTATTTCTCACGCTTCAGTCACGGTAAAAGAAAAAAACACCATTCAATGACTTGTGGTCATTTATGCCTAGCTGTTATAATATCTGAATTTGATCATCTGTCACTGAAAATTAATTTCATTAATTTCGAAGCAAGCTGCGGCTACATGTAAGTCGCTATAGTGCTCGGGCTGATCCAGTAGCGTATACCCCTTTACAACCAATTGGTATTAAATTCAGTTGTAAACTAAATGACCAAGTTTAGTGAGCCAAATCTGGCCGGTCCATAAAAGTTTCAAACTACTCAACGAATTAATCTGATCATATATTTCGTATACAGGCGCTTTTTAATTCTGAATGTTTGAAAGGCATATTGATACCTTAATTCATTGTTACTGAAAAAAAAAAAACAAAAAAAAAAACAAAGAATTCTTAACATAAATAAAAGAAATAAACGTTTTTTATCCGTTATAATATGGATCACCCGTGCTGTTATATCTAATGTAAGTAAATCAGAGCGATGGAATTCTATAATACAACAGATTTTCAAAAATATTCTTATCCTACATATATTTCAAGTTGTATTTAATTTTTTTATTATTTCGAACAAAATTTAACGTCACCATTAAATCACGTTTTCTTAATGTCTCGTTTACTGAATGAAAGCTGATCATGTGACTATGGCAAACGAGGATAGGAAAGACATCAGACGAACTGTGAGGTTCATTAACCTTTAACATTCTGGAGGTAATTTTGTATGCAAATCAAAAATTTTATCCTGACTCAAATGAATGAGTGATGGCGTGTTTTAATTTTGCAGTTGTGTTGTCATATCATGCTATGGCAACAAAAAATGACCATGATAAAACTAAGTAAACTTGAAAAATAATGCAGTGTAAAGGAAAAATGTAGTGTGTTAAAGGTTAATTGATTTATTTTATGGTTTATCAACACTTTGTCGAAACATATTTTGAGTTGTAATAATTCTTTTTTGTGAGTAAATACTGAATTAACAATTTTTCGAGAACAACACATTGATTATCCTAGATCTGTGGAGAGGAGATGGATTCGCAATTTTTACAAGAGTATTTGCGCCTAAGTGAATGCAGTAGACATAGGTGAAAATCGAACTCGGCTCTCCGATTTTTCATTCTGAACCGCTATCCATTACACCACCCATACATCCCACAAATTCATTGAAATAAATTATCTTGAAGTTAGAGAAGCAAAGAACCTATGTAGATTTAAACTTGTTTGCTAAAATATTAGTTCATTTCAAAAGTACAGTTGTTATTTCCATAAGGAAACAACAACTGTACTTTTGAAAGACAAACGATGCCAAATATTTCCAATAATAAACGTTCATAATTTATTTTTATAATCCAACCCTTTTATCACTCTAACCCGATTATGATTTCATTATTCAATAATATTAACTATCAGACGACACCAAAATCCGAAGGGGCATTGTGATAGCAAAAGATGTCTTCCAAAACGCTAAGCAAAGTATTAAGAAATAGGAATCTTTCTTTAGAAAGAATACTGAATTGTTACATAATATCAGTCCACTTATATGGCAGTAAATGCTAGTCAATTTCCTTACAGATGAAGAAGGGACTCGAAGCAGAAATGTAATTCTACAGAAGGAAGCTGAGAATACCATGGAGTGAACATTTGCACAATTAATTTTTAGAGAAAATCGAAACGGAAAGCACACATACTTAAACATCAGAAAGAGACAGTTGATATTTCTAGAGCACATAATGAGAAAAGAGGATTTTGAAAATATTAATTTTAATATATACACTGAATTACTAATATATATATATATATATATATATATATATATATATATATATAAAATACTGACGCCTTCTGACAAGTGGACAGAACGATTACTAAAGGATTTGTCTACGAAACTCCAAAGTCGAAGTAATGAATATAACATCAATCAGCTGACAAATTTTATTTGTATTAATCATATATGTATATGTATCTATATCTATAATTCTCAAAATATGTATGTGTGTGTGTGTGTGTGTGATTGGATGTTGTTTATGTGTTTCCACAGTTTTCATCCGATTTCGATTAATTTTTTTTTTGTTTGATAGATAATTCTTCAGTGCATGTTTTGAGTCCAAATTACACATTCCCTTTCTCTTTGCCAAGCAATCAATCTCTCAAGTGAGGTTACCTTTTCCGTTGCATAAAGCCGACGACTACAGTTTTAAGGCGTTGCTTTCATTGTCATTTATAGCCGTGTTCCCAATTTAATTTTTTTTATTGTCCTGCCAGTTTTTTACATTACATTCACCGTAGTAAAAAGTAAGCTTGCTTTTTTATTACACAACATTTATTTTTCCAACCTTTCCTAAAGTTATTCGAGCTTAGTGATCCTTGTAACTTTACAGCGTTCTCTTCTGGTATTTGTCCACGCATTCCATTTGACAATTCATATTTGCCTAAGACATGCCACCAAAGAAAAGAACTTGCCCCCAGGTCCGTCATGCGAATAAGAGATAACGAACGTTCAGTTTGCCTGTCTCAAAATACCTCTCGGAATGCTTTAGTCAGAGCCAGTGAGCCCGAAGATCAACGTAGCCATCGACTTTCCAGAAGAGCATACCTGAACGCTTCTGCGCTTGAGGCTGAAAATGATGATCAAAGGACTCAACGACTGAGGAGAAACGCCTCTAAAAGCTGCTGTGCGTGAGACTGAAACAAGACTGAGAACGCAAAAACGGCCCTTTTCACCCCCTTCAAATTGTTAACCCCCATTTGGGGATGTGCTTCAGTTGCACTCAATTGTTGTTACTAATATTACTAGTATTATTGTTACTAATACTGCTCTAATTGAACGGGGTAAAAATTCCAATGAATGAAAGACCCGGTCGAAGACGGGTTATACTGCTAGTATATATATATATATATATATATATATATATATATATATATATATATATATATATATATATTAGGTTGGTGCAAAAATAATGTTTTCTCACATATGTTACTATGTGAGAAAACGACATTATTTCTGCACCAACCTAATATATATGATTAATGTAAGTAAAAGTTGTCACTTAGCTCACTGATGTTACCTTCAGTATCCCGACTCCAGAGTTTCGTAGACGGACCCATCTGTCCACTCTTCAGGTGGTATCAACAATTGACTGTTTATATTTCTCGATTTTTCTTTTTTATGGACTTATCAACCGTGCAAGTTTTTTTTCCGTATTGTTCGAGCGCGTGAGCCCTTCTGCGCGGATGTGTGTACGTGTAGTGTGTCGTGATTATTTGTCCCTTCATTTTTTTTTCTCCATTTTACGCTCACTCCTTTGCTATTTCATTATTACTATAAATGTTATTTTTAGTGGGTACCCATATTTGAATTGCTATCTATTATATATATATATATATATATATATATATATATATATATATATATATATTATTTTAAAAAATAATAATAGAATAATAAAAATAATAATATATTATTTAAAAATAATATTTATAGTAATAAGTAATGTCGCATAAAAATCCATTCAAATACATATATCTTCATTATCTAGTATAGAGCATTTGCAAATATAAACAGTGTAGTCACAGAAATGTTACTGTCCGTTTCATGCCTTAAGCGATCATCGGTTATACGTAGGGAACATTTTTTAGCTAAGAACTCCAAATCTTGATGAACTTCAGCGAATCAAAACCAGAATCATGGTTTTATGATGATATATTCAAATTTTGCTGAAAGGTGGCGTAATGTTAGAAAAACAATACTATGAATTCATATGAATAAAAGCAGCTCTTGCATCAATGGCACATGAATTGAAATTCAGTTTTTAATCGATTCAAACTGCCATTGATGGTACTACAGTTAGATACAGTAATTTTGTACCACGGGGAACCCAACCTCTCTCATTCTAAAAGATTCGTTTCCATGTCATGCATCAAGGCAGGAAGAAATGAAGGGTCGTTTGTAAAAATTAAAATGCTGACGGGATATGTTGAGTCGAAATACTTCGTGGGTTAAGTGGTGTGTTATAAGTGATGAGCGAGAAAAGAAAGAAATGAAAGAAACCAAAGAGAAGGACGAAAAAGAAAGAAAAGAAGATGAAGGAGTTAATGTCATGTGTCTCATTGTTGACGATTAGATTCTTTTCTTTTCCTTTCCAGTGTGTGTAATTGACTATGTGTGTCCTTGTGTTTGTATGCGTATCTGTTTTATTGTATACGCGCGTGTATGTGCGAATTTATATGATTGTGTTTATGTGTGTGAGCGTGTATGCTTAGTATTGCGAGTATATGTTGTCGCATATTGTAAGAATCTATATGTATAGCTATTTACTAGGCTTGGTTTAGTCTGACACAAGGTCACAGTTATGAGACACCCAGTAAGAATGGAACTGATGGCACTTGCGAATTGTTTTACAAAGATGATATTGCTAAAAAAAAATTGCGCTACCTACAGTAAGTACCCTTTATTATCTGTTGATGTATTGATGAGTGTGTTGGCGTTTGCGTCCAAGTATGTGAGTGTGCGTATGCGCGTGCGTGTGTTTATGTGCGTGCGCGTAAAGATATTTACTCAGCAGGGCTTAGTCTGACGCAAGGCCATAAGTGTGGGGCATCCAGCTAGGTATGAACTCATTTCGTTTCTTTCTTCTTTCTCTGTCCTCCTTCCCGCTACCCTACCTTATCTCCCCCATCTTGTGCCTTACACACAACCTTGACTAAAACGATACATCTTTTATAACTCAGAGTTTTAGACCCACCAATCCCAAACAAGCCACTAATTACTCTCAAAACCACATTGATGAGGTCATCGTTTCAAAAAGGGCGATTTTTATAATTGTGTGAAAAGAGAAAAAATTTCCTCTTCGGTCTGTGTGTGGAGGGGGTATTTATGTGTGTCTATATCTGTAAATCTATATACGCGTGTTAATCTGTGATTGCATGTGTATGGGTGTTTCTTCATACGCGTGTGTTCCTGTGTGTGTATTGCGTCACCAAATTTTCCCTTTTTATCATTTTTGCTATTAAAATTTGGGACAGCTTAATTATTGCCCTCGTCGTCGTCATCATCATCATAATCATCATCATAATCATCATCATTAACACTACCTTTACTCGCTTTACCATTATCATTATTTTTAATTAGAAAATTATTATTGTATTTGATTTTAATTTAACTCAGCGCGGTAGAAAGTCATATGAAGAGAATAAGTAGGTTTTCTCTATTTGACACAATAATTTCTTGAAAGTCAACAATCCTGCGTTTTATTAGATGTTGGGTCTCAGTAAAAGCCCGGATTTTGAATACTGATTCTCAAAGCAGAAAGATAATCTCCATCTGGAAGATTAATGCTACACAAGCTACCCAATCCATTTCCTCTTCAGTCAGTTATGTGCCATGCGTGATACACGCTTAGGCGATCATGTATCTTTCGATACATGACTGACGAGGTAGATTTTTTTTCCCGCAGTAGTTCTCCATTTCTTTCTGCGGTAGACCAGTTGCCATCCAAGGCTACAGAACCCGGTCTGTCCAACTATTTACCCATAGCTTGGGGGAAGATGAAGAGTATACATACCTTTCCCAAGGGTATTAGCACGTAAGTAAATGTAATAGATTCGACTGGAATTCAAACTCGGCTCTCCGATTCCTCAATCCCAGCTGTGCCCCCTTACGAAGATAAATGTAGTAATTATCAAGATGTAATTGGCACTATTATTATTATGATTATTATTATTATTATTATTATTGAGTGAGTGAGTGAGTGAGTGAGTGAGTGAGTGAGTGAGTAACATATAGAAGAAGTGTCACTGGGATACAAATATACGAAGTTCAATATACCCATCATGGCACCCCCTTTGATACGGGTATACCAGGTATATGCATCACAGATAAATGTATGTGACGTGTTGATAGGTTTTGACAAAAACAGCGCACAATCTTTCAGTCGGAGTCCAGTTTAAAAAAAAATACCTTCAAGTCAGAAAGCAGTGTTCGCTAAGACGGTCTCCGAGTGAGCGTTTCTCAAGTATCTGGATATGACTCTTTTGGCTGTCCCATCCTTAAAAGTTAAAGAAAAACCTCTAGATATCCCATCATGATGGCCTCCGACTCCTACTCCTTCCGCTCCTGAACAGAGATGCACAGTGCATCAGCTCCCATGATTAAGGTTAAGCAACTGACATGCAAATCCGTGCTACTGAACGGGATATTTACTGTAGCCCATCTTAATTTAGCAACTCAAACCATATACATATTAACGCTTCTAATCAATTAAGAAGTCATCAGAGACATATAATAATAATAATAATAATAATAATTATTATTATTATTATTATTATTATTATTATTATTGGCATAGTATCAGCAAAAAATGAAAAAAAAGTGCGCAGATACTCTGATCCAAGGAAGAATTCATACATGTATCGGAAATTCTGCCTCAGATCAACGTATCTGTGCATTTCAGCCTAGAAAGAAAGTATCATGAAAGTGTTGTATCTGTTCTCTTCTAATCTATGAGGGGAGCCTGGTCCAAGAAACTCCAACCTTACGGTAGCACCCCAACTTAGAATCTGTGTTGAGGATACAGCCATTTACTACACTCTCGATAGTAAGTCTGATCAGTTCGATAAGATCAAATTGGCAGCTGATCTCAAAAACGCTCTACAGTCTGTTAACTGAGGCAAAGAATGGCTTGTTAATTTTAACACTTCCAAAACAAAACTGCTCTCTATTAATCATCTGAGAGACCTCTTTCTGCCTTCCATCAGCTTGGCTGATGCTAACCTCCAGGAGAATGACTTGTTGCGCTTTTTCTGTCTAACATTCTCCGCTAAAAAAAAAGGTGGTTCACTGTATCGTGCTAGACCATTATTTTTTCCTGAATCTATCTTACATATCTGTAATTCTACCATTCGTCCATGCCTCAAATACTCAAATATTGCTGCCACATTTGGTCCATTGCTCCTGCTAGAGATTTTTGATAAAAAAACAAATACGAATCAGCAATATTATTGGTTCTGATCTGGTCTCTCGGCCTCCCACCGTCGAAATCTAGCTTCCCTGTGTCTTTTCTAGAAATACATTCATGGTAATTATTCTGATGAAGTTTCCTTTATGGTACCTAGACTTTGTGAACTTAAGCGCAGTACTAGATTAGCAACAAAATCGCACAAATTATCAGTTGAATTGGCTAGATTTAATCGCAAGTTCTTTGCTAACATTTTCTTTTCTCGCATTTCTCATTTGTTGAACTCTGTTTCAACTTCTTGTTTTACAGTCAACTTTGATCTTCAAAAGTTTAAGTGCAATGTCAATCGTTATCTACTGTTTTCCTGGTTACTCTCATAGTGTTTTCGCTCCTGCTTCTGTTTTCTAATTATTTTACGCCCAGTAACCTCTTGCTTTGCTGCCTTGCATGAGGTGGATTCGATTAAAAATAGCACCCTCCATATTTCACTAAAAAGGTGAGTCGTTAATGGATACTGACAAAAGCGGGGCAATGATTGCAAATTTTAGGCCTGTATGTATAGTACCACACATTAAACCAACCTTGTGTTGCATCCTACAACCGTGGGGAGGTGAGTAAATTTTCTCTTCCTAAGTTCTCTGCCTAGGGTCATTATGTAATATGTGGGCGTTCTGTAAAAAGTGCTTCGCACACATAAGGATACATATCGCGTTTTATACATGTTATTATTATTATTATTCATTTCATGTTTATGCATATCTGGTAGATGTGCGGGTGGTGTAAGGGATTGCAGATCCGAATGAAAAATCGGAGAAAAGAATTTCGGCCAAGTTTGTTACTTTCACTTAGGAGCATGTATATGTTGGGAAATATATGAATTCTTCTACTTCTCTCTCTCTCTCTCTCTCTCTCTCTCTCTCTTCCAGCTATGTAGCCCATAACTAGCAGGACTGACTGAGTTCTATAACTTTGATTGGCAACCATTCAAGAGATGGTGACTTGATAAAATCACCCATCTCCCCGCATGCCTAAGCCACTCGTGGAGATGCATCGTCACATGAAAACTCACTATGACTGAAATTCATTCTACTGCAGGCTGAGAAAGCGTTTACTTTTTTTTACATATCTGCTGGTTATTGCAGAAAATCAAATAACAACATTCTTCAATATTCCAGCACTCTCCGCAATCCATCGTTTTTTTTTTTTGTTTTTTTTTTTTTTTTTGTTGTTGTGTTATGTTCTCGGATTTCCACAATTTCCAATCTTTTTGCAAGGTTGTTTTGGAGCGGTCGAAGTGGTTCTACAACGATGGATACGACTGTCACTTTCATATTCCACAATTTTTTTCAGTTCTTCTGTGAATTTTTAAATTTTTCGTTTTTACTGTGGTCAACGAGGACACGGCGAACTCCACTAACTGGCAAATTTTCTTGTTAAAGGTAACTTGTTCTGACTTCTCACCTGGATTGGGTGTTCCATTTGAATTTCAAAGTTCATGAAAATTATTACCTAGGACAGGCCTGTACAATTAAAAACCGTGAAGAGCCACATTGTTCGCAGAAAATTTAGACGCAAAAGTAAATTTTTAGACTCAATTACTGAATGTGAGACAGAAATAGCTATATTCCGAGGGAGATGGCGAGAAAATTCTTTCTTTTTCTAGAGAGAGTTAAAATGATTAATTAGATACAAAGGCAGTGGTTGAATAAAATCGAGCTTCGACAAAACTGATCTTTTTCGTACGTGATCGGTTGAAAACCCCCACGAGCCACACTGGGTAGTTTCGCGGGCCACACGCGGCCTGCTTTAAAATATATTCTAGTTTGTTCACATATCATCCCGTTTCTATGGGCAAATGTCAATTTCCCAGTAGATCAACCTCCTTCCCCACTGTGACAACTTACAACATTCACTTATAATATGATTGAGAGTCCCATATCCCTCTTTCTCTCCCCCCACACAGTCTGCATTTGCTATTTTCTTGTATCTTATTTGTCTTTATATATATATATATATATATATATATATATATATATATATATATATATATATATATATATATATATATATATATATATATATATATAATCTGCTTGAAGTGAATAGCGGCGCTCGGATTCAGAAATCGGAGAGCCGAGTTCGAAGCCAGTCGAATCCATGGGAAAGATATTAATCCTCTTCTTCTCCTTCCAGCTATGGGTAAATAGCAGGACAGACTGGGTTCTATAGCCTTGGATAGCAACTGATCTAGGAGAAGGACAACTCTGAATTCAAAACCTGCGGAGGTTCGTTTGGGGGCCTTGTGGCACGTAGTGCACCAGGTCTCTGTATTCGGCCATTCAAAAAGTGTGGTTGGTTCGCCTTCACCAGTATAATCAAATCACATGTGTTAGTGTCTGGGCTGTCGGTTCCTAGAAACTGAGCTGCTTGACCCTCATACGTTGAATGTGACGGGAGAGTCAACCATAATCTGCTTATAGCATTGTCCTGAGAATCTCGAAGTAAAATTCCGTCATTCGCAGTTGAGCTACAGAATCGTAACAACAGCAATTTCTGTCATTCCCAGTTAATGTGTTAATAAATAGTTCAGTTTCTACTCTTCTGATGTCCTTTTCGTAATTCTCAAACATATTTCATACATTTTCATGCCCACGTTGTATGTCTGGTAGTTATTGGCGGAGACTGATTTACAAGTCTCCTAAAATCTCCACCACCTTTTTCAGTCTTCTCACAGATCCCAGCAACACTATGGTGCGGACAATCTCAAATCTTTTTCGAATTTCTAATTCATCCTATCTCGATTTTTTGACATGGTTCCAAGTACGCAAAATAATAATAATAATAATAATAATAATAATAATAATAATAATAATAATAATAATGAAATCGAAATCTCAAAAGAGTGGAACATAAGAACATCAACAATTTGAAATCGAAATCTCAAAAATGTGGCACATGAGAACATCAATAATTCCTGTTGTAGTTGGAGCCCTCGGATTGATTGGAAAAGATTCCAATAGACTCATTGAATGGATTCCTGGTAGTCCATGCCTTAAAGAAATACAAAAAAAAATGTTCTCACGAGTACAACCCACACGTTCCGTGGGGCTTTGTCTATGTAAAATATGTCTGAGCGTGTGTGTGTGTGTGCGTGTGTTTTTTAATTGCTCAGTGGAAAATGTCATGATGCCATTTCTGACCTTAGGTCCCTGGGCGTGATCCGGAATGAAATCAGTACACACCAAAAATCAAAGGCAATAATAATAATAATAATAATAATAATAAGAAGAAGAAGAAGAAGAAGAAGAAGAAGAAGAAGAAGAAGAAGAAGAAGAAAGAAAGAAAGAAAGAAAGAAAGAAAGAAAGATCTATTTGTTCAGTATCACAATGAAATCTTAGGTATTCCCATTTGAGAAATACCCAGAACCTATAATTGTTATGCAGAACCTAAAATATCTAATCTTTTATTTGTATCAAAATTTAAAAATAAGAAGTTCCTATGTAGAGTTTTGGACGCATCGATATTATGAAAGGAGTGATATGTTTCCTTTTCTACCAAATGTCAGTAAATATAAATCTTGATAATTTTATCGAACAGTTTATTTGAATTTATCGATTAAAGCAGGTAACTGTTTACCGACATCCATTTCTTAAAAAAATGAATAAATAAAAATAAAAATGCTTTAAAAGTATCATCCTCAGAAAAATTGTCTTTTAAGGTTATGTAAAATGGAAATTATAATTCATCTTTCAAATAAATTAATTACTCCTCCAGTAGGAAGTTTAGCAACAGATGTCAATGACCCCTAATAAGTAGAAGCGCCGTTCTCACAATGCAACAGCTATCATCTAAAGTGCAAATCACTCTTATCAGTAAAATGGCATATATTTTACTCCGGCCTCTCATTATAAAGTATTCTATAATATATTCCGCCATTTTGTTGATAATAGACAAATCTCGTTTGTCACATAATACTGGATACATGCAAAAACCTTTTTCGTAACAAATATTAAATTTGATTTAATAATAACAGTGAAAATTGCGATTGAATTGGAACCTGTGTTATTTTCTTGCTACCAAATTAGGTAGTTTATAAATAAAATTTATTTTTCATTTAAATAATTAAAAATTCAAAATATCTTTGTGAGTATCGTAAATTCAGTGTAGTGATAAAATTGAACAAAATTTTATCTAAATCTGCTTTTTCATCAAAATACTTTAAAGGAGAACTATGGAAAAGAATCCTAGATTTCTGTCTGAGTGCAGAATCAAATCCGACTATTTTCTTTTAATTATGCTCTAGACAGGAAAAACGAAGGATGTTAGAGGGCATTCAGTTGCTAGAGAATAATTCGTGGTTGACAACGTCTTCCAAGCAGTTATTCTTCGTCTGATTATGAAAAAATATTCGGACACACACACACAGTAGAGTTTTTAAATTTAGAAATTTTTTTTTTTTTAATTGAATTTGCATTGAATTTATTACTCAAATTTTAGATTAAACAAAAACGAAATAAAACATTATGTGTTTAGAATCCCAGTGGGAGACAAAACATTGCGACATTTTTCTCCCGAGTTATCTTGTTGGCCTTAACTCAGTGATTCTCAGAATCTCAGGTTACATTCCATCTTTTGCAATCTCAGTTTTCTTCAATTTATCCACCATTTTGAATTATCATTTTGTAATATCTTTTGTTGTTATTTTTTTATTTTTTTATTAGAGTAGCAATTATTGAAACGATTTATTAAACCAATTTACTATATTAACTGCCACCAAATGAAAAAAAAAATTCCTCATTCAAATGAATCATAAAACTTCTATTTGATTTAATACCCAATCCCTCCCCACGGCAAAACTACTCCTCTTTGATTTAAAATTCCTCGTATCAGAAGTATATGCCTTCTGTTTGAAAATCACTGCTTTAACTCATTTCTTGATACATTTACGGTTAAGTCTTGCTGATAGTACTGATTCCCGCCAATTCATCAAAATTTATCAGCAATGTGCCTGGTCAGTGCTTAGATGGGTGAACATTAAAGATCGGAACGTACAGTAAGAAATTTGACGCTTATGAACCAGATTAAGATTCATGGATAAGAACTCTTTCACTTACACTCATCATTATTTATGTGTTGTGGGCGGTTATAGCTCTCCCTGACTTCCTGTCCGTTGCATATCTAAGCAACGCTTGACTCTACCTTCCCTCCTTATCCCTGCTTTGACATTAATTTGCACAAATTAATTAAGTTGCTCGTTGTTTCTCTCTACTATTGCTTCCCTCAATATGTTTTCTCAGTATTAAATTGGCCAAGCCGTCTTTCCTCATAATGTATACCAGAAATTTCAACAGTTATTTTCTGATTTTAAGTATGAGTCTCTTTCTGGTTTACGTTTTTTTTTTGTTGTTTTTTTTTCGAACTTCCTCGTTGCTCACGTATTATGTCCATGATATTCTCAGTATCCATCTATAAAACCACATCTCTGTCGTTTCGAGCCGCTTCTTCATCCATAAAGAAACTCATCCAACATTCACTGTTATGCAGGAAGATATATAGAACATAGCAGTTCAGCAATATTTTCTTGGTTTCTAACGAAACATTCCTATGTCTTATTACTTTGCTTAGCTTCTAAAAGCCTCTAACACAATTCCGGTGCGCTTCATCAAATTTCTACGGATTAGTCTTATTGTTCTTATCTGCTATTTTATTTTATTTTTTAGATATTTCTGACTGAGTTTTACTAAGGTTTTAGTTTTGTAGCAATTTGCAGTATTGGGCAAAACTACCCCTAGTACAGCCTATTCTATGTTCAATTTCCTTATCTCTTATACTAAATTTGTTATAACTGATGTATTTGAAGTGTTTAACATCTACTAATTCCACATCTTGAATTTCTATGGTAGATTCAGAGTAGATGCTATTACTGCTTTCATTCGAATTTTAAATCATAGTTACTGTTTTGAAATGGTATATCTTGAGTCCTATTTCTTTGAATAATTGGTAGAGGATGTTGATTTTCTATTCAAGATCAATCTTATCCCAACTATGAACGTCATCCGCATAGCCCATCTCATCATCAGTACATTGGCTTCGGTGGGAGCGGGAATACTGTTTTCTATTCGTTTAGGATGTGGTATGGAATAATTAGTTCTAACCAAGCGTGATAGTTTTTCGTCATAGGAAATTCACAACTCAACTTAAAATTTAACGGCCTTGTATCAGTTCTGCTGAAAAAGCAATGGATTAATCAGTATTTTATATCTTTTCGTTTTTCTTTCTCTCTCTCCCCACTCTCTCTCTCTCTCTGTATATATATATATATATATGTGTGTGTGTGTGTGTGTGTGTGTGTGTGTTTCAGTTTCGAAAAGTTGGAATTTTATCTAATCCTGTCCTAAATTGTCCACATTAATAAATTTAATTTTTTTATTATCTTTATCTTTCATTGATTTTTCTTATTGTTTTTTTTTTTTTTTTTTTTTTATCTGTTATCATTTCTACTAAGAATATATTTTCAGATAACCTATTATTCTGTTGGGGAAGTCGATCTCCTTGGGCAATAAATAGCTGCAAATTTCAAATTACTCTTAAATTCAACCTCAACACGCCATTCACAGATGTTGCCCCCTCTGCAATCATCGCTCCATTTTGTCCCGAGAGTCTCCATAGCATATTGACGTTGCATTACGGAGTTCTCGTGTCATAAGAAAAATGATTTTTATTTTACTTAACGGTAAATTCACTTGACAGAAACAGATGTCCCCACTTCTGTATATGGATTGCACTGTAAAAAAATAAATAAATCCTCTGATATTCGGGTAGTTTGGAAAATTTTTCAAATATCGAATTCATTACATACAAAAATTGAGATTATGTTTACAAATTGATTACTATAATCTGTTAGCATTAGATATTTCTTGAGTTAATATCGGGTTTAAAATTACTCTAATTTGTAAATTCATGTTTAATTTGGACAATTTTTATTGGGCTTTATATGGAATTTCAACTTCGGAATACAGAGTACTTTGTACAGGAGAAATTCCTGGTGTTATATATTTATTTCTGTCTATTTAGTTATTTTTGAATGCTTTCTAAAATAACTGGCCCAAAACATTTTAAATATTTAAATGATCACTCTGAACATAGATTTTTTTCTCCCATCCCACTACGTTCACTGCCATGGTCACTCCAAAGGATAAGAATCTGAAATTCCACAAGCATTTTATGCAGACCAGTTATGTTAAAGTATAGCAAAAACCCAAAATGAGAGCAGGAAGACTGTGATTCGCCAATCTTCCAAGTGTTGAAATTCATATGTCCAAAATAAAGGAGATAAGCTTAGCGCATGTGATGACAAACGGGTGGCAATTTTTCTCGTTTTTTATCTACTGCGACGAAATGTTGAAAAACAATGTAATCAAAAGCATAAACCAGAAGTTTGCAATTACGAACAGAAATTGACAAAATTTCTCCCACAAATCAATTCTAATACCAAAAAAACTAGCACTGAAACTTGTGATTTTTTTCTCTCTCTCACCCTCTCTCTGTCTGTCTCTCTTTCTATATATATATATATATATATATATATATATATATATATATATACGCACACGCGCACACACACAGATATATATATATATATGGCAAAGTAGAAAAGCTTATAGACGACGCGTTTCGCCGACATGTGTTGGAGTTCGGCTTCTTCAGATCAGAATGAAAGATAAAACTGTGTATAAGGAAAATGAGTTAGGATTTTTTACGATAAGAGGGGTTGTAAATTGAATTACATTCAGATCCAACAACCAGGAACCAGAAAGTGTTTGTATATATATATATATATATATATATATATATATATATATATATATATATATATATATATCTTTCAAATATGTTTCATTGAATTAAATAAACATATTATGATTATTCATTTTTATACTGATCCTTTCAGGTTCTCTAATCAGTTTCTTGATGTTAAGATGAAATTCATCAAGAAAGACGTCGTAGTTTCGATCTTCTGCAAAATCATTTCACGGGTGAATTACAAAGACAAATTTATTGTAACGGTGATAAAATCTGCATTTCGTCGTGATTGGGATTTTTAAAAACCACGCATGAATACGTTCTGTTATAATTACTTTCACATTTTAAATTTATCCGTTGTAGCTATGGATTTTTGCAAAACAAGCATCCCATTATAAAATGAGCTGACTGGAAATTAGTAGAAATTCAAAATGGCATTAAATATTTGTTATATGAACCTCAACACGTTGCTGCTACACTCGTAATAAATTTGATTGAGTGTCGGTTGCTTGCTTTTAATATAGAGGGTCTCGAGAATTTGAAGTTTTTGTTTATTATTTTCGTGGTGTAATATATTGGTGTTGCCAACATTAATATATTTATTTTGAAAGAAAATTAGAGGCAAAAATGGGGTTCTTTTATACAAAAATACACGTTTTCAGAATTGCTTACCCAGCTTAAAAACCTCTTATTTGAAACAGTAAGATTGCAAATACACTTAGCACAATAGATAATAAAACACAAAGGTTGATAACAATCGTTTACAAAAAGTATTTGATATGGCAGCAATAGTTGTTCTTTGGAAATCAGAGTAATTGCATGACTTTTGTCTCAAAAACAGAAAAATCACCAAAATTGATTAAAATGTAATAGATCTGTCATATTTTGATAACATTAATGTTACAACAAAAGCCTCACTATTGTATAAATTTTGTAATCTTTTTTAGTTTTTTCCTGCATGAAAAATGGAGTTATAATTCCCGTATACTGTGATGTTGTTACATATTCCTCCGTTTGTTGACACAAAGTATTCAGTTTGAAAAATTCAAACGATTCGAGAAAAATAAAACAATGCAAAATAGATACGTAAACAAATCCTGGATAATTATATCGAGGTACCGCCAAATATTCGGAAAAAAATGAGCATACATGGTGAAAAAAATGCCCCAAACTAAATAAAAGTTTTATCGACAAAATCTTTCTTATTATTGAAAGGAAAGATCGAAGAATTTTTTTTTATTATTAAATTATAGTTTTTGATCCTTTTTAGAAACTTGGGAATTATGGTCAAAAATTTTAGTTTTCTTATGCCAGCAGGTGACCATAAATTAATATGGGAAATTTTAGCGTTTTTTGTGGTGCAATACACTGGAAATTTTAACAAGACTGTCAGGACTTATTCACAAATGAATTAAATTATTTTAGAAATATTTCATTTTCGAAAATGTTCGTAGCATCTGTTAACGACCACTTATTATATATATATATATATATATATATATATATATATATATATATATATATATATATATATATATATATATATATATATATATAATTCGGTTGCAATCCATTTTTTGAAAATGTTTTAAATAGAAGGTACAAGAAATGTCTGTAAGCCTTTGGTGAATCGCTCCTGGTATTGAAAATGACCAAATACTGTCGTATATGGTAGAGAAACATTACACACAATTGTGACAGTTTTTACAATTTTCCACACGAGGCTTAACATATATATATATATATATATATATATATATATATATATATATATATATATATATATATATATTATTATTATTATTATTATTATTATTATTATGTTGGTACTGTTACGGTTAATTGACAACAGGAGCAACATGAGGGATGGGTCCACGGTCCTCAGGTTTCAAATCCGAAGGGCGAGAAACTAGATAATATACTAAAATTAGCTTCTTCTATTTTTTACAATGATGTTCACTCTATACAAGGCACGATTGCCACTCGAGGTAGTGGGTTACAGAGTAATAAGCACAGTTTATGCGTATATGTGGAGAAGATAACATAACAGGTAGACATGTTAAAAGTGTAGTGATCCGGGAAGCATTCTCTTGGGAGTCGGTTCCACAAAGCAGTGGTTCGTGGGAAGAAGCTGTTCTACTGAAACTTAACATCTCGGCAATGGAATACGAATAGAATGAGGGTTGTCCGCTACAATGTGCGTAGCATGGCGGGTCTTAGACGTGAAGGTTAGAACTAGTGGAACTAAAGTAATGTTGTACCTATCTGAAAATCAGGATTTGGGATTCTCACTTTGATCTAAGTACTGGTAACAAGAAAATAACAATCTCAGCAACCAAACAGGCTAAACATATGTGTATAGATTTATGCCTGTGTGCTTGTTTATAGGTGTGTGTGTTTGTGTATGTGTTCGTATGTATCTGTATGAGACGCCACGCACACACATGTGCCTAACATAGCGTCATGGTTATCAAGCTCATCCCGTAAATCAATTCGCTAGTGTAGTGAATTCTGTTTTCGCTGAGTGACCTATTATTAAATCCTTGTGCCAGTCTAAGCTGTGATTAGCTACACACATTTGCACACACAGAGTTACACACACACACGCACACATTAACAAAGAAAACGATAAAAATATTCTTACCTTTTTGGTTGAAGGGTTGGCAGCATTTACCAGCCATCTATGGGGATCAATAAAATCGATACAATTCCAAATCAATAGAAAAGCGGTGATCAATGAGGCTCTCATATTATTACCAATCTTCCTCTTTCTATATCTATCTATCTATCTATCTCTCTTTCTGTTGCTGTCACTTTTTCTCTGTTTAAATATCCACACGATGAAATGACAAACTTTCCGCTAAGGTAACCTGTCCCAGCTATCCGTGATAGTTGCCTGCTTGTAACCAACAGGAGCAAAACAAGCTCATCATCAGCAGGCGTTGGCTATCTCTCAGTTAATATATATCACCACACGTTTCTCTTTCCCCTGCTTTTCTTGGTGACTTCTTAGTCTTTCTTTCCCACACATATCCATTTTTTCGTAGAGACATCTACTTATTATGAGAACAGCAAAGTCTCTCTTCTGTGTCGATATAGGAAAGTTGTTAGGGTGAGGAACGGTGGGAGTATAATCAAAGACATTTGTAGGTTTGTTGATTTACTTTTTAAAATATATATCTTTCTTCTTTCCCAGCTTACATATTTTAACCAAATACAGCTTTAGAATCTCGGATTTTTTTAAATATGTATAAGGAAGCCATTAAATAAATCGTAGAAATTATATGATCTTAGGTTTTTCTTTTTCTTTCTCTTTTTACAAAAATGATTAGTGGAAAATTAGGTCTCTGGTTGGGACCCGGAAGGAAATGAGTATACAACAGAAATCAAAGGAAGAAATAATAATAATAATAATAATAATAATAATAATAATAATAATAATAATAATAATAATAAACGCCAATGTGTAAACGGCAGAAATCAAAGAAAATAATAATAATAATAATAATAATAATAATAATAATAATAATAATAATAAACGCCAATGTGTAAACGGCAGAAATCAAAGAAAATAATAATAATAATAATAATAATAATAATAATAATAATAATAATAATAATAATAATAATAATAACGCCAAATGTGTAAACGGCAGAAATCAAAGATAATAATAATAATAATAATAATAATAATAATAATAATCTGTCAAAATACAAGGACCTTGAAATAGAAATCTCAAAAATGTGGCATATGGGAACATCAACAATCCCTGTTGTAGTTGGAGCCCTAGGACTGGTTGGAAAAGATTGCAGTAGACTAATTGCAGGGATTCCTGGAAGCCCATGCCTCAAGGAGATACAAAAAATTGTTCTGACAAGTACAGCCCACACTTTAAGAACGGCTTTATCTATGTAATTTTTATTTTATTTTAGTTTTTATTTTTTTTGTCAGTCAAAAGTGTCATGATGCCATTTCTAACCTTAGGTCTCTGGGTGGGACCCGGAAAGAAATGTGTAAACGCCAGAAAGCAAAGAAAATAAAAATAATAATAATAATAATAATGCCCTGATGCTACATCGGGCGTGGCTCTTATGTTTTCTGGACTGTTACGTGTTTTGTTTTGGTGAATTAAGATGAGCGACATTTAAATATCCCTTTCAGTACCACAGATTTGCTTGTCAGTTGCCTGACCATATGCACTGTGAATCGGAAGTAGTGAGCAAATATCATGGGCGGGTTTTGAGAGTGTTTTGTAGGTTTGCAGGATGGGTCAGCCAAGGTAACATCAAAGGAGTCACATCGCGATACTTGAGAACACCCTCAAGTAGAGACCATTTGAGTGGGCCCGGTTTCCTAACCTGAAGGTATTTCTAATTGAGCTTCACCTACAAGTTTATGTGCTGCTATTATCAAAACCTGTCATCATATCGCGCACATTTGGCTGTGATACCCTTATCAGACTGGGTATACTGGGCTTCGTATATTTGTATCCTAGCGTTACATTTTGGCATTTGGCTACTCTCTCACAACAACAACAACAACAACAATAATAATAATAATAATAATAATACCAGACCCAATTACGGAGATAGGACCTGTAACAAATTTATTGGACTACGCAATACACACAAACAGAACAATCAAGGCTAATCTCTTTGACATCGTTACTAGAGGCCGTAAACAAAAAACTGCCTCCTTATTGATATGGCAGTATCTGCAGGCTACAATGTATCTTTGAAGATCTTCAAAAAGTTATCAAAATACAAGTACCATGAAATCGAAATCTCAAAATTGCAGTATATAGGAACATCAACAATCCCTCTTGTAGTTGGAGCCCACGTATTGGTTGGAAAAGATTCCAATAGACTCATTGAAGGGATTACTGGTAGCCCATGCCTTAACGAAATACGAATAATTGTTCTCACGAGTACAGCCCACATCTTACGAAGAGCTTTATCTATGTAAAATATGTTGTTGTTTTTTTTTAATTGCTCAGTGGAAGATGTCATGATGCTATTTCTGACCTTAGGTCTCTGGGCGGGACCCGGGAAGAAATGAGTACACACCAGAAATCAAAGGACATAAAACAATAATAATAATAATTGCCAATCATGTAAATAAAGTTAGCAAATTAGCATGGAATGAGTATAACACTAGACATAGTTGAGTGAGAACAGTAATAGTCTGGGAACAATGCTGGGATTTGACCATGCAAAGCAATAATATATAGACAAATCAAAAGATGTGTTGTTGTCCTACGTGCCGCATCCCTTCAGGACTTGGGCAACCATGACTCTCCAAAACTTCCTATCCCTTGTGGCCCATAGGAGTTTTTCTCCCTTTGCTAATGCTTCCACCCCCGTTCCGCTATTATGCACACAAGCTCGTCGGGTAGGTGAATCGCTGCTTTCCAGGGCTGGCACGTCTTACCCACGAAACCCCCGACCGGGGTGGGGTGTTTTGTGGGGCCCTGTTGTGACTTCTGACATTTTTTCAACACTGTTTTATGGCGATACAATATTTTTTAAAATCATTTTTAAACTGATGTTGCATTGTCAATCATCAACTAATAATATACAGGTTGGGAAACTTTGAAATCCACATGTAGTAGAGAGAGGGGTTCCGTATCAAAGTTTCGGTGGGGCTGTGGGGCTTTGGGGCGGTGGAGCGGTGGGGCGACGAGACTCTAGCGCCGGACCTGCCCCCTTCTCCTATCTCTCTTACCCTCAATATGTCCTGTAAGGGTTAGGTTTTCCAAGCATCTCCCTTCCTTATGTGTCCAATAAATTTCAGCAGTCTCTTCCGGATTTTAAGTATAAGTGTTGCTATTTTCTTTGAGACTTCCTTGCTGCTCACTCGCTCCGTCCATGAAATTCTCAGTATCCTTCTGTAGAACCACATTTCCGTTACCTGCAGTTTTCTCTTCATCTGTGTGTGTGGGGCGGTGTCCAGAATTTATTGCCATATAAGAGGATAGATATCACATAGCAATCGAGCACTCTTTGCTTCTAACGATTTTTCTGTTTCTCATCACTTTGTTTAGCTAGTCCAGTGCGTGTTCGTATTTCGGTGTCGCATTATACATCCTCTGTTAAAACATTTCCCAGATATTTAAACTTCTTTGCTTGCTTGATGTTGACATATCTAATTTGTAACTCGCGTCTTGGGAGAGAAAAGGCTCAAGAGAAAGAAAAAAAAGAAATATGTGAAGAAAATAGAAAAAGAAAAGCCTATAGAACTTTGAAATTTAAACGCATCAACCAATCTAGGCTCAGTGGCCGGATCAAAGAAAAAAGATATGTCTGATGTCGATAATCCTAACAGATTAACGATCGAAATTCAAAAGGAGGAAAAAGCTGTAAAAATATGAAAGAACTTTAAAAAAAAATCTCGAGAGATAGTGATAGATGTACCCATCATTATCGGCATGTTTGGAACGGCCGCAAAGAAGTTAAAAACTATTCAGACAACAGCTAGAAGACTCAGGGAAAGGCGAGAATATTAAATATTGACCTACTATCACTTGATCTCCAGTGAAAGCCGTCAGCAATTACTGATATGAAATTTCAACGAATGAAATCATAACGGGGTCTCAGTTCAGTGTGGAAATCTGTTGTATAAATCTCCATAATATTTTTATAGATCTACCAATGAACGTATCTTAAGGTAACATGATCCCACTTCCACTGCAATAGTAATGTTAAAGCGAAATGTATATTTAATTTGGTTTTATTGTTTCGTTTGTTAGTATTTGTTTTTCTGTTGCGGTAGACCATAAACGTGATTCTGTTTTAGAGAAGTTTAAGTTTTTATTAAAAGCAGTTATGACTTCTAGAAATTTTTTGAATTGTTAAAATTGGCATATATAACATTACTTATTATAACACTGATAGAAAAAAAAATCATTATTTTCAACATATTGTGTTTTTTTTTTTTAATTTTTAAGAAAGATAAAAACAATATAGATTAAAAAAAAAAATGTGTGCAATTTATTGCAAAGGCACAATGAATGATCGCTCGGGTCAAAATTGGAGACTTTTCCCGAAACTATTCTTTACATTATACATTCTTTTGTTAACCATTTCACCCCAAGCAATGCGTTAAAGCTACTAAGACATAAGGTTACTTGAAGTGAAAGAAAATGAGAATACGACAATGCGAAAAAAAAAGACAATAAAAGAGCAGTGTTCAAAAACATAGAAGATGGCGATTGATGCACATTTAAATTGTTGATGATTGTAGGTGGCAGTGAAGCAAAAAACCAGAGGTGAGTTTCCCCAAGAGAGAAGTGCGAAAAAATAAACTATTAGAATATAACTTATGGTTACATCTATCTAGTTCAACGGTAAAATGATGAGACCTGTTGTTATTAACTTCCCTATTTAAGAAAATAAAAAAAGGAATAATAACTTAAATCTGAGTACCGACTAAAAATAAAGTTTATAGTAATAAGAAATAATGCCGGATAAAAAAAAATCCATTAACAAAATACTCAAAATATCCAAATGAATCATTGAAAATCATTTATACTAGCTTGGTTATGTTTGTCGCTTTCATGTGTGACTTCCACATAAGCGAGAAAAAACTTACTAGCCTGTATTTCTCTATGTGACTTTGTAGACAAATTGTGACAGGTGAAAAGTCACAGGTAGAATGCAAGTAAGTGAAATGTATCCCAACTAAACTTATCAAAGATAACACTGCATTTATGGTGGAGTTCTATAATAAGAATTCTATAAATATTACAGATGTTCTCTTCTTGGAAGTAGTTCTGTTTAGAATAATGTATACATTGAGGCAATATGAAAAGGTTAATCGAATATTTTGCACCAAGTCACTGCCTCCAATCAGTCGGGTGAGATGTGGGTGGCACTCTTATCAAATAAAACGTTATCTTCAAAGATAAGTCCACAGATCAGGTGTGCTTTAACATTAGATATTTATTAAGCTTCTCTAAAAGACTATATTAGTAGGACACCTAGTGAAGACAGAACTCACTACTCTGTGAAAGGTGTTTACCAAATAACACATTATAGCAGATGTCCTCGTATTTCAGTCTTACATACACTGTATCTATTTCATATTATTAGTATCAAGTATTAGGTTGATGCAAAAATAATGTCGTTTTCTCACATTATGTGAGAAAACGACATTATTTTTGCACCAACCTAATAATTTTAGCTGAGCCTTGATATGCTTAACAAATTCTCGATTCGCTTATTTCATTCTTGATTAATGTTTAAAATATAACCCTAATGAATTTATGTTATTATTAATGATTAATAAAGTTGAATTTTTAAAGATCAGAGCGTCCTTTCATGGGTATGATGATAAACTACATCCGGCAGCAAGGCCTCTGATTGGAGGTTTTGAGGAGCATGGAACCACCTCTTAATTGCTGTCGTTCCCAAGTTCCAGGGGTGGCAGCATCTGTTAGAATCCCAGCTACAGACAAATAGTGACACTCCAAACAAAAATAAAACACTATGAGAGTATAAAAATACATTTTTAAAGTAAAAATACCAGTAATACATTTTTATATAAAAATGGACCAATTTATATATATTTATAGTAAAATGACCAACAATACATTTTTAAAGCAAAATGACTAGCAATACATTTTATTTGTAGTTGAAGGGATACAATTGCGTTCAAAATATATTTAGTTGAAGCCATAAAATTGTATTCAAATTACTTACATTTCGGCATTAAATAGCCCATAAACAAAATCAACCAACCATGTTTAAAATAAGTTTAATTTTTTAATAAATCTGTGCCTTCTCCTGTTGATAAGATCAAGCAATAAATGAATAATGCTGCAATTGTAGGGCATACAGCCAGAATCGAACTCATAACTGTATTAATAGGCCGTTAGATTATTTTGCTAACCCCGGCTCCACAGCCAGGCGTCTCTTTGTAGTTATTTTTTTTGTGATCAGCTCAGTCTAACATAAGGCTACAACAGTGAGACACTCAGGATCACACTACTTGCCTGGCATACGAGCTTGCTCATTGTTGTACTACAGCTGGCGTCCACTATAATTTATATCGGGAAAGTGCAAATTCGCTATAGAGTGTTTCCGCTGAGGAGTTTCATTTTCATTTTTGTAAAGCTTTTTATTGGCACCCAGTCGTTTTAATGATCTGTCAATTGGATAAGTGTTCATCACGCTGTTGATTTTCTACGGTTGTTTATTCCTTCACTGTGACTTCTCATGTTGAAGTCAAAGGCCAAAATCGGAGGGTTCCCCCCGATATAATCAACGACCACGAGTTCATGACAAAGGCGAATCTTCGTTGAAGAACATCGTCTGTGGTTTGATCTGAAGAGGGACGGGCGCCACCTGGTCTATGCGTGAATGAATACCTCTCCGGCTTTCCACAGGTATTTAGAGGGAACTGGACAGATGCTCACTGTGCAACAACTCTACAACCACACTCCTCATGGGACAGCTGATGATCATGCTGATGATCATGATCGCCTGTCAGGAATTTGGTTGGCGGCTGAAGTAGTTGCTCTTTTCCTGTCGATATTATGCTGATTTTCAAGGCGTGAAAACGGTTTATCATCATTTAGAAGATTGACGCGATACAATCTTTTTATACTCTTCTCAAATATTTCCAAAGAGTAAGCTAAGAGCATTTTTACAGTCTTGTAAATTTAAAAAAAAGGAAGTCTCCTTAAGTATGTCAACACTTGGGTCACCTTCTATGATCAACTAATAATATCATCTGGTCATCGTGAAATAGTGGCTCGGATTGAGGAATCGGAGAGCCGGGTTCGAATTCCAGTTAGATCCATTAAATACGTGCTAATACTCTTGGGAGAGGTATGAATCCTCTTCTTCTCCTCCAACTATGGGTAAATAGCAGGACAGACCGGGTTCTATAGCCTTGGATGGCAACTGGTCTACCGCAGAAAGAAATGGCAACCTACTGCGGGAAAAATTTGCCTTGTCAGTCTTTCGACACATGATCGCCTAAGCGTGTATCACGCATGGCACATAACTGACTGATTAATAATAAAAATAAAAATCCTGTATTAATTATACGTTTATAAAAATTACTCAGGTACTAATTATCAAACCATATAATAATTATCAACGTGTATTTATTTATATATTTCCTGTCCCATCAGTAATGGGAAAGAAGGTAAATCAACTTAAGTTAGAAAATTTACGAGTGATTACTTCCCTTGGTCGTTTTAATAATCTATGCAAATAAAATATTTATCTGCATTTAGACAAAATTAGTTCCTGAGCTAAATTTAATTAAGTTTAATTAATCAGTTCCTTTACTCCTACGTTTCTTAGATTACAGTCTTATTTGTTCAAGCCTTTCATGTGAGGCACTCAGACACCTTTCTCTTTTAAGCAATGGTCTTGCTTTAGCATCGCCTTGAAATGGGCTTTGTCGAGAGATATTTCCATTTCACTGTTATATTAAACGCATAACATTTTTAACATGAAAAGATATAAAGCAAATTAGAATAAATAACAGGATTAATTTTGTCATTGTAGACAGAATTTATTTCAATGAGTGTTCAAACTTTGTTCATTATAAGATGTTTATTATTATTATTATTATCATTAAGCGAAACACAAATGTGGATCAATAAATCTGTAGCCTGACACGTACTTATTTGCCGAAATATTCACTATATTCCTCTTTGATTCACCATTGAATGAAGTGCATCAACAATGAAGGGGATTTAGTTGAAAGATAAATATTCGTATAAAAAATTTTTTCATGATTCAGCCATGGATTATTTACATACCGACATTATATCGGGTGGTATCTGACCATTATTAAGTCTACTCTACAAGGGGAAAAATTTCAAGTGTAAATTATGCGGTAAAATCAATATTAGCTGTTAGGGTTAGAATGACAAATATTCATATGACTCAGATTTGTACTCTTGGCTTCTTGACTGAGAGATTATCTTAAAAGTCGGCGAAATGTTACTATTCTTTGTTTTGGACATCTCTAGAATAAAAGTTCCTGTATCTGTATTTACTTGATCAACGACTGATTTTTTTTATAAAACTGAGCCTATAACGATTTCTTTTGTTTCTAAACTAGGTCAAGTTTTCCCCCTCACATACACATATGTTTGTGTGTGTGTGTGTGTGTGTACCAAATTGACTGGGCTTCTGATTTTACCATTGACAATATGTTATGCAGCAAAGGACCATTTTCAGAACGTTAAGACAGTTCTGGGTTTTCTTTTTGTAATCAGGCGACACCTAACCATCTCCAATCAATTAGGTGTCATTATTTTTGTCACTTAACTTGATTTCCACACCTTTTGTTGTTGTTGTTGTCGTCATAAGGCTTTAGTTCGACCCTTTAACCGTTAAAGGAAATAACATTTAATCGGAATAAGAAAGTAGTTTCAGAAAGCCACACCCCTTATTTCGTAGACGACACCTTGACCATTTTAGGCAAGGGGGCTTAATGGTTAGACAAATCCCAAATCTACAGTTACACGGATACTCCTTTTTTCTAATTCTTTTGACTAGATTGATTTTTACTCGTAGTCGTATTAATGGCAGTAGAAAGAAATAGTAATAGTTGCATTATTAAATGAAAAATATGAGGTTATAGAGCGGTGAGAATTGTTGGCGAGGGTATTCAATGTATGTCAAGGTTCGTCGTTTGTTTCGAGTAATTATATATTAATCGACAGGACAAAAGCAATGGAGTAGGTTTGAAGCTTTTGACAAAGCAAAGGTTATGACATTTATTGTGAAATCACAATATAAACAAACTTAAAACTTTTCTTCTCCCCTCTCCGTCTAGCAGTATAGAGTTTCATGCATATATGTAGGTGGGCCTGTCATCTGCCATTAGCTACAAATCACGCTCTGTTCGTCTCTCTCTCTCTCTCTCTCTCTCTCTCTCTCTCTCTCTATATATATATATATATATATATATATATATATATATATATATATATATATATATATCACAGTTTATATCTACGCCCGGGAACACACACATACACACAAAGATAGAAAAAGTGTGAACTTAGAAAACAACACAACAGAGTGACTGTCATTTTCACGTTTTTACGGATTATCATATGATGTGATGATCACTTAAGACGTGAAACTAACAACGATTCAGTGTTGATTTCGATATTCGCGCTGTTTATATCTACAAATGCTCTATCCACGATATTGAGCAGGTTTCTATAGCAAATTAAAGAACAAGTAGGAAACATCTCAATCTGACATGTTTCACTTTATTAAACTTCGTCAGAGATCAAGATAGAAATGATAAAAAATAATAAAAAGCAAAGAGAGGCAGATTAAAGGCACGTTGTGTTTGGCTAAACTTATTGATTATTCAAATATGCGTGACAAACATTTTCGACGCTAAAGTGTATAAAAGTTAGTGAGATACAGTAGGATGTTTAGATTGGATATGTGTCACGTGTAATGAAGTAACAGATAATATTCAAATAAGTGTAAGAAAACATTCTGAATGCTAAAGTGTGTAAAAGTTAGTAAGACGCTGCAAAATGTTTGGTAATATTTTTCATCTCGTGCGTATTTTGTATATATATATATATATATATATATTGATTTTTATGTATTCCAAGATAAGTTAGATTCATGAATAATGTAGCTGTAGAAAAATGATGATGTAATGTAGTTTTTTAGACGTGTGTTAACAGTTGTTAATGTTGCAATAAATATATTTTCATACTATTAGGTTGGTGCAAAATAATGACGTAATAATGTCGTTTTTTGACGTATTTTTAACGTCAAAAAACGACATTATTACGTCATTATTTTTGCACCAACCTAATATTTAATCTTTAAAGGGTTATGTTTTTTGATAAGGCTGGCATTGGTGAAGTTAAAGTTATGTCCTACGTCGATACGGTGTAAGACGAGAGAATTTGAATGTTTATCTAAACGCAAATCTCTTTTGTGTTCGTTGATGCGGGTCTTTAGATGGCGTGAATATATATATATATATATATAGATAGATAGATAGATAGATAGATAGATAGATGGACTTTCTCTTCGCAGGCGACAAATGAGGGCTCAACTTCTATGGACACGTATGTGTCTCCTGAGGCTTGTATGTATCTTGCAAACGTTTAAACAGAAAGGACATGCGGTTGAGCCGTTTTGCTCGAGTAGTTGGGAATCAAATGCTAAATATTTCCGCGAGTCGGCAGCAAGGTCTGTTTTACTACGTATGACAATACAACAGTGGCAAGATTATCACTATCAATAATATAGCAAATTGTAAATAATATATATATATATATATATATATATATATATATATATATATATATATATATATATATATATATATATATTTGGCTGACGATCACTTTTGTATTTTTTTTATTTATTTTACATGTGGAAACACAATAAAATTTTTGGAAAATCGCAAAAAATTGCTAGATAAATTCTTTACGTCAAAAATAAACCGGGATATGTCATGAATGCAAATTGTTACAATCTGATATGGGTTAAAAATTAAAAAGAGAATAAACAAGATAAAAAAAATTAAACAAAAATTAAACAAAAAACGAAATTAATTAAGACTAAAATAAAATTGTAAATAATTAAAGCTGAAAGCACGGATTAATAGAAAAAAATCTATTGGGCATGTGCTAAACTTAATATCCAGCCGACATTGATGGTCTGATTATGAAAAGCACAAATTCTTTGGCCGCAACATCTGATAAACATTGACAAGATAACATCATGAAAACTGATCTAGTTTTAAGAATATCAAAAAAGTGATTTGACATATGTGATGCCGCAAAGAGTGTATTTGAATTAACTAAAATCTCATTGCACTTGATAATATATATATATATATATATATATATATATATATATATATATATATATATATATATATATAGGAAAAAGGTTATAATTGTTCCAACGAGAGAAAAATGTATATTTAAAAATAAACAGAAACCGCAAATTTTGGTTTATAATGTGGATTTGTTTTAGTGTATATATTATATTTTATTCTTTATATTTAGTGTATATATTATATTTTATTCATTTTGGTATATATATTATATTTTATTCTTCATATTTTTGCTACATGTGTTTCTGGTCTTGTGACCTTCAGACAAATTAAAGGAATCAATTTTTAAAGGCTTATAATTTTCTTATGTCTTTTTAATATATCATTGTTCATTTTCTGTATTTGTAGTGAGTCTTGATCTCATTTTTTCGAGTGCTGGCAAAAGTGACTTTCTGCCTAAATGATGATAAAATCATTACGTTTGGTGTTGGTGGTGGCGATGACAAATGTTTTGAAAGGTTAATGATCAGAGTTGAATCAGACCAGGGAACAGAAGTATTAAAAAGTGCTCAAAACACTTGAGAAAAAAAAATAAGTAAAAATAAAAATAACATGTAGAGCTTTTAAGTTTAAAAATCAGGAGGTCAATTAAAAATACGCGACCACGGTTTCGACCTGGCGGTCTCGTCGGGCGTTAATGTCATTTTGAAACGATTAACATATATATATATATATATATATATATATATATATATATATATATATATATATATATATATATATATATATATATATATATATGTGTGTGTGTGTGTGTGTGTGTGTGTGTGTGTGTGTTAATCTCGGATTGAGGAATCGGAGAGCCGAGGCCAAGTTCGAATTCCAGTTGAGTTCATTACATACAATCACTTACGTGCTAATACCCTTGGGAAAGGTAAAAATCTATCTATCCCCTCCCATCAGGGCAGACTAGGTTCTATAGTCTTGGGTGGCAACCGATCTGAATTCAAAATGTATGTAGCCCTGGCGAAGCACATACTATTCTGCTAAAAAAAAGGATCATTCGCACAGTGACGTAGCTAACGGGGAGGCGAGGGGGCGGACCGCCCCGGGTGCCAGCACAGGAGGGGTGACAAAATGTCACCCCTAACAAAATTTTTCAACAAGGCTAAGCTGCCCAAAATAGTCTGAAAACAGTGGTGGAGACACAGGGTTTCGCAGGTGGTCATATGACCCCCCCAGAAATAATTTATGACCCCCCCAGTTTTGTACCCCCGTCAGAAATTTTCTAATAAATTGTCGGGAAATTTGTGAGTAGGAAAAATAGCAATGTTTTCAGCTCTCATGTGTTTCAGTTGCTACAATCTTGGTTACTAACAAGAGACATTGTTGTAACATTTTATCGGATGATCATTAATAACAACAAAGCGAAATACGAAGCCAAAAGTGCAACAATTTCAGTCTTGCCTTGTATCAATTCGCTGAGATACAATTTTCCATTGTGTGAGCGATATACTTTTGAATATATCTACTAGTGTTAGGACGATTAATCGGAATCGGATTCGAGAATCGGATTCGAGAATCGGATTCGAGAATCGGATTCGAGAATCGGAACTTTTTGGGGTAGCGGAAATGATATCGGAATCGGAAAAATTTGTGCCTATTTTCCGATTCCAAAAACGATTCTTTTAAATTTTTAACTTAATTTTCCATTATTGGTACTAATGATAAATATTTATTTTTTTTAAATTATCACTAAAACTAAAATCATAATAACATCAAAATACGATGTAAATTTATTTTACTTGTATAAAGAAAAACAAAAAAATAAACTTTGCATAAATTCTCTAGGTAACCTTTAAAAGAATGCAGTTGATTTACAATGTTCCGAAAAATGCTTAAAAATTAAATAGAACATTTTTGTCAAGAAAAATAGTTTCAAACATCATTGATAATTAAATGGTACCCAGAAAATGATGCAACGGAAAATTGGACACCGGAAAATTAACAACAAAAAATTACGTTAACCATGAGCCAGTCGAGACTGTCAGATCTGGCTGTGCTGTCCATTGAAAACGAGCTTACAAGACAAACAGATTTTGACGATGTCATTGACCAGTTTGCCACAATGAAAACAAGAAAACATTCATTCTAAGACCATAGTATCGAATGTCATTCTTTTGTGTATTGCCGTGTTTTGTATTTAGTTGTTCTGAAAGTGAACAGTTGCATTTTAAAAATCTTTTGATTTGAACTGATTATTTTGTGGTATTGGATTTTGTCTTGGATCATACATGTAAACAGTAATGTACCGATCAGTAGAGTAAAGTAGAGGTAGAGCATGTATGAAAATTTAGCTACAGCTAACCATTCAGCATAGGGTGAATCGGGGTCATTGGGGTGACATTTGAGCTGACCGCCCCGGGTGACGTTTACTCTAGCTACGCCACTGCATTCGCATTGAGTCTATTATCCCGAGTACGGTCGACTCCTTTATTAGGTTGCTATGTTGATACTTTTTATTCCCAAAAAGGAAAGAAAACGATGTACAAACAACAAAGAAAGATATGTGACATTTATGTAAATGGTACCATAGATTAAAATACTGTTCGTAAGTGGTTCATTAAGTTCAGAAGTGTAAATTTTTATCTGGAAGGCCAAGAACGTCCCAACAAGCCTGCACTCGTTGATGACAACCAAATCGAAACATTGATTGAAAGTAATCCCGGTCTCAAGACACGGGATATCACAAAGATACTCCATATATCCAATATGAGCGTTGGAAAGCATTTGAAAACACTTGGACACGTGAATCGCTACGATGATTGGGTACCTCACCATTTAATAGAAAAATTAATGCATTTCCATCTCAGATTATCTACTCAGAATGTGTAAAAAACCAACCCATTTTTAGAACGATCACAAGCAATCAAAAAGGTATTGTTTACAAAAATGTAAATCGAAAAAGGTCCCACAAAAACATGAAATGAGCCATCGTTAATCACTCCAAAAGCCGGTCTGCATCTGAAAAATGCCATGCTGTGTATCTGATGAGATTGAGAGAATACTGTGCATCACGGGCTCCGTCCGCAAAATCAGACGTTGAATTCAGACAAGTACTCTTCCCAGTTGGACAATTTAAAGGTAGCAATCGAAGAAAGGCATCCGAATTTGACCAATTGGAAAGGTGTAGTCTTCCATCAAGGACAACGTCAGTCCTCACGTCTCTTTGAAGACCCGGAAATTGGTACAGCTTGGCTGGAATATCCTACTACACCCATCATAATCACTTGACCTTGCAGATTCAGATTACTATTTGTTTCAGTCCCTACAGAATTTTCTTAATGGGAAGAATTTCTATTGCTTTGAAAGTCTGTTAAAACCATTTAGGCCAGTTCATAACCTAGAATGATGCTACATTCTGGGAGCATGTAATCCTGAAGCTCCCTCAAAGATGTTGAAAGGTAGTGAAATGAAATGATACATATGTGATTGAATAAATCTACGCACCAATATATAAAAATTTTCTTTAAAATTCACTTAGAAAAAGATGCGAACGTTTGTTGCAACCTCTTCCCAACACAGCAGAGCGCACTATGACCTCTTAGTAGTTGAGAAATTTAGAAACCTAGAAATTAGATAAGAATATGTTAACAAATAAATTAGTGTCGCGGTATTTATTATGCTTAGTTAAGTCTCGCACAAACCAACAAGTGTGGAGAAATCAATAAGGAGTAAACTGCTTGCTACCATAGCGAGGCATATATATATTATTGTTGTTGTTGTTGCCTGGCCTTCACAGTGGCAAATTATTCTGCCTGTTAACTACAAAGCACCTTTCATTGAATGTCGATATAAAGCTGTTGGCTTAAGACAGCAAACATCGGCAAAAGGCCATCTTTTATAAGAGCGAACCATCTGTTCGACAACCACAATTTCATGTCTATCTATTGCTACGACTGCTACTACAACTGTCATAGATGTCAGCAAGATTACAATAATTATTATTACTTCATGTATATTCAGGCTGTTATTTTCATCTTTCTTGGGCGCTAGTTAAACTGACTGGTCCGCTCGTAAAATTATATGAAAAATTTTTGCGGGGGTGCATAATTTTTGTAGTTTAGCATTCATTAAAGATTCCTCAAGCTACATTTGTTAGAATCGAAAAATATTATTTTTATAATTTTAGTAGGGGATTCCTGTTCATAAAATATATACAGTGTCAAATCGATCACTGACTTCATAAAGAAAGAGTTATCTGAACGTTATTTTTAATTACAAATATCATTGATATCTGCGTACTACTGATGTTGTCCTTTTAGTACACATTTATCAACGGCGTAAGCAGTGTAATGACAAAAATACGCAGGTGTAGGCTTTAAGAAAGCTTTATTCAACTGAGAATACAAGGTTCGAATATAGTGTCCTTTTATAGTCCCAGTAAAAAGAAATAGCTCTCTCAAAGAGAAAAGTAACAAAACAAAGGGAGACTACTCTTGGTTATTCATAACAAGCTGTTTGAAACATCAAATTTGTAAATAAAAACAAGGTACAGATAAGTCGAAGATCAATTTGATACTGTATTATAAAAGGAACACCTCTCTTCTAAAATGTTTTTTAAAAATCAATATTTTTCGATTCCGACAAATGTCGTGGCTTGGGGAAGGTCTAATGAATGCTAATCTGCAAAAAATGGTTAAAAAGAAATTATTTCCTATTTCTTTACGAGACAACCAGTCAATTTAATTAATGCCCTTTCTTGTTATTAACCCAAGGTTCTTCAGTCTTTTTCAAACAAACGATGCTACTGGCCTTTTGAATTTGTTTAGAGATTTTACTCTTTTTCTTTTCTCTTTCTTTTCTTTTTAATTAACCAAGTGTAAATCCCCCGTCCATTACAGCAGGTGTTCTCAACCAGTGGAAAATTCCATCCTGGTGTTGGGGGATTTCAGGGTTTCGCGGCGGAGGCAATTGGGGCCACAGATTGGTAAACTCAAAATATTAACTTTCGAACTCCCCAAGACGGCACAGACCGCAACGTGCATCAGTCCGCGCAACTGAGAGGTCATGCTGGGTTTTCTTTCAGTTAGCCCTTATGTTTTTTGCCACGGCAAAAATAATCCATGTAAATGTACACGTACTAATATGGAAAAGAATGAAGATATTCAATAACATATGCATATTATTTGGAATGCACCTTTGAGTCGGACAATCTTGGAAAGAAAGAAGGGAATGAGATCCTGATTTATGATGAAAAGGGTGCATCAGGCAAAATAGGTTGAGAACTACTGCGTTACAGTGTAATAGGATTAGGTAGTAATAACACCATACGGAAATATACACTTTCCTCTTTACTAAGTGACAAAGAAAACTCTCTCTCTCTCTCTCTCTCTCTCTCTCTCTCTCTATATATATATATATATATATATATATATATATATATATATATTTCTTTTCCTTTTCTTCCTTCTATTGTTCCTATCCTCGTTAACGGACATGAACCCGAACTTAATTTATGTGGGTCAGTGAACGTCATAAAAAAATCAACCACTGACAACACGTCCCGCCAAAAATCAAACGAGAAACACGGATGCGTCAGACCCAATAAAAAGAAGAAAAACACGCTCGAGACTAGAGAGACGCCGCAGTGGAGAGGAACTTGATTCGAGATAGCAGTTCGATACGCATCGACTGCGAGTTTGACCTGATGTACAACTCCAGAATAGAAAGAAGAAAGGATGAATGCAACGAATTAATTTCCGTCAACCAGAAGGAACACAACAACCCTGTATGAACTCTCAAATCACAAAAAAGAACTATAACGATAGTCAACCATTTTAAACACTGTAACCAAATGGAGTCAACAATAAATGGTGCTATAGACAATAAATTTGGCCTTTACCTCATCTCTATATACCATGAGAGCATATTGCGGTAGGGTGTTTATAATGACTACAAGACCTTAACATCAAGTCACATGATTCATAACCCTAGAAGCCTTCAACCTTTCTCACAACAAGAGTTAATCAATAGACAGATTGCCACTTCACACGAGAGCTCAATAACAAGTTCCATGATTCATAGCACTTTCGTTCTCAGTACTGAATATTTTATTTGATCCACGATCTTTAATTACAGGCATTGTGTGTCTTTCTTTCAAAGTATACCCTCATGACCATATTCTTTAACGACAATAACATCATCATGAACTGGAATTATATTGTAGTAGACCGTTGGGTGAAGATGTGATGTATTGTAGAAGAATACACGTGAGTTAAAATTTCCTGCTTGCCTGTCCAACGACATGAGAACGTTGGACTTTAATTAAGTCCAAAGAAGACAAAGAAATCAAACAAGACCGATAAATATATGTAAACAAATATATGTATTAACAACAAGTTAAAGTTTACAAGTACATGAACAATTACATGGACAGAGTGCGTGTGGTGAATATTATGTGTATGTGTTGTGGTGAGTGTTCGTACGTACGTGTATTGTTCTTAGCGTGTTCCCAGAATTTGGGAAACGCTGTATCTGTGAGAGCTCACATCTGCGAGGTGGTATAAGGCTGAAGGCCTGAGGAAAAAAGAGATCGAGGCGAAAGGTCAGCCAGTATTTATAGCCAGGGGAGAGAGACTCCTGTTGAAGGATTAAGGAACTAAAGGAGGAGCTAACTCCGACAATATGCTATTATTACTTTTAAAATCTTATCTGAAATTTTGAAAGAAGTTTATTATTATTCCATAAGCTATTCGGATTAATATTCTGGCCCTTGATATTTTTATCACAATGTTACAGCCGATAAATTCTTCGGTGAATGTGATACATTAGTAAATACAGAGTTGATTCCCCTGTAACTATTTATATGAACCAATCACGCTTGAACAAAGCGTAAAGCCTGTGGCTACTGTCAGTTCCACCATGGGTTGCTACAATTAAAAACAATACGTCTCGTCTCTTTATTTACTGTTGTCCTGCACGATGCAATATAACATAGTACATAACAGAATACTAGCCTAAACAACTTGGGAAATAATTACTTTTATTCTCTTTATTTTTTAATACAATTTTCCGAATTGTTTTCTTTCTTGTCCCTTGTATTTGAGTATATTAAGTCATCTTTATAATTGCCACTCTGAACTGAAAGGAAATGGAGGTCTTTGAAACGACAAACCAATCGACATTTTTGTTCGTGTCTTGACACGTAGATTATTATTCCACTTTTCTTGAGAATCGTGTTTCTTAAACTTCCGCAGACAAAAGAAAACATCTTGGTCATTGCGTGAATGTTAGTTGAAACCATGAGAACCATTTTCAGAAATTCCTATCTACACATACGAGTAACCCAAAATCGTCTTGATTTCATCCATGATGATATTGCTATATTAATATTGTGTTGTCAGATAAATTCGTTCGTTTTTTCACTTGTTAATTGAATTAAAACGCAAAATATTTTTACCGTGGTGTTTTATGGGTTTTGTAGCTCTATTCTTCCTCTACAACTGGTTTGTTAAAATTGTTGATGAATAACAGGATTAAAATAAATCGAAAAAAAACGGACGAAAAACCCAACACATTCAAAAACGTTACATTAACATAATAAAAGACAAATATAACGTGTTTCCTACAAAACTCGGTTTACCAAATAAAATCCAAAATTTTAGTAATAAATAAGTAAATAAAAATGACAAGCACACATTGGTATGGTTTATCCTTTTACAAAGAGTAGGAGGGCATGTTCCTAGAATTTCATTTAGGGGAAGGACATTTTTTATTTCAAGCCAAGATTAACAAAAACTTTTATTTCATTCAACGTGGTTATTTTTTCTATGATAGATTTCTTTAAGTGTGTAAATATATTCAGTGTTTTATGGATCGAACTGATAACCCTCAATATACAAAGAACAGATACACCCCTATTAAATGGACTGTTCCAGTAGTAATATAAGCATCTGTGGTATTGGTCTCCGGGGTTTGCTTTCCAGCTTAAGCTTGAGCAAGTATCACGACGTCGAACTCTCTGCCTTCGAGCAGAGGAACCTAGACGAGGCTATGCCGAAAGGCAGAGTCTCGTCTAGGGAGATTGACCAATCCCACCCCGTGTATGCGGAGTCTGCGGGGGTTTTTTTTGCCCGAGCCTCCGCGCTCGAAAGGCCCCAGATAAAATCGGCCTTGTGCCACATCCTGCCTCGTGGAGAGATCGGGTAAATATCGTTCGCTTTCCAGCTTCAAACAAACTTGTGAATATCTACTTGTATTGTTCTTGTTTAAAATAAACCCTTATACTTTGTAAGCTGCTTTTCTAGCAATTATTTCACTAACCACCCGGACAACATTATAAAATTCAGAATAGCTGAAAGAAAGGAATGATAAACTTGCATGGTTCTCACAGAGACTTTTTATACTGATATATACATGTTACTAATTTGTCCTATAACATATGTATGCAACTACTAGTGTTAAAGGAGCAAGAAGAGAGAGGATTTTACTTGTAATATTTCCCAACGGAAAAAAGGCTGTTGGTGTTTTCTATGTGCCATGTAGTTTTCTCTGTATACCCTACTACTGTGGTCTTGTAACGTTTGTCTTCTCTACGGCCTATATGGCAACTCCCGTGGGCAGACACGTCTTTCCTCCAGGTATGATAAATAGCAACTGGCGTGAAAAGACGCGTCTTGCCTCCAGGCGTGATAAATTGAAATTGGTGTTCGTTACTATGAACTGATATCTACTCACACGACCCCCGTAACTTCGTTTCAACGATAAGGGTGAATTCTAGTTTACATAAAAACTGTTGGATTACCTGAACTCATCTTATGGTTAGAAATTTTGTGTATAAATGCATAGATTGTTAAAATTATGAAAGGATAAACACAATTTTGTCGGTATCATTCGACAATCCTTTAACCCCTACTCTTCCTACACATCTCTTGAAAATCCAGATAATGTTCTGTCCTCTCTATAGTAGAGAACTAAGAGCGAAATTCATTACATGATATCCTTTTCTCATGTAGTAAGTCCCATTATTTGCAATAGTGAAGACTTTTCTGCTGTATTATATGTAAACTATTTTGCACTCAATTTATGCGGAGTTAGAATTAAGTGATTATCAATTCTGCCACAATTTATTTTGAAATATTACATTTCATGTGGCACAAGATCAAGGGAGGTAAATGTTGATAAGTCACTGACTATTCTGCATCTAGTTGATGTGTTTCACTGCCCATTCTTTCATTACAATTTGCTCATACATCACAAGAACTTATCCATCGCCATTCAATCCAACACATACAATTAATGTCATAATACTATATATTCACAGGGATCCTACTAAAACAACCATGATATGAAAATTATACAATTGTTTTGTTTGTTTGTTTTTTTTTTTTGTTTTTTTTTTTAATATATAAAAATATACAAAATTATGAAATGAGATGGAAGAGATGCACCCACTAACAAAAATAAAATACAACATAAGACATCCAAATTAAAAATTAAAATGTCATGATCTTTTTAAAAAAAACAAAACAAAAGGACTATCAGTCTACAGTTTAGGAAAATGACGTAATATCAATGATCACAACTTGAAGTAGAAACAAGGCCAAGGGTAATTGCCCGTTGCACGAAACAGCATCTCGTAATTCTAGACATTATCGAATGCTTACTAGTCTATTTTGGAGACCACTTTTCACCCTATCTTATCTATCCGGCTTGTGAGACTTACCCAGATGGCAGGCCTTGTTTGTTTTTTGTTTTGTTTTGTTTTGGGTTTTTTTTGTTTTGTTTTGTTTTTTTTTGGGGGGGGGGTTCTCTCTTTGAAATTGATTTTGACAAAAGTGTATGAATTAAAGATGGGGTTAATCGTCACGGGGCAAGAAGCTGGTTTATCATATGTGCAATGTAAGAGTCATCAACAGCTGATAAGTACGAAGCTGTTTGAGGCAGGGAACATCCCTTCAATCAAACACATTAGATACAATACAACAATGTTTCTCATTTGTCACACAGATATTTTTTCTCATCATTTTTCAGAAATCTCACCTTTTATCAGAAAATGTTTATTCTTTTCATTTCAGCATTTTAAGACCTTGAAGTCAGAAATAAAATGTTTTCCTTTATTGTAATAAATATATCTAGTGGTTCACTTGCGTTTCTATGTTGTAGCTAATAATGGATATAACAGTAGTAGCGAAGAGTGACTTCGAAACCGAGACATTCAGTTCTTGATGACTGTTAATATTTACGAGAGAAATACAAGAAAAGAAAATAATAGAGATCTCGTGTGGCCACTGAAAAACTGAAGGGTTTGAAAAATTCATAACTTGTTCGTTTTCAAACTTTTTCCTTTTTTTTTTTTTTTTTTTTTTTGCTGGTTACAGAGATTAAAAATGACTACATATGATGTCAAGCAACGAGTAAAACTTATTGAGTTTTTCTATTCCAATGAAAGATCAATTATTCAAACTCAGAGAAAATACTAACAACATTTTAATGTCAGAATATCTCCTAACGATAAAATGATTCGGAACCTAATCGCTTGGTTTGAAAGAACTGGATCAGTCGGCGATCTTCCGGGAAATGGTCCTAAGCGCACTGTGTGCACTGACGCAGCGGTGGAATCTGTACGGCAGAGTGTCCCTGAGGATCCATCAGCTTCTACCCGTCATCGTTCTGCTCAACTAGGCATTGCCAGAACATCGCTTCAAAAGATTCTGAAACTGGATTTTAAAAAATTTCTATACAATATTCAATTAGTTCAAACTTTACTACCTCAAGATATACATGTATGTGTAAAAGTTATTTTTGTTTTATATCATTCAGTATTTCAGTCGCTACCCTGTACAAGTAGAACAGGAATAAAAGTAACTAACTCCACTGTTTTCTTTCTTTTTCTATTTTTTTTTTTTTTTTTTTTTTTTTGCGCGTGTGTAGGGGGGGGGAGTATTCTTTTCTTACTCTCTCAACCTCAACCCTTTAACCTTCTTTCATTCGGTTCTTCCACGTTCTCTGCGCCTGTGCATAGAACTGATACGGGTAAGTATACGATATCAGATTTACACTACTCTACTAATGTCGCTTGTTCACAATTTATCCTAAAAAATGAAGGAATGGAAGGTTTTAAAAAATCATTACGAGCGCAAGAAAGATAGTAAAAAATATCAATTTTTTTTATTATACAAAAATAACTTATTTTGGAAAAAATCTACGACATGCAGGGCATTCATTGCATACATGGAGCCCTCATCACTGTTTAAAATTTTGCGACCAATACAGGTAAACAGAATGAATTGCTTCACTGTTTTTTGTTCGCTATCGTAACGTGCCAGTAGCGAGATTATAGTCACGATACTTTCCGATGGGACTGAGTTCAGGAAAGGTTAGAGTTACGCCTTTTCCAAATGCATAATTGTGAAAATAACGTAAGCAATCAAGACCACGACGTTGGGTAATAGTTAGCGAACCTAATCTGGTTGATCATTACGACTGAGTAGCGAGTTCGATCCTTACTGAGTGCTCCATACAAAATTTGATATTAAATAACCCAACAAAGGTTAAGATGTCATAAAATCAACCTAAGCTAATCTAACCAAAGAAATTTGTGAACAACGTTTATGTAGTTGTTCATGCTGACTTGGTATTAATTAATACCCTTGCGGAAAGGGCATTATTTTTTCTCTGCGCCTGGTTATCAAATATCTTGATGAAATATCTCGTTACTGATATAACAGAATGAGGTAGCACTTAAGCAAACACTTCTCCATATCTACCTTATCTTTCAAAACAGATTGATTGATTTATTGATTTGTTTTTTTTTTTTTATTTCCTTTTCAGTTATTTAAAGTCGAAACATATTTTTAATTGTAAGAATAATTATTTTCGTGAATGAATATTGCATTAACAATTTTTGGGGAATAACAATGATCTTTAAAGGTACAAGTATTACAATTTAACCCAGAACTGAGGAAAGGAAGTGGATTCATACTTTTCCCAAGGGTATTTACGCGTCAATGAATATAAAGAACTCGACTGGAATTTCTCATTCTGAGCTGCTATCCATTTAGCCCATTCGCGTATCCTGTAAAGACAGAAGCAGTAGAAATGCTGTTACCCCACTCGTCAACCTTGACAAAGTATATCTATTTCATCCTTTGGTCTTGCTGTGAATTTTAGCAGTAGCTAAAATTCTTAAACGTTCCAATTAGATTTGGTATTCATCCAAATGCCAAAATATTAAACGGCTGGAACCGGAAATCCGTAATCCGTTTCATTCAACCCAAACTTCCAAAATTGCCAATTACCACGAAAATGTTAAATAGCTACAAATTTAGATCTTACGTTCATTCGGCGATAATTGCTTGTAACAACTTTAGCCATAGCCGTCGTACAGTAAACAGAAAATAGATTTTTTGTTTTTATTTTTTTTTATCCCTACAACGTAAGTCTCTTCCTAAAATAAGAATTTTAAGATGTTTTCATTTTCATTATTTTTATCATAAAACCGTGAAAATTATTTTCTTTTAAAATTATTTTTTTAAATATTTTCTTTTTAATTGTTTTTATTATTATTATTGACAACAACTCTCTGACTCTGACGCGTGCCCTGCTTAGTTGGGTATTTTCTACTGATGCGGTCGAACCAAGATATCAAATGCTGGCTTTTAAGACAGAGACTTCTTTAATTAGAAGACCAGTGTGGCCTTAAAACTAAGCTTAGTAAATTGGTGGTATACGTGCTGCTACATGATGAAATTTCAATTCAGTTTGCTGAATCGTATACCAAAGATTTTAATAATGAAGAAATTTTAGAGAGTCGCGGACTATTTTGTGGATATTTATTGCTTGTAAGAAATAAAATTATAAGGAAAAAAATCACAGATGAAAAGTCATAAAGTACGCATCGGTTGGGTAGGAAAAAGTCGTAGGAAATGAATAAAGGTATAAATTGGGCTTGCAAGTAGGGATAATCATAGAATAACTAAGTAATATTTTCTTAAAAGCGATAATATTTAATAAAATTAGTATTTATTTGATTTATGTATCTTACTGAGAGAATTAGAGGTCCTATCAACATTCATTATTGACGGCCACAATCTTAACAACATAAGATATGAGATGACACAGTATTAATATCAGACACAAAAAGAAAACTACAGGGACTCCCACGGAAGGTAGTGAAAGAAAGCGATAAGAAAGAACTAAACAGCGATTGTATAAAGACAGAATGCATGGTTGTCAGCAAAGGGAACAAACTGCCCAACATGCGAATTATAACTTGGATTTACTAAAATCGAATAAGCATAACAATTTAAATATCTGGAAAGTGTTTTAACAGGGGACGGAAAGTGCGACACTGAAATTTGAAGGCGCTTTGAGATAGTGAAAGATGCCTTCCAAAAGCTAAGCAAAGTATTAAGAAGCTGAAAATGTCATTAGAAACAAAGAAAAGAGAACTGAACCGGTGTGTGATAACAGTTCTCCTATATGGCAGTTAATGTTCGACAATCTCTTCACAGATGAAGAAGAGACTCGAAGCAACAGAAATGTGGTTCTACAGAGGGATGCTGAGAATGCCATAGAACAAACACGTGAGCAACGACGAAGTTTTAAAGAAAACAGAAACAAAAAAAGGAGACTAATAATATTTAACATTAGAAAGAAAATCCTTATTTCTTTGTGTAATTTTCTGTATTACGTATCTTGGCCGAGTTTTCTGTCTTCTTTCCATCATGTGGAGAATATCATCAGTCATCCATTCGTTTCTCCTTCTTCGTCCTGTCTCCTTTGGGATGATATGGTTTGCTGATGTCACTAAAGCGTCTCTAAGTGCGTCCCATTTCAAGTTTCCATTGTGTGCCTCGTATCTTCTTTTCACATTGCCTATTTATTTTTCTTTTAGGTTAGGGCCGCTCAGGAGATTGTTGTATTGTAGTTTGAGTGCTACGTTAGGCTTCTTTAATTTCTGAAGTTTCACTCTTAATTTACATATAAGAGGGCGATGATCGCTTCCGCAGTCGGCGTTTGGGTAGGTTTTGCAGTGAATCATTGCATTCCTGAATCTTTTTTTGATGGTTATATAATTAATTTGGTTTTAGTTTCTTCTCCTGGGCTCCTCCGTGCCAATAGTCGCTTCGGAAGTTCTTGGAACCATGTGTTGGCTATTACCTGGTCATTGGCTGTGCACCATTGGATCCCTTTTTCTTTTTTCTTTTTTTTGCTATATCCCCTTCTTTCCCTGCCTACTTTGGCGTTTAGGTCTCCAATGATAATGATGACGTCATCTGATTTGCATAGAGCCCTGCCACTGTCCAACATGGAGTAGAACGATTCGATAAGAATGGCTGAACAAAAAATGTGCAGAAATAGAAAGAGTGACAAAAGAGACATGCACAAACAAATAAGACAACTAACAGGACAAAAGACATGCTCGTGAACAGGCTGCCTAAAATCAAAGGATGGTACGCTCATATTAGAAAAGGAAAAAATTCTTCAATGCTGGAACGAGTACATTGGTGAACTCTTCCACGACGTAAGGGAACAACCAGCAATACACAGAACTACCGATGGACCTGGAAATCTGAAAACCGAATTAAAAGCCACACTGGCCAAATTGAACAGAAACAAAGCAGCTGGGCCAGACGGAATTGTAACGGAAATGCTGACAACCTTAGATGACTTTGGCATAGACAAGATCACCGAAATAACAAATGAAATCTACAACAGTGAAGATATACTGGAAGACCTCAGCAGATCTAACTTCGTAGCTATGCCTAAGAAAACAGGCGCAAATGAATGCGAACTCCACCGAACAATAAGCCTAATGAGCCACGCGACAAAACTCACCATCTGCAGTCTAATGAACAGAGCGCGCAGCATAATCAGCCCAGAGATAGGACAAGAACAGTGCGGTTTCGTTAAAGACACCAGAACAAGGAACGCGATATTCATTCTCAGAATGTTATCAGAAAGAGCGATACAGATTCAGAAGGACGTGTGCCTATGTTTCATAGACTACGCAGAGGCCTTCGACAAAGTACGGCACAAGGATCTCAAGCGAGATCCTAAAGTAGATCATCAGGTACTTATCGATCCGAGCGAAATTCTTCAGAAAAGTTCGAACTGAACATTTTATATAATCTACAGAGATAGACTGTTCTCGTTCTGCTTAAGTCTAGGTATATGTAATCTAATTCTAAATTTAGTACTGCTCAGTTATTGCTTACCTCCCATTGAGTCAAGATTTATTGCATATAAAATACAATTGTGACACAAGGCCTAAAAGGCGGAATGGGTTGAGGCTAGTCGTCACTTACTATCTTATACCTAGCTAATCCAATTCACGATCCATTCACTTGTTAAAATTTTCACATCCACCACAAGATCATTCAATCCTCCATATACCCTAATACCGCAAAGACTCAAGAAACCTACAAAAACACACCCCATGACATAAAAATGCAATGATCATAAAATTCTATATATAAAAATCTGTAAATGATATGCAATGATGCGAGAGGGGATGAACCCCAAAACAAACTAAAATATCAAACAAAACAAATGCACAAAATAAAGGTAACTGATGTTAGATGGACCCGTCAAACCCTCAAAAGATTTAAGATTCTCCAACAAAGTTAAGTACCTACTTTTCCCTTTTCAAGGGTTTTATTAAACACACCTCAATGTGTGTAAGTGAACTTTCCCTTCTTCTCAAGCAGGTATCTCCACTAAGTTGCCAAAAAACAGCATACCGTGATATACTCCAAACTTAATGAAAACAAAGTTTTATCTTCAAAATGTTTGTTATTATTAAGAGAAAAAAAAACAAAGAATTTTTTATTATTTTGTTCAATTTTTTCATCCTTTCTAGCACGTTTAAAATTTTGGCTAAAAATATTTATTTATTTATTTGTATAAAAACGGGTCCGCCAAAGATTAATATTAGGAAATTTAGCCTCTTTTTGGTGTTAAAAAACACATTGTTTTTGGAAATTCTAGCAAAAATCAATTCTCGCCTTTTAATAAAACTTTCAGAACTTATTCACTTTAAAAATTGTTATTTTAGACATTTTTTTTTTTTTTTTTTTAGAAAGTCATAGTAAATGCTTGGATTTTTTTGTGTTTTTTTTTTTTTTTACATCTGTTATTCCCACTACTTACTTAATTTAATGAAAACTTAACTTTTTTTGATTATATTAGTTAAAATCAAAAGACTTTGAAGAATATAAATCCCTCATTTTTTTCTTTTTTTTTTTTTTGTAAAATCGAATCACATTTACCGAAAATCAGTTCTGAATTGTAACATACAAAAAGCAATAAAACTAATACATTATTGAATTAGAAATGCTTTTAACGACTTTTATGAATAATATGTTAAGAATAATATTATCTAAAGCCAAAATATTTTTCCGATGAAAAATGAATTTTTACTAGAATTGTTTTCAATTTTAAATACGAATGTGATAAAGTTGTTAAATATTTTAAAATTAAGTTTCAAGGGAATGCTGCTATTAAGTAGATCTATCTTTACTTTACAGATCATGAATTTGAAAGCTTATTACAATCTGCGACGCACATGTATTTTAAAAAATAATTTTATTGTTACTGAGTGTGCATAACAACTTTTTTTTTCCAAATATATAAATGATCGTAAGTGACCTTAATGTCGCGTATTTTAAGAATTGTTTCTCCTGACAGCAATAAACTGACGTCAGAAAATTTTAGTTTTCGTATTGCGAACACATGTTGAATTCTCTGACTGACTTTGACTATCATCGTCACATTTCCAAAAGTTTTTTTTTCTACGTCCTATTTCACTAAATATTTTAACTTAATTTTTTAAATATAATTATTGTTTTTTTCCGTGAAAGATGTATTGCAATTATTATTTTCTTTTTTAGTTTCAATTGTAGGGACGGAAAAAGGGAACATATCTTCGTTAGAACATTTTCAAAAAAGAGCCACCAAATATTCACGAAAGTCTGAAATCAATTGCATAGTTTTTTGGGGTTTTTTTTTACACTTCTATTTTTAGTGGACTTAAATAAAAAGCGTAAATGATTACATAGTTAATACAGAAAATTCATATTTTCATAACTGCCATATTATAACAATATTAAAAATAAGGAAAATTTAAAATTTACACATTAAAAAAATAACATTTCATAAAAATAAGAGGTACCTATAATTATTAGGTACGCATCTTATTTATGAAATTTTATGGTATTATTTTTAATTATTTTATATTATCTTAGCTGTGAAATTTTTTCATAACTGAGATATAAAAATTAATAATAAATAAAAATAGTGCCATAAAATTTCATAATAGATGTATATAAAAATTAGATACCTCTCTTATGAAATTTTATCTCACTTTGAGTTATGAAATTTTAAATTTATTTTATTGTTGTATTATTTAAATTTTATTTTTCGAGAAATCATCTTCAACATAAGGCTGTAAAGGCTAAAAAAAAAATCAATAAGATATTAAATTGCTGAAAGTATTTAATTTTTAAAAATTACTGTGTATTTAAATAAGTTAGTTCACTTAAAATTCGAAAAACATATCGTGTCACTTCTGCTCTTCCGCCTGATAATTTTCCCCGTAACCTAAGCTGTGACTACATCGATGTAACTGTCAGATAACACCTCAGAAACAGGTCACCGCGGTTAACACATGCTTTTTAATAGTATTCTGCTGACGCAAGAAAACAAGATTTTTAATCAAAATTTCGAATGTTCTAAAAAGAATGAAAAAAAAAAAATTAATAAAATAATCCAAAAATACTTTGGTCTTTCCTCTTAATAATAACATAAACATTTAAACGATAAAAAAAAAATTTCATCAAGTTTGGTGTCTTTTTTCATTACAGTATACTCTTTTTCGGAGATACTTATTAAGGGTTTTATTAAACCCACCACACAGTGTAGAAAACATCAAATAAATGGTTATTTGTTATTTTAAAGAACGTGTCTTTTTAGTTTCATTCAAAAATTCCCTTTTTTAATGCATTGCATAACCGTTACTGGGTTATGTTCGTTTTTTTTCAAAGTACGTAGTTTCAAGATTGTCTTATTCCGGACAGCACCCGATATAATTTGTAATATTAACTACCTAAGATAGATTGTGCACCGACAACATATCACGACCCCCCAACAAGAGTAAAGAAACATTTTATGCCCTAAAAAGCACATTTCGAAAAACCCTCACTAAATATTCCTTTTTTACGTCGTATAAATTGATGGTCAGTCATCATGAAGCAGTGATCATCAAAGGCAAAATGTTGACCATGTCTAGGAAGAAAATTATTACACCATTTTACATTGCAACACAAGAAATTTTAACAGAACCTAAATTTATATTCACGAAGGATAGTATGATAAAAAAAAAATTTTAAATTTTAAAGTAATATTTTTCCGTTCAAAGCTGTGTCACTTCTTTACACCATGCATTCGTTTTTTTTTTAAATGAACAATACAATTCCAATGTAACGAAACTTATGGGTGGAAGGGAAATAACTAAGTTATATCTCTCATATTTATTTCCCTTGTATTCTTACATCTTGCATTTCTGTTCAAGCTTTTTATCTGACAATTCTACTTAGGCAAAATTAAGTCATATGAAGTATTGAAGGTTTTTCATATGGTTTTACTTTATAATTTTACTTTATTATTTTTTTTTAGAAGAGTATAATCTTACACATTTGTACAGATCAAATTTTTGTCGTCTGTCCATCTTTTAATCCAAAAATTAATCAACTTATATTGCATGCATATTTATTCAGTTTATGTTTCTCTAAATCAAATCTGTGGGAAAACGTGTAAGACCGACAGAAGTACTGTCATTAAAGCGCAATCTGACTCGTGATTCTTGTGACTAAAAATACCCAGTAATTATGTTACCCTTGTGATCTAGGACATCTAATAATGAAATGGCTAATTCAACCTGGATCTAGAATTATAAACTCGGGCAGGTATATCTAAGACCTGTTAATTCGAAAGAAATCCTCAACCTTTCTTTTTTGAGTCCATTTATGAGTTATGCCCCTTTAAAATAATTGCTTGCGTTCAACAGAAATGTGATTTCTGCTATTCTTTGTTATGATATATCTATATTAGAAAAGTACCCATAAAAATGACAGGATTTTATGAATTAAAAAGTTTCTCTCTCACACACACACACATTTACCACCAAAGAAAAGTGATACCTAAAATTTTAAATTATTTTTTAATAATGAAAGATCTTTCTTGAAGCTTTTATTTTAATTTCACGCTAATAAATTAAATTTACTATTTCCAATGAGCAAAATATATTACTGTATTTCAAAACGAATTTTTTTAATCATTAAAAATTGATGATTTTAGCTATATTTAGAAATCTTTCAGTACAATGTAACTGTCTTTATTTAAAAAAAAATCTCTTAAAAATAAAATATACTTTTCTGAAACTTTGAGGAATATTAGCTGAATTAAAGTTTAATTAATCTGATTTTAAACAAATATTACTTACTCTTAGCTTAAAATATTGTAAAAAAAAAGGATTTTTTAACATGGAGGTGAATGTTTTTATGAGGTGTTTACAACTAGACTTATATTTGGGAATTTTTTCTATGAGGACATATCTATAAAAATTACTTGACAAATATAATGTGAATGCCTTTTTTATATAATTATTTAATTACCCAGTAATCTTAAAAACTTAGGGAAATATTCTAAGTAATGTAACATTTTGTTGAATTTTAGGAACTTTGACTTTAAATTTATTATAGTTATTGCTCTTATTTTCTGATAATGTTGTGTATGGCCATCCATATTACAAAAATCAGTATGTTTACACAAAAAAAATTCAAAATTCTTTTTGAAATACTGGGGATTGCTGAATTGTAAGTTTTTTCATTTCTGATTAGTAAATATAGTTTTTAGTTAATAACAATATCACCCAACTGCTACAAGTTAATACATAATTTAAAATAATTCAAAACTTTATAAATCATAGTCAAAAAAAATTTAAATCAATTCTTGATAAATTTATTATTTACTATGTACAATAATGTACATAACATATCTTATTTATAAAAGCAATTAAAAGCTTTTCTAATTAAATAATGTCTTAGTTTTATTGCATTTTTTATTTTATGATTCATAACAGATTTTCTATAACAAAGGGTTTTGTTTTACAAAAATAAATTGATGATTTAAATTCTCCAAAGACTTGTGCATATAATTAATATAAACATTAAACCCTACAAGAATGAATTTCTGGAAATTTCATAAAATTAAATAAGTGGTGGGTAACAGATATAAAAAAAATATATTTTTACCAAGATTTTCTAAAAAAGGGAAACATTTCTAAAATAATTTCATTTTTTTTAATAAGTCCCATAAGTTTCATTAAAATCCAACAATTATTGATTTTTCCATGAATTTCCATATCAATGTGTTTTTTCACTGCAAAAATATTCTAAAATTTCCCATACTAATTTATGGTCACCTACTTACACAAGAAAAAATTTTAACTAAAATTTTTAAAGGTCTAAAAGGGATTAAAAATATAATTTAATAATCAAAAATCCTTTATCTTTCCTCTTGATAATAAAAATTCTAATTATAAAATTATGTTTTTATTAAGTCTGAGGCATTTTTCATCTTGCATGCTTATTTTTTTAGTGAATCTTTTGATTTATATATATATATGTAGTCTTTCACCTATCTTGGTAGCAAAGTCAATTACAGTGGAACTTTAGATGATGAAATCATGCATTGAATTGCTAAGGCTACCAGTGCTTTCGGCAAACTTTGCCATTGCTTGTGGAATGAGCAGGGTATTTGACTGGATACGAAAATTCAGTTTTACAGAGCTGTTGTACTTGCCATCCTTTCATATGGCTCAGTCGTGGACTCCATACAGGTACCATATACGTCAGCTAGATGTTTTCCATAAAAGCTGTCTGTGTGCAATCTGTGGAGTTAAGCTTCAAGATAGGACATCTAACGTAGACCTGTTTAACAGGTGTAATATTGGAGGAATCGAAACTTTTATCATACAGTCTCAGTTACGGTGGACTGGTCATGTCTTGAGAATGTCTGATGACAGTATACCCAAGATCCTAATGTACAGCCAGTTAGATCAGGGCTACAGGAATAGTAGGATGCCCATGGCTGAGATACAAAGACAAGCTGAAAAGCAACTTGTCAGCCGTCAATATACCACATAACACCCTTGAGCGCTTAGCTTTGGAGCAGGTAGAATGGAGATCAACATGTTTTAGTGGACTCCGCAATTTTCAATCTGCTTGTTTGAATCATCTTCAAGAAGCAAGAGCAAGATCTAAGAGGTCAGCCAATCTAACAGCGATCTCATCTCACACTTGCTCCTCACACTTGCTCCATATGTGGCCTCCTTTGTAAATCACTAGTGGGTTTTAAATACCACTTAAGATTATCACACAAACTTTCATAACTAAATCAATAAGCAATCAGATCCTCATGCGTCAAAACCGACGGGAGAGTCCATATATAATAAATGACTGGTGTGATTTATCCCAATAAAATATGTAAAGATGGAATACATAAAAACCAAAAATTTTACTTTGCCAAAATTAAGGTCTTTTATATGACTTATTTTTAGCAGAACATATTCTTGCACACATGTACAGATCCAAGTCCTGTCATCTGACCTTCTTTTAGTCAATATTTTATTTTTGTGTTGGCGTTTTGTTACTTTACACAAGCAATATCAAAACTACTGAAAAAATGTAAGGAAAAGTTGTTACCATGTCAATGCAAACTCAAAATATATTCAGCATCTGACTGATTTTTACATATGTTCTCTTATTGATGGAAACATGTGTAGGGAGGAAAGGAGGTGCAAACACAAACATCAGTTATAATTATAAACCAAGGAGAAGTGTAGAAAATGTGGGAAACTTAAATTTTTTATTTAATTTTACAAGATTTATTTTTGTTAGGTGTGTCTGGAAACACAGTCTAACTGATAAAAAAAATCCATTAATTCTTTATATATATGTATATATATATATATATATATATATATATATAATAAAATAATAATTCACTTGCCAGTAGTTTACCATCACCCAAGGTGACACATTTGTAGTGTTGAAACATAATTGCAAATGTGTGGCAATTTTAACATTTTTGTTTTAATATTCTAAAATATATATATATATATATAAGATGGACTTGTCACAGTGGGGGATACATAAATACTAAATTGTAGAGAAATCGAATGAGATCAGTTAGACTGCGTATCTAATAAAAATTTAAAATTCAGCATTTTCACATCTTCCGTTCGGTATATAACTGATGCTCACATTGACATCTCCCTCTCCTATACACATATTCCATCAATAAAAACATTACTTTAGTCTGAAGTCCTTCTAGATTGCAAAATGCATTTCACAGAATTTCACTACTTTGTCATTCAATTGCTTATCTCTTATTGCAAAAATATTCCAGCAGTAAAACTGAATTGTAAGGAGATAATAAAACCTATTTTTCAAGTTCAGATTCCTATGAGTGAACTTTAACAACTAACTCTTAAAAGGTGAGAAAAGGTTACACTAATATGCACACCAAACAGGTAAAAGATGAGAAAATTTGTTTTTTTAGTAGTTCTTAAGCTTATTTTTGCTTTAATTATATACAAAAAATATATTTAATGAATTTTAGATTATAAAAAATAAAGAAAAAATATACATAAAACAAGTTGGGTTCCTAAATGTAATATTTATTAACAGTATGATAATTCTTGAAGAGTTATGTATTCACTGCACCAAACTATCATTTTTTGCCTTTTTTTCTCTTCAAGGAATATGAATGCAGACATAGTATTGTCTTTGACTTGTTCTTCCAACTTTATTTACAGGTAGATATTCCAGGAAATGATGTAACCTCATGAATCCAAAACTTGCTCATAAAACATTTAAACGTCAATAATGAATGATGTTCCTATCATTGGAAAAAAAAGGTTTAAAATATCAATTGATGATATTAACTGATCTCTAAGGAAACATCAATTGATGATACTTGCCATTTAAGAGGTAAATTGAAATTAATATGGAATAAGGAAAAATAGATTCTTTAGAATTTAGTCATGGTTCTGTTACTTAATAATGTTCACTTGGTCACGGGATAAATTCATAATTCTCTGTGCTACACTGAAATCTGTTGGAAATCAAAGGTAAGACGGCTACTGCAGTACAGTATTTTGAAGCATACAAGACACACCCTAAATTTAACCTGAAATACATTGAAAAATTCAGGGAAATTTTCTAAAGCATTCCTCATATTCCTTTTTTTTTTCATTACTAAAGGTTCCTTATGAAGCATAGCACTGTAATCAAACTACGAAATGATGTAACTGTGGTTTCAGTAACAATCAAAAATTTATGGGACTGGGTTGTCAGCTGATGTCTAAAATGGGCTACCTAACAGGGCTAAATGGTTTTTACTGCCTTACTTTTCATAGTTGGGAGAAATGGACTCATGTCCATGCTATGAATATTAATATGGGGTGAACAGAAATTGTTGCAGTCAGAATTTGAAGTACATTAACAGATTCAATCTACCATACCATTAACTGTTAAGCCATCAGTACCTCTTCCTAGACCCTAGGTGGGGGGACATCCATAGATTCCAAGTCTAATCTTCACCATTTAGAATACAGGATGATTATGAAGGTCATATATTGATGAAGGAGAATAATTATGATGAAGATAGTAATAATTGTTAGGCATGTCTCATTGGTGCTAATGAGAATCTGCTCATGAGCAGGGGTATTGGAGGAAGGATTATGGGCAAGTGTTGAGAGTAGTTTTTTTTTTACTGTTTTTTTTAAGTTTGAAAGATGAGGTAGTCAAAGTAATTTGGGATCCATATCTTGAACTGATGGTATTCCTAATTGGGCCCCATTTGCAAGGTTATACACTGCTTCTATTGGCATGCAGGTCTCTTACTACTACTATTACTATTTCTTCTTCTTGTTCTTCATCATATTACACCATAGGCTAGTTTGCTGGTAAATATAGTGCTTTAGAACTAAGGATATATATATATATATATATATATATATATCAAGACTTGATTTGGCTACTTTGCCAGTGATAAAGATACCATTCATGCTATGAGTAGAGAACTTCTTTCTGAAGATACTGTAGAACAAAACCCTTCTGCAATTACAACAGCATGTCTGGATGAATATGTAGCAATCCAGAAGATCCATAGATATTTTGATCCAGAAAGTTGGAAAGCTGTGCAACATGTTTAAGGAGCCGTGAAATCGTCAAAGCAGTGGTTGTGTGAGTTGTGCAGGCAGGACTTGAACAACATGGATTCTGTGGTCTGTGGCTGTTGTCTTCAGTGGGTGCACCTGAAGTGTATTGGCAAGAGAACCATACCCAAGGACAAGTTTGGGATTTGCAATGACTCTTATGCCTGAAGTTCTTAAAATATTCAGAGTCTTCTATATTTCATTTAATAACTGATGATGAATAAATGATTTTAACTTCTATTTTAACAACTGAAGGTGGAAAAGATTTTAAATTACTTTAACAATTGATGGTGAAAATAAATAAACTTCTGCTTTATAATAATAAAATATTTACTGACAAAATATACTCTTCCTTTATATTATTATCATTATTATTATTATTATTATTATGAAGGAGGAGGAATAATAATAATGAAATCGAAATCTCAAAAATGTGGCACATGGGAACATCAACAATCCCTGTTATAGTTGGAACCCTCGGATTGGTTGGAAAAGATTCCAGTAGACTCATTGAAGGGATTCCTGGAAGCCCATGTCTTAAAGAAATACAAAAAAATTTTCTCATGAGTACAGCCCATACCTTACAAAGGTATCTGTGTGTGTGTGTGTGTGTGTGTGTGTGTGTGTGTGTTTTTTTTTTTTTTTTTTTTTTTTTTTATTGGTCAGTGAGAAATGTCTTGATGCCATTTTTTACCTTAGGTCTCTGGACAGGACCTGGAAAGAAATGTGTACACACCAGAAATCAAAAAAAATTGTTTTTTAAATAATAATAATCCTCCTAGTACTACTTAAAATTGTGAGTAAAAATGTATTAATGAATTTTATAATTTTTCTGTTTAGATGAGGATAAAAAAGTAAAAAAAATATCAAAATATTCCATGTACAATAAATTAACAGTATGAATGAAATTTAAACAAAATGTTTTATTCACATTTTTAATTAACAGTTGTTTTAATGGCTATAATATCTGTAGTTCTTAGTAAAGCATGTGGTAATGTCCCAATGGGAGTCTGAAGGTTAGATACGGTCAAATGTTGGAACTCAATGTCTGCTATACCCAGAAGGCAGCACACTGATTTTTCATACATACTTATGTGTGCTGGTTGGCCTTTCATTCTTGAAAGAACTCGCAGGAAACGCTCACGAAGAAATGATCGCTGTTTCTGACAACGAATTTCATTTTCATCTTCAGTTTCATTAAGAGGGTTCAACATGGCTGCTATAAGAAAAAAAGAATACAGTTTTTCTTTTAATATATCTTATATGAGAAACAGACTTTGGTAGCTATTCAGAGAATTTTAATCTTCTGCAAATTATATATATATATATATATATATATATATATAAGGAAAACAAAAACTGTTGGTTTCATTAATGGACAACTTGCCAAAACCTAAAACACTTATCCAGATACAGTATCAAATAAAGGCAACATGACTAAAAAAACGAAAGAGTAAAAAGATCTAAAAGCAAACTTGCCTACTCAGAGTGATTGAAGCCTAGACTGTCTAGACCGAGCAAAAAAATACTTACCGATGTTAAATCCTATGAAAGGATGACTCTAGTCCTAACTTGAGTTTCATGTTCTTGTGATCTTATATACACTAATAAGAAATATACATTTTATTCCTCACTTTTTGGCATGACTGATTTTCATGCACATGGCAATAATTAGAAAACCAATCTGTGTCTGACAATTGCCATGTGCATAAAACTCTTTGAACATATGTTGTTTCTTATCTTTATCAACAACCTTCCTGGTGTCATCATTTCCCTGCATTAATATGAAATGATCTAGAAGTGTGGCCATTCATAACATGCCCTTCATTACACAATTTGCTAAGAATGGTTGGATTAAGTTGAATATTTGGCCAGAGACAAGCAAAAGAAATGCGAGTTTGAGATTCAACCAGAGCTTATTCTTTATTTAAGAATTAAACTGTTTACTAGTGGATGTAGACTGACAGTCAAAGTATTTGCAGTCAAAAGCAAGTTAAAATTAAAATGAAAGAAATGTTGATTAGAAATTAATGATGGCGAAGATTTACTGCATTTTTAACTCTTTTGACAGAAATCTCTGCTTGAAGCAAAATTTTATTATTTCTAAATGCTTAAAAATAAAACAAAAATAACTAATACTGAATTTTAATTTTTTTTTAATGAAAGTTGTCTACAAATGAAACATTAGCATACATAAACTTGATGAGAAATACAGCATAAATGTTTTGTGATCTGAAAAATATTTCTAGTTCATCTTCCAGCTCAAGCTAAGTAATTATGAAGTTAGTTGTTTACAATACGGGCTAAAAGGTGTTAAAATTAAGCCCTAAAAAGAGTTATTGCCCCTTACCTATATACCTAGAATTCCCTTAAAAATCACTGTATTCCATTTTATAAAGCCCATTTTTTATCTTATCTCCAAGTACATACTCAGTTTATTACAGAATGATTAAAGGAGAGTTACCAAAATAAATTTACACAATGTCAACGTCCAATTATGCTTCTTAAATAAAAATGTTTGTTATATTTAAAGTAAAGAGATTAGTAGGCACCTAACTCAACTTTGGTAAACAAAATTCAGAAATTGTTTTGATTGATCAACTTTCACATAAACTCAAGTCAATTGAACTTTGAACATGATGTGGGAAAACTCTAATTTGAACTTGAAATATGATTTTTTTTACTTATAACTATCAAAAGTGACAAATATCTCCAAGGGTTATAAAAAGTTTCAAAACGAGCACAAATAGATCCAATTTTTAGATAATAAAGCAGTTTGTTTGATCACAAAGGTGTGAAACCCAGGGTCACAAACACATATCCATAGAACTGAATATGTTAGCTCTATCACTGATATTGAGCACTTTTCAATAAGTACTGTACTGTGCATATAAAATAATTAAATATATATATATATATATATATATATATATATATATATATATATATATATATATATATATATATATAATTCCAATAATAGGTAATATTACTCAAGTTTTGATTCAAGTCCTGGAAACATGAGACGAATTCACATTTCACAGCACTAGCTGTTTTGCAGTAATGAACCTAAACAACTCTCCAATTAGAGGAAAAAGAAAGGAAAAATTAAGTTATTGAAATAAATTTACTTTATTAAACAATCAGTTATCAGTACGATATGATTGATTTAAAAAATGTGAGGCAGTGAAAGAGTTTAAAAAAAAAAAGAAGTAATCTCAAATTTGCCCAACGACAAGGCTGTGAATTCATATTACCATGACATTCATTTCAGAACCAACCACAGTAATTGACTTGAACCAAAAAGGTTTTCTATCTATTTGTATTATTCACCATTATGAGTCTTGTATTTAATTTAAAGGATGAGCATTTGTAGATGAGTTGAGCATACCGGGATTTCTGCTAGTCTAACAAAGCCCGAAATTGGACTTGATAAAATACGGGCTTTCTATCAAAAATGGCATTGTCCAATAAATAATCTTAAAAAAATTTTAAATAGTTTTATGAACCGTCTTTTTATGTTTTGATTAAATGTTTATTCTTGTTTAAAGCAGGTACATCTTATTCTTAACACTACTTTCTAAAAACAATGATACTGTAAGAAGAAGGGACATTTTTAAAATGTAGAAAAAGAAACTATTTGTTTAATAAAGCAAAGACAAAGTTATTTTTATTAATTAATTTATTATTTTATTCATTATTAATTTTTAAATTTAAAAAAATATAAAAAACTTGTTTGTTTTTGTTTTGTTTATATTTCCTTAGCCCTTAAATAAAAAAAAAATTATAAAATTTATTGAAAAAAGGATTGCTTCTCTTTGAGTCGCAAAGTAAAAACGTTAACTGAAAAGTGAAAATTGTTTTTAAAAAGATGGGTTATTTTAAATTAATTTATTAAGGAATAAAGTTTTACATGAAATTTTACATTTTTTAAGATAAAGTTACAAACATGGAATTCACTTTTGTTTACAATACATTTTTTTTTTTACTTACAACCTGCGAAAATTAAATATTTGAAATTCTATGTATTTTTTATTTAGAATTGTTAATAAAAATGATTTTTTTAAATTTCGTCAACATATTAAAAAATTACCACACAGTTCATCTCTAATTTGATTACTTGAGGATCTTTGCCAAATTTTTGACAGCATTTTAAATGGAGAAGAAACATTTTTCTTATTGGATTATTTATATTTTATATTAATTTTTTAAAAAGAGTGAAAAAATTTAATATTTTCCGAAAATAAAATTGTATGCGTTCAAGCAAGGTAAGCGTAAAACTTTTAAATCATTTAATTTAAAATGATAAAATATTTTCTTAAAATATGTAGATATATCGTTTTGCTGTCCTTTAAATGAAAAATGCAAAAAATAAAAAAATAATAATAAATACGTTTTATATTGCTTTACCGGAATGAAATGATTTTGTGCCCGATTACTGAATTCAGGTGCTTAACGTTTAAACAAAAATCGGTGAATATCAAATGAATATCCCTTCGGTAAATAAAATCCGGAGTTTGCAAATAAGAGACAACACAATTTTTTTTTTTTTTTTTTTTTTTACAAATACCTGATTGATTTTTTTTTCAAATTTTTTTAAAAATCTGGTTTTTATTTTTTTCTCATTAACGAGCTTATGTTAATTCGTGTCAAATGAATGTGCAGTAGAGCTTAAATTTAGTTTTTTGTTTGGAAAATTCGCCAGATTGAAACAATAAATTTATATTAGGCTTTTTTTTAGTCAAGTGCATACGTTTATTTATTTATTTTTTATTAAATGTATGAATTAAACTATTTTAAGGACGGTCTCGTCACGTGTAACTGATTGTTTTTGTTCTATCATTTTATTTAGCGAGTCCACATAATCCCACTTACTGTCTGGTAACAAACGGTATGTGTTACGCCGTACGGTTAGTGTTACACATTGTTTAAGTAAGAATAGTAATAGTATTTACCCCTGTCTCACCACTGAAACGTGATGTGACACAAGTCGGGTTTACTGT
>OZ010588.1:83514351-83569351 GCA_963932145.1 Acanthosepion lycidas | reverse complement strand
CATATGTGTGTGTGTGTGTGTGTGTGTGTGTTTGTGTGTACGCAAGGGGCTACAGAGTGTTTAAGTAAGGGAAAAGACTGGGTATAAGTGGAGGGGTTGAGGAAAGGATAAAAAGAAGAATGGGGATCAAGGCATCAAAAGATGTCGATTGACATTACATTTAAATTTTTGACGATTAAGGTTATCAGAGAATCAAGTAAGAGGAAAGGAGTTCCACTGCCAGGAAGTGCAAGAGAAGAAGCTGTAGGAGTAGAAGAGGCGGTTACATTTAACTGTTTCGACAGTTAAGGGGTAGGACCGAGGTGCCAACCTATTAGCACGCTTAAATTCATGTAGTCGGGGCATCAGTGAAAATAGCTCGTCAGAGCAGATGCCATGAAAATATTTATAGAAAAGACAGAGGGAAGTCACATTACATCGGCGAGAAGGTGACTGGAGTCTACACCACATTGTATATCCGTCTTTGAATTTTGTTCAGAACCTCGAGATGAACAACCAGATCAGCAACAGTATTCAATGCATGGAAGAATGGTAGATTTGTAGATGTGAAGGATGAACTTAGACACAGAGAACCAACTTTCCTTGCCGTAGATGCAGTTATTGATTCAATGTCGTTGCTTCAGCTCAGGTCAGGGGAAAACATGAGACCAAGAAGGCGCAATGAGGCGCTCTCGTGGAGTTGAGCATCATCCATGCTTATAGGAGACAGTGAAGTTTCTGTATGGCGAGTAAATGACAGCAGTTTCGTTTTGGATGCATTAAAATTTACAAGCCATTTCCTTCCCCAGCCAACCACAGATTGTAGGTCGTTTTCGAAACCAAAGGCTTTGTCAGCAATGCCAGATTTACTATTGAGACAAGAATAAATGGTAGTGTCATCTGCATAGATGCCTACTTGAGAACTGATGACGTCAGGAAGATCATTTATGAAGATCAGAATCAGTGTTGGACCAAGGATAGAGCCTTGAGGAACACCAGTGTTCGTATGGAAGGAACTAGAAGTGAACCTTTTCAAGACAACCTTCATTTTACGGTTAAACAGGAATGATTGAATTAAATCAAATAATCGTACTGTAATACCGTATCCTTGAAGCTTGCGTAAATCGCGCTCATCTCCTTGGTTCTCGCATGCCAAACCCGCCTTTGATATATCTAGAGCAACAGCTCGAGCTTCACTGTTATTATCAAGAGCTTGGTATATATATAGCCGTAAGCACATCAGCGGTAGACCGGGCAAAGCGGAAACCATATTGCTTGTCAGAGAGCAGATCATGGGAGGTGAGATGCTTAACTACTTCGGCATTGATTAAAGCCTCGAAGACTTTGCCGAAAAGTGGTAGGAGATTGATGGGACGGTAGTTAGATGGGTCAGAAGTGTCTCCATAGTTCTTAAAGACCAGGACGATAGAGGAGGACTTCCAACAGGCTAGAACGCAAGAATCGGCGAGGCAATAGTTGTATAGTTTGAAGAGAACAGGAGATAGCTCAAGGGCACATTTCTTTAGGACTACGGTTGGTATCCCGTCAGTACTACTTGCTTTATGAGAATCTAATTTAGATATGATGTCTAATACCATCGACGGGATTATGCACATATTACTCAGTATAGCCTCAGTTCTTGGGGAAAGTCAGGTATGCCCACCTCGGATGAGTAGTGTGTTGAGTTAGATGAGAATTTCCGAGCAAAGCATTCAGCCTTATCAGCTGAGGATGTTAGGCCTTCGAATTGATTGAATAGAGGAGGGATTCAGGATTTGCTCTAGTTCAGCACACTCTTGCAGAGTTGCCAATAATCTTTAGAACCAAACTTGCGAGATGCAATGCGTTGTTTCATTCTATCAACAAACAGTAACTTTGTTTCGTTGAGGATACGCTTGCACTCATTACAAGCAGAGACAAAGAAACGTCTGTTGCAACCAGACACGTCGCCCCGGTACAGACGGAAGAAGTGATTCCCATGGGGCATAGCAGCAGAGCAAGCGAGTGAGAACCAAGGATATAAGCACGATTAAACTTGGTATTTTCTAACTAGGATGAAAGCCTTGATGTCGGCTTTTACCCAGGAGGAGACCTCAGACGCACATTTTTGTGCGGGACGATTAAAACCAAAATTCCAAGGGACGTCGCGAAGGAAGTTACAGAAAGAGTCATTGCCTGCGCGTTGATAACAGAAAGATATTCTGTTAGTAGGAGGTTCATGGCTGGGGAGAAGTGGAAGGAGATGTTAACAGACACCACCGCGTGATCAGAGTAGCCAAGAGGGCAGAGCTGAGTTGCGCGACACGAATAAGAGATGGAGGTAAAACAGAGATCGAGAAGAGAAGCGTTACCATCTGGGTTACTAGGGAAACGCGTAGGAAAGTCAAACACTTGTGCGAGTAATTGAAAATTCAAGGGTTTGGATACCAGAGTGGTCAGTAACAGAGGGTTTAAGCCACATGGTATAGTGGGTGTTAAAGTCACTGAACACGAACATGATTGCAAACGGATTTAGAGAGATGGCTTTGTTTATATTATCAGAAATGCTATCGAGTATACAGCAATCTTGAGAGGAGGGGGAACGGTAGAGAAAGAAGAGATAGCTTACTGAATTGAAGAGAGAGAGAGAGAGAGAAACACATATAAGAATGGTCTGGAGATTCCAAAGAAAGTTCTCTAGCCAGCGGGAGATGATCGCGGACATAAACCCCCAGGCCAGACATATGGGTTTTAGAGTCTTTTGTAAGGAGAGGAAAGAAGCCAGGAATCGAGAAATCAGAGGAGGGCATTCAAGAATTAAGGTTACTTCCGCAGAGAGCTAGTATATCAGGAGACTTACCAAAGAGGAACGATTCCACACTGCAGAAGTTAGTACGAATACCACGGATGTTGAAGAAAGAAATGTTAAATGGTTTCGATGAATTTTTAGCTGGTTTAGGTTTATATTTTTGGTTGCTTATGGTAATGTTGATTACATTAGTAAGTAAAAGGCCCAAAGTAATAGAAGCAGTTCGTCATCAAATGTGGTATAAGCAGAAAGAAGCTGCCGCAAAGTGCAACACAATGTGGCATCGAGGTTGCCCACCGGAGGTGCATGCAGAGACACCCATCCACTCGCGTCATGGCACTGCAAGAATCCCGATATGATCCAACTGTTGATCAGAGCAGCCTCTCAAAACGCTACGCAAGAGGTCGCGCTCCTACCAGTCGGGAACAGCAACCAGAAAAGTGCCAACCCGGTACCCACAGTATGAAGAAACATTGATACAAACTGCACACGTCACAAGAGATTCGCGACAGCACTATTACTAAGGCCAGAGAAAAGGAAAGTATCCGGGAACCTCTTCCTAAACAGGAAATAAGGGATGAGCCTCTACTTCTGTTCAAAAGAAGAGGGAGGAGTATTAACCGGACGATATGAAAGACTACCTACTCCTATTAGAAAAAAAAAAGTAAAACACAAATAGACAAAAACAAACAAGAGACAAAAACAAAGACAACGACGGGCAAGGCAACACTTCTAGAGAGGCAAGCTAGGCTGTGAGTCAAGGCGCGAGTTATGTATGTATATATCGCTTGTGGCTAGAGGTCTAAGGGACACATTGGGAGGAGAGACTAAAGGGAGATGCTTGAGCATTCACTACACTCGCCCATATGAATTGTTATAGATGGATAAAGAAGCAGGGAGGGGCTAAGGGTAGGGAAGCTGGAATGTAAATATAAAGTTATATTAAGTCCAACATTCACTTCTTCAAGAAGAGAAGAGAACCACTCCACGTCTGTGAGCCAAGGGTAAAAAAAAAAAAAAAAATAATGTTCATTGCTTGTATGAACACGAAAAATCGCCATGAGAAAATATTCAAAGTTTTCAAAGGGGGGAAAACGAAGGTAAAATAAAATTCAATTCAAAAAACAAAATAAAAAGGAAGCAAACATTACTAATCAGGAAAAGAGAGAGGGTCAGAGAGAAAGTAAAATAAATACAGAAATTAAATTCAAAGAGATACATACAAGGATGATGGGCGACGAAATTCTGACGTTGCTACTTAGACGAAAGTTTAGGCTATGAGTGACAATACAACCTTACCTACGGCCGAACGAGGTTGTTACAGAATATCCCACGCGTCGGTTAAGATGTTTTCCTTTTGTCTTTATTCATATATATATATATATATATATATATATATATATATATATATATATATATATATATATATTATTTATTTAAAAATATGATTCCATCGCTACATAAGAGTTCTCATGTTTCAAAACAAGAGCCGAAAACTTCAATATTTGAATTAAATTGAATTAAACTACCATTTCTGTTCCATCTTCAAGCGAAATTTTTTTGGGAACAACTAATTCTTGAAATTTACGCGTTTTTATAAGAACATCAATCAACAAAGTGACAAATTTTATATTTGTATTAATTATACGTTCTTTTTATAGACACAAATATTTAAGTAAAGACTCTGTTTTTTTTATAATAAACAGTATTAACAACATTTACCAGCCTGAATGTCCGAGAAATTTTCATAGAAAATATGCGTCCTCCGAAAGGAATCGAACGTGTATCCTCTACGGAACCGTCATATAGCCTTACGTGCCTTAACCGATTGGGCCACTGATTGATCGATTTTACTGTTTTTAAACACAATTCTCCATGATTTTCTCTCATACATTCATATATGCTCAATGCGTATCCACTCGGTTAAGGCACGTCAGGTTTTCTTAGGAAAGGTATGAATCCACCTGTGTACTCTTACAAAATGTGCAGTTTTCTAAATGAATTATCTTCTAAGGATTTTTAATAGGCTTCAATGATTTTGAAGTGTTTTGAATTTTTTTTTTTTTTTTTTTGTGTGTGTGTGTGTGTGTGTGTGTGTGTGTGTGTGTGTGTGTGTGTGTGTTTGGTATCACGTCCTTTGGCGTAGAATCGAAAATGAAGTGCTTGTTTTTCATCAATAAAACCGACTTTCTTTTCAGTACAAATATCTGACGCCCATGACTTCGATGAAAGTTTCCAGCAAAGGTAAGTTCAACACTAATATCTGTGGCACATTCTTCAAGAAGGTTGTAATGCAGAGTTCTTGGTTTACCATATAAAAGATATTTTTAAAATTCTAATATTTATCTGCTAAACACAGAGTTAAAGATTTTGGCAAAGATCCTGACGGAGCGTTTTGAAGTCAGTTGCCGAGATTCTGATGGGATCTGAGCAGACTTGCGCTGTGAAGGGCCGAACAATTCAGAGCAACCTGCATTCGCACGATGCTAGAAGGTGTAAAAGATGACGAGTAAGCCGCGCTGATCAATTTGGATCATTCCAAGTCATTTGATATGGTTGACCATCGTTACGTGGTTGCTGTCCTGCAGGCCGCCGGATTCGAACTCGACTTCTGTTGGTGGATTAGACTCCTGTATCGCTTCCCCAGTGCTGTGGTACAGGTGAACGGAAAGCGGTCGCGCGCTTTTGCGCTGTCTCGATCGGTTCGTAGGGTTTTCCACTGTCTCCTCTATTTTACTCTTTGTCGTTGGAGCCTCTACTTTGCTGGCTAAGAGACAAGTCTTGATTTTCTTTTTTATTAGGTTGGTGCAAAAATAATTTCGTTTTCTCACATAGTAACATATGTTAGAAAACGAAATTATTTTTGCACCAACCTAATAGTTCACCTAAGTCACATCAGGGTGGTTTTCTGTGGAGCTCTTCCCTGGTTAGGATAGATCCTTTTTTGTGTACCTAGTTAATGTGAGTAAGTGTCGTTCCCAGCCTGTTCCCGGCTTCTACTTTGGTTATGATCCAAATCAAGATTCCCAACCTCCCCAATTTGTTTTTGGCCCCTTTTTTCATCTCGACTGAGTCAGCTTTCTTCTTTCCCCATGACCGTATTTATTTTATCCTTTCCCTCTCCCTTAGTGAGAAGAGAGCCTCTTGATTTTCTCTAAAGGCAGAATACAGCGGCCTCTCTGAATTTTTTTGAAGGTTTGACGGGTCCAACTAACTTCAGTTATCCTTTTATTTTGTGTATTTGTTTTGATATTTTAGTTTGTTTTGGGGTTAATCCCCGCCTCTCATTATGTATCATCCACAGATTTCTGTATTTTTATAATCTTTAATTTTTATGTCATAGGGTGTTTTTGTAAGTTCTCTGACAGTATCTGGTAGTATGGTGCATGAAATATTGAATGATGATGGATAAGTTCTTTTGGTGGATGTGTAAATTCTAATGAGTGAATGGGTCATGAATCTGATTAAGATAGTAAGTGATGACCAACCTCAGACCATTCCCCCCATTTTCGGTTTTGTGCCACAATTGTATTTTATATACAATAAATCTATCCCAACGAACTTGCGTTTAACAAAAAAGATTGATAAATATGTTTAAATTATCAGTAACACTACTCCATTTCTTGATAATAAATGGTTTCTTTCCATTTTCAGAGTCTGTATTAGGGTCTGCCAATTCTCAGAAACCTTTTCGCTCCAACGGTCGAGTGTACGGTGTCCATGGCGGTTATGGCGGAGGTAAGAAAATTTATTAATATTTTCTTAATCCTAAGCTGATCACCATCACTTTAATTGACGCTTAAACTATATATCCCATATTCTCTTGGCAGACTGACGAAATTTTAATAGGAAGTTTATGATGTGTAACGACTTTAAACAACCAGTTTGTTATGGGAGTCATCAGTTTGTAGCCGCGTTGGTTCGTTTGTTACGTGATTCGGTTACCACATGTAACGATATTAACCGGTTTATTGAAGAGGATGTTCTCTTTTCTTCAAGGGAGATATACATTTATGTGATAAGTTGTAGTGGAAATTTTATTGTGATCCTATGAACTTTTTTTTTTTAGAATAGAAGCTAGTATAGTAATAGTATTGTGCTGTATGCGACACGTGGTTTGCTGGAGACTAAGAAATCCCCGAGGGGGGAAAGAGACACGCTTTGTCCATACGGCGTTCTGTGGATGAAAAGAGTGAGAGAGAAGAGAGAGGGGGCATTAGGAAAAGTTCCCTAGTATCCCATAGTTATACGCTCTCTAATACGGTATTTGAAAAAGGACTTCATACCTCATCAGTATCAGTTCGAAACTCTGTCACTAACCTATGCCAGAAGATACATTATTCTAATTATCTTTTTACCAGAGTATTGCCCCTCATATGACGGTATATTGGGGAATATAATTTTGTTATTTTAAGTAATATTCGATTTTGTCATTTTCTCATCCATACTTCAGTTGTACCATGAGAGGCTCGTACATCACATATGAGTAAAGAAAGATAAAAAGACAACATATCTTATATGATACAAATACAAGGATAATTATATAAAGGACACATTTTGTTTCTTAAGTTTTCTCGGATGCGCAGGCCACTAGACGGAATAAACATTGTAAAGAAAAAGGACGTTCTACTCAAATACGGGTATCCACTAAAATTAACATTTGAATATATATATAAAACACAACTGAATGACACCTATCAAAATACGTATAAATTATTAAAATGTATCATATTTTTAAGTCGAGCAGAATTGTTGTTAAAAAAGTGCTCAATAGATAATTAGAGCAACAATAGTTAATTAGTAAATGTTTAAAGGACTTATCTCATTGACCAATCAGATTTTCGTGTAAAAACGTTATTACGCAAAACTCTGGAGTTGGTCAATAAGATAAATTTGAACACTTACTAATATATATATATATATATATATATATATCTTATGCAGTTTTACATTAGAACATGCACAAATCCACTACAAAATTGTACATTTTTGTTTCAACGTCAAAAAAGGGAAAACCTTTTTTTAGACGTCTCATCAGGTGGGGAATCACGCTGTAACCCTACTGTTCGTTCTCCTGCACTTATATATATATATATATATATATATATATATATATAGTGAATATTTATTCAGATGATAGAACAGTATATGGGTGAACCGCAAAAAAAATCTGTATGACCATTGCTTGGTAGTTGATCTCTCCTCTGATCTAAATTTAACAATTCAATGGCTGTGTGTTTGTAGCGGGGGGAAATGGCTGGTCACTATTTGTTTTGACCGCGTGAAAACATGGAAATGATATACCAGAGACGCTTTTTTTTCAGTGAGAAAATGAAAGATAGAAAAGTGATATAGAAGAGTTTAACGGTTGTTTCAGTGAAATGGAAAAAGTTGTCGATTTCAAATCTTTTCATTTGTACCCCCTTACTTCTTAAAATAACAACTAACATTCATATTTATGATTGTTATTGCAGCATTTTGTTAAAGTTGTTAAGCTCAGATATTTAATGATGCGTTAGGGGAATTTTTACGGATATTTTGTTGTGGAAATCGCCATGAGTTTATTCAATCATTAACTTATGAATATTAAAATAGGAAAACTGTGAAATTTTCACGGGTCTTTCTAGTCAAGTTAATTATACAATCTTTTTTCTTTTTTAGGAGGTGGTGATCCTCATTTTATCATGGACATTACTGGTTTGGACATACCTATCTGTTTTAATGTCATCAGCCAGCCTAGGCAGATTCTGACTCTTGTGGACGATCCTAGTACGCGTACGTATCTTTAGCAAAATTTGATTAAAACCAATCATTCAAAAGCATTTATAAAACATTATATTAAATTATTACAAAATAATCAAGTAAAATCCTTGTTATTTCCGTTTTAATCTTTTAAATCGTCTTCTTTTTCTTTTTTTCCTTTTTAAAATATTTTCCAGGCATTCAAGCTACAGCGTCTATTGTATTGATGCAGACCAATTCAAGTCATCATTTCAAAACCTACATGGGAGAGATTCAAGTTCGAGCTCCAGGTCTTGAATTAAAGGTTACGCCACACTCAATAATTGTCAATTCTCAGTCGCTATCGTGGACAAGCGAGTCGATAATCAAATTTGCGACATCGGACGTCACAAGTCATGGGGATGGCAAAATATTTACCATTAGGATAGGAAATGAAGTCCGCTTCGCTGTGAAGAGAGTCATTCGACATGGCATTCCACACAAGGTAGATTTTCTCGACTTCTACATTACCGACAGACGGGGTTTGTCTATAAGAACGAAAGGAATTGTGGGTAAGAACAGAATTCTTTTTTTTTAACAAATTAATCATTATTTTCTCTATATAGCAAAAAACAAACCCTCCAAAAAAGCTTTCTAATTATACTTTGTAATTAAATGATTGAAACAATTCAAGTAATAACACTGTTATCGCTCGCGAGAATACTGGGGGTGGCTGTTGGAAATCTGAGCAATCACAAACCTTTGGCCAGAAAGTTCAATAATAATAATAATAATAATAGTAATAAAACAGAATGTGCTTTCTTATTGAGATGGCAGTCCTTGCAGATTGTAATGTATGTTTGAAGATCTTTAAAAAAAACTATCAAAATACAAGTAGAAATCTCAAATGTAGCACACGAGGACATCAATAATTCCAGTTGTAGTTGGAGCCCTCGGGTTGATTGAAAAGGATTCGATAGACTGAAGAGATTACTGGTAGCCCGTGCCTTAAAGAAATACAAAAAATCGTACTTATATGTACAGCTCACACATTACGAATAGCTTTATGTAAAATGTGTGTGATCTTTGTTTTTTAGTTTGTTTGTTTTTTTCTTTTTTTTACAAAAATGATCAGTAGAAATTGTCATGAAGACATTTCTGACCTTAAGTCTCTGGTTGTACATCAGTTATTTAATAAATATATTTGGTGCTCTATGTCATTCTTATAATCGAAGATACTTGCATTTAAAATGTGAACCATCATTACGGGACGCCCTGTATATGTCTGATGTGGATGACATATATATATATATATATATATGCTCCCGGAAATCCGGTTGAGCTCTCTAGGGAAAGGGTTTTTAAAAAAACAGCGTCTCCTATTGCTATTAAGCATTGCTCTTCAAGTAAATTGAATTGCGTTTTCCGGTGTACTTCGTAAGAAAAAAACGTTAAAATTCCCTACCTTTCTGCTGTGCGATGATGACTTTGATGTAAGAAATCTGACTGATGTCGGGTTTCGATCCTGGCTTGAAGCAACCGGACATCTAGCCACACTGAGGAGCTGTGATACAGCGAAACAATGTCTGTGGATGACTGTGTGTGTGTGTGTGTGTGTGTGTGTGTGTGTGTGTAATTGAAATATTTGTGTGTATGCCATTTTCATGCATATATATTTCTTATAGAGCTTATTGTAGTTGTGCACTTCCCAACAGAATAGGTAAAAGTCAGGATTTAAAATAACGATTTTTGAAGCAATCAGCCCCTTCTCAATTAACTGAGAGTGAACAATTTAAAAAAAAATGTTCAGCCGATTTGGCCTTTTCTTTTACTCAGTTAAAATATGTAAATATTCCAGACAGTGCATGACGAACAGAGAATTCGCTTTTTATATTATAAATTAAAAATTTTAAATTATCTAAAAAAATAAATTTAAATATCTTTCTGGCTAGCTGTTTGTCTGCTATAGACACAGAAACTACTGGATGGATTTCAATCAGACTTGTATGTAGACCGACAATGGCCCAAGGATATGTAAAGTTGACCTACGTCAACCTGAAGGTCATGAAAAGTAAAAAAAAAGTAATTTTTTATGAAAGGTAAATACTTATTCCCACGCAAAGATTTACTGGTAAATAAGATAAATCAACTTTTGGTAGTAAATTAGCGTGTGGCTATTTTCTTTCGTCATTTTAATAATCTATAAAAATAAAATGACGTGTCTGTCTTGTATTTAGACAAAATTAGTTTGCGAGCAACACCGGGAACATCTATTAGCTATTAATAAAATGAAGTGCTGAAAATTTAAAGATAGCTACTTAACGTTTAGTCCCTCCTTTCACCTGAATAACATCGGCTACGCAACGTGACAGTCTAGTTTCAGGGCTGTCCATAGGTAAGTTACACTTGTTAGGTGTAGTTGCAAAGAATTTAGTAAGGTTTGCAACGTATCCTATACATTAAATCTGGCAAGCGAGGCGAGACACTGGAGTGCCTGCAAATCAGCCGAATGCGGCTGGAACTTTTGTGTCATCCACGCACGATGGTGGAGGAGTGCATTATCTTGCTAGAAAAAAAAAACAAAAAAAAAAAACAAAAAAAAACATTACAACTGGAAAACATGGCAAATGTAAAAGCATAAAGGGATGCAAAGGATCTACATCATCATCATGATCTGTGTATATCACACTTGCCAAGACAGAATATAGTTTAATTACAAACTCCACCAGAATTCTTCTCACATCATTACAGAGCCGTTAGCAGCTTACACAACAGTATGTCCTGTTGACAGGGAGGATCCATAATCTTATCTGGTCTCTTAAACACACAAACAAAAATCATCGGCTGGAAACGTGACACGCGGTACCAGTTTTTCATGGTCCAATAGCAATGTTCTCTGGCTCAAATGAAGTGCAATAAACCGATGCTGTGGTGTCTGTAACGGTACCCCTCTTGGTCGACAACTTACAAAATCCTATTAAATGAAGTGCATGTTCCGCAGCTTTACAGTGGAGCGTGATCTTGTGCAGTTTTCTCTTTCGTTTGTTACTAACCTGTAAGTCACCGACAGTCTCGTTTTTGTATTATCAGTGGGCGCTTGCAGATGTCTTTTCGGAAGTGACATAACTGTTATTTTCCAAGAAAAGCCTAAAATAATTACCACCTAGTAGATAGTGACACATTTTCCTGACCTAGCAATCATTCTGCAGTCAAACGGTGTTACTGTCCGCATTCCATAGCTACCACAGCTACACTACCTTTCCAACATTTACGCTACACATTGATCTTAGTTCAAGTAGGGGAGGGTGAAGCCATCCAGTATACTACGATCTCTAATTTTGTAGTACATTATCATCTAAATTATTATCCGGCAAACTTAATATCAAAATAAAATTGTATGAAAATAATATTAATATAAATATTAATGTCAAATAAAAGAAATTATTTTGAGTTTGGTGACTTTGCTGTCTTTTATTACAACGAAAAATATTTTATTTCAGGTGGTCTTGTCCATTTGGTTGGTTATGTCAGATGGACTCGCAAGTATCTCAATGGGAAAATGAAGGCTCATCTTCTCTTGTACAATAGATACAAACGTCTTCAGACGGCGGTGATGGCAGTCCTAAAGGAACGACCCGATCCACTGACTCACAGGAAGCCATGTTGGATGTTATGGCGAAACACTTACAAACAACTGGTGCATTTTCAAGCAAAAAGAAAATTCCAGAGAAAGAATTAATATTTCAACTTGTCTATACAACGCTAAATATTTAATCTTTGGTTCATCTGATATTGCGGAAACGACTTTTTTTTTTTTTTTTTAATTTTTTTTTTCAAAGAAATATTTTTCTCCAAATTAAAAATCTTTGAATTATGAATGTCAACGAAAAAAAAAAAAGTGATTTTATTCTATATTAAATATAAAATGATTTATATATTTATCAGTCACCCAACCTGATCGGACTTATTTACAAACGAGATATTCTGGTATGGTAACAGGAGACATTACTCGACATCAGTAAGAGAAATGACATTGATATAACAACAACGGAATGTCTTTGTTAGTACAGAAAATCCGTTACAAATACACTGCGTTAACGCAACAAATTATGCGGTACTTATTTCGATTAAGCGCGTAAAAACAGTTTTAGTTGACATTAAAGTGACAGATGGCTATAAAGAAGGAACTCGATTATTTATGGCTAATTTGTTTAAATAATGCACTGACTATTGTTTGTGTCACGTGACAATAATTCTAACTAAAATAAATAACAAAGTAATATTTTAAGTTTTGAATATCAGTGCCTTTAAATATTAAAAAGCAGAATGCTCTTCCTAAGAACCCGAAAAGCGCATTTTAAATTTAAATGCCTCCTTTGAACTTGAGTTTTGGTTTTATTTTCAAAATAATACTAGCTTAAAGCTAATTCGAATTAAAAGGAAAAATAAAATTTTAGGCATTGTTAAAACATTGGCACGTTTTCTCGTCACTCATCGAAAAATAGACGAAAATTGTAAACAACAAATTCAAAAATCTCTAAAAAAATTCAGTTTTTATCCTCACGATCTGTTTCGAAGTCATTTAGTAAATTTAAAGATTAATTAACTGGAGTTCATAAAAGTAAGGTTTACTTTTTACTTAATGAAAATAACGTTTATTTACATAAGGTAGCTGGTAGGGTCATAGGTTAAAAAAAATAAAAAAAATAATAAAAAACTGATAATCATGCCCCTAACTTAAAAGCGCGCGATAAATTTAAAAATAAAAATTAAGAACACCAATAGTGCAAATAATCAAGACATTGATATGCATGTTTAAAAGTAAATTATCTTTAACCTTAACTAATACTTTACGAATATCATTTTTATACAATTTTATGAAACTTAAGATGAGTAATTTTACTAGTAGTTTTAGTTAAATGATACTTTTTAATTTTATTATTATTTCCTTACCGGTTTGATATAAAATATCCAATTGCTCCCAATATGTTTTTTAAAAAATTATTCTGAATTTAAGAGTTATATTATTCTTTTGACAGGAAAGAGTAGTCAATGGCGGAAATTCACAATTATTTCCTTTTTGAAAATCTATACCAGAAATAATCTAATAGTTGCTAAACTGAAGAAATTTTTATAAAAAAAGTTTTACACTCGAGAAAAACACTAAACTTTTTTTAAATCTTCAAACGTCTTTAATAATAATTATATAATAACTTCTTCCGAACATTGTGATTATTTCAAAATCGCACTGACAAATTACATTTTTTCTTTTAAATAAATATTAAGTGCTTTTTTTTTCTGTCCAATCTGAAAGAAAATAACGTTTTCTTAAATTATATAAGCACCAACTATTTAAAAAATTATATTTTTTAAGATTCAGGATAAATTTTCCGGATTCCCACATTTGATATTGCATATATTTTTTTTTTCAGGAATCAATAACATCTTCAGGGATTTTTCTTTCTATAACTGTGAAAAGTTTGATTAACACCCCCAAATTAAAAAAGTACAAACGAGGTATCGAAAAGCAGGGACGATGAAACAGATCCCTCCCCCAAATATTTCCAGAGTTTTCTAATAGAATAACCTATTTAGTATACAATTCATTCATTAATGAATAAGTACTGAAAATTCCGCTCGAATTGGACAATTTCCTTACTTTTGGTAAATATTTTGTTGGTACCTAGTAAAATGGTAAAAAAAAAAAAAAAAAAAATCCTAGGTTACTCATGCAGAAGAAAATCTAACCAATGCAATAGCAAAACTATTTATACACCATCATTTTTCGACGGTACGGGTAAATTAGCAATCGTAATAAAACAAGGCAACTTGAAAGGCTGAAAAAAAAAAAAAAAAAAAACCTCTTATGAATAATTTTATAATTTTAAAATCATCCCTATCTGGTAAAAGTCTAAGAGAATTTTTCATATTTGTTTTTCGAAATATTAGGTTGGTGCAAAAATATTGACGTAATAATGTCGTTTATTGACGTATTTTTTTAACGTCAATAAACGACATTATTACGTCATTATTTTTGCACAAACCTAATACTTCTGTATTTATGAAGTATTCTTTAACGAAATTTAAAAGATGATAAATCCTCATAAATATTTAAAAAAGTACGCTCGTAATAAAAGATCAGCCAAAGATTGATCAGTTATTAACACGTTTTTACAATGAATCATTTCATTCACACTGTTCTTTGAAAGTGAAGGGAGGAAAAAAAAAAAAAAAAAAAAAAAAAAAAAAAAAAGAAAGAAAACCGCAATCGCCCCAAAGTACACAAAGAAATCTTATAAAATATTTTGTCGACATTTTTAAATCTTTCCACAGTAAAACAGGATTCATAGAGGGGGAAAATCATGCGACCATATAACAAAAATACAAGATAAGAAACATTAAGGAATATAATAAGGCTTTGCACTTAAAATATTCAAACTCGACTAACCATTTTTCTGAATTGTACCCTCTCTAGAACACTTGTTGAATTAATTTTAAAATTTTCTCCGATTTTTAAGACCAGTCATAAAAAAATTGAAATCATAAATTTTGAATTCTAATTGAATAGGCAATTTCTACACACCCTGGAAATAACCACTTTAGATTAGTTTTAATTAATATTAAAGCGATGTTAAAGGGCAGTGGACATGGAAAATATTTGTAAAAGTGTTCGATGTTTTCAAACACACACGAAGTGATTAATACCTTCAAGGGAAATAAACCTTGAAAGAAAAAAAAAGGTTATTCCCCCCTTTCTACGTCACCTTTGAAAGAATTTTATAATTTATCGAAAAAACAAATACATTTTCGTAAAAAAATTAACTTTAATATTGCTTTTCAGCTAATCTTAGACAATGAATTCTATAAATTTTCATTCACAGTAGCTTAAATTACTAGACAAACTTTAGTCGCTCTCAGTTAACCCATGTATGATAGATATTTTTCACTTTTTTTTTTAAAAACAGGATACAAAAGCTTATAAAATTGTACAAATGACAGCTGTAATAATGCTATTTTCCTTGTGCAATCATTTCTAGTTCAAAATGAAATCTAAAGACAACTTCATTTTCTCATTAAAATGACTTCTGACAATAAATTACATTGATCATTAATCTCAGAGAAGCTTTTATTGGTGTTATTCTTTCACTTGAAGATTGTCATGGTTTATCTTTTTCAGGAAATCCCCAACACAGAGGTTTATATTTTCATTGCTATTAATACTTCTGCTTAAATTAAAAACGTCTGTGAGAAATGAAATATAGGAATATATTCACAGGCTTATTTTGTACCTAATGTGGTTACAGATTTTCTACCATTGCCAGAGCATAAACATATAAAGAAAAAAAAAAAAAAAAAAATTCACAAACAGGTTTTCAGCAAATCTGCCCTCCCCACTTGGAAAATTGAGGCAAAAAGTTCCCCCATCCCTGCAATATTAATCTAGAATATTGAGAAATTAATCTGTCAAGACAGATTAACTTCAGCCCTAATTTAGGATTAAAGAAATAAATAAAAAAAAAAATCCATAACCCCCCCCCCCAAAAAAAAAACAAAACAACAACCAACAAAAAAAAACAGGATGAAATTTGTTTTTTTTTAGGATTTAAACATTGGATTATTTAAGTTACTCAAAAGTTATAATTCAAGACATTATTGTGTACCAATAGTATAAATTTACTTTAAAATCAATTCAAACAATTTAGAAATCACTGGACAAACTTGAATTGCATCCTGTTAACACACATATATATATATATATATATATATATATATATATATATATATACACACACACACCCCTCCCCCCACAAAGGTCATTTTTATAAAAATGTGTAAGCATGACAGCCTTATTTAAATGACTTCTGATAATTTTATTGGTTTTTTTAAATCATAAAATTTCATCAAATTTAAATTCATGGAAAGGGATTTATGACTGAAATATTTCTTTTTATTAATAGGTTACTCATAGCTAACATCTACCATAATTTGACTCAATTTATCGTGGTACATCAATAACAAATTTAGTTTAAAATCATTTTGGGCAGTTTGGGGAAGAGAACTGAATCTTTCCTCAAACAGGTATTTCTTGGCTAGGGATAAAACTGAAACACCCAGTAAGGATTGAATGATTTGTAAGATGAATGTCATCCAAGTTTGGGAAGCTAAATAAGGAAAGCTGCTTTGGGCCAATTTTCTCTAAGTTATGTTAATGTCAGTGGGCATCACCAACCAAACTAAAGAGAAAACTTGATCAACCTGTTCTGAAATCAGCACCCTTAACATTGGGCTATGCTTGCAAGTAACACATCATTGTGAAATCAAAATCTGCTTTTAAGTTTTTGTCTGGTTTCTTTGTGGCTAAGGACAAAGTGTAAAAGCATTTTTTTAAACTGATATTGATTAGTTATCAATTGAATGTTTATTGATTACCCTCAGTAGTAGATTCACCAAGCACTTAGTTTTGGCAGAAAGTCAAGTTCCATAAAGTAAAGACATTTTGCCAAAAAGTACATTAAACATAGAAATTCCAACCAAGTATTTTTTTTTTCTTTTAGTGATATGACAAAAGTTTTTAGGCACAATCTTTGTGAAACTGGTTCTAAAATTATAGGTTGATAAGATGTAATCTTTATAACAATCTATCAAGTAATTTTGAAATTTCTGGTTTAGGCCCATGTCAATAGATATTCCAAGATTGAGCATCATTTAACACCAACCATTCTAAGAATTTAGTTTTGTTGTGCTTATCGCATTTTGGCCAAGACACCTTTTGACCTTTCTCAGATGTGTACATATATAGAAGGTTCATCCTGTAGTCATTCTTTTAACTTATACATACATAAGAAAATCTTTCAAGAGATTTGGGATCTCCTCATCCCACTTTGGATAAGAGTCCAAATTTTAGGCATTATATAAAAGAAAATGATTTGTATCTACTTAAAAAACAAAAAAGAAAATTTATGTATAGATGCCTAGCTGAAGTTAACACCCTAGGTATAGTTTTGAGCTCTGTAATACTGATCTTCAAGACTACAGAAGGCACCTAACAGCTGGTACATGTAGCTATTAACCATGTCCTTCATTGTTGATCAAATATAGATTTTAAAATGGCAGCACATTCACATATATAAAATACAATATGAATCAATTTATAATATAAAAATCAGCCATCAATGTCAATCTTTGAGAAAACTATAAAAGTTAAAATCATTAAATTATTTATTTTAAATCTGAATCATTAATGGTTTTCATGCCAGTTATTTGGACCTACACACAAACATGGTTTTGTACCTTTTATAAACTCAGCATCTTGCAAAAATGAATCATTCTGCTCTTTCAACAAACAAAACAAAAAAAAAAGAAAAAAGTATCTGCTTCCAAAATTCAAAGGAAAACTGAATTCTTTTGGGATAATATTTGCTATAGGATATAATCAAATATACATACAATAATGAGTCAATAAATCTGAGATCTTGACTTAAATTATGAAATTTTTATTAGAATCAACTGTCTCAACTAACCTCATTAAGGCTAGAATTTAAATTTTCCAAGATTTCAGGTAAAAATGAAAAAAAAAAAAGAAAGAAAAAAATATTCATCACACAGTCGTCTTCCATTTCCATAAAAAACAAATGTCTGCATCAGTTTCTTCTTTATGTAAAACACTTTAGGCAGTTTATATTTGTATCTGGGATATTGTACAAAGTAGAAAAATAGTTGCAATATATTTTCATGTTATTTGAATATGACTGAATTTGATCTACAATATAAGTCTCTTTTCTGCAAATATTTTTTGGTGTTGTTCGACTTCTGTTCATTAAAATTATAGACTAAGATAAATTTGCATTTTCTTAGACTAGGAATTCAATTTGTGAGGTGGGATGATAGATGCTTTAGTAGTATATTTGTATTATAACAGCTGGTATTCAATTTATAATAATTGGAGACCATCAGGATCCAGCTTGGTATTAAATGTACATTTAATTGAACCCCCACTTTACAACCAGATGGCTTGTTTTCATTTTAAAATAATGCTGAAAACTGGAAAATTTCTAAAATGAAGGTCATTTTCATAAAGAGTAGAACAAATGACATCTCATATAGTAGATTTTCCTATATAACAATATCCATTAGCTAAAGTGAATGCTTTTTATACCATTTACTGACACCTATCCCCATTTTGACTAAAATTAATCAAGAAAACCAGCTTAGAAGTATGTCTCATGCAGTATTATGGTACATTAAAGCCTGTTTTCTAAATCTGACAAAGGATTTTTCATATTCAAATTAACATTTTTCAGTTGATACACCTAAGAAAGTTTTCTTGTTTGATCTGGTATAATACTTTTTTTCATCTCAATTAGAACATAAGCAAGGTCATCATATAGAAACCAGTGCTCAGATAAAATAGCCAAGGTTCTCCTATACTAGGAAGAAATGGGAAGTATTTTGAAGATCACATTTCCTTAAAATAAAGTAACTTCTATATAAAGAATGTAATCAACCAAAATATATTAAAACCAAAGATAAATAAACACCCAATTAACAATTATCTTTAATTTTTAACTTATTGACTAACACAGGTTATATATAACTAATGCATTTTGAAAGGTGGTATTTTGGCAAAATACTGAAAGCATTAGACACGCTATAGTAGTACTGCCGGAGAATTTTTCTTGGAGCTTATCTGACAGTTGTAACGTTTACTTTCTTTGCATGTATGTATGAAAGAATTTCCATTATTTCATATAAGATGGTGAGTGGACTTAATTTGAATTAAGTGCAAATTGAATATGCTGACTGAATCTGCCTTGAAGAAATGAGTGAAAGACAAGAGATTTGCTAATTACAAGGTCATAAAATTTTAGCAGCTTAAGTTAAAAAAATAAAAATTCCATTGAAAATTCCAAGTACACAATAGTAAATAGAGACAGTGTAAATTTGGACACTCTTAATCATCAGCAACATCATCTATATAGGCAAAGTGTGAGAAGAGACTGCTCAGTAACTATATAACTATAGAGTAAGTTGGGAAGTGATCTGGCAGTAAAACAATATTTTTGTCAAGTTTTAGAATAAAGAAAAGTGTGCCAGTTTTGATTTGAAAGACAAGAACAGAAATTTGTTGTACTTATAAAAAAATTACTATATGCCCAAATGAATTACAAAGAAATCACTGAAAAAGTGAATGTGGGACACCAGAAGAAGTGCTATTTTGGGCTCTAATTAAACGCCAATGGAAAGGCCTCACTTGCCAAGCATTTTGCTGTTTTAATAGAATGTGAGTACAATGTTTAAAAGAGAGTTAGGGTTCACATGTTTTCCTCACATCCTTCTCTCTAAATAAGTAACAAATTTGACAGTGGAGTAGATTGTATCTTAAATAACATCTTCAAATGGTTAGGGTTACTTAACTTTATGTCATACTGTTCTCCAATATTGACAGCTGAAAACAAAAACATAATAAAGCAGAGAATAAAAGCAACCAATTGAATTTATATTTATTGTAGATTGTTACAATTTTATGGGTGGTGAGGACTGGATGTATCTTGATTGGTGGGCAGTGCTGCTACCATCACCAACTCCTCATTTTAATGAGGATATCTGTAGATAAGGAGTAAGATCAAGATAGCAGCAGCACTTCGTGTGTGCGTGTGTGTGTACACATGTACATATTGTGCAGTAAGAATCAAATCGAGCAACAGGAAGAAAGGTTGCTAAAGTCGGTCCAGCAGAATTGTTTTTTTTTGTTTTGTTTCAAAATATAAGAGTGAAAGTAAGAAAGAAACCATTCTTGGCCTCCAGGCATTGACCAGAGTAAAGGAACCAGAAAATTAGTCTAAAGACAGATTTTAGACAGGAAAGACCAGTTGATTTCAGAAATATTTTAATACTCCCCACCCTGCCATGTAAATAAAAATGCTATCAAATAGAGCCCCATTTTCTTATTTTGGTTTCCAAGATTTAATGTCATGCCTATTAGATACACATAATTGGTACATATAAATACTCGCATAATGTTGCTCACTATCCACCCCCATCCTTCTCTCACAGAGAAATTGGCTTTCTCATGAGGAGATGGAGAAGTTTGTTTTTTTTTCTAAATGGAGTTACACATGTCAAATGTAATGAGTAAAAATGAGTAAATCTTACCTACAAGTTTGATATGAAAATCTCAGCAAATTCCTAAAAGGATGTAACTCCTTAATTTAGACAAGTTGACTTGTTAAATACTGACATGAGATCTTCATCAAATGGGATCAGTCTAGTCTCTTATCAAGCTGAAGACAGTAAATGATGATGATGATGATGAAAGAAACAAAAAGGCGTATATATTAACATGAAAAGAAAAGTGAAGCTAAACTTTATCCAAAAATGAAGAGTAAAAATACCATTTTAGGAGTTTGCATGAGATGATGTCATCAGTGACATAATGATAGTAAAATTACCAGTTCAATTTACAGCAAATAAGCTAAGAGTCTGAAGCAAATTCTGGTAGATCTTTTATTGAATAAAATTGTTTGCTTGCATGTCTTGTTTTTTGTGCATGGGATCAAATTTTCATTTTATACAAGTTCATCGATAGGGGACAGTTAACTAACTTGCTTCTGATTACCTCCCTTACAAATACCATCCACTTAGTAATGTTTTGCCAGATTTTTTTCTTTTTAATTTCATCACATCAGCAAAACAAGGATCTTCTTTTTAGTACCTGGTGATCAAAGTTAAATTAAGTAACAGAAACAGCAAATTTAATAAGTTTATTTTTAAAGTAAAGGATTCTAATTCAAGAAAGAATAATTTAATCCTTTTATAACACACAGACACATACACTTTCAATATTTCTTGATTTTTTTTTTTTTTTTTTTTAGATTAAAGTAATCTTTCATGTCTGAAAATTTGAGCAAAAGATATTTTGCCTAATATACTTAATTTCATGTTCTGCAATTAAAACCATAATCATTTTAAAAGTTTTAAGTCTTTGATAAAAAATAATATCAGAAGGCTTTGTGGTTATCTTTAGTGTTTTAGTTTCCCTTTAAATATGGTTGAAGAGCAAGACAAATTGGCTCAAGATATCTCATGTATAATCCTGAACTCAAGTGAATCTATTATCAGATGAGGCAACCACACACACATTAATAAATGTCAAATTTTGTAAGTGAATTACAGTCAACAAGATTTTAAAATGAAAATTATCATGACAAGATGGATCTTTACAAAAATAAAGCTTTCTCTACTAGAAATTAAAATATCTAATAATTTTATTCCTGTTCAGTCATTATGCTGATCCCACTGATAGTAGGATGATGAGCAATGCCTGAATGTCAGAAGTGATTTCTTTCTGTACTGGGTGGGGTGATACAGAAAAATTGCATGACAAATTTTCTCTCTCTCTCTCTCTCACATGCACACACCTGGTTACTGCTTTTTATGGAACTTATATTTCATTAGGAACTTGCGTACTTTTAAAAAGACAGCCAACCCAGATAATGGACAGAGATTTCCTGTTTTTTTTTGGGTTTTTTTTCAGATTTGTCTCTAAGCCCATGGACCTTCCTTACTGTCACAAACACACATTAAAAAAAGTTGTATTTGTATATAAACCTATATGATAGATACAAGCAAAGTGGGCTTCTTCCCGTGTGGAGATATATACATACACATTACACAACCAGGAACCCCATACATAATAAATTCACATCCACCTCACTCTAATGGCATACAAACAAAAATGGAGAAAAAGAACACATACACAGAAAGACTTGAATCACAACAGAGGATTATGTACAAAGACAGACAGACAAGGTTTTGTTTTTCTCATCAGAAGAGGTAGGAGGGAGAAGAGAATTTTTTTTTTAAAGAAAATTGGCTGCTTATCCGCACCCAAACACACAATATATATATATATATATATATATATAAAAATAAAAAGTGTGTATTAAGAAAATAAAAAGGGGAGCAGGCTGTGTAATATGTAAGCAGTGAGCAACCAGGTCAATAAGAGGGACCAGCATTGGCTGCACTCACTAACTCCACACACAACACACATGTAACAATGTCACCATTTTTGTCTCTTGCTTCTTTGAAGGGTTCATTTTGTTTGTCTCTTTTTCACCTCTCTTTACAAGAGGAGAGGCACACATGCACGCATGCACACACAGTTTTTTTTTTTTGCTTTGTTTTTGTTTTTAATGTCCATATATTCATTTTTGTAAAAGAGCCTGGTTTCTAGTAAGGACGGCTTTTGAAAGTTCCTGCCCAGACAGATACAGAAAGAGGCAGGCAGTTCCAACAGCAAAGTCAACAAATGCTTGTCAGCAGCAAGAGAAGAGAAAAGAAAAAAGTTCCTGGATTCACAGAAAAGAAAACCGTCTTGTGTTATAATTTTTTTCTATCTTGCATGGTTGAGAGAAAGACCTTTTGTCTCAGGACATTAATAGCTGTTCTGCTGACATTTTCCTTCCTTTCTTTACAACTAACAGCAGCCATCTTAAACATTTTCTTCTTGTTGCAGTTGTCCCACAAATATCTTCCTCCCTTTGCCATCATCCCACAAACATCCTCCTCTCTTTACTGTCATCGCACAAACATCTTTTCTTATCTCTTCACCTTTTTTTTTTTTTTTTTTTTACCAAATAATATTAAAAACTTGATATTAGTTTCTATGAAATTTTGAAATTGGTGTTTTCTGGGAGAATGAAACTATTTTGTTCCATAGTTGCCAATTGTCATCCTGAACAGATATTATTGCCAATCTTTGCTGTAACTGTCTACTTACCAATTAATGTCAGTAACCACCTTTAATCTGGAGACAATCTGTAATCAACATTTTTATGCCAGTCCTAACAAAGAATAGTCATGTTCCTTAAGGTACATATATTCATTTCAGATTCTTCAGATTTTCAGTGTTCACTTCCTCACCATTATCATATTAAATTTTCTGGTCAATATCATGCTATAACAGAATTATATTTTATTTTACTGTCCTTAACAATTGTTGGCATAATTACCTGAATGATCTACAGTTACGAATGTTCAATATTAGTACCATTTTTGGCTATCAATAATACCTATCCAAACTCAAAGCCCATTTTAATGCTTGCATTATGATTAACAAAATTGGTTTTCTCCATAATTAAAATCATTCTTTTACCATTATTAGCTGAGAATTATGGTAAACCAGGTTGAAAATTGAAAGCTAGGATGCATTGTGAAACTCATTTGACAACACCTGTTTGATAATATGCAGAAAAAAATCCCAGACAATTTTAGAAAATAAACCGAGGACAGTTTTTATATATATATATATATATATATATATATATATATATATGTAGTGGTGAGCTTTAAAGAAAGTGAATAAGTAATGCTATCAGTTATCTGTAGGCTGTCAGAGAAGATGAGAAGGGTGTCGGCTAGCAGCTGCTGATGTCTCCTTTTAATTGCAGATTCCTCTAAACATGGGGACAAATTCACTTCTGCAACTTTTGTTCTCTTCTAAAGCAGCAGCAGCTCCTTCAGCAGAACCAGTAGTGGAGAAGACGAAGAAGAAAAAAAAAAAAGGTCAGCATTCATTAGTGAAGAAGCACCCCTCTCCTCTAATCAAAAAGGGGACATCATAAAAGCAGATGTCTTCAGATTTCAGTTAGTCACATCATGTACGGATATAGATCTCCATTGTAAATGTAGTTGCATTTTTATGATTTGAAATAATTCTATATTTCAAGTTATCTTGAAATACATATTTAAATTGTCAAAATCAAAAACATTGGCAGAAACATCTTAGAGGGTTACTAATGCTCAAAGACAAATTGCTTAACACTAAAAGCTGAAAGAATATCAGTCATTTCACCAGTGATTTTGGTTTACTTTGCTACAAGTGGTTTTTAAGTATTTTCTGCCATTAATATCCATTTTTGTTTCTCAAAAACTTCATTTGTTCTATAAAGAAAATAACAATGCACTCAAGTTTCTCAAACAAGTTTACCTGAAATATGAGATGATAAAAAATAAATGTTTCATTCTTTTGTTTAAAGACTTGTGGGTGGCTATCTTTTTTCTTCTGCATGTTGCTTCCTTGACTAGAGGATTTCTTTTGATCTATTTTATTCTCAATTTATTCCAGTTGGGCAGGGAGTTTTGTTTTTTTTCTCTCTTTCATATATATATATATATATATATATATGGAATTCTCTTGTCTTTTGCATTGTCTTCTCATTTTCCTCCTCCTCCTCCTCCCACAAAAGAAATAATGTAGAGAAAAATAAAATGTGTGTAGCACTGTCCGGAGAAGTATGGAGAAATCATGGAATTTAAAAACTAAAAAGAAAAAAATAAATAAATAACTTGAGGAATCTAAAACATCTGACTTTCAATAACTGATAGCACAGAACATGACTGATGTACAGAAGAAAAAAAAAAAAAAAAAAAAAAAAAAAAAAAATTATATATATATATATATATATATATATATATACTTGCATATAATATTTCTTATGCTTCATACTTCACCTGGAGAAGGATTCAAATTTTTAAATCAAAATATTTCAAGCCTCTGTCTTTTCTTTTTTGATAACTGCACTGGCCAAAAACCTAAAATGTTTGATTACTTCTCATACACAAAAGGTCCTGTACTTTATGTTATCATTGACACTTATAAAAGTGTGTGTGTGTGTGTGTGTGTGTATGTGTGTGTGTGTGTGTGTGTGTGTGTGCGCACGCAGCAGCAGTAGCAGCAGTAACAGCAGAGGAGGAGGAGGAGGGGGTGGCATGGCAAGGTCATGATGTTTATCTCTAGCCTGAGAGAGTGGTCAGCAAAGTAGAGGCTAACACAAGGAAATGGTCACATTGATTCCCAGGTTACCATGGTCAGCAAAGAGCTGAGCTATGTTGGTGTCAAACACCAGACAGTCACTGCTTAAAATAGCTGACTGCACGCCATCATGAATGCTGCGAGGGGTTGCTTCCCAGGTCAGGCGGCGGCGATGACCACTCAATTCTAACCTGAAATGACATACAAAAAATGAAACGTAAGCTTGAGAAATGCAAATGAATTTCTGCAACATTCAGTAAAATCTAACAGAATGAGGTACAGACAAGATTACTGGTTTAATAAAAGATGTACAGCTATTGTTGTTGAAGAAATAAGCCAGAAGACAATATAAACAATATTGGAATTAACTTTGAAAGTTGGATATCAGAAATCAAATTTGAAACTGGAATTTTGTCCTTAAATCTTTGTTCTTGAGAGTTCCTTAAAATGATTAACTGTACATTCTTTCACACTGTTAAAAAAATAATGCATGTTTGGAAAAAACAGCAACATTCCTTTATTTTTCAATATTTCCATCAATAGAAAACCTTACAAATAACTCAAATGAATAAGTCCAGCTAATGACAGTATTGTCTAATGGTAACTAAGATATTTGCCCATTAATGATAAATCTTTGTTGTAATCTTTTGATGACTTAAATCAGAAATTTTTGCAGTGACTAAATTTTCTATGATCATGAAACGAAAATTTGATAAGGGGAGGGTACAAGGATAAATCCTTATTTTTCATATCCAATAAAAAAATTGGAACAAATTTTGAAGTTAAAACATTTTTTTCATTTTAGCCAAAATTCTGAAAGAAAAGGAAAGTTACAAAATGTTAATCTTATTTAGCCAAGATGACATTTTTCTTATTGCTTAATATCTATATTAAAACAAATAATATGAAATTAGTTTTATAGCTACTTAATTTTTATATGAACTACTTTTATTATAGAAAAAAAAACATGTAAACCAATCCAACCTGTAGGCAAAATTCTCTGCCTGTTTCCGTGTGCCAATTAGCTGCACAATTGCATAGAACATCTGCAGTCCATCAATCTTTTCTTGTTTTTCTAGCACCAGCATAAAATTTTGTCCAAAGCATGATTGCATCATCACCCAGTCTACTGCTCCAGGAAGATTTATATCTGTGGCCAGGAATACAATATCTTCCCCTGAGGGAGGGAGAGAGAGAAAAAAAAAAAAAAAAAAAGATATAATACATGTGTGCATTACAAATAGGTGACTAATTCTTTAACAAAATCTAAACATTATTTCTAAATTTTTGCAAAATATTTCTTAAAAAGGAAAATATATCAACATAAAAGACCAATAATTCAAGCAGTTGATGTTAAGAACATACCAATGTACCAATAACAGTAGAATGAGGAATGAAGAATTGTTTCAGTTGAATTTAAAATCAATTCAAATAATTGAGAGAGAGCAAAATAAACTGCATCTACCAACATTATTTCATATTCTGTTAATAGAAAGAAAATATGCAAAATCAACTTCTTTAAGAATGCATTAAATTAAAAACTATGCACAAATTTTTAACATATGTTGAGAGATAAAAACCTTCATAATTATCAATAAGAGAAAGGCTTGGTCCTCATAAATAAAATAGAAGTTCAATATGACTATAAAAGAAAAAGTTATACCTAACAGCAAAATGAAGCTGAAATAAAGAAGGAGTATGCAGAATGAAAAAAAACTTACCTTGTAATGTGGTTATACTTTTATGAGACTGCACCAAATGAGACATGACTTGTTCTAATGAACCTTGCCATTTGCAGGATGCACCAGGGCAGGGACAGCAGTATGGCCTAGATAAAAAAAAAAAATGAAAAAAAAAAAAAAAAAGAAGATATACAAGTCAATGCACAAACCAACAGAGATATAACACATAATTGAACTCATTTGTCAATCTGTGTTGATATTGTTAACCATAACATATCAGCAGATTCCTTCTACAAGCTTCTGCTGATCTACAATCTGAAGTGTGTGTAAGTTGGCTTTTTATGAGAGAGAACCCAAATAGCTAAGATGCCAACCAGTTAGATTCAAAGGGAATTAGAAGGGGAACACTTCACTACACACAAATCAGAATCACTCATGACTAGATTATTTTCTCTGTGGTATGCAGTACTAGAATGAATTCTGTTGGTATATTTTTGTTTTGCTAGCATATTTGGGTTGGGGAAAAAATTTTCAAAGACTAAAGCCTATTTTTAGATTAATAAATCCATTTTTTAATATGCTCATTTCCCTGAAAATTAATTTAGGCAAGAAGATGTGTATCTGGAGAAGTTGCTCTGATCAATCATTTCTACTTATTAATATCTAAGGTTCTTTCCAAATATGTACCACATAATTTGTTAATAGGAGCTATGGTTCTTACCTAAAAAATTAAATACTTTCAGAATAAAAGAAATAATGATTAAGTGACACAATTTAAAGTGGAGGGATGAAGAGAAAAATAAAGGGGAGAGAGAGAGAAAAAGAAAGGGAATGGAAAGGAGAGAATTATAAAGTTATGAACCTATAAACTGAATAGATTTTTTATTCAAAGACAAATGCCAATAGATACTTTAGTTGCTTATTACACTGTTTATGAAAAAAAGTATTTAATAGCTTGTTATTAACAAAATATGCTTTGAAAATGGATCTGCAAACTACCAATTCTGTGTAAATATATTACAATTTATGCCAGTTCTGCTTCCTTAAATGCACTATGCTAAGAAACTAAGAAAATAACAATTTCAAAAGTTGCCTCCCGTTGTGTAGATGGCAACTCCAAGAGAAAAAAATGAAAAATATTCTTTAAAGAGAAAAAGTCATATGTACCTGCACTCACAGGTTTCCTCGTGTTCTGATTTCTCTGTATGAAGCAATGTGACAGGACAACCATTAGTTGAATATTTACATGGGAAAAGTACTGTCATGGCAACCTTTTCCATGGCCAAATTCCGGATATTACCTAGATAGAAAGAATAAAAAGTATTAACTTTTATTTTTTTTTTTTACACTTTAATGAATAAAACAAGTTTGGAGAATGGAAAGCAACATACAACTAAGCTAATTAAAACCTTTGATTTCAAGAGTAGTATCCAATAATATATAAAATCCCATTTCAGCAAATAAAATTATGGTGGGAAAAATATGAGAGAAACCACAGCAGCAAAACCTATTCTTTCTAGTCTCCACTCATACCAGAGATTGAATTCTACTGGAATGTCATCCATGTTTTCTCTTTGACCCAGTTCAAAACATTTTGTGTATTTATTACAAATTAATGAAATTCTAATATGTGGAGGTAAAAACGTTATATGCTACTAGCCAAAATTATGATGAGAAAAGGAGCACAATCAAGAAAAACAAAAAAAAAACAAAACAAAAAGAATTGCATCTAGATTGTAAGCTGTAACTTGGCAATCTCTTATATGCCATGAAATACTGGTTATTAAATTTATTGTTTGTATACAAAATATTTCAATAATTTCTTACTAATAAAATAATGCATCGATTGAGAGAATAGAAAAATAGATTACTGCAAATTAGGAACAATTAGCAATTATTGCATTTGTTTCTTGCAGTCTGAACTTTCTTATTTTTCCAACATTAAACAATTTAGAGATTTTACTATCCCAAGAAATTAAATCGTCATTGAGTGTATGTTTTTTTTAAATTAAATTTAACAGATCTTTATATTGGTTTTAGTCAATTTAGGTATAATTGATTATTTATATTTTTTATTGAAAAAGTCTATCCACAAGTTTGAGTTCTGGGCTTTTTAAGTACAAAACTGAAAACTTGTGGATTATTTTTCATAACATTTTACAAAAACATTAGGTATATATTCCTTTTGTATATTTTAATAAATGACTTAGTTTTATATTAAAGTATATCTTAAATATAAGCTAAACAGTGAAGGAAATAGTCTAGAATTAAGGATGATCTCACAAGCAATTATAATACAGTCAAGCAATTGAAAGAGTTTGATATTTTAATAGCTCTCATCTGATATTAGAGACAAAAGTCAGTCAATGTACATATTTTTAAATTTAAAAAAAAAATAAAAAGTAATAATTTCTGGAGACTAATCTCCATTTCTGGAGAGAAGCAATTCAGCTTAATGAAGAAAAGTGCACAGAATGCAGATTACTTACCTAGTGGTCCCCGACATGTAGGACACATGGACAATTTCTGTCGACACGAGTGGCACACAATATGTCCACTCTGACATTGCATAATAGGAGGCAGGGCATAGTCAAAACAGACTGGACACTCAAACAAGCTGGCCAGATCATTACTACCAGTTGTAGATGCTAGATTAAAAAAAAAAAAAAAAAAAAAGAAATACAAAAGGAAATGTCAAAATTAACAGAGGAAAATAGGGCAAAGAATTCAAATGAAACTTTCACAACAGATTCATCTAAGAGACAAAACATATCTATGCAAAAAGAAGTTTTCTGTTCATGACAATCTATGTAGTAAACCATATAAACCATAATATTTCTAACTCTTTATCTACAGACAAGCTAAAGTAACTTCCTCACCATTACTATCATTAAATAGGATAAAAAAGGTTTTCAAACATTATAGAAGCTTTCTAAGAAATGTATAACCTGAAACAATTTCAAGTAGAAGAAAAAGTGCAAGACAGATATTCACTGGTAAATTTCAATGGATAGAGAAGGGAGAGGAAATGATGGTTGTAATTTTAGTATAGATGTCATGACTCACTCAGGTTAATCTGGTTCATAGATGTTTAAGTATCATTGTCTATTTTACAGTCAATCTACATTGTAATCAAAATCTCTAAATATCAGTAACAAGAGACACTAACATGGTGTAACTTCAAGTGAATAAAAGGTGTGTAGATCATCTTCATGATTCATAAAGTAAAGTTTTTCACTTCTCTGAATTCTTATTTCAGGACACAAAAACTGAAAAAAATGCTTGCAATTATGAGAAGGGCACAATTTTCTATAATTTATGCTCGCTTCTTTAACCCAATAATGCCCCCAATAAAAGCCAGTGTTATTCATTCATAAAAAACCTGGTATTAATTGTAGGTTTCTACCCATAACCCACTGCTCCCCCCCCCAAAAAAAAAGAGATGGTAGACATTAATGGGTTAAGAAAATGAACTTGATGGATTTAGATAACAGTATTTGAATCATTCATATTTTTTCATTAGTTACCTTCACAATAAAAAGATTTGTGAATAAAATGCAGAGTAAGAAATCCATTGCTGTAATATATTTAATATATTCCCACAGATTTCTTTTCTGATTCTTATATTTTCATTGTTAAAAGTGAAAGTGTTCAAATGTGTATAATAATGTGTACTGATCTTAAAAAAAAAAACACAATAATAATCCCTAAAGTAATGTTGTTAAACAATAATACATAATACTCTTGCAAGTGAGATGAGCCCAATCTAAAATAAAATTAGGATACAAGTTCCCTATCCACTATAAAAAGGGAAAAGAGAAGAGAAAAAATAAGTTTGGTTTCATTTTAGTGATGCGTATTGAAAGATTTTATGTCTTATAAAATGTGCTTGTAAGAGCGTTTTATAGATATGCAACAAATATACACTTAAAATAAAAAAAAAATACAAAGAATGACAACATTTATACATTTAGAGAACATTTACACCAGCGTTTCTCGACCCTCTTTTGTGGAACCCTTAAAATAGTTTCATGTCTCAGAGAAACCCTGCATAAAAATCATTATATACAATTATTAATATCTCTTATATTTTATTATAATAACAAGACTTTCTAACAATGATATACGTGTATAGTAAAATTACAAAAATAAAATTAAACAAAAATTGCTCAAAAATGCATTAGCCTATATCACTGTTTCTTACAGACACCCCACCCCCAGTCTGGGGAACTATAAAATCTCAGAAAACATTCAATACACAGACAAAAAAAAAATAGGAAATATTTCTTTTGATTATATTTGTTAAAAGTCATTTTGTAATCTTAGATCATGGAGAGAAAAAATAATTTTGATGGCATACATGATCACAAATGATTGGCAACTATAATTGCAAAAATTCCTGATAACATAAGTACTAAATTGAAGTGACACACACACAAAAAAGGACAAAAGACATTTTTCACAACATTAAACAAACAACAGAGAAGGGGGATAATCTAAAAAAATTGCATGAGAAAGTACAACAGAAAAAATAAAAAAACAACATGTACACCAATCGTCCTCCCCCCTCACCAACACAGTATGGGTAGCAAAACTGGAGGTACTAAGATGTATGAGGCACCTTTGTAGAGCAGTAGTTCTGCTGACCTTCTTTCATTTGAACTATAATTTGCTGCTTTTGCCCAATGAATCAAAGTTCTTTGTTATGGCATTTTCTTTTATAAAGTTCACTATCAAAAGAATGTTTTTAATACTGTATCTTAATTGGAGATAAAGAGAAAAATGAAAACAATTTTGGCATTGAAAATGTAAAACAAAGCAAAAATTGATTTCAAATTTGAAGAAAGCAAAGAGGAAATCAGGAATCCTTCACCAAGCTTCAAACTTTTAGAATCATGTGTGAAAAGGGAAATGTTATACCCTAGCATTCATGGCTGTCAGTATCCAGCTAATGGTTAAGAGCTACATAACTCTGAAAGATTGTGTTCATAGGCTCAAAGTCATTTGCATGCTAAAGTTAAAATGATTTTTTAATATGAATACTGTTTATTTAAAATTTATGACATTATCATCTTCCTTGGCTGGTTGATTATTTGATTGAATGTACTGGGAGAAGAGGTAGAGATAGAATTTGAAGGCACCAATGAGGTGAGAAAACTCTGGTGTACAAAAAGTGTGAGGTGGGGTGAAAATATTCCCACTTACATTTCAAAGCCCCGCACTCCCTCTCAGACTTGTGAGGCTGTATGTTCATCATCAATGGAGAGTCTTGGAGTAGAACTGTTTCAGAGAAATTAGCCAGTATCAATGTTAAGAGAAAGATGAAAGGTTGGGGTGAGATAGAAAAAAAAAAAAAAAAGAAAGAAAAAAAAAAAGGAAGACACTGGACATTAAGAGGAGAGGTTAGGCAAGAAAAGACCACATGCCACAAAGGGGAGTGGGAATTTACACAAGTAACAAGAAGATATTTCAATGGGCTTCATAGCCTGACCAAAGATTTATGCATTGAGAGATGACGGTGGAGAGAGGGACTTATGACATTATCCACAGAAGCAAAAGTTAACAGTAATACACAACAGATCCACCAAATTCTAATCAAAATGAAAATTTCAGTCAGAATTGTTAAAATTTTATTCAATTGTTCTTGTTGGAATATTTTAAGATGACTAAAAACAAAAATCAACTGTAAGGTTATTTAAACATGTGCATTATGTTACTGATACTAAATTTATTTTAATTAATACTAGAGTTGTTAAAAAAATAGCTAAGCAAAAATCTTCATTGTATTGCCTGATAGCATCAAATTGCTTTATATCTATAAAAGGGAATTTCTAGGAAGCCAAAGAATGAACATGTGATGAGGGTCAACTAAGCAGTTATAAAAAATGGGTGACAGTAACTACAATTTAAGGAATACACAAAGAATACACACGACAGTCTCAAAAGAAAAATCTTGAGACAATTATCTATCTACTTATATGTTTAGAAGATACCTGTAGATATGCAACATTTAATATGCCTTGTCATGTTAATCTTAGAGTGATCAGAAGACAAGGCAAGATATTCTCATTGGATGTAGTGATAGGTGCAATCAATGAATAGCAATGGGAAGAGATAGTAATTGAATAAAGAATAGCAATATAGCTAAATTTCTTAATGCCTAATCTGTAGTAGGTTTTAATTTTAACAGCTGGCAAATGTGTCACTCGATGTGCTTTTACTTGGTCTCAAGTAATTTTGGATTACAGATAATAGAATTGCAAGTTTAATTTATTGTATATAATGATACTTGATCATATCCTTTGACACATTAATAAATGGAATGTTTTTCTATGAAAATGGTCCATCAGGCAAAATGAAATCCATTCAGTTTAGGAAGTTTTTTCTTTTTTGTTTTGAATAAACTGACAAAGTTTTAAGTACAAAATAATCAATATGTAAATTAGAAAAGTGATTTTAATCTGCTAAAGAACAATAACAAATATAAAAAGGTTTCATCTACCTTCAAAATAAAAGCTGTTTCTCCACCCACTAGTTGCAATATACAGTCAAAAGAATCTGTTTTTAGTATGAAATTATTATTTGGCTACACAAACACAAAGCAACAGTTCATTTACTTGTTCTTTGAACAATTGATGTTTTAATTGTTAAAAGAAAAAAAAAGTAAATGTTAATAGGTTGAGAAAAGCAATTCTTAAAAAGAAGCAAAACAAAATTACTTATACCAGAATGATACACTCTTCATGAAAATTCAAAATTTTTTTCAAAGTTTTGTAAAGATTAGAAAGTATTGAAACAATTATGTCAAAATTTTATAGTGTAAAGTTTTCACAAGTTGACTTGAGATGAAAAAAAAAGAAAAAGAAAAAGTGTTCAGAAGAATTAAACCAGTTTAAAAGAAAAGACCAAGTCAAATATAAATTCACTAGTTTTGATGGCAAAATGTTTGTCGATCTAACATGTTTGATAGTTGCATGTTCAGAGAGAGTGAGAGGGGAGCAGAAGTACATCAAAGTCAAGAACTTTCAAATGTAAATACCTTGTTGATTGTGTCCACGGGTCTTTCCTGAGTTGGATGGCTGTCGACTCATGCTGACCACACAGTGGCTGCACCTAAATGATAAATAAATGCAAGTGTTCATTAGACATAAGAGTAAATATGATTTAAGGAAGGATTCATCTTAATTCAGCAGGAATTACTGAAGAACTAAAGTCAACAAGAGAAACTTTATAGCTTATCTGTTTTTTTTTCCCCTTTAGACAAAAACACATACCCATTTGGAAAGAACTTTTAATTAATGAGGTGCTAAAACAAAATCTGAAGTTTAAACCACATTTTCAGTTTAATTTCAAGAATGGTGATGAAAGAAATCCCAGCTCCTTTTGAAAATCATTAATTTAATGCCCTCATTTTAGTTAATCATTTTGTTGCATGTAGGAAGCATTTGATGTATCGTGAATTTTCAAGACTAAGGACAATATTTGCATTAGTAACTTTTGTGTCAACATAATAAATTAAGATGTAGAATTTGTGCATTCTTTAACACATTAGGGAAATTTTAGAAATGTTTGAAATTCATCTCAATTGGAGTACATTGTTTACTTGCATTAGAGGAAATATGAAACCAGGAAAAATAAGTTTCACATAAACTTACGGAAAAGAACATTGATCAGTGTTTGAGTACTAGTCTTCCTCTTCATAGATTATTATTCTTTTTCTTTGTTTTTGGGACAAAATAGTCATCAATGATGAAAAAGAAATATATAATCTAGTAGGTAAAAAATTAATCTTTGGTTTTGGCAAGATTCATAGAGAATGCTTTATATGGATACTTGAAATTAGTTGGTCAATTGTCAACTAATTTCAAGTACTCATATAAAGCATTCTCTAGTTTGAATGATGCATTGAAAAAGAAAACTTTGAGCAAAGAAATCAACAGGAAATTCTGCTGCTTAAGCAACATTCTTCTTCATATTTCAAATGAAACCCAGCTGAAATGGAAAGTTTTAGGGCCCAGCACCCTCCCACTATCATATAGTATATTATCCAAGTCATTAATTTTTGCATTATTATTGCAGAAAAAAAAATTAAAATTCATGGAAGATTTTGAATTAAAACGAGAATCAGTTTAGTTGATAGGTGATGTAAGGTCATAGAAATTCCTGGAAAAGGTTTGGATAAGTGAATAACAAAACTCTGAAACAAATTTGTCCAAAAAGCTCTGAAAACTTTTGCATCAACCCAATATAAGTGTATCTTTAAGAAGCTTCAGAAATAATTACTGTGTGTGTGTGTGTGTGTGTGTGTGCATGTATGTTACTGGTTAAAAGATTGACAGAAATAGAATTTGAAGCAGATTTTTATTCCAATAAAAACTGCAATCAACCCTACTGGATTTTGTAGTGAAAGAATCACATATCAATCATCCGGAATGAAAGGATAGTAAAGATTATTTTTTTAATTCCCAGTACCTTTGGATAATTCATGTCACTTAATTCTTTAGTTGACAATCATAGTCAACCAGTTTTTGAAAAACTGGAACACAAAAACAGAAACTAATGTCCATGACAAATGTTTTAATATTTCAAATACTCTCCAAAAAAAAAAGGGGGGGGTAAGAGAGAGGGGGTGTAGTGGGAAACTTATGAATTCACCCAATGGGAAAATTGGCACCATGTAGCATGTGTGCTGGTCTGTCATTGTTGGATAAACTGAACATGCATTTTTTTGAGATCTATGTACACAGATGTCCCGATATATGCAAATTTTCAAAAGTGATCAATGATTGACGCTCCAAGAGAATAAAAATTTGGCACTAATTTGCTAAGGATACTCCCACACACCACACTTTGTAACAATATGGGTTAATTCTGGCAAAACTAGTGAATTGCAGCAAGGACAATTACTAGTTGCAAGAACTTTGACCATTTGCAAGGATTTGCAATATTGCAGGACTTTAACTACATTTAGTTATGTCTTGTATACAAAGGTTGACATCATCCTCAGTAGATTATGTCAATTTCTTTGAAAACCCTGTCTACTTAAGGATATTAGCAATGGCCAGACAGTCAATTACTAGAAATGGCCTGATAGCATTTTTAACATTGAGCTGTCTAGAAATGTCATAATCAACCAATCATATAACCACTGCAAAGGACTTTGATAAAAATGTAAACTTTAGTCTTTCAAAATCAACAAATGAAACTTGTTCAGTTTTGATTCTCTATAAGGAGACTTTATCCATTTTGTTAGCAACAGCAGTCAACTTCAGTCAAACACAAGCTATTGATTGTAAGTATATTATATATCTAAAATAGAAGTTAGTGGTTACTTTCCATCAATTTTCCACTGTCCTTAACATGTAGTTTCTGCTCATAATCTAAGGCCACTAGACAATACACACTACTAAACCCAGATGAAAATCTAGAAGTCAAATCTGTATCAATTGATTGTTTTAACAGCATATCAACTCTGTTGGATCAAATATGCATCAAGCCCTAACAATAGTAGCTATTATACACACTAATATATCCTTAATCAGTTCAGTTTGAAGATTCAGTAGTTGGGGAAACGGTGTGTAGTTGGTGTAATGGATACGTATTTTGAGCTGAAGTGATTACAGTAAGGTTCAGCTTTGCAATAATAACTAAGTTCTAAGATGAGGCAATAAAATTTTTTTGCTTTAGTTTCCTAATCAATTTGCTCATCTTGCCTGATTGGGAGTCAGGCTGGGTAATGTCTCATTCTTGGTCACTGAACCAACAAATTTGAAGAGACTGATCATCACTTAGTTTTCCTTGGGCAGCCAAAACAAACCTCTAAGAATTGAAATGGAGACATTCTTTTAGAGTCATATTTACATTTCTTTCTGATTTTTTTTTTTTTATTACTAAATTTCTTGATGGACCACTTTAACTTGTTGATAAGTTTTGACATTTGTTCTTTGGTTGGCCAAAAGTTTTAGTGTTTGTTTTCAAATTTACTTTTTAATTGGTCGGAAAAAGATTTACAACTTCCTTTCACCATTTGATAGTCATTCTAGAGTTTTTTAAATTCCTTCACTTAATCAAAAATTAGATTCAAGTGGCTCGGAACTTCTCATTATTGCAATTATGCCTATTCAAAATACAAAAAAAAAAAAAAAAAAAAAAATACTCTCATGATACTAATCTTTATTTTTGTTTTTTAGTTACGAGTATATTTTATCAGCTCATTTTTCATGATAGACAAAGCAACATCTGCTGAATTCCCTTACCCTCACAAATACAAAATTTCAGAGAATGTGCAATAACTTTTTAGCATAAGCAAATAATTAACCATCTGATACCAACTAGGATATTTTAAGGCATGACTTCATATGGCCAAAATATCTAGAGCCACCCCAAAACAATTTTTACTTTTACCATTTTATTCTCTCCAATTACTATAATTCATTACCAGATTAAAACAGAGGGGGGGGGGAAGCAACTGTGCAAAGATACATGCAATGTGCATTTAGCATCTTGCAAATAGAATCCATTATGTATCAGGCTTTAGTGCTATCCTGGAATATTTTTTAGAGATGGTTTAAATAGAGGCATTTGTCTGGAATGGGAATTGAGGGCTTATTGCAGAAGGTGATTGAATCCTAACTCTCAAAATTAAAGAACAAACATTCAGTCGTTAAAAAAAAAAAAATTAGAACCTGGCCAACAAAACTGTTAGATTTTTCAGTTATTTAATTTTTGAAGTTAAGGAAGCAATTTGTAAAAGCTTGATAGGAATGATCCTGCTCATCATTTTGTGGGCAGCTGTAAAGCAATTTAAATTTTGTGATAACTACTACCATTTTAATAGTTGTTTAATTGTGGCAATTTTTGCTGCTTGGTTATTTATGACACTAAATTAAAAGGTGTAAAAGTGTTACCAACATTTATAAGAGACTAGAGTTTTGGTGGAGTTTTAATATACATTTGCCATAGGAGCTTGCAAATGTAAATGAGCTTTCATTACATATAGGTAAAGAAAGCTAAAAACAGTGACAAGTTTTGTGTGTTTAAATATATTTTTAAAAATAAGTTTGTTTGGGAAAAAAATTGCTTCCAGGCAAAAAGTTAAAGCAGGATAACACATTTTTTTTTTTTCAATATTGTTGACTGGAATTGAAGTTTTAAAAAAAGAATCTTCCCAGTATTATTTCCAAAAGAATACCCACTTAAATCAATCTATTTGTAAATTAAAAACAGCTCCTTTGAATTCAAGATATAGCCTTAAATATGCAGTCATGTATTTAAGGATAAAAAAAATCTCTTGTTGCAACATATTAATTTTATAATCATTAGGAATCTGCAGCAACCTTCAATTATCAAATCTGCAAGACAGGACTAGCATTTGAAAATTATTGCTTTGTGGAGGAGTGTATATTTTTTCCAGTCATTCAACACATATCCCAAAAAATTTTCCAAAGTACTTACCTTGGAATATTAATAGGAAACAGGTCCACTTCTCAATTGAATGTAAGTCCAACAACCCATGAGTTGCTGTAGAAAAGTGCTTGTGTCAAGAGAATAGCATTTTCTGAAAAGAAAGAAAAACAATTATAATACTGAAAAGAATTTAAATACATTTGTCTTTTAAATGCTAAAATATTTGAATTGCCAATAGCAACCTGACTGAAATCAACAATTAGAAGTTGAGACAGAAAAATTTTATCAGCAAAACATGAATGTAACAATTTTTGTGTCCTGTTCTCAAAGTATAACTCATATAAACATCTGTTAATTTACAAAGTTTATTTCAGACAATATTGTTCTGCATAACTCCTGAACCCCCTAAATGTACAGCTCAATCTTTTACTATCCAGCTTTCTATCTATAAAGGTAACACATTTAGTGCAATGTAAGATATGGATATTCCAAGTAAAGGAATTCTTATAGGGCCCCCAAATTACGGCAAATTTAAAATTTTTCAAGTTCTTACATAATTCAGGGAGAAAAAAAAAAAAAAAAAATCAACAGGCTGCAATGTAAAACCATTTTTTGTTAATAAAGAAAGGAATGCTATTTCTTATTGTCCATAATAAAATAAAGATAAGACTGTGCACCAGTGTTTGAGGACAGAGAGAGAGTTGCTGAACAGTTAAATTGTATGCAAGCCAATGCAGCAAAGCTGAGCAGTCAGAACCACTTCATGTCCAGGCCAACTGATACAAGTACTTTACTCTGAAAACCTTTATTAAAAAAAAAAAAAAAAAAAAATCTCTTGGAAGTAGACACTACTGTGACAAATCCAGTTATTACTGGCTTGTGGCAGTTTGCTTTTACTTAACTAGTAGCTGCTCAACTGATAAATCAGGTATTTACATTATCTACATGCAGACTATTGTACTCCTCTTTGTTGTTGTCATCACTATTTCGGCCATTATACCCTCTGGCCTTCATCAGGTGTATGTCAATCCAGGTAGCCTACAGAGAATTTTGAACTGAACACTTTAATTTATGAGGATAAGCTGTTCTCATTCCACTATCCATGTCAAACAGAAATGATTAATCAGGCAACACAGAAATTCCAAGGATACCTTTATAAATATGATTTTTTTCTCCCAAGTTATGTGCAATTCATTTGGACCACACTAAGTGAAGGACAAAATTAAAAATTTTGAGCATCAAATTTTACAGATATTAAGAGTGGAAAAAGATATTCTGCTTAATACTCTTAGTAATAAAAAAAAAAAAAAAAGTCATATTTCCATAAACAAAATTTGCTCAGATTAAAACTTGTCTGAATAGTAAGGCTCATTAAAGAAAAATGTCCTTTAATAAAGTATAAAAGGGCAATGGATTAATGATATGGCTGACTGGGTGACATTTAGATCCTGTTGAAATCCTCAATAGGCTCACCAAGGTCACTGTATGTGTCTGCAAGCATGTGTGTATTTGAAAAAGCCACCCAAAAATCAAAGATGCATAATTGCCTACTGCTATCATCACTGGCAGACAGAAAAAAATGTCTAGTTTGATTTGCAATAGGTGAATCAATATAATGATAATGGAAAAGTTAACAGAAATGTGAAGGTGGCAGTTATTAATCAAAAAGGCAATAATTATGTGGAGAAAGTTTAGGATTCAATAAATCCTAAAGACTGCATTTTTGACTACAGCTCAATGTATCAAATGTTGCCAATTTATAACTAAAGTTTTTCTAAAATAACGAACTAAAATTCATGTTCTCAGTATTTTGAGATAGAAATGCATTCAATAAAAAAAAGAAAAAGAAAAAAAGTACTTTAGCTGTAAAAATATAAACCAGATTCAATTTCAAATCAATAAAAAAAAGCATCTCTTTTGGCAGATTTTTTTTTATACTCATTGTAAAACTTACAATTTCAGAATATTTGGTTTATCAATATAAGCCACTTCAGTGAAAGCTTACATCAACATTTTACTGAAAAAGACCATTGGAAAATGAAAAAAAACCTATTTAAACAAGATTTAAAAAAATTCTTTTTACAAGAAACTTTCATATGAACTACTCAGTAATTAATTCTAAAATCTCTAAGATGCCATTTTGAAAATATTCTGTAATTATTTTGAAAAATCATTTATAATTTGACAATCAGTTAACAGTCAAAATGATGCTCATTGTGCTTATTGTATAAAACTTGAACAGATAAGAGGAAATGTTTTTGATCATCCATTAATAGAAAGATATAAAATTTGTCTTTGAATGATAAAAAATATTTTCAGCTTCTATTCACATTGAACATTTTTTTCCTTAAATCCAAACATTTATGAGACATGTTAAACAATTTTTTTTTTTACTTTCAACATCCCCACTGTTTTTTTTTTTTTTTGTTTTTTTTTAATAATTGTAAAATTCCTTTAGCTTGATAATTTGTAAGCATTTTTCTTTAATATTATACAGGAATGATGTGAAGTAGTAGTTTGCCAAGACTATTTATAACAGAGGGAATTGTGCCTTTACTTAAGAATCCAGGTGCAGGAGTGAAAGAAGAGAAGCCAGCTTCTATCCCTTCCTTCTCTGTACCCAGCCCTTCAGGCATTTTCCTCAATAGGATGGTGTCAATGCAATTTTGGAAGAGAAGCTGAACCACTGCCCTCCCTATACAGCTTTGCCACTGCTGTGGATTGGTGGAAGAGTGGAGGGTTACTATTCTCTGTACAAGTCAAATTAGTAGAAGTAATAGAAGTAAAAGGACTGAGATGTTAGTCAAGCTAACCACTATGGACAAATCTAGTCAGAGGGTCCAGTCTGAAATTTCTCTCAAACTAGGACAACCACACCCATCTTATACCCTCTAATTCAAGTAAACAAAATAATCTAAAAAGCAATGTCTTTGTTTCAGGAAAAATATGATTAGAGTAAATTATGCTTAGGTAAAATTATACATCCACCACCCTATAGTTACTGCATGCAGATATTTGACATGTATTTATCTGCAGGCAGGGAAGATGTTGAGAGGTCAAGTATTATATGGCATAGAGCAAGTGACTGTTTCTAGATACAATTTAACAGGGTACCTCTTTAGAGCACCTTTAACATGCCAGTGTTAGGGTGAGGAACAATCCCATACATACATACATGCGCACCCACATACACAGCTGCTATTCCAATTATCAGATCTGCACCTTTCTTTATTGCAACTATTAATGTGACTACTACATTCAGTAGAGAGAAAAAGACTTAGCTTTGGCTGTTACTATCACCCCTACTACAGCCATACTCAATTGCAGTTCCCACGACCAGCAGTAGCAGACCTGATTTGGTTGAGCGTGTGTATATATGTGTACACATGAATGTAATGTCACTGTTTGAATTTAGCATCCTTCTGAAATTCAAATTCAGAGAAAAGGTGAGAAAAAAAGAAAAAAAAGACAATGAAATATCTATTAAAAGATAAAGCATAACATTTCTTGTTTAAGTCAACATGAACATTCAAATTTGTAATGTTTTTCCAATTCTCCCTTCTACAGCCCTATTTCTTCTCATTTAATCTTCATTATTATTTCAGTCTTATTAATACAAACACCTTTTATTCATTTTACCATCCATTCTTTCATGACCAACTTTTAAAACTCAAGAAAAAAATTTCTTTAACCATTTACCCCGAGCCAATTTATTTTGATTGTAGACAATACTCCACCCTAGGCCACCAATTCTGCTCTTAACAGCCACAGTTGAGTCTAGCATTTCAACTTGACCCAAATATAAACCCACAATAGACAAGTGGTAGATAAGGACGAGAGACAATTTACAAAGTGGATAATTTCTGAAGGAAGAAAACAAGGGAAGTTTTACATGAGCTCAACTCTCAAGAAAAATGTTATATTCGAATCTGTTCTACTGCATCTTCAAACATGCCCGGTCCGATTTCAACCAGGATGATTTAAATATTAATCAAATTTCGGTAAGAAAGAGTTTCTTGAAAATGCCATTACCTTTAAAATATGATACGTCATTTAAAGCTAAATATGTATACAAGGAGAGGATGATTCATTCAAATAAAGTGACATGTTAAGATTTTTTTTTAATTACAATTCAAAAGACTTGATAAAATGCAAATACATATTTTCACAAAATACACTATGTTTTAAAGGGTAACCATAAGCTGCATTTAGTGCCTTCTTATCACCTAAATAATTTGCTGGTCTTCAAACTATTTAATTCAGAACATTTGCTGTATATAATTTATAGAAACAGAAAAGTAGGATATTTAATAAGTAACTAAAACAGTAACTATTAAAATTTCTGAAAAATCAAATGTTTAGATTTCTTGAAAAGTAGAGTAAAAGTTAGCAACCTTTGTGCATCTTCAGGCCAAATTGCACATTAATGAGTGGACAGTAGGCCATACAAAATAATGTGTGAAATATGAGAATTATCATTTTAATTACATCTGATCACATTTTGTCTCAAATAGAATCTGGAATCAGTATTATGAATCATTCATGATCCATCAGTTTGGTTTCATTCAAACAAGTTTTACTAAAAGATAACAAGTTATACTTTTTTTCCCCCTTTTTTTTTTTTTTTTACTAAGATTTTGGCAGATTAGTTCTTATATTTTAAAGGTAAAAATGTCAAAGGAACTGTACACAGTTGCATTAGTTCTTGCTAATGTTCCAAGGTTTCACCCAATTTCAGTCATTATCAGGAATGACAGTAGACGGAATTCTCAAGAAACATTCAAAATAAGGGGAAAAATTCTTCATATGCCAAATAGTATCCTAATACTTACTTGCAGACTGGTTAAAAAATTCTTCATAGGCCAATAAATTTCCAATCTACAAAATTCCTCAGAAATTTACTCCTAAATCAAATGTTACAGCACACAAAAAAAAAAAAAAAAAAAAAAAAAAAAAAAAAAAAAAGAATTATTTCACTACAACTTCAACTTCTGGTTATAGATTTTCTTCCATAGAAAATAAAAATAACCCTTTCAATCAAATATGCATGAATAGATAAGGGCAGAAAAAAATAGCTTGTTATGCTCCATTATTTGCACAATGTCTTCTTGTTTTTGAGAGAGAGAGAGAGAGAGAGAAAGGAAATAAATCAAGCGCCACCACTTCTAGAGAAGTAAAATAAATGAGTAAACTCCCAAATAACAAGAATCTAAGTTACAAATACACAACAGATGTGTAAAAGATGTGATTTGTTGGTACAATTAACATGGCAGTTATCCCCAAGCCTACCATAAGCAGACATAAGTGTTTAACAGTAATGCAATCTCGTATCACAGATGCTAATGAATTCTCAAGCAAATTGTTATAGACACTAAGTCTAGTCTGGCACAAGGCTACAATACCATTTAAAAAAGAATTCACTCCAATAGCAAAAAGCTTAAATTAGCTTTCTAATCTTTGTACCCAAACAAATCTATATTCTTGAGTAATGTAATTCTAAAACAGGCTTAACTCTATGGTTTTCAAAATATCTGAACTTAAAGATTGTAACTTGTACTCAAAATATTAATTTGTCAAAGAAAATTGTGTACAGATGACTATGGTCGACTACTTGTTTCTAAGCACACTTGTCTGCTTGACAGCTAGCTAATCCTTGTTGCAGACGCCTGCTCAGACACATTCACATTTGTTCAACATCTACAGAGCCTACCCATGACTTATACTGAAAGTATGCTAGATGGGCCTTAGTTAAGGTTTCTGGGAAAGTGTGTATCACCTGTTCTAAGCAACAGTTTGAACAAAGCCAGTAAGCTCAAACCCTTGATCACAAAGATTCATGACTGTGCTAGCACAACCACTTACAACCTCCAAACCATTCTGTCTACCTAATTTCACTAACAAGGCTTTGGTCAACCTGTGGCATGGTTCACAAGCACTTTCCAAAAGGTGTCACACACTGGGATTACCTTCTCAGGTCAATAACATGAAGTAATCTCCTCCACAAATTGACAATGGTGAGATTTGAACCTGCATCTCATGCTTAAAAAGTAAACATTCTAGTCATTCAGCCACTGCCAATATGTACAATATTTTCCACTTAGAACTGAATCTCTATTGAGTGATATGCACATAATTTGTCCATGGTTTCTGCTATCATTTCTAAACTGGAGCATCAGAAATCTCATGAACTTGATGGTATCTCTGCAATAGTCCTGAAGAAATGTGCTCCTGAACTACAATAAATGCTTTGCTGCTTCTTGCTCTCCTGCTTGTTGGGAATCCTCTTCTGTAGTTCAAGTCTTTAAGAACTCAAATGAACTGCCTGACACTTCCAACTATCAGCCTATTAACCTACCTCTTTTTGGTAAAAGTACTAGAGGCCCTAATTAATTCCGAATTGGTTAAGTATTTCATATCGCAGGGTCTTCTTTCAGATAAGCAATATGGCTTTCACTTCTTTAGTTCAATTGCTGGAGATTATCAAGCTTTAGATTAGAATGGTGAAGCTTGGCTTGTTGCTTTGGACATCTCAAAAGGCACCTGACAGAGTTTGGCATACAGGTCTTAACAAGTTAAAAGGTTATGGTATTTCTTGATAAATTTTTAAAGTGATTTAGTCTTTCTTAGCAAATCACAAAATGAATGTGTTCTTGAATGGCCACTCTTCTAGATCTTTTTGTATAAATACAGGTGTCCCCTAAGGCTCTATCCTTGGACCTACATTGTTTCTAAGTGTTATTTCACAATTCAATATCCATGCTAATGATACAATTGTTTACTCCTGTCTCAGTAATAAATTTGATTGGTTCACTAAGGTGAAATTGGCAGCTAATCTCAAAGATGACCGAGTTAAATGGGGCAAAGAGTGGTTTGTTAATTTTAATGCCTCAAAAATGAAACTGATCTTTTTTAATCATTTGAGAGAATCCTTTTTACCTTCCATCAGCATGGGTTATTCTAATCTCCAGGAGAGTGACACACTGCGCCTTTTCAGCTGACATAAAGTGGAAGGAGTATAATGAATCAATTTCTAAATCTGCAGCTAAGAAAGTTGGTTCACTACGTTGAGCTAGACAATTTTTTTCAGCAGAAACTTATATATTTATAAGTCTACCATTCGTCCTTGCTTTGAATATTGCTGTCACATCTGACCAAATGCTGCTGCTATATATTTAGAGATTCTTGATAATATCTAAAGAAGAATCTGCAATATTATTGGTCATGACCTGGCATCACTTTCTCACCCCGTGCCTTTTGTATAAATACTTTCATGGTAATTGTTTTGATGAATTTTCTGATATAGTACCTAGACTTTACGAATTAAAGTGCAGTACTAGAGTTGCGACATGGTCTCATCATTTTACAATTGAAATGGTTAGATGTAACCATAAGTTCTATGCTAACAGTTTTTTCTATTGCTCTTGTAGAACTTTTCTCTGGCTTCTTGCTTCCCAGTTAACTTTGATCTTCAAAAGTTAAATGCAATGTCAACCATTATTTTTTCTGACATAATTTTTGTTCTTTTATTGCCCTCTCTTTATAATAGTTTTTCTCATTCTCCAACCCCTTGCACCCTAGTGACTTATTTATCTTGCTGGGAGTGAAAAAAAAAAAAAAAAAATCATTATATATATATATATATATGTTTGAATAAAAACAGACCACGTTAAGGTTCCATGTAATAAATTATTTCACCATAACCCCTTTAACAGGGCTCTGGATCATCAGACTTTACTTCCGAAAAATGAAAAGAAATTTACACATTTTTGCCGGACCTCATCAAGTATACGTAAAATCAACGAAGTCAGGAAGTGAGGTGGGAAAGAGGATATGAATGTGTCATATGTAGCATTTCAAATTCTTATTTTTAATTTTTAACTCCAATGTGTCGGCTAGATGTTGTTCGAATTTATTGTGTCTAGTCTCAAGATATAGATGGCTAAGGAGTGGAGGGGGTGGAGACCGACTTTAAAAGAAGAAGCTACACTACTTTCACGAGGACAGTTTTTCTTTCAAATTTTTTAGACGCTGTTAATTCGCGTTACTTTAACGGGCATGTTTGGGAGGTTAGAGTTTTTTCTGTATGTAAATGTTTAAATAATCTACGAAGAAATTAATTTGAAATTCGGTGGTTTTTTGTTATTTTCTATGAAACAGTTGATTAGAAAAATTCACAGATAGTACATTGAAAGAGTAATCTATTTTATATTTAGTAATCTTATTAATTAATTTATTTTTATCTTATTAATTAGTAAAAAAAACAAAAAAAAACAAACCTATATATATTCCCATATTTACACATACATCTGCAGAGAAAACGCATATTCATATATCTTCATACATATCTCCACATATATATGCATATACATTTAAAGACACCTGTATATCCATATATACACATATATATGTATTCTTTCACACACATACGTATATACACATACACACACATATGCATACATACATGCGTATATGCATGCATACACACATATGCATACACACATACACATATGCATGCATACATACATATATGCATACATACATACATATATGCATACATACACACATATATGCATACATACATACACACATATATGCATACATACATACACACATATATGCATACATACATACACACATATATGCATACATACATACACACATATATGCATACATACATACACACATATATGCATACATACATACACACATATATGCATACATACATACACACATATATGCATACATACATACACACATATATGCATACATACATACACACATATATGCATACATACATACACACATATATGCATACATACATACACACATATATGCATACATACATACACACATATATGCATACATACATACACACATATATGCATACATACATACACACATATATGCATACATACATACACACATATATGCATACATACATACACACATATATGCATACATACATACACACATATATGCATACATACATACACACATATATGCATACATACATACACACATATATGCATACATACATACACACATATATGCATACATACATACACACATATATGCATACATACATACACACATATATGCATACATACATACACACATATATGCATACATACATACACACATATATGCATACATACATACACACATATATGCATACATACATACACACATATGCATACATACATACACACATATGCATACATACATACACACATATGCATACATACATACACACATATGCATACATACATACACACATATGCATACATACATACACACATATGCATACATACATACACACATATGCATACATACATACACACATATGCATACATACACACATATGCATACATACATACACACATATGCATACATACATACACACATATGCATACATACATACACACATATGCATACATACATACACACATATGCATACATACATACACACATATGCATACATACATACACACTCATATATACACAAACACACTCATATATACACAAACACACTCATATATACATAATATGCAGCATATCCATATACACACATATACGCTAATTTGCACTTACACATATCTACACACCTACATTTCTCTTTCCTCATGTTCACCCATGCACCCACTTATGCCTGCGTTCTAATACTCTCTCAGTATTTAATTACATAATCCATATCTTTACACATATGTTACCCGTTCTTTCATATTTATGGCAAAATATATAGGTACCTATCTAAATGTACACCCCCACACTATAAAAAAAAACAAAAAAACAAAAAAACAAAAACAAACCCTGCTTCTTATTCCATATAAAAATATATACATGTACATATCAACAGGTGCCTCAGTGTTCAAGCACATAACCATAGTTGTATACATATAGTTATGTGTTGGTGTTCATGTGTGCATAGTAATATTTCTAAAAACAAAGGGAATAAAAAACACTCAAAATTGCTCTTATATGATTATTTTTCAATGTATCTGCTTAGGTTGAGATTGTTTTTGTGCCGGCATTTAAAAATTAGTTCACTGTGTTTATTCAGTAGTATGTCTGGATCTTTATGTTTGATTATGAAGATTTTCTCCTTTAAACATAAGTTGCATCTGTCTGAAGTTTTTGGGAGTTCTGGCTCTTGATATTATTTTCCACTTTATTTGTGGGGTTAGGCCACTCTCCAACAGATTCCAATAATGAATAGATAGTGCCGTTTGGTTATTTTTGCACTTATTTTTGAAGGATTGGCGATGGTTGTATAGTCGGTGCTTCCAATTTCCCGCTGATATCCCTAAATATATCTTTTTCTCCTCAACTTTTTCTTTGGGGAAAATTGTCGCTTCATATATTGCGTTCTCTGCCATATGCATATTCCTTCAACTGGGCAATATATATATATATATATATATATATATATATATATATATATATATATATATACATACACACACACACACCCAAGATCTGTTATAGATATATTAGTATTTACTAATTTTTTTAGTATATTTTCATCTTGTTTATAATTAATATGCATTTGCCTACAATATAAGAGATTAATGTTTGGGATTAGTTGAAGCAGTATTATGTTCTATTTGCTTTATATATTAAAAAAAAAAAAATAGTAAATACTAATATATCTACAATAGATCCTAGCAAAAAAAAAAAAAAAAAATTAGATTAATCATATACTATACTAAATCTAGTATATCCAACTTAATTATTCGCAATGATTCTTCCCCCTTCCCCGTTAGCGATTTGCAAAAAACCAACAGTTTACAAATTCAAGTGCCCTTTGGGAGATTGTATCTCCAATGGATTAAATAATATTTATGTTGGTCACACGACAAACTTGCTTTCACAATGCTTGACTCTACATTTGAATGATAACTAACATTTTTAGGCATTTAAAACAACATGCCTGGCCGCGTACACAATTCCGGAAAATCCTTGTTGAAAATAACTAATACTTAAACATGAAAACAATACACAAAGACTAAAAATTCTTGAAGCTATATACATAAAACAGTTGAAACCTAACCTGAACAAAATAAACCACAAAATCTTCACAAATATTCTTAAATGGCTATAATTGATAACAGAAACCATTGGTTTATACCAACGGCTTCCCATACTTAATACTTCTCGTTTTTACTCTCACATGGTCATGTGTGATGTCACAAGCTGTGACATCTCACATGGTCATGTGTGATGTCACAAGCTGTGACATGATTTTTGCTTCCACGTCTCATATACATGAGTTTGTTGTTGCTTTGAAATTTTTCATGCAACAAAAACAGACTATTATTATTGTTTCGTCTGTGTGTTGTTTGATATATAGAAATGTAATTGTCATCTTTGATAATGGCTTACGTAAGCCGAAAGCTTAGATTGGATTTAAACATGTATCAATATGGTGATTTCCTTTCACACACACACACACACACACACACAATTGAAAATTTTCATAATAAAACTAAAAATCAATAGGGGTTTATTAATCTAAAATCAAATTTATTAATCCAGGAAACAAAACTATTTTCCAGCTTCAGTGTTACAAAGCTGAAGTTTTTTTTAACTGAGGTTAGATGAAAACTAACTGTTGAGCTTGAGAGACCTTGCACAGCCAATAAGAAAAGCAGCTAGTGAAAATGAGAACAATGAATCTACCATGAAATCAGGTCAGAGATAAAAAGATAATTCAGCCAAATAAAAAAAGAATGAACAAGCAAATCAATTCAGGCTAGAACTAGCAAGGTGATCAGGTAGCACTCAGTAACTTTCATGGCAAGCACATATCCAATTTTAGTTGGATATGAGGCTGGGAGGAGGGATAGTGTCTGGACATTATCTGGTTAAAACTATTAGTCACCATTACAAAAATGTTGAGTTTTTTTTCATCTATTTCTTTGGTCTGTCTAGTGATTTATTTTTCATATTTTTTAAATTTTTTTATTTATTTTTTAATTTTAGATGATTCATTCTTCTCTTGTGGAATTTAATAGTAGAAATTCAGAATAAATGACTATGCACAAAAAAAAAAAAATAAATAAAAAAAATCTGATACTGACTTTATGCTTCACCCGCAAATCTGAGCACTTTCAATGTACAGTGCTCAGTAAGTATGGAAAATCAAATTTAGTGTGATAGTAACAATCTAAGAGACAACTTAGAACTATGCATACCAACAAACAAGTGGAGGTACATATTTAAGGTTAATAAGATGAATATCGCCTCCCATTTCATGAGTAAATTAATACCATCTCTTTTTACTTCAATCAAAAATAAGATAAAGAGTTAATTTATGAAAAATTAAATCTATGATTGCAAAACTTAAAAAGAAAGAAGAAAGAAAAAAAAAAAAAAAAAAAAAAAGGCTTAATTCTTAGCAATTCAAAAAATTCCCTTATATACAGATAAGTATTCGTCTTTACATCTTTTTGATAAAGTCCTAGAGCTGCTAATCAACTTCAAATTGGTTAAGCATCTTGCTAAACAATATGGTTTTTGCTTCTCTATGTTAAATGCTGATGTATTAATGATTATTGCTGAAAGAGTATCAAGCTTTAGATAAGAATGGTTAAGTGTGGGCTGTTGCTTTGGATATTTTAAAAAGGCGTTTGACAGGCTGGCTTTCTTCACAAATTGAAAGGTCATGGAATTTCTGGACAAATTTTTGATTCGATTCAATCTTATTGAACCACAAGATCAAAGTTGTCTTAACTGGCCACTGATCTAAATCTTTTTACATTAATGCATGTGTTCCCTAGGGCTCTATCCTTGAATTTAATTTGTTCTTAATTTTTATCAATGTTCTTCCAGATGTCATCAGTTCTTGACTTAGTATCTATACTGATGGCAATTATTAGATTCAATAAGATCAAATTGGCAGCTTATCTCAAAAATGACCTTCAATCTGTTTTTAACTGGGGCAATAAATGGCTTGTTAATTTTAATGCTTCCAAAGTATCTTGGTTTCAGTCACTTTTCTCACTGCTGTAATGTAGCTTCCACTTGGCCATGTGTCGTTGAACCCAGTGGCTAAAGACGTTGGTCAGATCCAGTGACTAGACCCAAAGAGTTGGGAGATCAATACCAGGCTACAGCAATGGTGAACCAAAAAAACTTGGAGAGTTGAGTTAAAAGGAAATAACAGAAACATATGAAAGAGATACGATACACAAAACTAGAACAATCCAGTGGACAAAATAAAAAGGGTTTGGTTCAAAATTCCAATCACACGAAGAAGGCTGGAGCATACAAAGGCCAAATTGTTGTGAATATGGCAATGAAGATAACAGCCCGAATAATGTAAATAATCATAATACCTCATCTCAGACAGATAAAAAAAAAAAAAAAAAAAAAAAAAAAAAAAATATTAATAATAAAGCTGATTGAGTTACAGTGTATTTAATGCAGAGGAGAAAAAAAAAAAAGGTAAATCTGTTTTTTTTATTGTACAGTACAGATTCATTAATAGATTCCAAAGAGGACAAAATATATTTATCATTTAAGTGCCTTATAGTTTTATCTAAAATTTACTTATCTTTTAGACCAAGCTACCGTAAAACAATCCTACATAAAGGAAAAGGTTTTATTCAAACAATGAACAAGCTGAATTCAAATTCATTTGCCCTAAAATCATTGCAATTTGTTAAATGGTTTGCATTTTCTTCACTTCATGTTCTGTTTAAAACTGGCTGCCAAAAAAAAAAATACTTTTTTTTCAAGCTCCTTGGTGGGTGTAAGTGAGTCTTACTAACTTAGCAGAGAGAGAGTGCTCACTATCAATGCTTAAGCTACAACCCACAAGTGAGTAAAATCTAATTCCATGCACAAAAGGACATTTTCAAAACAAAAATTGAACATTTGTTCAGACTTGTTAGTGTCCAGCACTATTCTTCTGTCCTCACATTCAGATCTGTTTAAACAATTTCTAACTGTAGATTAAGGTTTCTTGTTTTTTCAGATTTTGGTTTGTGAGAATATTTTCTTTTTAAATGACCCTAAAAAGACAATCTTAAAGTTAGTTTTCAAGTGCTCGAGGAAATGAGATACTGGTTGTTAAAAATAAATAAATAAAAATGGAGGGATGTACTTGTCTACTTCTACTCTATTTATGGGCTTCCTTGTTTGTCCTAGAAACATTTGGCAGAAAAATATCAGGTAAAGCAACACTACCACTACATAAAGAATTCAATGTTTTTTTGTAGATAAAAATCTACACCAAATAATACACAAGTTTTTGGACAAAATTGTAGACCGAGGAGTTCAGAATAATTTGATTTGATCTATTCATTTATAATATAAGAAATGTTTTAGAAAAAAAATGAGTGCTTGCAAACTCACTTGAAAATGAAGAGAATTCACAACTGAAAGGCTAAAAACTTCAACTTCATGCTTAATCATATTAATTACTAGTTTGGCATTATAAAAGAAGAAAATTCCAATTGAGATAGTAGTTTTTTCAAATTAACAAGCCTTAATTATTTTTAAGTGAAATCTCAAAGTAAAAAAGTTCTCTCAACTGAATTTCTTTGCATAAAAGTCATTCTCACATAAAAATCAAATATCTGCTTTTATTTTAAAAGAGAAAAATGCAATTTCCATATAAATAATATGTAAATTGATGTAATATTTGCAAAATAGTCCAGGATTAAGAAACACAAGGTGTTCTATAAAGAGATTTTTTCACCGTAAAAATATTTATTTGGAGAGAAATCTATCATTACAGGAAAATTAAACCGGTTCTGTTTTTCAAGCAAGTATTTGTCCACTTTTAATGAAGAACCCATCCAAGCCTACATGTGTACATTTATACATTCATGTATTTCTGCCTATAGCTCTAATTATAAAATTTCATTAAAAAAAAGTATATGCCTTGCAGCCAGTTTTAAATTCTAACACATTTTATCCCCTACTTAGGTAGATAATTAGTGTCAGCAATTTTATAAACTACATTTTTCCTTGGTTCAGAAAAATATCCTCATATCTATGTTTTTTTTTTTTTATTTTTAATTCTTCCAAATTCTCACTCCTCCAATTGTGTTTTTCTTCAAGGAACCAGCTCCTAGCTTTTTTAACAAGAATAGTGAAAACCTTAATTAGACTATCAGGTCAAAAGAAACCAAGTTCCTAATAATGGCTTGCAAGACATAGTATGAGCAATCCATTTCATAGAAGTTTTTGAAAAAGAATTGTCTTTTCACTATCATCTTAAGCATTGATAATCCTTAAATTTTACATAAAGCCATAAGAAAAAAAAATTCACATCCTTTTCCAGTCAACTAGATGTTCTATCTAAACCTTTGTGGAAAAAATTCTGAACTTTAACATTTTGTGGTTTAAATGACAATACTAAGGACTTGTTTGCTGCACACAACTAATGCATGAGTTTTATTTGAAGTATATGAAGTTTCAAGTTCAAAAGCAAATCAACTAAATGAGACATCTTACAAGAAAGTTACTAAAATTTTAATAAATGGAAAATTAAGCAGTAACATAAAAATACTTTGGAGAATCATGAATGCAAAATATGAAATAGGTTTCTAATGGGTCAGGAGGTATTAATTGTCATCCTTCTCCAAAGAATATTTCCAAATTTTTAATCTTTCTTCTAAGTATACCAAAGTATTCATTCTGAATTCACTAATTTAATGTAAAATGAGGCATGTGTTTTAAATTCTAATCATTCTATTTTTAAAATATCACAAATTTAATTTGAAAAATGTCTTGATAATTTTAGTTTTAAGATAAAAGAGAAGTGTCATTTACATATAACTAAATGTGATAAAATTAACCATCATGAGTTAATAATTTAAAAACTATTCAAATCTAATTAATGCTAAAGTTAAGCTTGGCTAGCAAAGAACAGACAGTACAGACAAAAATAAGCTAGAAATAAAAATATTTTTTCCCCTTATCTTGAAAGTTGAAATCCTTCACCATCAACAACCATCGTCCCTGGATATAAACAAACTATTTCAAGAACAAGGAATGAAAGTTATAGTAGTACTAATTTTACTAGCCACAAAGTTCCACATCAACCAACATGCTTCCCACCTTCCAACCCAAGCAAGGCAGTCAGCAATCAGCAAGGGACCTAGCATTCTTACACCAACTTAAATATATTCTAATATTTGTTTCCAATGAGAATGGAGCACAACATTCATTGAAAGGTAGGGGGTGCAAAAAACTTTGCATCAGGAGGGAAATGGGAGAATGAAGGAAGTGGGTCTGAGTCACATGGCAGTGCTGAAGTACATCACAGACACAAACAAGCAGACATTCCAAAACAGAACTGTGTGTATGGGGGGGGGGGGGTTCCTATTCTTGATTGGCTCAGTTTCATCTCTTCTTTGTTTCCCTAAACTAGAGAAAGATTAGCCACATTAACTTCCACATGAGCACAGAAAATGTGATGGAGCATAAGACAGAGAGACTAAAAGCAAGGACAACTGAGAAAAAGAAGGGAGGAAGAAAATTCAATGAAAACAAGCAATTAAAAAAAAAAAAAATCTTGAGTGAAGTTAGTGAAAGGTTCAACTTCTCTTAATTTCTTATAACTTTTAGTGAGCTCAACTTTTAAAAATGACTAAA
>OZ010588.1:83461851-83509351 GCA_963932145.1 Acanthosepion lycidas | reverse complement strand
CTACAGGATTACAAGGTATAAGTATCAGGAAAGTGACTAAGCACTCTTTACAGTCAACCATTGTAGTATAAGTGTTATGAAAAAGTGCAAGGAGAGGTGAATTTATGCATAAATAATGTAAATTGATCACAAACAGCCTTGACCAGGATTTTAACTGTTCACCAATTCCACTGTGCTGACAACATTACAATACTTTTAGAAAGAAATTATGAACAGTTCATACAACCATTTTATGCCATTGTCATAGGTTAAAAGAAAATATAATGGTCCATTTCTCCACCCTAGATAAATTGAGTCATTATGACAATTTCTTTGAGCATCAATTAAGGTGATGACAACTCCCATCATGAGAAATTTCAAACTACCTACAATTATATATGGCAACAAATTTTAATCATTTGCCATTTCAACTAAGGGAAGATACCATATAGACACTAACTTCTTGTAGCATTATGGATTTGGATTTATCTAGCAAATAGCTGACCAAATAATGACTTTACAAATGTATAGCAATATCAAGAAACTACTAAAATTAACACAAATGGAAAGTGAGAGTCTAAAAATGAATTATACTTCCTCATCAAAAGAAATCAAGTTTCAGTGTACCATGTGACAAATAAAATTTTTTACCACTATTCCATTAAAGATTTCACTTTTAAGACAGGATTTTTTTTCTTAGATGAGATTCATTGGGAAGGGTGAAGAACAAAAGCCTGGTTGGTTGGGTTTATAATCAAACACACCAGTTTGAATTGGGCATATTTGGGTAGCAATTTTTTCATTTATACAAATTTGGTTAAAGACCAATGAAAGTACTTAAGGATATTTTTGTTTATTTTTTTCTGTATTAAAGAATTTTTTCTTGGTTTATGGTGAATGTTTAAGTATAAATTGTCCAATGTCCAAGTACTTTTGTTGATCAGACTTAAAGATAAATTCCTGATTTTTACCAATAATGCAACATGCACATTTGGTCACCACCAAAGAAGGAAGCAAGAGCAAATCTTTATAGTCTATCTAACACCACCATGGTCCACAAGGTGTTCTTATGAGAATATATATATTTCTCCATTCACTAGATGCATGCAAGACATCAATATACCTAGAAATGCATACCTACATTTGGAGTCAAACAAGCCTGCTGACCTAAACATCTCAGCAGATATGCAGTCAGTTGCTATTATATGCCAACCTGTATACACTTTTATAATGAAAATATTGATTTTTTTTTTTTTTTTTTTTTTCAGTCATTCAGTAGTCAATTTTAATAAGTGCAGAATGTCTATTAACCCTTTTATGACAAGGATATTGTGTATACCCCACCTATCCACAACTCTTAATCAGTATCTATTCAATGAACAGAGACACAGAACTTAAAACTTTAGCTTGGCAGGCTGTCAGGTTGCCTGCTAATAAGACTTAACTCTACTTGTCATATTTTCATGTTACCTGAACACATGCAGACAGATTTTGATACCTTTACAAGGCACAAGGTGAAAAAAAAAAAAAAAGTATAAGCATCAATATAATTACTTTATTAGCAACAGCTGAGATTCTAAATTAGGAGCAGAGATTTATTAAGATAAAAATACAAATGACAAAAAAAAAAAAAAAAAAAAAAAAAAAAAAAAGAAAAGAAAAAAAGAAAAATCTAATTGGCATTCAAATAAGTATTACAATCTTTTTTTTTCTAGAGGAAAGGAGAGACCATAACATCTAGGATAATGACATTTTTGTTATGGCCTTCAAATTATAAGGAAATCTAGTAGACTTAATGTTATCTGGAGGAAAAAAAAAAAAAAAAACCTAAGTTTCTCCATGTAGCCAATTCCACCTCAATAAACAATGTAACATTTCTGCACTGATGCACATCGTTGCATACAAAATGAAAATGATTGCATTAAAACAACAGCAAAAATACTTATAAATTTAAATCTTTAGTGAGTAATAAAAAAAATTTTTTATGCTGAAAACTATTTCATTAAAATCAGATTAACTATTTTAAAAAATCATTTTTTTTTCTTTGTTTTTTTTTCCCCTGGAAGAAAAAGATGTGTTTTACTCAGGTCTTTATGGAGTTTAAAATATACTAAAAATATAAAACTGAAAGTATTGATAAATTAAATTAGAGGCAATCAAAAGAAAACACAAAATAAAGATTAAAAGATAGCTGAACAATGTCCAATAGGCATATAGTTGTTTACACATTCATATGTTCTATTAATTTATAAGAAAAGTTAATACTTTATGAAATTGAATATTTTAGTAATTTCATTCTATAGATTTCGTGTATGCATAGATTTTTCCTTTTGGACAGACAATGCAAACAAAATTATTGAACTGGTTACATATGGAGATAAACAATGTCTGACCATTGTTCTGCACTGTATGTAATAGGAGACTTCTTAATTTTCATAATGCCAATTTGTATTTGAGTGCATAAAGTAGGCTTTCTATAAAAATTAGCACAAAACTGACCCAACTATTTTTTAAATGGGTGGACTGTCACAAATTTTGAGTATTGTTTGTTCAATGACAATAATCAGAAATGATTGTAAATAATTAAATGTAAAAATTCTTACATACTTAAATAAATTCTTGTTCATATCAGTGCAGTAAAAATCTATTGAGAGTTTAAAGCAAGTATTTTTTTCTTGTTGCTGTGTCAATGCATGAAACCAAATTAGTTCATTAGATGATAGATTACTAAACAATGTTGAAGATTTACTCAATAGCATTTAGTTAAAAATAAAAGGTTTTACTGAAACTTTTTTTAGTTGCATATTATTCTTCTTGATGGTGGGGGGGAGGTATTATGCTCTGCTGAAATGAAACAACCACAGAATTGTTCTCATTTTTGTAGTCTTTCTGAATATGAAGATTTAAGACGATAAGTATTTTGCTTCCCTAATTTTCTGCACTGTCAAAATATTTGTTAATTTCAGTTGGACAAATTTCAATTTTAATACTACTCTGCCAACTTTTAATTCAGATTTTTCAGTGACTAAACCAATTTTCATTCACAAGTTAGGCTATGAAAACAGAAAATTTCCCAAAGTAGTTTTAAACAAAAAAAAAAAAAAAAAATTTTTCAAATTAAAAAAATTCAAGAGAAAAAAAATAATTTCAAATAATCAAATCAAATATTTGACTAGTCATAAGACCAAAACTTTCAAAGACAATGCAAAAATTGGGAGGTGGATTATCAGAGAGATAAGAGTTAATGAAAGTTGATATCAGTTGGTACACATTTTGTTGTTGACTCGTAATAGTAAAATAAATCATTCATTCCCAGCACCCAATTTTAATAATGCTATCATTAAAGATCTAAAAAACTGTTCCAATCAAGTTATATACAGGATTACTATACAAACAATTTACAAGTGAAAATACAATTATTTTGCTAAAGTTGTTTCAATGTGCAAACCTGTCAGAAATTTGAGAAAAAATCTGCAGTTATGTCTGTTATAGCAAGCTTATTCAACTACTCACTGAGCTGCCAATTAATTAAAGATTAATTGAGACTGTCCAAGTGTCCAGATGTTAATTATGGTAGCAAAAGTTCTTTGTTCAATGAAGTGTTAACATTATTTCATTAAACAAAGAACTTTTGTTGCCATAATTAACATCTTTGTAAAACGTCTGCTATCGGAACAATATGGCTGTTTTATATTGTTATATTACTGTTCTTGCAAAAATGGCTTCTATGTAATGGATCCCTCTTGTGTGATATTTTAAGTTTAGCATCAAAGGCCTAAAAACACTGCTTTATAGAGAGATACATGCAACTTTACTACCGAAGGATTTTACAATCAAGAGACAAGCTCGATAATCAACATATCTGCATTATCCAGTATGCTTTTTGGCGTTTTATAGGACAATCATTTTTTTCGAGAACAGTTTTTTGGAAAATTGACAAGTACTTAAGCTTTACAAGTTCCTTATTAAATAAACTTGTACAATGAATCATAAAATGACATTTCTGGTTCTATTTTTTCCTTTTTAAATTCTGAGTGTAGTGACATAGGCAAAATGAACTTGCCCTATTTTGCATAGGGTTGAGCGACTACTAATAAGTCAGTCATCACTCAGTACAGTAATGGAACTTCTATGTCACAAACTGGAGCATATCACAACAATATGGCATGGCCAGTAGGATATCTAACACCATTGGATGAGCTGGACTTTGTGAAAACATGGATTTGTTGTTTTAAAGTGAAAAGACCACAAAGTTGCAGGAAGGGAGAACAAGATTACAGATCTATTTTTGGCTTCGGCAGGATGCGAGGCCATCAGAAAGATTACCATGGGGTATCCCAGAGAATTGGAGGATTTGATCTTTGGAGAAATTCTGGACATTATAAAGAGAAATTTGAGACCAAACAACTTGGTTATTGCTGAGAGGACAAAACTTCTTGGGAGCAAACAAGAGCCAAGTGAAACTGTTGGGGGGGGGGGGGGGGTAGTTACTTCCCCCCTATAAAGAAGGGCAACTTAAAATACAGTGGAGTTACATCCCTTGTCTGATAATTGGAATGCAGCACTTCTGAATCCAACATAGTGATAAGCTGACACGCACATGGAACTCATGGTTTAAATCCAAACAATCCTTGCTCTTCTCAGATTAATTTTATTACGTGTTAAAATACACTTTTATTTTCATTTGCTTTTATTTAGCCACCAACCTGGGATATAAATTTTTGGTGATGAGGACTCAAACTTCAAAATCGACATAATTTCATCAGAGATGCCTACAGAGATTTTATGCCAACAGCAAAAACAATTTCAGAAATCAAGACAACAGTTATTGACATCAATGACTTACACAGTTCTATAATCAACTCAAAATTTTCCATGCTGGAACAAACCATAATACCAATTCAGCAGATATCTTGGCTAACATTACAGAATTCCTATTACGACTCAGTGAGCAGGAAAAACATTTGCTTCGTGGTTTAAACACTCGATAGATAGCTTTTAAACAAATTTTTCTTCTCACAAAGATGAAAAATGGAAAATTCATCTCTTAATTCATAAACTGGGCACTAAGGAACATGACCATTTTACAAATTATATTTTACCAAAACAGACAATGGATTTCACCCTCACAAAAACAGTGGAACAACTGTTAAGTTGTCGGAGAAAAACATTCTTTGTTTAATACCCGATTCAATTGTTTAAAGTTAATGAAAGATGACACTAATGAATACATATTTGTTGGTCACATCAATCAGTAATGTGAAAAATTTCTTTCCTTCACAAGCAAACAGTTTAAAATGTTTGATTTTTATCGCAGGATTAAAATCTAGTCATGCTTATGTTCGCTCCCAACTTTTTTCAAAAATGGAACAGGACAAAGACATTATGTTAAAAGACTTCACCACTGAATGCAATAATTTATTAAGCATAAAAAGAGATAGTATGCTGATTAAAAAAAAATATCAATAATCAGAAACATCAACACAAGAAAACAACCCCATGATGAAAAGAAAGCTTCAAAATGTTGACATTGTGAAAACTGGCATTATGCACACTTTTGTCTGTTCCAAAAACATAAGAGTAATATTTGTCACTGAAACAGACCTAAAGAAGGATTTTGAAATCCAAATTCAACACAAAAAATTAAAAAAAAAAAAAAAAACAAAACCAGAAAATGTCCGAAACAGTGTTTGCAATGTTCAAAGTGGATTATTAATCCTGTAGAAAATATACTGTTGTTTCTGTAAACAACAAGCCAGTTCGGTTCCAGTTCAAGACTGCATAGGACATAACATTAATATTGCCTTCGACTTGGGAACAAATTGAAAAATCACAATGAGCACATCTGGAAGTGCAATTCATTTAACTGGTGAGTCAACTTGCAATGTTTTCTTTCTGGTGTGTGTTATATCACAGATAAATCAGAATTAAATTTAATTGGTCTCAACTGGATAGAACAACTTAACCTTTTTGAAATTCCTTTCAAATTCATGTTCAATACATTTAACCTCACATCAGTTTCTGATATTGAAAATTCATGGATGAACTTGAAAATAAGTTTAATGACGTTTTTCAAAATGGACTTGAGTGCTGTACAAAAATTAAAGTTACTCCGAAATTAAAACCAGATTCTAAGCCGGTTTTTAAACAAAAAAGCTAGTACCCTATGTTGCTCTGAATATGATTGGAAAAAAAAACAAAAAAAACAAACTGAAACTGTCTTCAACAAGAAGATATAAGGTACTCCACATGGGTAGCTTCTATTGTAGTTGTTAAAAAGGCAAATGGAAAAGTCTGGATATGTACTGATCACTTGACTAGTTTGAATGAATGGATGAACATTAGTAACCAATTCCAGTGCCGGAGGATTTTTCCATAAAACTCAACACTGCTTTCCAAAGGTTGATCTTTCAAGTGCTTTTATTCAACTGGCAGTTGATGAGGAGTCCAAAGAGCTCCTTATTATTAACATCCACAAGGGATTATTCAGATTTAAGTGTCTTAGCTTTGGTGCCAACCCAGCACCAGCCATTTCCCAACAGACAATGGATGCCATGCTGACCGAATTGGCAGGAGTTGCAGCATTCATTGATGACATCATTGTTTCAGGAACAAATCAAGATGAACTTTTGCAACATTTATTCCCGTTTTCAGCTAAATTCAACAATACAAATTCCATGTTAAAGCTGAAAAGTGTGAATTTTTCAGAGTACAAATAAAATATCCTGGGTATATTTTTAACAAAAATGGTAGATGGCCAGAACCATAAAATATTTCAGCAATAAAAACCATGCCAGCACCAACAAATATAAGAAAATTACGTTCTTGCAAAAAGATTCTGCATGAGAGTGGTCTGATATGTTTCAGGTAGTCTTTAAAGAGGTAAAGTCCTTATTTTCTTCCAATGTTTTTCTGACACACTACAACCCATCTATGGATATTGTGGTGCTTTCTGATGCTTCCAATTTTGGTATTGGAGCTGTCATTTTTCAAATTTTCCCTGATGGCACCCAAAAGGCAAAAGCTCACACATCCAGATCACTGACACTGGCCGAGTATAATTATAGCCAAATTGAAAAAGAAACATTAGCAATAGTCTTTGCTATTAAAATATTCCACAAAATGCTGCATGGATGTCATTTCACACTGATCACAAACCTCTTGTTAGTATTTTTGGAGCAAGAAAAAAAAAAAAAAAAAAAAAAGCAAGCATCCCAGTGTATACAGCAAACAGCCTGCAAAGATGGGTTACTATGCTGTTAGATTATAATTTTTCTATGAATTGGTTAAAAAGTACCAGAAGACTCAGTCATTACAGAATTATCTCTAGTGTTTGCAGTCACTTTTACAATGATCCATGAAGAGACAGCTTCTGATCCAGTGTTAAAAAAATGCAAAATGCTTTCATTGTACAAAATGGCCAAAAGTAGGCAGTGACAAAAGAATTCAGCCATTCTTTCATTGTCAGAAGTTGACTGTGGTTATCCTTTTGTGGAACATGTGATTGCCTCATCTTCATTACATGAAAGAGTGATAAAACAACTCCATTATGATCATCAATGTATTAGCCATATAACATTCCTAGCATGCAGCTATATTTATTGGCCAAACATTGATGGAATTGGTACGCACATGCTCCAATTACCTTTGACTTTGCTGGACCCATCAAGGAGCAGTATCATTTTATCTTCAATGATTACAGCAAATGGACAGGAACTTTTTCACTTGAATCACATCGCCTTGGATGAAACAATTCTTAAGTTAAAACAAATATTCAGTTGATTTGGAGTCCCAAAAATACTAGTTTTGGATAATGGCATTGCATTCACTTCAACTGCATTTTCAACTTTCTGTACACAGAATGGTATTCAACGAATTAGGACACCATCTTTTCATCTACAATCAAATGGACAACTGGAGCATTTTGTAGATACATTTAAGAGAGCACTTCTCAAACTCAAAGGAGAGGTAACCACACAAGAAATATTCCTATGAAGTTACAGAGCTACACCCAATGAAAATTCACCAGCAAAAGCACTGATGAGCTGTAAAGTTTGTTTGCATATAGAGGTCATCAATCTCACTAAAAACCATTCTATAAAAAGGAACATGGTGATGGAAGAACAATTTAATTGCTGTCATAGAGCAGTGAAACTCAAATATGTACCAGGATAACCTGTACTTGCAAAAGATTACTGCAATGGTAAAGAAAAATGGACCCAAGGATTATGTGTCGCTCTGGAAATGTCACATGACATGGACATAGTTTTTTCAGTCTGGGTTTGACATGCAAACCAATTACAACCATCAAACTTTTTAGAGACCAAATTAAACTTCACTTTGCCGCTGGACATTCTATTGGACACCTTTAAACTACCTAAACAAAGTTCACAAGTAATGCCAAGGGACAAAGATCAAACTCTAGCAAAAAAAAAAATGCACCAAAAAATCCTACTGATTATGAAGTAAGGCATACCCACTGCAATTAAATCCTGGACAAAAGTCATACAAGCACAAGGCTAAAAAGGGGAGGTGTTACTTCCCTCTATAAAGGATGATAACTCAAAATACAATGGAGTTATGTTCCTTGTTTCCTAATTGAAACACAGAACTTCTGAATCCAACATGGTGATAAGCTGACATGCACGTGGAACTCATGGTTTAAATCCAAACAATCCTTGCTATTCTCAAGCAGTAAATGAATAAAAGTTATTTTATTATATGTTAAGATACACTCGTCTTATTTTCATTCATTTTTGTTCATCCCAACAACCTGGGATATAACAGAAACAATAATACAGTATGTACACAAGCTATGACAGACTTCCAAATTCTGTGAGTTTTGAAAAAGGGAAGGATGGGTAGTTTTGGTTTTTCTCAATCTTACTGAATTCTGTCTGGTTAAATTTGGGTTCAATTCTCCTTGGCATTATCTCAAAACACTATTTTTCAACACATTTCGTTTTTAATTTTCTTCTCAACTTTTGCAATCCATCTTCCTACAAATTTCAACAATTACCATCCCGTTACTAGAATTTTTTTTCCCTTCTTTCCCCTTTTTGTTTGATCAATCTTACTGAACTTTGTCTAGTTAAATTTGGGTTCAATTCCCCTTGAAATTATTTCAAAACATGATTTTTCAACACATTTCATTTTTAATTTTTTCCCAACTTTTCAATTCATCTTCCTGTAATTTCAACAATTATTATTCTGTTAGTGGACTCCTTCCTCTTTTTGTGTTTGATCAATCTCCAGTGATCCCAGTGTCACATTTGAAATTGATTGAAGGTATATGTGATGCTTTGTACAAGCACAAAATTTTAGAGCATTTACAACTGACTAAAATGTCCTTGGATGCATCTGTGGAGTTTCCGCTTAAATTTGACTATAAACCTTTAGAGTTAATTTTAACCCCAGGAAGGAGAATTTTAAGATGAGCCATAAAGCTCATGCCCTTTGACACCAAATATGTGTAAGGAAACACTATTCCACATGTAGATGCTCTATCAAGACTAAAGTTCAACAATGAGGCATTAAAAAGATCAGACAGTTCAAAAGAAAATATTGCACTGGATTGAAACTGTATTACCCTTAGATCATCTTGCATTTAAAACCTTACAGGATCAGGTATTAAGCAAGAGTGCATGTAGAATAAAAAGAAACAAAGTATGATTGTTCTAGGGCAGAGAGTCACTATAAAGAGATAAGGACAGGTTAACTATAGAGAAGGAACTTATATGTAATGGAGATGTTTTAATACCATCAGAGAGATTAAGAAAAGACAATAAAATGTGTACACAATGTTCATTGTGGAATAACAGCTACACAGAGACAATTAAATTTGGAAGCATGGTAGTGTGAGTACTTGAGTGATGTTAAAAAAAAAAAAAAAAAAAAAAAACACCATACAAAAATGCCCAAAATGCAGAGATAAAATTTTTTTACCAAACCAAGATAAATTAAGAAAAAGAGCCATTGGTCGACTCACTCTCTGGATCGCCTGAAGTGGTTAGAGTTCAGGATAAGAAGGCAGACACAGTAAAGCAAATATTATAAGTAATATTTTACAAAAATTGGGTGCCAAAAACGTTAGTCTCTGAAAATGCACCAGAATTTTGTGACAAAACTGTTTTTGTGGTTAAAAAATTTGATGCCTCCCTTGTAAAATGCCACCAAACCATCCACAATTGAATAGAATTGCAAAAAGAATGGTGCAGACAGTGAAAATGAGGTTGATGGCATTTTCCCCATGCAGAGACACCACAGATAGTTACCTACTAAAACTATTACTGAATTATAGAACTATTCCACATGCAAGTGGAATGCAAAGTCCCTCTGTATTGATAGGAAGACAAATTATATTGTCAATAACAATGTCCTATTCAATAAATAAAGAAAATGTGCAAAAAAGACAGCTAACTTTATTGCACAAAAGGGACATAATACAGCTATAATAGCAACAAGTGGACAAAATTTATTGACTCATTCTGATCAATTAAGACCTAGAATTGCCAACAAAAAAGTTGAGATGGAAGAGAAGGAACCTGAAAGGGGGGAAAGCATGAGTGCTTCTGATGGAGAAAGCAAACATAGTAGAAAAGAAACTATGGAGGATAGTTTGCAAAATAAAAATTTAAATACATTAGCAAATGAACTGTAATAAAAATTTCAACTTTCTTTTCAATAAATTTATGAATCAAATGCAAAACAATTTACTATCAAATTGTGGATCAGTCATGCGATCCACTATTTTAGGAAATATAAAACTTGCAGTTGTAATCTGGGTTTAAGAGAGAAAACTAGCGTTCTAGGAAGTCACAACTTTCAGTATTGACGTCTAAGTTCAGAACTTAGTATCCAAAGTGCCTGAAAATTGGTGTAAAATTAAATAAATTTAACAAATGTTTACTCTCTTTCACATTTCCTTAAAATCTCAACTGAAGGATATCAAATTGTGAAAGGAATCTCAGAAAAGAAAAATCAGTTCAATAGAGTCGGGTTTACAATTTTCAAAACAAAACCCAACAATTATTTATTTCAGGAATGTCATTGAATTAAAGTACCTGATCTAGAATTATCTACTTCTATTATGAAAATAGAGCTTACAAGTACTTTATTGATATAAATAATATTTCACAACAAAACACACAGGTCTGTTCAAAGGTTAACATATCAATTGTTCCAAATAATAAGAGTAGATATTAACATACCTGCCTTGACAGGGCATTTTAGCCCAAAGTGAAATCTGATGAGTATGAAATCATATATAAATAAAATAATTATATTATACTACAGTACAATTAAACCAAATTAGCTTATGGGTCATAATAAATAAAACAATACTCAATAGCTAAAGTGGACATAGCAGATCTATTTAGTAAATAAATGAATTTTACAACTGTTTTACTCTCTTTATGAAAGAGGGTAAAAAATATTTATACATATATGTCTTAAATTGTTCTGTATTTCCATTATTTGAATTTGCATTAGGCCCTTTACTGATATAACCATTTTTTCACAAAGCTTTTTTTAATTGAATTATATCCCCACACACATTTGTCATCCCATCTCAAATCAAATTTGAATTTGCCTTTACTCTGAATTACTTCATTTGAAACATTTTTCATTTTTTAACCATACTAGTATTAGGCTTTCAAGGAGCATGTAAAACTTTATATTTTACTCATTAAATATGTTGTATGTTTTTAGTAGCAGAAAAGCTTTTAATGCTTTTTAGAAACAGACATGTTTTACAATGAATGATACATCAAATGAAGTTAATAAAAGAAATTTTGAGTTTTTTTTTTTTTAAAGAATAGAATATAATTATAATAGAATCAAGGTATTAGGAATTTTAAATACTTTAAAAATTGCTAGTTAAAATATTGATTTATCATTGAAAGCATTGACTATTATCATTAAACCTCAATATGTTTATGTCCTTTAAAATTATCCTTCATGTGACTTTTGCCTTGCTGATTTGTGTATATATTTGAGCATCAATAAAATTACTTAACATGAACAAATTGTAATGCATTTTCACTATCTGACTATGTATTAGGTTGGTGCAAAAATAATGTCGTTTCCTCACATGTTACTATGTGAGAAAACGACATTATTTTTGCACCAACCTAAAATTAAAAATCTGGTGGAATCCTTATTTTAATATTCAGGATTTAGCTTTTTTTGTTCAATTAAAACTTTTGTAGACTATCTGAGACCATTTTTAAGGGCCTATAGCATCTGAAATATCTGGGACAAAGGTAAAATGAAGCCAATAACTAGTTTATTTGAATAAGAAAATGTAGGGGTAGTTTATATTTTCTTAAGTATGAAATTTATAAGGTGTCAAAAATCAACAAAATCATGCTTTTGGCCTATTTTAAACCTAGATAGAAGTTTATCCACAAAACAAAACTTCTATCATGTTATTCAGGCATGTAAGAATATATAGTAAAAATATAAAAATTTCCTTAAACTGCCTAACTAGTCAGCTGATGCCATAAAAACAGGCAATATTAAGGATGTAAAAAAGGAGCAATTTTCAAATACTGACGTTCCTATAAGAGGAATAAATGTCTATGTCATAGAACTAATTGATTAGGTCATAAATGAAAGGAAAACTCATTTGGATGCTGTATCCGAGATACTTTGTAATGAGAAGCTTTCAAAATGGATAGTGTATTTTGAAATTTTGGCCATTTTCAGGTTTTTATACAAATAAAAAAGTATGAAGATACACCTAAGATGTTTATATTTTTGTAATCTGCAGTAAACATTAACTATTGTCTCCAAGTTTCAAATCTGTACATGCTATGAATGTCATAATTCTGTTGAAAGCTATGTTTAGCAAAATGCAAGAAAAAAAAAAAAAAAAAAAAAAAAAGTGAAATTTCAAGATGCTCAGATTTTAAAACTATTAGGATATTATCTAATGTTTGGGATTTATCAATCAATCTGATCAAAGACCGAGTGGGTCACCTGTGGCCATGGGTTGATTATATATATTATATACATACATACACACACACAGAGGAAGGAGCTGTTGAAAAAGAAAAAAAAAATTTGATGTTTGATCATTTAGCCAGATTTTATGAAGTGGGTAGAGGCCACAAATCTTTCAGTATCCCCTCATATTTTACACACACTTCAGAAGAAAAATTATGCAAATATTAAAATTTGTTTCCTTGTGGAAAACATTGCATGAGAAATATCACAATTGCCTGCTGGGTAATATTTTATAGGTAATACTTTGATAGCCCTCTTTCCAACCACTTTTCTTCTTTTAAGTACATTATATAGACAGCAAAATACAATATTAAGTGTAAACAATGCATAAAACAGCTTCCATTTACTATTGATTAATGAATTAGAGATTTAAGGAGTGGCTTCACATAAGTAAAATAAATTAAACAAAAATTCATATCTTTCTGGGCACAACAGCCTTGAGAATTAAACATTAACTGATAGATAATTCAATTGTAAAAGGAAAATAAGATTTTTTTTTTTTTTTTTTTTTTTTTCTTAAATGTGCACTGCTTATTTTGCAACACAAAAATACAAGCCACTGTCAATTAAAATCAATAAAGAGGTTTAGAAAATCCTCATGAATAATTGCAATTTGTTGACTGGATTCAATTGTATGGGTCAGTGTTTCAAATCACAACATAAATGCCACATCCAACTTAAAATAAAAAATAAAATAAAAGCAGCTTCATTTCTAAGTAAGTAAACAGTCTTACTACAATGTAGGCTAGTTGTCAAATCTGAATTACTTTTAAGCACAAATATAACAGACATTGGAGACCAGGCCACAGAAAGTTATTTAACCAGTACAAAAATAATCAATGCAGCTGTTTCTTTGTTCAGGGAGTGAGGGGTGGAGTTTTTTTTTTTTTTTTTGGAGAGGTGGGATATGGCTGGACAGTGTCTATTCAAACTGTTTTAGGTGTTGAACAAGATAAATTAGCAGATGTAATACAAGTGGTAACAAAAATGAAATACAGAGAAAAATAAACCAACAATGACCAAATAGCAAGAACCCCTTTTTATTTAACTGAAATGAGAATTTCCGACACAAAAAGAACTAAGACAACAAAAAAAAGAAGTTCATTTTATACTTCTGAATATTCTGACAACTGGAAGAATTTTGGGAGGCAAGAGAAGATATGAAATCAATTACAAGCTCAATTTGTAATGCTCTTTCAAACACTGTTTCTATAACTAAGTATTCTAAACAAAAAAAATACTATTTTCAGTATATCTAAAAAACATAATACCCACATAGAGAGCTTGTGAAAACAAAAAATTAGACCAAAGTTATCTTGGTAGCTCAATTAGCAAAAAAGTTATGGCCATTCAAAGTTTGTCAGTTTTCCTTCTTGTGTGTTTAAGATCAGACAAGTCTAAACACTGGTAAAAATTGAGTGCTCAAAAATGAAATAGTTAAAACATAACACAGAAGGGAACTTTTGACTGTTCAGGTCTCATTTCAACAGTTAATGCTTTGCAACTTCTTGTTATAATAGCACAACTGTGATGAATTTTTTTTTTTTTTGCTTTGGTATTAAAAAAAAAAAAAAAAAAAAAAAAAAAAAAAAAAACTCATGAGTATTTTTTGTAAAAAAAAACAAAACAAAAAAAACAAACACCATTCCGAATTTGCCATAAAACCCCTATCCATTGGAGGTACATGCCTGAAACTAATTCTGGGTTGAGGAATTCAATAAAACAAAATAATATTTCTCCATATGAATAACTTTTCTCACACATATATCAAATTTTGGAAAATTGTGAAATTATGCAATTTTTAACATGTCAAAAAGGAATAGTAATGACTATAAAATTTAGAAGTTTGTTTCATGAAATGAATCATTGGTTAATCCTTCAAACAAATGCTTTATTGTAAAGATTTAAATTTATTTTCAAAGTAAAAAAGGAATGAATAAAAATACATTTATTGAAACTGATTAAAAAGACTTTCTGGTCAGTATGGTCCTCCTGCATTTCCTATTCTAATGGTGATTTACAATCTGAATTTGTTTATAAGTTCCTGCTAGAGCCAATATTCCTGGAACACTCCATATCCTATCATCTCTTGAAAGTGGTATATCAAATAGAGACGGGTGGTTTAACTGAAAAGATTTTTTTTCAGTTTTGTCTTCACACTGTGAAACCGCACCGAAATTTCATTACAAAACTGAAATTGTTCAGTTTAGTCAAGTGCTATCACTAATGAGTGACCATATCCAAAGAAACACTATTGAAAAAAACTTTAAGATATTTAAAATTAAATTTTTATCAACATTTATACCATTGTAAGATAAAGAGATTGAACAAAAATATGCTAAAAACATTTAATTGACTAGTCTTAGGAAATAAATGTGAAATCTATTTGTTTACAAAGGAAATGAAGAAAAAAAAGGAAATATGACAGATATGACACTTGGAAATCAGGTTTTCAAACAGGAAAAAAAAAAAAAGAAAAGGAAAATATGACATGTCTGAAATCTATTTCTTTCAGTTAAAAAAAAAAAAAAAAAACTTTTTGTGGCAAAATTAAGTTAACAATGAAATACAGAGTAAGAATAAAAAATTAGTTGCCAGTTTTGTCTTAATGTTAAATTTTATGAAGTTGCATTTTTTGTAAGTTTTTTTTTTAGTAAGCCAGTATGCCAATCATGTTGTAAAAAAGAAAAATAAATGAAGATTTTTTTTATAATTTTTTTTTTTATATAGGGAATGCATCTAAATCAGATATTAAGAATAATTAAAATAGTTCTTAATTTCACTTTTAAAATGTGTATATTTCCAGGTATGTGAGTCTCTAGTGTAAAATTGTTTGAAATTTTATCAGAAGTGTACATAAAATACTATAATTTTATTTACATTTACTGCCTTTTACTGTGTTATTTGTATTTCCATTCATTTTATTATTAATTTTGATATTTCATTTATGGAAAAAGTGCCATAACTGAGATTAATATAAAAATAAGATCATATAAATTTCATAAGATGATACTGATACTTTTAGGTAACCGTCCCAGTTGAAATTTGGAAAAAAAAAAAAAAAAAAAAAAAAAAAAAAAAAATCAAAAACTTCTCCACATGTAAAAGTAAAGGCCTTAACAGTGGAGAACAATGCTTGTATTCTGGTTGGTCTTCTGTACTTTATAATTACAACCCAATTATAAACACAAAATTACATTTCTTAATTACTGCGGGTCTTCTGATTAGTCAAAATGATACAATTTACAATGTGCTAAAAAAAAAAAAAGATCTATCTCATAAGGACACTTACGAAAGTGGATGCGGCTTTTAACTAATTTTATAAGATTTTAACAATTTAAATATAAAAAATCTATTATAATGAAAAAATAAATAATTGTATTAAAAATTCATTTTTCATCCAAAAATTTTTTTGCTTTCAGAAAATATTGTCCATATTCATAAAAACAATTAAAAGCATTTGAAATTAAATAATATATTTGTTTTATTGAGTTTTGTATGTTACAATTCAGAGCTGATTTTCAGGTAGGGGGTCAAATTAAAAACAACAATATGATTTGCACTCCTCAAAATCTTGTTTTTAACTATTGTAATTGTAATTACTTAAGTGGACTTGATTGAATTTATAGTTTTCATGAAATTAGTTTGGGAGGGGGGTAGTAAATATAAAAAAAAAAAAAAAATTTCTGCCATGACTTTAATAAAAGAAAACATTTATAATAATTTTGATCATCTGTGAATAGTTTCTGAAAGTTTCATTAACATCCAACAATTATTTTTGCAAGATTTTCCAAATTAATGTGTCATACAAAAAAAAAAAAAAAAAAAAAAAGTGCTAAAAATTGTATGTTATTTTACTAATTCCAGTGATACAAAGAGAAACAAGGATTTTTAAATTAAAATTCAGATTGTTCTAAAAAGGAAAATTTTTTAAAAATAATTAAAATAAACTTTGATCTTTCCTCTTAATATTTAGACGATTAAATTCTGTTTTTGTCAAGTTTGGTGTTTTTTTTCATCATACTATGCTCTTTTTTTTAGCAATCTCCTAAGAAATAATAAAATTATGTTTCTATCTAGTGAATACACCTAAAATTAAATATAAAAAAATAAAGTTTTAATCTCATTTTTAAAATGTGTATATTTTCAAAACTAAGTCATTTTTTAAAACCCAAAGTAAAAATAATTCTTTTTAGCCTTTAGTGTTTGTTGAGTGTTCAAGTTTGTTACTGTTCTGCCTATGAAATTCTTCTAAAAACAAGGAAAATCAATTCATTTTATTTTTGAAAATATCTTTATGGTTTTATCTGGTGAATAATACACTTAAGTAAGATTATATTAAAATGATTAAAATAGTTTTTAGTTTCAGTTTTAAAACATGTATCTAAAAAAGAACAGGTGATGCTCAGATTTGGAAATCTACACATTCTAAAAAAAGAAATTAAAAGCTTTTAATTATTTAAAATAGAAAAACAAATTTATTTAGGAAGAAAAAAATTGATTTTCCTTGTTTAGAAGAAATTTACTTGTAAAACCCGATATCAGTTGACTGGCATACCAGAAAAAAATTTCCGTATTTTTAAGTTTCATTTTTTTGGCTTTTTAAAAGTCACATCATAAACTAATTTCTGGAGAGCTATACCATTTTCTCTCTCAAATGTTATCAAAAGATACAAATATAGACAGTTTATGCAACGATTTCTTTTGTATTTTACCAAGTTAATAAATATGGTAGTTATTTATAGTTGTCAATTTATCCAAAAGTTTAATAAATAAACTTTAATTAAAAACAAGTATCTGTCAGTGTCAGACAATAGTTTCAATAATTTGAATGTTCTTTTACCACACATTTATTACTATCAGTTGGTCTTTTTTTTTTCTTTTTGCTTTATACTTTTTGAAGGAATTCATTTCCATGGGTCAGAAGAAATGAACATCTTCCTGGTTGTAGTTTAAGGTGTCTTCTAATTGAGTGTACAATTCTAATAATGTAGTTAAAGATTGGTCACATTGATTTTGCAAAACAAAGTAACATATAAAAATAAAATTCAGTAAATCATAGTTTGCATTTTCAGCTGTTCGAAGCAAAATCCTGTTTTAACTGTCAAAAAAATTATTCAATGAATAAAAGCACATACAAATTCCATATTTAGAAAAATCATTTTATTTTCTTTCCAGCCATAAGAATATTTTAAAGATTTGACTAGAAATACACAAGAAATTGCAAGTTGAAAAGTTGCAAATTTATCAATCTCAAACGAAATCAGATATCGACTGTAAATGCTATCATTACACAAGAAAATGAATGGCTTCCTTAGAAAGCAAAAATACGAAATTAAGACCAAAAAAAGACGAATTGAAAACCACTGTATCAAAGAAAAAGAAAAAAAAAAAAAAAAAAAAAAGGAAACCGATACCAAAACATAAATTGCCAAACTGACCAATTCTAATATCAAATTTAGATCTAAAGACAAATGTTGATATCACTTGTGCAAAATCAACCAACAAAGGACATCAAAAATAATATTATTGATTACACCATTGGACAGAGATAGTGTACATTGCGAGCAATTTGGGATCATCTTTGATCAGCTTCTCCCACTTAGAAAAAACTAATTCTTAGGACATTGAGCCCATCATCCACTGAAGAGAAGATTAAATGTAAATTTTATTAAATCAGCCAGGTAGGAATCTCTGGCATAGAAAGCACTAATACATAAAAGAAAAAAAATATTATGCTTATCTTCTATGATAATGGATTTAAAAAAAAAAAAAAAAAAAAAAAAAAAAAAAACACACAGCAAGACATATTTGTAAAAGTTGACAATATAATATATTCATTTTTTTTTTTTTTTTTTTTTTTAAAGAAAATGTAACAATTACATTTAGTGACCGTGCTCTAAGATTTCTAGGTAGGTTGGAGCAGATCCACAACAATCTCTTAAAAATAGCACATTTGCCTCTCTTTGGATCCCTCCATTAAGATGTGGAGAACACAATGGAAATGTCAGAGATTACCATTAGGCAGCATTACCATTAGGCAGCACTAGAAACATTCCAGCAGTTGTATCCAGTGTGTTTCTGCAAAGGGATTACAATGACAAGATAAATGTTGAAAAGCACTGGTACAAGAACTGTCTTGTTGAACAGTGATCTCAAAAGGAGTAAATGTCTCAATAAGGACTTTAGTTGTCATATTGTGAAATTGACAGAGCATAGTGAGAAACTTGAGGGAATAACTAAACTTGGAGGACTTCTCTAGATCAGGCTGAAAATGGAGTACTGTTGCCATATTTGGGTGGGAGCTACCCAGTCTTCACTTTCCAGTCTAGATAGTGTTCAAAAGTGTCTCAGAGTCTTTGTTGGAGAAGGATTATTATCCACCCTCTAACCTCTCTCATTGCTCTATTGCTACTACCATGGAAAATACTTGGACAAACTACATTCTTTAGTTCCACCAGGTCTAACCTTCACAGCTGGGACCTGCAATGCCACTTACATAGTATCAAATCACCCACATTTCCACTGTATTCCATCAGATAATAGGTTCCACTCAGCTTCTTCCTGCAAACCACTGCCCTGTGAAAGACTCCCAAGAGGAGGTTTCTTCCATCATTAGAATCTGTCCAAGTCTAGAGCTATCCATTAACTTCTCTTACCCATATAAACTACCCCTTAACATAACCTTCTACTTCAAGTAACCCTTGACCCTTGTACAGAGTGAACCTTACCGTAGAAAAAAAAAAAAGGTATCTCATGGTTGACAGCACCAATACAATGGGAGACATCCTTTTCATTTTCCTTGGTTTTCCATTTTATGATAAAGTAAGGCACCTACTTTATCATTTGTAAGTAAAGAAAGTCATAAGAAAATTATATTAAATAGGCATCTCAGTTTATCTTTATAAATGTATCAAGTTTATTTTGCTAAGAATAAAGACTTTTGTAGCTGTTTTTAATTGCTTGAGTCATATGTGATATTCACCAAGCTGCCAGACAAAAAGGTTAATTTTAGTAACTTTATTCATTATGTTATTAATTTTAATAAGAGTTGATAATATTGTGCCAAATAAAAAATACATTAGAAAATGTCAACTTTAATAAAATATCTGTACTTTATTACACTCCAAAGAATGTTATAAATACATCCTGAAATATTTCTGTATTAGAAATGGTGACTTTTTATTGCTCAGTTGGCCATATCTAATATCAGAATCACCAATTAGCTATTTTCAAAGAGGTTTTTATCAAGATACATTGAGATTATATATAAAAAAAAAAAAAAAAAAAAAAAAAAAAGGGAAAAGTTGTAAAAGATTGAACTTTAATAATAATTCAATATTCTTTATATAATTTTTCCAGAAATTGTTTTATGAATTCATTAAGTTAAAAATCTGTTGTGTAGGCTTATCACTAATAAAAGTTGACCTATGTGTTGACAGTAAGTTATAATAGACATTCTGATTTTACTTTTTTTAGATACTTATTACATTTTCTACAATTAAAGAATATTACTAAGTTTAAAGCCCCTCACTACAATTCTTGGACAGTAAAGTATATACACTTATTTCATATATGACAAAGTTTATTTCTCTGAAGGTAACTCAAGTTACTATACTTTTTTTTGGTAATTTTAAAACCTTTTACATGTTAAGTTCATAAGCTAGTCAAGTACAAAAGGTAATTTACATAAATATTAATTAATGAATTTTTGACATTCATTTTCTACAATTTTCTGTCATATCTAAAATTATCGATATACTCCTTATGCTTATTAAAACTTACCTATGACTGCATTTATGCAATTGGCTTAACATGAAGAATGCTTAAAAATAAATGAAAATTAAAAAACAGAAAACTTGATGATACCTCTATTAAAAGCTGAAAATATTCAATAGCACAGAATACAGGATTTTAGTTTTTTAGCTTCCATTAAATCAATTTCCCAACTACTAAAACGTAGTTTAAAGAAAAAAAAAAAATTTGAATTCCAACCCCTCCAACACCTGCATATTAAATTTGGCAGAGGACTGCATACAACTGCATTCTAGCAGTATGTGCAACCAAATCAACTGACTTCCTTAGATACGATCTCCTTATGTAGAGAGAGAAAAAAAAGTCAATCAGAAGAGAAATGGAAAACAACTTTCTGACTGAACACAAAGAGTAGGGAGAGTTTTACTAATGTTAACAGCAGCCTTTTCTCATTTAACAAAGAGTAGTTCCTTTAATTAGATAGCTTATTCAAAGACCAATTGTCTTTTTTGGGTTTTTTTTTCACTTAACCCACAACCTTGTACTCATAAAATCAGTCATATTGGCTTCAACTCATGCAAATCACTTTAACCACTAGCTGTGGTGGGGAATGAAAGCATGTATAAAAAAAAAAAAAGAAAAGTTGGTGAATTTTTAGATATTCTTAAGGCATTTATAAAAAGCACCAAGATTTGAATTTAGAAGAAATAATTTTTTTTAGAAGCTTTCCTCTGATAGAACTGACTGTACAGACCTGACAAAATAATTTGTTAACTGAAACACTGAACTTTTATTTTCATTTATAAAGAGTGAACAATTCAGCTGTAAAAAGATTTTTTATCAATTCACTGATAGTATCTAAAAATATTCTATAAAGTGCCAACCTTGAGCAAATTAGGTGAAATGCCTCTTTCATTTGATTAAAAAAAAAAAAAAAAAAAAAAAAAAAAAAAAAAAGAAAAAAAAAGGGACTGTCATACTGTGAAAATAAGTAAAAAATTTTGATAATTGTATTTGCTGCAGATTTTAAGAGAAAAAAGAAATTACCCATCTAGTTTATTTTTATGAAATGTTAAAATCTGCATATTACATTGCCAAATTCCTTTAAACTATAATACAGAACCCTAACTAGCATCATGAAAAAGTTATCTACATATTTGATTTCAGTTATCAACAAAACCCTATTTAGGTTTGATTTGGGTTTTTTTTTGCAAAATATTAAAGACACTTTTTTTAAAATAAGACAGCAAAAGGGAGAGTAAAACCTGTCAAGTGTTTTATGTTAAAATCAATAGCAAATCAGTTTATAGAATAGCTTATGAAATTTTTTTTCAGTGTACCTATTTAGCAAATTAATCCTCTAAGTGCCTTGCCAACAGAATAGTTTTTGTTGCTATAAGAACTTTCTATCATTCAATATTAGGATTTTTTGAAGAACAGAAAACTTACATCTTATGAAAACACTGGCAAGATAAAATAGATCATAGACACAAAATTCTTATACACTAAAATATCAAAATTATACTGTTAAATTGACATTTTTCTCTTGATTTGGGTAATTATTTTCTTCACTATAGAACTGTATATATATTTTCAAGATTTTATAAAAATGTTCTTTATACATTATAATTAAATTTAATATACATAAAATTCTAGGCACACCCACAGGTTCTTTTTAATAATTCTGTGCAGATAATTTAAGTACATCATCAATTACAAGGAATAAATATTTAGTAGAATCAATTGTGCAAAAGAATTAACTTTTAAGTCCTTTTTATGCAAATCAGTTTAAAAAGGAAAACTTGTTTATGTAGAATCCACTAATACAAAACTTAATTTTATTAGAACAAATTTTAAATTTTCTAATATGAATACTTTTCACTTTAAAAAAATGATATTTCAAAATATAACATTTTAAAATAACTACACTTCAAACAATTATACTAAGTTTAAATTATTCTGCATAAAAAATCATGGTGATATGTCTTTAGATTAATTGTGAACATGAGTCCCATAACCCATTTGGGTTGTAAGGGCACCACAAGTACTGCAAAGCCCATCACTCTTCAGGTTGATTTTAAATTCAAAATTGCGCTTTTCCTAGACTGATCACCTTACCAAAGCTAAATAGCCTAGTCTGCCTTTCTATTTATTTATCTGGAAAAGGATGGATCATGCCTTTTCCAAGGACATTAACACAAAGTGAATAAAATAGAATCAACTGCAATTTGAACTCAACTCAACAGTTTCACTTTCCACACATCCATATTAGATTATTAAATTATAATGAGAAGTGATAAACTCAACAAAAATTTCTCAAAAGCAAAAACAAAGTTTAAAAACATCATTTAATCAAATCTATCTGATCATGTACTGCATTATGGAGTTATTAAATATTCAACTGACAGCTAGGGCTTTAGTTATGAATGTTTTTGTTAAGAACATAAATCCATTAAATGGTTATATTTTTATTAACAGAAAACATCTTATCAGAGAGAAGTGTTTATAGTTACTGTGTATACTTGAGATTTTTTTTTTCCATTAGATTCTGCTCACAAGAACTTGACTAGTTATCGAGTTTATCACTTTTTGGAATTAATATTACTTATTTTTTAGTGTATTTGAATAGCAACAGCATTCTTTGTGGATTCATTCCCTCTTCAAAATGAAGTAAACTAAAACAAAATCACTTTGATAATTGGTTCAATGAAAGCACAGTTATTTAGATACAATGTGTATGCTTTCATTTATATGGTATATGTTAGGAATGGATATATAGTAAAATCTGAACCGTGATTAGTGGTTTTTATAAAAATTAAACAGATTGCATGAAATCAGCTACTTATTGGTATTTGTTAAATGTTAGTGGCTAGAAGCAGGACTGATGCTGTGAAAAACCTGCTGATAATGTAAAGCAAATAACCATTTTGTAGTTTACACTGATAGGAAGTAAAATTGCAACACTAGAGGATGATTCCAGTTTTGATCTGGGTACATATAGTATATACATGTTCTTTTGTTGATATTTTCAAAGATTTTGACTATCTTGTGATATCAGAGTATACACCAGTGTGAATATCTGAGTTTTAGACAGTGATGCATACTATAAGAAAGTGGTAAAAGAGTTGAGTGTAAGCAGGTTTCATGCTATTGAGATTTATGCACAATCATTTTGTTTAATCAAGAGCTTTGTGAGAGTTGCCAGTTTGTAGGATTTGAATTTGCAGGATAGCCATTTCAATTTTTTTATATACTATTGTTCACCCACTACAAGGCCCATGAACATTTCAAGGTAGAGGATTGTTATTGTAAGATGCAGAAGTATTTGCTGTGTTTCTTGGATATGATGTAACAATGGTGCTTCAATGTTGGCAACAATGAACATTCCTATAAACATGGTCTATGTAATACAGATCCTCACTAAGCTTGACATTGTAAGGGCAGCAGTGACAAACTTCAAAGCATCCACAGTATTCACTAGAGAAAATGTGGCTCCAGTAAACAAAGAACATGATCTGTTAGAACTTTTTATTAGTAGCATGACTACAGGCACATGTAACTTTATTTCAACTTTCAGTTATGACATTATGTCATGCACATCTTCAATAATGTTGCAAGAGTCACCTGGAGAATTGGTGGTCACTCTGTAGTGATCGGAGTAGATTCTGCCTTCATGCAAGTGATGGGCCATTACATATACAATACAAACTTGGATAGCTTCCACTCACAACACAAAACCAACCCTTGGCATTGTAGTCTATGTCATAGGTTATAACTCTTGCTTTTGGTGTTTGTGGATAGAATATTGAAAGATGCCAGTTACAACAAGAATATTGCTCAACCAGGATAAAGCCCGTCCACATGATGCCTATGCTAATGAAAATTCTGCGAGATGTTCAAAAACTTTCTTGGATGGCCTGAATACCAGTCCTGTCTCCATTGAACAAGTATGAATCATGATAGAATGACACCTGACTCATTTCATTATCTGTATTGTGTCAACTGGTGCAAGAGGTTTGGAATAATGTGCCCCACGATAATATTCACCATCTTTACAATCATGTGCATGCAAGAATACAGACCTAAGCTAAAGCTTAAGAAGCATATACAGTGTATTAATATGGAGTACTGTTGGAATCTGAGCACATAATGATCTGAACTTTTGATAATTTAATGTAGAAACATTCAGAGTGTTGCAATTTTCTCTTGGGAATTTCAGGTTGCAAATCAAAGTTACTTTTTAGTATGGACTTAACTCTGTATAACTGATTCTGTGCAAGATAAAACATTTCTCTTGTTGTCAAGTAGTATGTATATAACAAGTTAATGAACTAATTTAGCTACAGTTAGGTACATCTATAATTTACACTGAACAGTTAATCACATAAGTAATGATTATTGCTTCAAAAGTTTTAGTCATTAAATGCAAAGTGTTCATGTATATAATTCTGATAAAAGGAATAAAAAAAAAAAAAAAAAAAAAAAAATGGTTGTTCAATGCCATCTAATTACTCAAAACTTTTTTCATCAAGTAATTCTACTAAAAAGAAAATGTTTTACCAATTTAAAAACTTCATTCACCATTATCTATTTAGTAAGAACATCTATTTTCCTCCTTCTCAAATCCCTATACAAAGGAATAAATTTGTACTAGAGGATTATGCTGAAAGTGCTCAACTCTCTTGGGACTTTACAAAAGATTAACAACACAGAAAATACATGCGTTTTTGTTTTATAGCTCATCTGTTAAAGACTGATTCACACTTATTTTGATATAAACATTGATTATTTTGATTGAAGCCTATAAAGTGATTGAGACATTCTTTTATACTTCATTCATTCATTCATTCACACATACATACATACATATATATATTACACATGTAAATTTATATTGCAAGATATTTAATTTGGTACTCCTGTCATTATTGCACTTGTAAAGTATTATGTCTAGTATGATTCTGTCGTATTGTTAAAGAGGTTATAAACAGACAAATGTGGTATTCAAGTGAAGGAACAGCAACATGTACATAGATGAAAGAGAGGTTTATTGTAAAAGAGAATACACTACTGAAAGACAGGGAATCGAGTAGCAGGCTACTAATTTCCAAAGCAAAGCCCCAGGTATATCCTGTACTCACTATATATATATATATATATAGTGATATAGTCAGTCCATATAGGTGATAGGGAGTATGGGACATTCCATTACAACAAATTAAAAATCTGATATTCAGATGAGGTCATTGCTGGTAAGAAACTTATTGTGATATATTTGACATATTCTGCAGATTTCTATTTATCTACTTTCATGTTTACATTTTTATCTCTTTCCACACTTTCCCTGAAATTTCCAGTGATGTTCCATAAGTATTTTTTTTCAATCTTTTTCTTGTACTAGATTAATATTACCAGAAAATTATTAAAATGATCAGTTTGATCTTCTCAGCTGTAGCTGATCTAGGTGTAGTATTGTTCAATTTTTTCTTTTCAACCTTACCTGTTTATAGGCTTTGTATGGTATCACTTTGTCAATTAGCCTAATTACAATTGTTTGTAATTAATTCTATTTTGAATGTTGTCTGAAAACTGCTAATTAGTTTTTGTTGGCTTTGTAGATTCATGAAGTCTCTATAAAATAAGAATAAAAAAAGCAAACTGTTGGGTATTTATAGCATAAATATTATTTTGTTTAACTTCAAAATCTTTTTTCTTCAAAAGAGCAATGCCACAAGTCAATTTGATATTGACTGTAAACTTGCTATACATCTGAAATCTGTTTGCAGAATGTTCTCTTCTATCTGATCTTAAAGACTATAAACTAATTTATTATATAAGAATAGGAAATGCCCAAAATGTAAACTAGAGCCAACTACGCAAAGCCTTAAAATTGCCAAATTTTTCCCCCACCACTAGAAATAGAGCTCAGTGCAGAAAATAATTCTAGTCAAGTAGTAACGCTAGGGTCATTGGTTAACAAAAAGAAAAGACAAAACCTTTTCACCGTATACTGGATTCAATTCAGTTGGCACTGTAATACAGCTATGACTTATTTCATTCTTCCTTTCTTACAACTTGCCAGAATTTGCTGTCACTGTCCCGATAATTAAGAGTTAAAAATATTTTAACATATTTGTTTAATAAATCTTGCACAGAATAGCATGCATACATAAACAAGTGTAAAAGAATTTCTGAATATATATTATTGAGTGAAAAGTATTTCAATCTGTCAAGTTTTCAAACTATATGTGTCCCTCTAATGATAATGACTGAGTGTTAAATACATTTGTATAGATAGATATATTGGCCCAATGAATTTAAACTGGTTTCACAAAATAACCAGCTAAAGTGTTGCTATTATCCACCAGCTGATTACTGCTTGTTGTTTTGTAGATTAGTACATAGAAGGCCATATGACAAAAAGTATTGCATCTGATAACTACCAGCTTAGGTCGTTGTCATTGTGTCTGAGAAAATTGGCTGGTAGGCAACACAAATTATATTAGCCTCCTGACAAGAATTTTTTTTTTTTTTTTTTTTTTTTTTACCCCATTGTTGATTTACATAGATTTATATCCAAGCTTTGTTTTGTCTGTATTGTTTTTGAATTTGTCCAGCCCAAATAAGTTTACAAAATTATTGCACAAGAATTCTCTAAGAATAACTTGTACATTTCAAAATTCAGTTTTATTGCATTTTGGTTATTGGAAATTACAAGGATACATTGTAAAATAATTTTTCTTTCCCACATTTTGATTTTATATTTTTAACTTTTGTTATGCTGTTAACAATTTAAAAAAAAAAAATAAGAGAATACATTTGTTGGATAATGTCTGAATAGGTAATGATTACTATTTCCCAACCAAAAAAAAAAAGTTGTTTCAATGAATTTGATGATAAAATTTCAAGATGCATTGAAGAAGATTATTTATTTCTCCTATACTGGATCAATATATTGACCAAAACAGATTGTAAAAGACTGGCTACCAGAATGATGGATCCTTTGCCCAGGTTTGAAGCCAGAATGTTCTTTTGGGTTTAACCAACCTGAAACTTTTTCCTCTTTCTCTCTTTTTGTTTTTGTGAATATTTACTGAGATTATTGCTTTATGAGATTTAAAATTCATTTTGTTAATGAGGTGGAGGAAATTTTTCTGTAGGTGCTTTTGCATTTTTATTTGGTACAAAAAGACCAGTTAAAAATCTCATTTCTATACAACAAATTTTTGAGAAAATTTATTTCTAGTTGTCCCTGTACCCTGTAAGTACCTCCACTTGCTCGCTGAAAAAACAGCATAGCATGATGAAAAAAGCCCCCCCCCCCAAAAAAAATAAAAAGAAAGTTTTATTGTCAAAATGTTTGTTATTAAGAGGAAAGACCAAAGTATTTTTCTTTATTAAATTTTTTAAATCTTTCTAGCATGTTTGAAATTTTGGTTAAATTTTTTTTCTCTCACTGTGTCAGTGGTAATTTATTAGTTTTTTTTTGTTTTTTTTTCTTCAGGTGAAAAACATGATTTGGAAATTCTTGCAAAAATCAAATAATTGTCTGATTTTAATTAAACATTTAGGACTTATTTACAAATGAATCGAATTATTTTTGAATTTTTTTTTTTTTTTAAAGAAAATCTTGGTAAAAAAAAAAAAAAAAAAAAAAAAATTATATATATATATTACATACATTACCGCTACCACATAATTTCAAGATATTAAATTGCAATCTCAAAATTTATTTTATTAGTTCTCTCGGAGAATTTAAATCAGTTTTTCTTTTTTGTAAAACAGGATCCCCAGTTACATAAATTCTGCTCTGAATTGTAAAATAAAAATGCAATAAAAGTATGACAATTAAAAAAGCTTTTAATTGCTTTTATAAATAAAATTTATTATTAAGGACACTCTTGCATTAGGAAAAAACATTTTTCAATGAATAATTAATTTTTACAGGAATTGTTTTCATGGTTTTAGAATTTTAATTATAATAATTTATAATATTATAAACCATTTAAAATTCTGTATTACTTCAATCTAGTTAGGTGATATTAAGTGAAAACTACATTTACAAATCAAAAATTGAAAAGTCATTTACTCCCAATATTTTTAAAAATTAAAAAAAATATCTTATGTATATAAAATATTACATAACTTGCCCATTTGAAAGTATGGCTAACCATACAAAACTTAATCAGAAAATAAGAGCAATGACTATAGTAAATTTAAATTCAATATTCCTAAAATTAGATTCCAGAGAATATTTTCCAACATTTTTAAAGATTACTAAGTACTTAAAATATATATACACATACACACACATGCACACAAGGTGCTCACCTAAAGGTATTGACAGATTTCATCATTACTTAAGTGGTCGAGGATTGACAAGCAACGGTTATAAGCGTGTAATCACTGCTACTGTTTGTTTTAAAAATCCATTCCTGTTATTTTAAACTTAAAATATTTTTTTAAATAAAATTATGCTTTAAATGAATTAAATATTCCTCAAATAAAGTTTCAAAAAAGTATATTTTATTTTTGAAAGATTTGTACAACTGAGAATTAGCTTTTGTTTACAATGTGTCAAAATTGGTTAATATTTATCAATTTTCTGAAAGCAACCAAGAAGTTGAGATTTTTATGTAATTTCTATTGGAAATACAGAGTATTTTGCTCACTGGAAATAGTAAATTTAATCATTTAGCTTTCAATTAAAGTTAAAATGAAAGCTTCAACAATGCTTTTTTTTATTTTTAAAAAATTCATTTTATGCCTTAGTTATCAAAACTGAGTGGAGGTACCTACTGTAGTGATAATATTCTTTCTCTTTTATATTTGTACTCTTGCTTTATTGTCAATTGTTTAGTTGTGATAATGTCCATGGCATCATATTTAAATAAATTTTTATAACTACCTGCAATTGAATGCTGTGGATTAGAATCTTGTCAATTTCTATGAGTAAGAATTTTTAAGAATATATTGTGATCTTACGGCTTTATATTCCAGTTAAAGTACATCATTAAAATAAATATAAATGACACAAAGTATTAATATTTAACAATAACAATTTCCTTCCTTCAACAAATTCTGTTTACATCATTTGTAATTTTCAGATAATTTTACATGTAAGGATATTATTTACAATTCTTATGTTTATGATTGAAGTGGTGATTATTTCCCTTGTAATGAGTTTGAATGTGACTGTGTGCTCAACACTTGTAGCTTTCTGCTAAACTAATTTTAATAATTATCAGATAGGTAATTTGAATAAAATAAATTATAAAATGATTCTATAAAATCCACTTTTTATACAAGGGAATGTTAAACATCAAGACTTACCTGGTTACTTATGAATATTTATTAAACTTAGTTTGGCATGAGACCAAATAAATTAAGCTATTGGTAAGATTATGCTGCAGCAGTGTACCAGATAGTGAAAATTGATGGAGTTATAAGAATACCCTAAGTTATCTTTAATGGCTATCTTCTTACAGAAATTTTTGTTGAGTTTATCACTTCTCATTATTATAATTTAATAGGCTGTGTGGATAGTGTAATGGTTATCTATGCGGAAAGTAAAATCACAGAGTTGAGTCCAAACTGGTCAATGCTGTTTCATTCATTCGTGTTAATACCCTTAGAAAAAGCATGATCCACCTTCCTTCAGATATAGATTAAATAAAAAGGCAAACTAAGATATTTAGCTTTGATAAGGTAATCAGTCTAGAAGAAGGACAAATAGAAATTCAAACTTCAAGTCTTGCTGTTAATAAAAATATTAATGATATTTACAATTTCAAAAAATTCCCAAGGAATTAACAAGATACCATTGACTGAAAAGTGAAGTCCTGAAATAAAAGGAGTAAATGAGGCAAAAAAAAAAAAAAAAAAAAAAAAAAAAAATCAGTGATAAAAGTGCTTAGTATTAGGTTGGTGCAAAAATAATGACATGTCGTTTTTTGACATTAAAAAATACGTCAAAAAAACGACATTAATACATCATTATTTTTGCACCAACCTAATAGAACAGAGAAGTGGCTTGAGCATGGAAAGGTTTTTTTTAACAATGTTTTAACTACTAGTTGTAGTCATGGTGGTGGTAGCCTATAGAAAATTATTTCAGCAATGAAGATAAGCATAAAAGGAAACCTGCAAGGCAAAAAGATAAATATATAGTATTCAGTAAATATTTTAGACAATTTAAAATATAGTTTCCCTGCCTTTTATTTACAAAAACATGGTTAGGTTAAGAATCTACAGTGTTTGAGCATAGTTATGGATAAACACATTTTACCTAAGTAAAATTTTCATTGCAAACATTGTCAATTTTGGACAGTTTGGCCAAGTTTTACTGAGTTGACCAATTAAGCCAATCCCTATCACACACATTTTCTAAAAAAGGTTTTCTTGGCATAGCAAGAAAACATATCTTATCTAATAGAAAGAATATCAGTAGCACTAAAAAGAAAAAAGATGAGAGCACAAAAATAAACTTAATCTTTTTACTCACCAAATCTCTTCAAATTTAGGGAATACACACACTAAAATACAATTTATTTCAAAGTGTTTTTCTTTTCACCCATTGACTGCCAAGAGTTTTTCTTTTGTTTTTAAATCAATGCACGTCTGAACCAACATACACTTGGTTCTTTGTAAATCAATAAATCATTACTCACAATTAATAAAATGACAAAGTTGACACAAATTGGTTGATTCACAATCATGCCTGGCTGTGAATAAAGTTTCACTTGGATCATCATTGTATACTAAGTGTACAGTTATTGAATGGTCACATAACATCTGCCATGCAAAGCCACTTGCAGAGATGTTGAGTGAATGAATTTTTATATTTTGCACAAAACTTGAGTGATATGAAATTGCCTTTTATTCTTTGCTCCTTTAAATTTGAGATGGGTTTAAGATCCAAAACAAATCAAGATCTCATTTTCCAAAAGAAGGATCAAACATATGACATACAGCTTTAAATAAGTTCATGCATGAGACATGTGATAGGAATTAACCTGGTTTTCTAAACTCTCAAAAAGGTAATCTTTACTATTATTAATAATATTAGCAATAGTAATTCATATGCATTTGTAAAATAAAAATGGCATCATCATTTTAAGTTGTTTTTTGTATTTTTATCATCATGTCATTCCACTCTGGCTGCTGACTTCAGTCTAGGAAACTCTCCATTTGGTGATGCCATGTCACCAACACACTGGGTGCATACATGGCTGCAACTCAAATTTACTGCATTTTGTTAGATTGCTATTGACCCTTACAAGTAAGTTCATCGGTCATGCTTTTAATCCACCCTCTTCACCAGAAAAGCCTGATAAGAGAATTGGTTTAGTTGCCTAAAGCTCGACAATGCAGTAGATAGCATTGTGTTACATGCTACCAATAGCACCCATATAGGGACCTGACATTGCATTTTGCAAAACATTAAAAACAAATTGTATTTTTATAATCTTGACAACAAGTGAGTTTGGTAAGAGTAAACTAGGTTAAATTCTGAGGTTGAAACAATAGCAATAAGAGAGGACTTAACCTTTCAAAAGTTAAGAGAAAGGGCAAGAGATTGCCATTTTAGGTTCAAAAAGCTTTTTTTCTTTTTTTAAAGTGATACGAGACTTGGAGTAAATAAATTAATTACAGTAGACTAATTAGAAAGGCATAAAATCTACTGAAACTATTTTGAGCTTTTCTTTAAAAAAAAAAAAATCTTAACTATAAATTTATTGGATTCTATCTCATTATTAAACTGGATAATAAAAAGGTGATTTTGCTTGCCTTACATTACTTTAAGTACTAACCAGTCATGGGAAAAAAAAAAAAAAAAAAAAAAAAAAAAGTTATATTTTTCTCCAGCTAAAAATTCAGAGGTCACATAAAAAATTAGTTATTGTTTAAACATTAATCATTATAGAAACAGAAGCATAAAGTCCTCCTAGAGTATATTTTACAAGTCATCATTTGATAGAATCCTAGTGTTGGTTACCAAAACTAGAATGTTTAAGAAATGTGAATCTAATATTCGTATTTGCTACAGTAAAAGGAAAAGAATTTTCATGCTTTTTTTATTTTTTTTTTATTTAAGAACATCAAATCCCAGAGCGACTTTAAAATACAAGGACCTAAAAATTGGAAGTGTAATTAAATGAATGTAGGTACCTCCACAAAAAATGTGATACCTAAGGTTAAAATTAATTTAAAAAAAAAAAAAAAGCTTTCTTGAAGCTTCCATTTTATCTTTAATTGAAAGCTAATTTACTATTTCCAGTAAGCAAAATACTCTGGTGCATTTCAAACAGAAATTATATTGATTGGAATCGATTTTCATTTTTTTTTCAGTAACATCAAAGCTGTCCATCTTTGAGATATTTGTAAACATTGGTTGGTTGTTTTGTTTTATGGCATATCAACCTCAGTGGGTCATTTAATGCCAACAAAATTTTTGAAATAGATTCATAGCAATAGTTTGGTAAAAAAAAGGTTTGTATATAGATATATATATATAAACCATTTTTCAATTACTCATATTTTTGAGTACAATCCAACTTCTTTTAGGATATTTATAATCTTGGATGGTTTTATTTTCATAAAAAGTTTTTTTTTTTTTTTTTTTTAAATTACTCACTTGGTAATATTGTTCACACTAGATCAAAATCTACACATTCTAATAATACATGTTTCACTATAAATTTCTCCTGGCATGTAGTACATATTGGGGATTCTGTGCCCTCTAGTATCATGTATTGCTGATAATTTTTCCTTCAAAAATTATTGTTGGTAATAATTTTTTTTTTTTATTACAAAATATTTCTGGTATTAAAACTTTTTTTTTTTTTACACAAGTTTGGGTGTTTTAACTATTTGCCCATAGCTGGGACCGTAACAGGTGCTACCACCCTGGGTCAGTGTGGACCTGGGAACACCAGCAATTAAGAGGTGGTTCCATGCTCCTCAAAATCTCCTGATCAGAGGTCTTGCTGTTGGACGTAGTTTATCATCTTACCCAGGATGGCAAATTAGTTCTCAGTTTTAAAAATCTTGCAAAAATAAAAATAAAAATATACTTTTCTGAAACTTTGAGGAATATAGCTGATTTAAAGTATAATTAATCCAATTTGAAACAATAACTTAAGTTTAAAATATCACAGAAATGAACTTTTTAACTAAACAGTAGCTGTGTTTTTAAACAACAGTATCCATGTTTACTTGTTTGACAAGGTGATGATAGTCTCTGTAGAACAACAATCTATCTGTAAAACATCATTTAAGAAAATGACATAAGTACCTTTCTTCTTTCAACAATTTTTAAGTACTCAGTTAAGTAATCCCAAAAATTTATGAAAATATCTGTAATCTAATGTTTTAATGATTTTTAGAAATTTTGGCTTTAAATTTAATATAGTTATCTTATTTCTCTTATTTTCTGATAATGTTGTATATAGTCAACACTACTTACAAAAATAGGCACGTTTACGCTAATATAAAATTTCAAAATTTTAAAGATAAAACTTTAAATTATAATTAATATTAAAAAAAAATGTTTTTAAATACTGAAAGTGTCCTTAAAAGCAATTAAAAGCTTTTCTAATTAATTTAAAATTAAATAATAATGTCATTTTTTAATGTACCTCCACTTTTTTTAATGGCCTCTTGAAAACAAAGTTTTACTTTTGTCAAAAATGCTTGGTTGTTATTAAGTGGAAAGACCAAAGTATTTTTTTAAATTTTATTAATTTTTTTTTTTTTTTAATCCTTTCTAGCACATTCTAAATTTTTGCTAATTTTTTTTTGCGTCAGCGGTTGGCCAAAATATTCATTAAAATGAAGAAATTTAGTCTTAGCTGTAAGAAACACATTGTTTTGGAAATGTTTGCAAATCCCCCCCACCTCTCTAATTTTATGAAATTTCAAGAAATTAAATTTTGATCTGAAGATTTTTCTTTTATAAAAGCAGGGTTCCATGGAGAGTAAAATCAATTTTTTTTTCTTTTCCTATTCATTTACTTACCGAATCGTAAAATAAAAAAATGCTAATATCACTCAGTAATCCAGCACTTTGGCTAGAGAGCCTCCCAGAATCAACAAGATGACCAAATGTCAATTTTTAAACGATGAAAGATAGTAAAACAGGGATTTTGTAACATTAACAATAATAATTTCGTCAGTATTACTAACTTTTCTTTGGTGTAAAAAGAATAGAATTTAAATTAGTCCAGAGTTAAAAAAAAAAACAACACGTGCTAATATCCAAGTGTGTCTAGTTTTGTTTTTAACAGAATGAAAGACTTAAAAACAACATGTAAAAAAATAATTTTACTTTTGTATATAAAATAAGATGACTAAGAGATTTGCAATTCATTTACGAAATAAAACTAAGATTTCTTCTTGACCACATTTTTGTGAAGAAGTCATGGTAATTTCATTTGTTATACAATATTTTTCTCCATTTTCATTTAAGCAATAAAGGCTAAATAAAAGTAAAATTGTTGCTTGGAAAGGCGTCATTCGTAAAATAAAAAGGCGGTGACTTGTCGATTTTCCCAGATGATATTTAAGACCAGTTTAAGACATCAACTATTTTACCCCTGAGCAGGACATACAGAGAAAAATGAATCAATACTGTTTGCGAACACCGACAACATAATGTTTATTATGCAATAATTCACTACAACTAAAAAACTTACTGTAAGTGTATGTGAATTACTAATGCGCATCCATTTTTATAACTATTTTCTTTTTCAAAAAGGATTTGAAAAAAAAAATGTTAAAATAAAATAAATCAATCAAGTTATCACTTACAAATTTTCTAAAACTTAATAAAAAATGTGACTATTTTGAATTTCGTAACTGATCATTGAAAAATTAAAGTTTAATTTTTCAAAATTATTGATAGTTTAATTATTAAACTATCAATAATTTTAAGAAATATAACTTAAAGAAGCAATATTTTAATATTTACAAGTAATAAATGGCCACTTGGGACGTAAAGAAAATTAATTAAAATTTTCATCATAAATTCATATTTTATTCTTTTTTAAGCATATGAAATTTTACAAGATTTTTTTTCAAAAAAATAAATAAATAAAAGTACTATATTGTTTTTTGTTTTACACTTTCATTGTGAAAAGAGTAAAAAAGAAAAAAAAAAAAAAGAAAACTAAAAAAAAAAAAAACACCTTCCAAATTCAAACGATTTTAAACAGTAAAAGTAAAAAACAAAAACAAAAAACAGAAGGGATGATTATGACATGACAATGTCATCAATGTTATTATTGTTCAATGTTCATTTACTTGGCAAAATGAACACATGGATAAAACTGCCAAATTCAAGTAGTAACCCAAGTAATAAAAATGCCTGGAACCTCTTCAAGAAATTGTGTAGGTAGAGACTGTAGGTCTGATAGAGTACTATTAGTTTTTACTTTTTCTTAAGCTTTTCTTCCGGGTAAGAGAGAAAAAATAAGACACAAAGAAACATTTAACTTAACTAGTAAGGTTAAGTAAGAAGAATGAATAAAGGAATGAAATATCTCTATCACCAAAAAAAACAAAAACAAAAAAAAACTTAATGTATCTTAAAATTTATTTTAACACAAACAGTAACAGTAACACCCACATATATATTGTGCCCGTGGAATAAATAAAAATACATCTAGCTAGCTAGATTTATTTCTGCAAGAAAAACGAGACTTCATTTTTTTTAACTGATCAGTCGCCAAGCTTCGAAGTTTCTTGTTCCAACAAAACACCCGTAAAAAATAAGATAAAAAAAAAAAAAAAAAAAAAAATAGTCGATTTTCTTTTGGAATAAGATTTTACTTCAATATTTTTTTTTTTTAAAAACTCAGGATGAATATGTTACTTCGCCTCTCTCCAAGTTAACAATTATCATTTTTTAACCCATCTCATATTTAATTTTTTTTTTTTTTTTGTAAATATTACTTAAAGCCAGTTTGATTTATAATTTCTCTTTAAGATTTAAAAAAAAAAAAAAAAAAAAAAAAAATCATTTTGTTTTATAGAAACAGAGAAGGGAGAAAAAAGGCCGAATTTTTAGCTACAGGAATTCAGACTTGAATCTTGAAATTCAAACATTAGTCAAATTTTCATAAGAAAATAAAACAACATCAACATACACTACAGTAGCACTCTCAGTAGGGTCGTTATGGGAAATCGCGTGACCTGGTCATTTTATTTATCGTAAAACGTAAACCAAAAAGTACAGCTTGTTTTGGAAATTTGTTAGAAAAAAAAAAAAAAAAAAAAAAAAAAAAAAATCACTCGAATTTAATTAAGCTAAGAAATCATTTTTCTGATTCAGAAAAAATGTTGTTTTGATGTCTTTTTCAGTGTTTAGTTTCTGTTTATGCAACTTTATGAAATGAAACGCGAAAAGAAAACATTAAAGTTATTTTTTAAGGCAAACTGTTTGAAGATAAGAGGACAAAATTTTTTAACTACTTAATTAGAGACAAAATAATCATGATTTTTTAAAGAATAAATAAATCTTAAAATTTGTTTGAAGGGTCAGTATATTTGTTTATACAGCATATGAAACCTACTGAAGCTTTTAGGTGCGAATCAAATCAAATATGTGGCCTATGTTAGAAATAAAATTAGATTAAAAAACAAAGAAATATTTAAAGCTGTGATTGTTTATTGAAATAAATCAGTGGCACTGAGAGAAAAAAAAAGTTTTAATAAAGTAGTTACACAACCGGTTCTTAATGATAACGTTTTTCTTTGTTGATTCAAGTAAGACTGTAAGACTAAGAGTTTTAAATAATCAAATCAACAATTCATAATTACTTTACACTACAGTACACCTTAAAACTTAAAAGTCATAAAGTCTACGCACCCCCAGAAAAAAGCGGGGGTGCATCGTTTAAAATAGACACGAAGAAAGATTGACACAAGGAAGAACGGTTTCAGACGGGTAAAAAAAAAAAATGAGACGGAGAATTAAAGAAACAAAAAGAAGAAAGGAAAGAAAACAAAGTAAAAAGATTTTAAATATAGTTAATAATTAAAAAAAATAAGTCAGCCATTTATTTTCCCCTCCCACTTCGTCCTTGAATATCAAAAAGGGAGGAGAAGGAAGAGTAGAAGACACTGAGGAAAGGGAACACACAAAAAAGCCCTAGACATTTAATAAACTTAAAACTTACAGTTTATAGAGGTGACTTTTGCAAATTCGATTCACACTTGATCCCCCTCAACCTTGCACCGTACCTGGTGGCTAGTTTTATGTCCAAGGGCTTACTTTAAGTTGGTTCATAAATAACGCCTGCCTTCTTCGACAAACTAGTTGTAATGTACGCCGATATTAGGGCTGTGTTTGTGTGTTCGCTTGTGTGCCGTCTACGTTTCAAGTTTGTGTGCTAACGTCACGACATTATACTGAGAGAGGAAGAGGTGAAAGCAAGTTAATAAAAAAAAAAAAAAAGAACACATATTGGAGGGTGGGCATATTTATGTATACTACATCATTAATTTACGTGCCGAAGAAAAAAAGGTGGGGGAGACGGGTATCTCTTTGCAACTTGGCATATAGTCTAGGTTTCAGTAGAAAGGGGAAATCCTTTTTTAAACAATACGATTTGGATTTTAGCTGTTAAAATAAACATTTTAGATAATTTATTTAAATCTAGTGACTAGTCTAGTTCTTAAATAAAAACTTCAACTTATATTTAAACTTTTTTTTCTTAAATTTTAAACAATTGAATTTTTATTTTAAAAAAGAATAAAAAATAAATTTTATTTTAAATTGAAAACATCGTTTTTTAAAAAAATAATTTTTTAAAATTTTATTTTATCACAGCGACAGCTTCATCATGTATGTAATTAATTTACACACGACCCTTCCTTAAGTATTTTAAATAAAATTAAAAAATAATAGTTTTCAAACTTAAAGGTAGTCTAGAGAGAGAAGTTTTAAATTTGTCACTTGTGTTTCGTTTATCAAAGGAATTACTTATTCATTTTTCTTATTTTATTGAAATTTAATAATAGTACCTATTACTGTCACAACTAAAGGAAAATTTTCAAAACTAAAAATAGAACCTTTCTTTGTTGTTCTTTTTCTTTTTTCTTTATTCAAAAAGGCGTTTTTTTTTTTTAATATCACAATTTCCAAACAAAAAAAATCATTTTAAAGGTGCATACTTTATTTTCTTTTGGGGTCTTTTTTGGCGCGTATTTTATACGGGCGCTAGCGATCCGTATAAATAAAAAGTAAAAAACAAATCTAATTTTAATAATACCGATTTTCAAAGCAGGTAAACAATACATTTAGTTGGAAGATTGACTCAAGTCAATGCAATCATTTTGCCTTCTTGTGTCAAACATAAGCTAAAAAACTAAACATCTCTAAAATTCTAGAAATAAAAGTGAGATTTTCCATTTGTCCAGCTCATAAAACATTGTTTTTGAAAGTTTCTAAAATTGTAAATGTGCAAACATCAATATGATGAAGAATACATGAAATAAGAGAAAATTGACTTTCTCAAAAAAAAATGGTTATTCGAATGATCACTTGTTTTGTTTTCGTTTTTTGTTTTTAGACTTTAAATTTAATGTTTAAAGTTGCATGTTTATGCTGTAAGTAACAGTGCCAATAATAATAATTGATTGTCCAACATGTGTATTTGAAAGCATATGATTAAAATCTTGGCAAAGTTTAACTTTTTGCCTGCTACTAATTTAAATTTTGCCAAAATCTTAAACCAGATTATTCCTAAGTTCATGAGACAATGATGTTTTAATGTATTATCTCATTAACTAATAAAAGCTGTTATCTTTTTGGTATCTGTTTTCATCAGTTTGAAAAGTAATATTTTCTGATATTTTTCATCAGTCATTTTACATCATCTACCAAAAGTTTCCCACTTCAGGCTAATACTTAAAAAAAAATCCTACAAAATTCAGATTTTGGATTATCAAAAATTTTACAGACAAAATTGCTTTTATAACAAATCAGGAATTACTTTACCAACATAAGTTTACTTTACTGTCATAATAAGTTTACAGTCAAAATAAAAAAATAAAATAAAATTTAAAAAATAATAAAAAAAATTCACTGTCAAAATAAGTTTACTGAAATAAATTTACCAAAGTAAGTTTACTTTACCAAAATAGTCTCTTGAGTTCATCAATTGCATAAAAGACAGGATTCCAACCCAAAATTTACATTTATTTTTTTCTCTACCAGCCATCTCACACTATGTCTGTCTCACTTCTGTCAACGGCCTTGTATTTGATGGGTACAATTTTGTTACAGACTAGGTTACTGTCTTTCAAAATAATTTAATTCTCAAAAGAAATGAATTCAATACATGAAGGATTTATATATATATATATATATATATATATATATATATATATATATATATAAAAAGAACGAAATAGCTCACAAAAGAAGAGAAAGTGTAGTGAGATAATGAGATAACTAAACATGTCTTCTATCTGCCACATCCTGCTTCTGAGTGAGCAAAAAGAGATGGGGAGGGCTTATGTCCATTCCTGTTTATAGTCCTGAATGATATAAGTTAGTTTTATTTCCAATTAAATCATATAATCATATATGTCTTTACATGGTTTCATGTGACAAACTTTACCACTTTTGAGTTAAACTAATAGAAATAGATAAAAAGTCCAAAATTGTAGTGAAAATTCAGAATAAAGGAACAATATTGGAAATATTGCAAAGTTAAGCAACCCTGACCCCCACCTTCCCCAACCAGGGGAGGCAAATCTGATTGGGGGCTTTGGGCAGTGCTGTGTGATGCTTGCTATCTTATCAATATTTGCTTTTTTCTACCTACATTTATATACATTACAAATAAAATTAAACAAAACTATAAAAGGATGAAAAATTTTCATGGATTTTGACATCATTCTGGGGATCATATTTTTTTGTTCAAATCTGTGAATTTGTTTTGCTCATGCTGAATCTCGAAAAAACACTATGTAAAATTTATTATTTTTCATCCATAATGTTGAATGTATCAAAATTATCAACTTTTTAATAAGAAGAATCTCAAGTTGATGTTAAAAATTGCTGCAAAACATTGCTGATTCATTTAAGATGGAATGATCTATTACAAAATGTTTCTAATTTGTATTTAGGTACATTGTATTTATTTGAAAATTTTCTAGTTTAATTGGTCAGTTATATTGCATATGATCCATTATTGTTTTGGGGTCACTCATATTAAAACAGTGGAGCTAATCAGTAGCGATGGAAGCCTATTTAAAGTAAAAATAATCATTTTTTTTTTTTAAATAAACTCTCCTCTTGGGGTGTGTAGTTGTGGGTTTTTTTTATTGTTTTATTTATTGAGGTGGTTGTTTTGAAGAGTGTTCAGCAGTTTGTTTCAGTTTGTTCAGGGTGTAAACTTTTTTATGTTTCTTGCATCATTTTGTGGTGTCACTGTTTTTTTTTTGATCTCTCAATAACAACTGTGAGTTTCTTTTGAGGAATTTTCTGTTAGTAGGTATTTTCATGTCTGGTATAGAGTCCAGAATACAGAGTATTTCTTAGCTGAGTGTAACTGTCCTTCATAAAGAAGTAATATGTTCAGCTTAGTTGTCCTTCCGAAAATTGCTTAATTTTTTTTTATCTTTGGTAGCAGTAGAACTGTTAGGTTCTATTTGTGGTTTTTGAGAGTTGTAGTTGGATTCCAGTAACACTGATAGGTACATTTCTGATTCCAATTTGTAGGGAGTTTATCCAGTTCATTTTATTTTTGTTTTTAGCCATTATAGTTGTTTGTTTTTTATGCTGACACTCTGTTATCCATTGTTTGGTGGTGGAGTGGGGATGAGGTATACAGATTGGCAAACATTTCACATTTTGTGAACCAGTCATTTAAATGTGTTTTCATAAGTTGAGGAATTTTAATGGAAACTGTTGCCATGTTCCATGCCGAGAATGTATGCAAATAAAAAAATGTGGATAAAAAAAAGAGAAATGCTTAATTGATTTGCTGCTTTGCCTGTCTTTATTTTATGGGCAGATGCATTGGTTATCAGCAGTGTGTGGATGATAGTTGTTTTTGTTGTTGCCACATGGTATGGTTTCTTTTTGAATGTCGTTTTTTTTTCCAAATGTTGTGGTGAATAAGATGTTTTCTTCTTTTTGTATGACACTGGACACCAAACGATGTAGTGAATAGTATTTTTTTCTTGTACATATTGGGATTACCAAAATGAATGATGTAGTTGGTTTTTGCTGTCAAAGTTACAAAAAATGATGTGGGTGGTTATTCACATTATGGCAGCAGAAATTAGCCTTGTGTTCATATGGATAAAAACATAGGTTGCAGAAATAAAACATACAGAGATAACAATAAAGGCATAGTAAATTGTATGTTAATTTCATGCAATTTATTTATGTTTTTTTTTTTGTGCGTGCATTGGTATGTGTATATTTTTAGGTTACAATTGTTTCATGTTACATGTGATAAAGAAAGAAATCACTCTGTATTATTACACACCATGCCACAGAAGTTGGACACATGTTGCCTGCATGAAGGTTCATGGCAAAGTGGTTGAATTTAGTGTTTTTTGGCAGGATATCCATATTTCTGACAGGAACAGTTTTTGTTTAATGCTAGAAAATTTTATTATTTTTATTTAATTTATTTTATACAACGTTTTAATGTTACTGTTTTATATTATTTTATTTATAATATTCATTATTATTATTATTATTATTTTATATTTTATTTTTTATTTATTTATAATAATAATGTTGCTACATTGTACAAAATTAGGTTAGAAAAAATGTGTACGTTATATGAATACTACCTTATGAAAATTAAGAGGTAGTAGAGTGGGAGGCCTTATATCTTAAATTGTTGGGGGTAGGCATATGACCCTTGCACTAACTCTAGTTAACAATAAGCAAGAAGGTTTAATAGACAAAAAGTTAATAACTTTTTTTTTTTGTAATTAGTTGGTCCATAGACAACTGGGTATGTATTTTACATAAAGTTAATTTAGTAGTAAAGTCATTTTTGTCATGAATCTACCAATAAAGAATAAAGTTAGAGTAAAACTATTTTGCTGTGAACCTATACCCCAAAAATGTAAGGAAAAATTAGAAGGATTTTGAAAAGCAAAAGAATAGATTAATGAAGATTGCTTGTTTAGAGCCTATGGAAGACCTAACAATAAATTTGACAGTCTCTTCCAATTTAAGTAGCACAGAAGTATCTAGAAAATTCTTTTCTCATTAATTGGAACAAATCTGATTGGTTAAAAGATATTAAATCAAATAAAGTAGAGATAACTGGTTAATATAGACTATAGTTATTTACTAAACCTTAGTATGGCACAAGGTTACAAAATTTGAGTATCCAATGAAACCAAATTCAATAGTAAATTAATCTGAATGAATATCATGATAATAGCTTGCATTAAGATAGACAAACAAATTTAACTAAACTTTAAGGTTTCTAAAATGAGGGGAGGTAACTGCTTAATACAACGTACTATAAATGAAAGTAAATCTTAAAATATACATCTAAATATTAGGTTGAGTCATAAGTAATTTCAGCTTTTGGGATCCACTTGCAATGACAAATGTCTCATCCTAACTATTTATCATACGTAGCAGTAAGAATAAATTTAAGAATGACATACCTTAGATTTGCACAGCAATGGTAGCATACAAAAAAATGACATTGCAAGGCTATATACAGCAAAAATAACACAGAAAAAAATTGGGAATACAGTTGGTCTGTTCTATGCTATCAGCCATATTCACCTGAGCTTGCACCTACTGAATATTACCTTTGTCAATCACTGCTCAATCACAATGAGGGGGAAAACTTTATCTAATGAAAACTGGATTGTTTAAAATGTCTTCACATCAAAAACCTGTGGAATTTTACTCAAAAAGTATTGAAGAGCTGCTTGATAAGTGGCAACAAATCACTGCGAATAATGGTAAATATATAATTGAATAAAATGTAATTGTATTTTTTTTTTTTTTAAATAAATTTGATAAACAAATACGGAAATTATTTATGACACAACTTAATATTATAAGTTCAAAAGGAAGATGAAAATAGTGGAGAGAGAAAGAAGAGAATGAAAGAAGGAAAAAAAAGGGAGAGAGAATTACAAATGGAAGATAAGGAAGAAGAAAAAGGAGAGAAAAGGATAAGAAGGAAAAAAAAAAAGAGAAGTGAGAAATAGAAAACTGAGAAAATAGTCAAATGAACTAAATGATTATGAGATTTAACTGCACAACAAAAAGAACCTTTAACTTCCCTGACACTTTATTTTTTTTTTATTTTTATGTGACATTTGCATTAGTTTATTTTAGAACATGAAATTCAAAATCTTCAAAACAGGAATGCAATATTTGTTCCTAATTCCAATATCAAAATGATGAAATTTTGGCTAAAATTATTTTAACTACCTTCACTCCTCAGCAATGTTTATTGTTTTAAAAAGTGATGATTAGAATTGTGATAAGTTTTAAAACAATTGTATTAGTTTTTGGAATGTTGTAAAAAAGATAAAAAATAAAATTTTACTTGAAATGAATGAAAGTGAATTTATACATTTTTTTTTTCTTGAGAATTTACAACAAAAATATTAAACACCATTTATTTATTAGATTGTTTATTTATAAGAATAATTTTATATTTATAACATTCTAAAATCTAATACAATTGTATTAAAACTAATGCAATTCAATAGTTATCATTTACCAATTTATATAGAAATAAATATGAAAACAACTTTTTATTCATAAATTTGTAAACATTTATTAAATTATTAAAATATATTATCCAGCTATAACGAAATTCACATTATTTACTGTTTTATAAAGTTTGAATCAACTGACAATTATTAGGTTGGTGCAAAAATAATGATCTAATAATGTCATTTTTTGACATTAAAAATACATCAAAAAATGACATTATTACGTCATTATTTTTGCACCAACCTAATAGCTGATGTTTTTCCAACCAATCCAATAAAGAATATAATAAATAAAAAGTGTAAATAAATCTAAAATCTAATCAATAAATAGTGTTTATTATTTTTGTTGTCGATATTCAAGAACAAAGAAAATGTATAAATTCACTTTCATTATGTTTAGATTTTATTACAATTCTAATCATCACTTTTTAAAACAATAAATATTGCTGAGGAGTGAAAGTAGTTAAAATAATAGTGGTGTCAAGGAAAAACTCTGCTGTTTACAGACTTTTTTTTTTGTGGGCATAAAGGTCCAAGATTGCTGAAGTTTTAGTTATTTAGTAATTCCTAACAGTTAGTAGGTCAGTGTAAGATAATTTGTAAATGTTGATTTAATTTATTTTAGGGAAATTTTTGTCATGCATAATAAGATGTTTTATATGTACCTTTCTACTTCATTCTAATAATGCTATGTCCTTTCAGAAAATAGGTGAGCATTACTTTCCAGATGAGATGATGAAGATTCTTTATTATTTGTGAATTGCTATAACTTTTTAGGAAAGATAATGGGATGCTTTTCTTTCTTTTAGACAGGCTGTCACCCAAGATCAGAGATTTCTCTCTACACAGCTATTCATCCCATACTCAAAGAGGAGAAGAGATGGATTCATGCTTTTCTCAAGGGTATTTGTGTGAAAGTGAATGCAAAGGACAGGTCAAGAATTTGAATGCATCTTACCAATTTCTCTTTCTGTGCTGACATCCATTACACTACCCACACAAGCTGTGTGCCATTAGCTATGCAATAGAAACAGATTTAACTGCTAATACATTATTTTTAACAAAACATTAAAGTAAAACTATTTGTTTCCAAATGAGTGTTTTTGTTTCAACTCCAGATCCTGAAATCCATATTTACATAGAAATCTATTTTCTTTGAAATTTCACATGTAAAATTTTAGATTTTGGCTGTTATATGCCGTACCTATGAACACTAATGGGTATGTCCCAATCCTCATGAATATCTGTCTATATTTCTGAGATGAGGTATTATGTACACTATTTACATTATTCAGACTATTGTCCTCATCTTTGATGCCACATTTATTACAACGTTTCGGCCATTGTATGCTCCGGCCTTCTTCAGGTGGTTGGAATGTAGAACTGAACTCTTTATTTTGTTCACTGGGGTAGACTGTTCTAGTTCCATGTGCCATGTTTAATGGATGTCAGTTATCAGTTATCTCCTGTTAATTACCCTCTCCAAGTTCTCTACTGTCTTAACTGGGTATTGAACTCACACTCTTTGGGTCCTGTTACTGGATCTAACTAACGCCTTTATCCACTGTGCCATGTGTCCTTGAGGACACATGGCACAGTGAGCGAAATAAAGGGTTCAGTTCGACATTCCAACCAACTGAAGAAGGCTGGAGCGTACAACGGCTGAAACATTGTAATAAATATGGCGACAAAGATGAGGACAATAGTCCGAATAATGTAAATAGTCCTCATAAATATGTTGAACACTACTGTAAGTGGAGGTAATATGCTGTCTGAGTAGTCCACCACTAGCAGTGGTTTACCTACTTTATGCCACTGGCGAGTATTGTATTTTGTTGATATTATAAAGATTACCATTTCATTTCCAACCTCTGTTTTGGTTATTCCTCATTCAGTAACCCTTTCTAGGTTACAACAGGCTATTAAGCAATAAATAAAATATGGTAAATTACAAAGGGCTTTTGTTTCACCTTCATATCTTGTAATTCATATTTATATAGAAATATATTTTCTTTCCCATATAAAAGTTTAGATTTTGGGTTATTTACTAATAAATATAACATGATAAGTCACAAACTAAATAAATAGTTTTAGTTTGTTACTAAATCAAACTTTTCACTCTTTTTGAGTGTTATTCTTTATAAGAATTCTAGGATATGTTTTAAATAGAATAAGTGTTGATTACTACTGTTTTGTCACTACTTGCTGGTAGCAACACTTAGCAGTTAGTATAACAACCAACACTTCTTATATATACTAATGGACTATTTTTAACAATTATGTGTTCATGATAATATGTAACTTGATATTCATACAAACACACACACACATCCTCATACTGGTATATATATAAACACATACCTATATATATATATATATATATATATATAATAAAAAGGCTTAAACACTAATATTTCATGGTCATAATTTATTCCATTGGAATCGTAAATATGATCCAATTCATCAGACCTACAAATTCAAAAAGAAAACAGAAAAAACAACTCCGGGAATAAAAAATAAAATTTAGTGAGAGTGTATTAAAAAGGCTTAAGCACTAATATTCCATTATATTTACCACTAATTTTTAAAACCATTTATTTTATATTCAACATCATCACTTGATAAGACACCGGAGGTGTTGAAACAAAATGGATATTTTTGTAGTGATTTTATAACATATTTATGTTATAATTTTTTTAAATAAATAATTATATCTGCTCTACTCTGTATTGAGCACTCTTTTAAGTATAGTAATTGTTGGTTGTTGGAATTCATTCCGTATACACCAATTATATACTTGGATATATATATATATATATATATATATATATATATATATATATCAGCGTGTATGCATAGAAATTTGAGTGTAATATCAGCTGGATTTGAAATCTAGCCCATTCCAAAAAACACAAAATTCAATATTAAGACTGAAGATTTCAGGAGAAACTGATGATTTTGTGATTTCCCCAAAACTTTACTATGCTGCAACTAAATAAAAATTATAAAGAATATCATTGTCATC
>OZ010588.1:83269351-83456851 GCA_963932145.1 Acanthosepion lycidas | reverse complement strand
GTGCAGTGTTCATGGAACTCATGCTTCAAATGATGCCAAAAACATCAGAAATTGTCATTCCAAGCTGATGGGTATAGTATATATAGTAGATACCCACAGAAACAGTTGTCCTCTTCAACATTCAAATTGGAAGAAAATGTGTAAATGGTATCATTTTAACACTGTACTGCAGACATGTCAAACATGCAGCCCACACAAAGGATATTAATTTGGTCATTTAATGGCTAAAATTGCAGTTTTTATAATTTCGAAATTACAGTATTTAAGAAAATGAATCACATGTTTTTTACATTTTGATTTATTTTAATAGAATACCAGATAGGAATACCACTTACTGCATAAATTTATTTAAAACAATTTTAATATTATCAACAAACTTTAAGTTAATACAGTACTAAGCTAATATTTTAAAAATTGTAGCAAATATTTGATATTCTTGGTGGCTGAGAAAATAGCACAGAAACAAATTATTTCTAGTAGCCATGCCACCAGCCATTACACCACAAAAAACAATAGGGCAGCTCATTAATAGTTGTAAACAGAAAATTTTCTTCCAAAATTTCAAAATTTTTTTCTTTCAAAGGTGAAATGTCAGCCAAAAAAAGTTTTATGGGTGTTATCAAAATTGCTTTATCTCATTTTGCTATTAGGTGTAGTTTAAATATACCAGTAATTTTTCAGATACCATGTCATCAATTTTGAAAATTAGTTTTTTTTCCTACTACTTCAACCTTGAAATGGCTTGTGCTCCTCCAGAGAAAAAGGAAATTGAACTGTCATGAGAGGGGAGCTAGGGAAGAAAGATTTCTTCTCCCCTTTACATTTCACCTGTTATGGCCATTGTTATATCCGTGATACAAAAACACCAATATTTCATGAATATAGTGAAATAGGTAAATGAAAAAGAATAACAAACATGCTGAGAGTTTTATAATGCTATGTTGTACACAAAATTAGTTATATATACACATACACATGTCCTATATGGAAAACTATATATCATGTATCTACACAGCAAAACAGTGCAAGGAGAAACAAAAAAGGTCTTACATATAATTTGGAGATACTCCTGGTTTGGAGAAGCCATTTTTAGGACTCCAGATTCATCTATGTCCCAAAGGGAAACTGTACCATGTGTTCGTAAGCTGCTGAGGAGGCAGATTTAGTCTCAGCCTGCGCTTTTGGTCCAGAACAAAAGAAAGCAAACTTACTGTTTGGTTGCTGTTCATGAACTGAAAAATGACTTCTGCTTTGGTCATTGTATGGAGTGACACCATGAAGTGGCTGTCATGTGACCCACATAATTTATCTCCACCAAAGGGAGATGTGCCTTCTGTATCCTTACAAAATGAAGAAGGGCAAGTGTTTCAAGAAAAGTGTGAATTATAGTATTTTTGCACAATGGTGAATAATAAGATACATTATTTAATTTGCAAAAACTCCATTGCCATGCCAAAAGAATACAACCTGAAAAGACATTATGAAATGAACCCTTTATCTTACGATAAATATGAAGGCCCAATGAACATTTCAAAACTCAAGGAATTAAAGGCTAACTTGACATAGCAACAGAACTATTTTATGAAAATTCAGAAACAGAATGTTGCTTCCATTACTACAAGCTATGAACTCAGCCAAATAATATCCATGAGTGGGAAATCTTACAGTGAAGGAGATTTTTTAAACAGTGCCTTTTAAAAACAGCTGAAATTGTATGTCCAGATAAAGTACACTTATTCAAAGATATTTCATTAAACAGGAACAATGTTCCAATGTTCTGAATGGATCGATGAAATGTCAGGTGATTTGAAACAACAGTTGAAGGATGTGTCATCAAGGTCTGAACATTTCTTTACTGCTATTGATAAGACCGTTGACATCATTGGAATAGCACAGCTCACAATCTTCATCAGGGCCTGTGACAGTGAATTTAATATTTATAAAGAACTGATTGAACTGATTCCCTTGCATGATGCAACGAAAAGCCAGGGCATCTTTGAGAGAGTTGAGCAGGTTCTGCATGAGTATAGTTTTGATTTGAGTAAACTTGCACGCTTATTTACTGATGGTGCTGCAAATATGGTTGGCAAAAATAATGGTCTTGCTGACAAGTTACAAAGAAAACTAGAAAACTTGCATCCAGATTCATTATTTGCACATTTTCACTGTATTATACGTCAAAAATTTCTGTTCAAAGATTTTAAAATTGGATCATGTGCTTAGCTTGGTCACAAAGACAGTGAACCATATCAGAGGCCATGCTCCCAATCACTGTCAGTTCAATCAGTTGTTGGAAGATATGGATAATCAGTTCCCCGTTGTTCTATTCTGCACAGACATTTCAGTCTGACATACCAAAAACATTGTCAGCAAAAAGAGGTGTCAAGCCTCAGGACAAAAAATTAAAACTAACTGAATAGTGGCAAATAAATGTTCAGTTTTGAACTGTTGTAATTTTTGTACAACGTATTTGTTGCTGTTGGAAACTGCAGGTATTTATATTTTGTTGCTTAAAATTTTATTACTTCATTACTTTGTATACATGAATTATTTGTATGCATATTGTGTGTTTTTAACTTTAAGTAACAAAAATATTCTGCAATAAATTTTATTAAATGACATCAATTAATTATAATGTTCACAATTGATTGTTGTGTGGGGTCCTCATGACAACACACATGTGACTGTGTGGCTCTCAGGGGGGACCCTCAGTTTGACATGTCTGCTGTACTGTACTTCTATCATTATACTGTTCAAAATAAAACATGTTTTGTGAAAATTGACCAATAATTAATAAATTTATTAACAATTGTAAATAGGGAGTTTCTTTCTACCTACCCTGTATAATTCTTAAAGGCTGTACCAACTTCTAAAAGTTTACTACAAAGAACATTGACTCAGCAGCTCATTTGGCAACAGACACTCCCACATTTACATTGACCTCAAACAGGTTGTAAAATTAACAGCACTTTGTGAACTTTGCTGCTACTTTGCTAAGTTTTTTTTTTCAAACTTTAGCAACTAATGTATGACTCCATTTTTTTATGAACATTTTTCTTTACCTGGTATAATTTTTTAGGTGATCAAAAGAATATTTTGAGCAAGTCTCTACACCCTTCTTAAAATATTTTTTTCCCTGGGAGAGAATGGGAGAAGAGAGAACATCCCCTCTTTTATCCGAACATTAACAAAGATGCATACAAACACAAGACTAGAAATTGTTGCATGAAATTTAAAAGGAACAAACATATATTATAAAACATTAAAACAATATAACAAATTACTATATTTTACAAAATAGGCTTGCACAAAAATTTCCTTTTACGTGCCTTCTATGAGTCAGATTACAGTTCAAAAGATATATAAATGCTGTTAAAAATTTCAGAAAACAATCTTTGAAAAATGTCAGAAAAAAGTTTGAGAAAGTAATACAAATTTTGAATAAAGTAGAAAATACTCTTTTTTTAAAAAAAAGATGCACCCACCTAATAGAAAGACAAAAAAATCATGGACCAAAGATAATTTTCACAATTTCAAGCGACTGGTGTGATGGAGACTTTTAACAATTTATCTTTTATAGAACACAGTTATATTCACAGGTTTCAGTTCTTTTTCCATGTGTTTCTCAGGTGGCAGCCAAAAATTGCTTTCCCTCCTGGGTCCTTATCATTCTGCCTTCAGAATTACATTTTGTGTCACTTCATCTTCTGTCTTGGTCAAAAAGGCTTATTACCTTCTTTTTTTGAAAATATGAATACATTCTTCGGTGACCATTCTAAGAATTGAAGGGACTCCAGCAGGGTTTAACTTCAAATTTACGTAGGTATATGGCCACACTTTTGATTGGATAATAAATAAAAATAGTGTATATTCTTTTAATTTAAAAACTGAAATTGAAACAATCCACCTTGACCAAAATATTTTTTACAGTTCTCTTGCAGACAATTCTAAAAATAGAAATATTTAAACAATAACAATTTTTCATAAACCTAGTTTATCTAGTTTTCTTTAAAATACACCTCTCTAAAAAGTTTTTAGTAAAAACTCACCTAAATGATTATAACATTTTTAGTTATTTGTTTATTTTTACACTATTTTTATTAATTATTATTTTTCATTATTCTGTTTTACTGACTAATAATTTTTATATTCTTTGTAAATAACCACTTTCTTTGTTTTCTTTTTACTGTGAGCCTAAACTAATTGATTTTTTATGCGTGAAAGATGAAAATCCTCATACTTTTTTTAATTAAGTTTAAGCACCCCTTATGCCATAATGACAATTAATTAACAAACATTTTGGTTTGAACAACTTTTTTTTTTTTTTTACCGAGTCTATAAGCTAGAAAAGTCACCAAATAACAAAAACAAAAACAAACACCTTTTTACTTTCTCGGATTAAATTTTATTTATTATTATTATTAACAATTAAAATCGTTTTCTACTTCCTACTCACAACTTTATGAAAAATATCAGGGTTAATCGTTATGTTGAGATTTTAAATGACACTAAGTGACTAGACAACAAAGAGCTGATTCGGATTTTATTTTAAAAATAACTTAACACGATTCTAACAACACTACAGCTATGTTTTTTTTTTATGAGTCAAACAAAAAAGAAAAACATTCAAATTATTACTTTTTTAAAAACGGATAGAAGCGGGAATCGACTGTTATTTGCTTATTTTGTTCACAATTTAACTAAAAAAACTGTGTTGTTCAGTTGTCAGGGTTACTTTTTTTTGTTACAAAAAACACGAAGCTGTAAAAATAAAATACAATTGTTTTTTTTTTCTCTTTCCTAAAAAGTAAAAATTTATTGGAAAAATTGTTGGATGGAATTTTTATTTTTTTCTCTATGTCATAAAGATATAGATTATTTCCAAATCTACTTATTTTAGTATGTGTGTGTGTGTGTGTGTTATAAAAGAAAGAAAATTTTCATTTTAAAAATGATCTGCTCTAAAACAAAACGTGTGCACTACAACGTTGGTTTGTTATTTTTCGGGTGCGATGTAAATAAACCCAAGAGTTATACACCCTTTTTTTGGCAAAAGTAGGTCAAATTCTAACCTAGTTAAATATCCGAATTTGGTTTTACTTTTAAAAATATTTTTTGCGACCTCCTGATTAGACAAAAAATATGACCCTTTAAACACGTGGAAGTCTAACTTTAAAACCTATTAATTCTTCAAGGGTTCCATTTTTTTCTTTTTGTAAGAAATGGTAAAATGATACAAAATGAAAACTTCATTTTTCACAAAAAGAACATTAGGTTGCAAAAAAATTAATTCGTATCAGATTATTATTGCCATTATTAGAAAATTAATAACCCTATGTTAGTAAGAAAAAATGCTTGTATGAATATTTATTTATTTGTGTATTTGGGTTGAACAAAAATGATTAAACTAAACTTTGTAATCATTTTCATTAAACAATTTTTACAAGTTAACCTGCAATCACAATATTTGTCAGACTCATGTAGGTCTGGCTACAAATAAAGCAGAAAACATGAATTTTAAGCAAACAATTAATGCATATATTAACAAAAAAAAATTACATTAATGTGTACACAGCTGAAAGGAAAGGAAAAGATGTTAAAAACTTAGCTATTATGAATGTGCCTGTTTGTGTGTGAGATACACGCTTGTGTATGTGCATCTGTGTGAGAGTTCAGTTGTCAGTGAATCAAGGAAATGAACATATCTCAGCAGGGATGGCCTTTATTTATGTCCTTCTATATCTTGGAGCAAAAGAAAGCAGAAGAAAAATGTTTGCATTTTTATAGACTTAAACATCACCACCTAATAGGCATTTGACAAAGCCAAGTGGAGTAACCTATACCAGCTTTAGAAGAATAGAAGTTCTGGCATTTCACTTCCTAGATTTCTGATATATCCAGCATGGCATTTTAAGTTTGAATTGAGTGATATGCATATAACCCCTTCCATGGTTTCTGCTATCATCTCAAATCTGGATCCCCATATAGTATGTGAACCTGATAGTATTCTTATAATAAATGTGTTCCCAAATTGGCTCCTGTTCTCTCAAAACTGTATAATAAGTACCTTGCTGCTTCTTGTTTTCCTGCTTGTTGGAAATTCTCATTTGCTGTTCTAGTCTTGAATAATTCAGGTGAACCGTCTAACCATTCAAACTAATGGCCTATTAGCTTTCTAACTCTTTTTGGTAAACTACTAGAGGCCCTAATCAATGCCAAATTGGTTAAGCATCACTGGGCTTTTTTTAAACAATCAATAGGGCTTTTGTTTTTGTAGGTCAACTGCTGATGTATTAATGGTTATTGCAGAAAAAGTCTATCAAGCTTTAGACAAGAATGGTGAAGACCAGGCTGTTGCTTTGGATATCTCAAAAGCATTCAGCAGGGTTTAGCATGCCAGTCTTCTCCACAATTTGAAAATTTATGATGTCTCCGGACAAATTTTTGAACTGATTCAGTTTTTCTTATCAAATTGCAAAATGAAAGTTGTCCTGAACAGCCACTCTTCTAAACCCTTTTGTACAAATGCAAGTATCCCCCAGGGTTTTATTCTTGGTCCTACTTTGTTCTTAATTTTCATCAATGACCTTCCTGATGGTATCAGCTCTCAAGTTGGCACCTGATCTCAAAAATCACCTACAGTCAGTTGTTAACTGGGGCAAAGAATGGCTTAATTTTAACACCTCCAAAACAAAACTGTTCTCTATTAATCATGTGAGAGACCACTTTCTGCTTCTCATTATCATGGCTGATGATAATCTTGAGGTGAGTGACTCATTGTACCTTCTTGGGCTATCATTTTTGACTGACATGAAGTGGAAAGACTATATTGAATCGATTGTTAGATTTACTGCTAAGAATGTTGGTTCACTTGTGCTAGACAATTTTACTCTCATAAATCTATCTTACATATCTATAAGTTAACCATTCATCCATACCTCAAATATGCATGTCCAGTGCTTCTGCTATATATTATATCAGCAATGTTATTGGTCCTGATCTGACATCTTGGTTTCAGTCACTTTGCTACTGCCATAATATTGCTTCCCTGCGCTTTTACTATAAATACTTTCATGATAATTGTTTGGATGAGCTCTTTGCTATGGTACCTAGACTTTATGAATTTAAGCACAGTGCTAGATTAGCAACAAGGTCTCATCAGTTTACAGTTCAATTGGCTAGATATAACTAAATTATATGCTAACAGTTTCTGTTCTCACACTTCTCACTTGTGAAACTTTCTTCCGACATCTTGCTTTCCAGTCAAGTTTGATCTTCAAAAATTTAAATGCAATGTTAATTGTTATCTACTGCCTTCCTGATTACTCTTCTATTGTTCTTACTCCTCAATAATTATTCTGTTTTCTAATTTCTTTCACACCTATTAAGCCTTTGTGTCTTATTGGCTTTACTGCCTTGTGTGGGGTAATTTCAATTAAAAAAAAAGACCAGGGAGACAATTTTGAGCAATTTTGGGAGGAAAGGCAAGGAAGGGTCTAATATAAGTTGTTAGATAAATTAGAATATCCTTTATTTGCCCCTGACAAATTTAAATTTGGTGCAATGGAATGTCCCACACTCCCTATCACATATGTGGACTGACTATATCAGTAAGATATATATAGTAAGCACAGGATATACTTGGCAGACTTTCTTTCGGAATTACTAGCCTGCTACTCGATTCCCTGTCTTTCAGTAGTGTATTCTCTTTTACAATAAACCTCTCTTTCTTCTATCTGCGTCCCTGTTGCTGTTCCTTTCACTTGAGTACCACCTTTGTCTGTTTGTAACCTCTTTAAGGATACAACAAAATTAAAGAAACCTCATCTTTCTGTTTTATCCTGCATCAAATTAAAGTAAAAGCTAATAACTATGGAAAAGTAAATTGTGTTTATATTCTACCAAACAGAAATCTTGCTGGCTGTTCCATGACTTTTATATATAACATTGTCAATTCTGCTTTAATTTGTCCACTGTAAAATATTTCAAAATCTATTTTAGGAACATATTCACACAAACGCACACTGCATTATTATGTGATAATACTAAACCTTGTAGATTATTACTACTGAGTAAGAAGTTCAATCCTCATTGGATTCTCCTATTGTCATAGACTTGACCATGACTAAGCTGAGTATATATTTCCATACTTGAACTGACTGGGTAGCTTGTAAAAATGATGATTTTTGGAACAATTTTTGTAGATTAGCATTCATTAGACCTTCCTCTACCCATTTGTCTGGTTAGATTTGATATCAGCTTTGTCGTTCCCAGCTCGCCTCCAATGTCTGGTTACTGAAGTAACTGCTTTGATCTCTAGTCTAACCTACCCACGTTGTGATTTGATCTTAGGTAGACGAAATCAATCAGGCATTACAATAAAAAAAAAAGTGTGTTTATGTCTGTGTGGGGAGTCCTGTTTATAATACCGATTGCAGCAGAAATACCTCCCACATTTTAAAGGTTGACAAAAAGACCATGATAACTGCTATTAAAAAATTTATTTCAATGTTGTTTAAACAAAGACTTATAGTTTTTATTAATTTAGTTTTGAAAATGACAAATGGTTGCCTATAATCACCATACACTGTTCTAGATGATTTCTAAAGTTTTCCATCACCCAGAAGTTTGGGGGCCTCAAGGTCTTCCAGTTGGCTTTCTTTTAAGTGCTGAACCTGTGGCTCTGAAATTTTTAAGCCAAGCCAATATTGATTTTCTATCAGGAACAGCATCATTCCAACATAACATGAAATGAACACAAAAAGCTGACTGTGTTATAAAAGTTATAAAAAAGTTTCCACAGCAAATGCAGGGTGTAAACCTGTGCAAGCCATGATGGTAATTGTTGATAACTGAAAAAACATAGTAAGACATTAGCTTGATGAAGACACCATTACAACTTGTCTAAGTTCACTAGCACTACACAGATGACAATTTAGAATGTGGGAGATATTTCTGCTGCATTCTGTATAAATCGATTCCTGACTTCTTAAAGAGTTAATTATACTTTATTGTTATTTATAAATGTCAAGTTTAAAACTATGTTTACATAATTAATAACTGTGAACTATAATAAATTGAGAAAAAGGATAACAGCAGTAACACATCAACAGTGAAAAAAAACAGTAGTGTTATATATATGAGAGATTCAGTATTGTCTTCTCATTTGTAAGGAATAACAATAACAATAATATTACACATGTTAAGTTAACATGCATGCAGTTAATGTAAGCACACTGTGAAAAACTTCATAGAACAGACAATGTAGGTTCATCAAGAACAATCAACTGGTGTGGAGATTATGCCCACCTTTTCTACCAAGATGCCCACTAGGTTGGGCTGCCAAGGACTATAAAAGGAAGTACACAAGCTTTCTCTGTCCCCCTTTTCACTCTAGATTATGATAGGTACAAGATGCATCTTCTCACCTCTGGAAAAATCTCTTTTCCCTGGAGGCCAGCTGCTAAATTCTAAGCCCAGCCACGTGGTACACCGCATACACATTTTCTAACAAAACAGTCTATAATTTTTTTCTTCTTTTTCAGATCTCTGTGTACACACAAGTATATATATATATATATATATATATATATATATATATATATATATATATATATATATATATATATATATATATATATATATAATGTTATGAATAATCAAGAGTGGTCTCTCCTCATTTCATTACTCTCCTCTTTGAGAGAACTATTTCTGCTTACTGGAAGTATAAAAGTACACTATATGCGAACTTCGTATTCTCAGTTGAATAGAGCTTTCTTAAATGATACACTGGTGTACTTTTGTCATTATATATATATATATATATATATATATATATATATATTTATATATTAAATCACTCTATGTGGTCAAATTGTTTTTTTTTTTTTATAAAATGTTGAATTCAATTCGTACAAAAATTTCAACATTTTTCCAATACAAACCTGTAGATACGCATCCTCTACCATAGCCTCATTAGAGATCTCATAGAATGATCTGGCAGAAAAATGGGCAAAGTTTAACCTTCAGGCCCAGACAAATACAGTGTGTCAAAAGTATGGTTTTCCCTTGACACCACTATTACTGTAAACCTTGGCAATGTATATTGTTTTAAAAAGCAATGATTCAAATTTTAATAAAACCCAAATATATGAAAGTGAATTTATACATTTTCTTTGTTCTTGAGAAATTACAACATAAATATTAAACACTATTTATTTATTAGATTCTTTATTTACAAGAATAATTTTATATTTATAACATTATAAAAATATGTGAACCAACTAATAGAATGCAATGTTTTCATTTACCAATTTATAAGGAAATAAATATGTAAACAATTTTTTATTCATAAATTTACAAAAATTTTACTAAGTTTCTTTATAAAATAGTAAATAATAAATATTGCACTTGATTCACATATTTTTATAATCTTGTAAATAAACATTGCCAAGGGAGTCTTGGTTGTATACAGTAATAGCAGTGTCAATAGAAATTACATCCTTTTGGAATATCATTTTTTTGCAGCCATGAAGGTTAAACTTTGCAAAAACTTTTTTATCTGTTCAAGTAACATAGACAATTAAAAATCAGTATCCCATTACCCTTTCATCCTAGAACAATTTGTTTGGTTTGGTTTGTTTTGTTTTATGGTATATCAACCTCAATGGGTTATTTAATGCTGACAAGATTTTTGTTGCTAGTAATATTTTTTTTCTCCAAAAATGTGTTGTTGGTAATATTTTTTCAAAAATGTATTGCTGGTATTAAAACTTATTTTTATATGTTCATAGTGTTTTGACCCCTTTTGTGGGGTTATTTATTTGCTCATAGCTGGGACCCTGACAGCTGGTTAAGGGTGGACCTGGGAACAACAGCAATTAAGAGGTGGTTTCACACTCCTCAAAACCTCCCGATCAAAGGCCTTGCTGCCGGATGTAGTTCATTGTCTTACCCAGAACATGGTTGTCATTTATCGTCATACCCAGGATGGACAACTGTTTGTAAAAAAGGAAATCAATATAAAGAATCAAATTAAGTAGATAAAAAAGAAATAAAACTAAAAGGAAAAAAAGAAAGAAGAAAATTGACAATTGGTATTATTAAAAAAAAAAGTACTTTTAATAAAAGCATTGCATATAAAGTGAAATTGTAATACTAATGATATTAGTTGCTATTCCACTGATGTGCCAAAATTCATGGGTTAGATTGATTGTTTTTTTGTTTTTTTAAAATTGATCAAACTTTTTCAGATTATGTAAAACCAGAAAATATTTTCATATTGTAAGAATTTTTTAGGAGATAATAATGATTTACTGATACAATTCCTACTAATTAACCCATACTTGGGAGGAAAAGAGGTGGATTCATACCTTTCTCATGGGTATTTTTTGCAAAAGCAAATATAACAAAGTCATGAGGTAGAGTATGTAAAGGTAATAGTAGGTGGTGCCACCATACACTGAAATCAGAGCAATGTATAGACCTATATAACCTGTGCTCTGATATCTGGTGTGTCAGTGTTGTCACCATCTAAGCTGCTCATAGTAAAGCAACATGAATTATTGAAGTTCAAACAGAACATGATAGTGGATGCCAGATGTATTTCTAAAATTGTGGGGACATTTGACATCCCTGAATCTATGGTGTTGTGTGTGGACCAGGAATATCTAATGGAAAACATTACTATTCAGTGTGGACAGTGCAGTGGCTAATAACAGAGCCTTAATGATCACGATCAGAGATATCTGACTAAAATTGTCTGCAGTAACACTGGCTCAAATCATATCCACATTCAATGCAGGAAATATTAAATGCATACCCAGCCAGAGTAGTTCAGCATTTTTTAGCTTTCATTGTGAATAGGAGAAAAAGACTGGCCAGAGTACCCTTGTTAATGCCATGACACTAGACAGTACCTCATCTGGGTTCATGATGTCTTTAATTGAACTCTGGAGGACTGGCAGTGTATAGCATAGCACAAAGAGCCATAGCTTCAATTGACTCAACCACATTCATCTGCTTATATGCCCACCACTATATCCAAATTCATGCCTTCCTTCCACTTACACAATTTGGCATAGGTGTTCTTGACTTCAAATTTCTAGTGTCCATTATTTTTGGCTGTGTTAGTAAAGCAATGATTGAACTGATCACGCAGAGTCTTTAGTTCAGCACTTTTATTACAAAGGATAACTCTATTCAGTTTACTTAAATTGTTTCTGAATAATACACATGTTATGAGCCTATAATTGCTTTGCAATAGGATGTATGTATTTTCACATCAATAGTACACATATTATGGGTCTATAATTGCTTTTCAATAGGATATTATATGTACTTTCACATGAATAGTATACATGCTATGGGCCTATAATTGCTTGCTTGTTAACTATGTCTTTTTAATATCTTTTTTATTTCAAGGTGTTTTGCATTTAGCCATCTATTCTGGAATTTTTCTTTCAAAAGGCTTTTATTTAATAATTGGCTTACTCTGCCATCCTGTGTTATGAACCTCTTAAGACAAAACCTATGCCTTGCATTATGTCATCATATTTTCCAGTTGACAATATAGAAAGTGTTTTTCATGTTCTATGCATTTATTTCTCAATCATTATTAGGTCTGTGTATTACTGTGTTCTTTTTTGTGCTTTCAGATTTTCATGCAGGTATTTTTTATCACTAGTCTTTCTGTTGTTTTACTTATTTCATTTTTATCTATTTATAATAATAAAATTTCTGAAAGTATTTTTATTATTCCACAAATATTTTTACTTATGACATCATATTTTTCTTGCTTTTTTATTTTCTTTACAACGGATACTTTTATTGTCTAATCCAGTATTTTTCTCTTTCTGATCGTATTTTGACTAAAATCCAATAATGATGTACATATTTATTCATGTCGCATCAGAGTGTAACATAAGATATAATACAAAAAGAAATTTGTCATTTTTCACAGAACTTTCTTTCAACAATTTTTTTCTAACGATTTCTTGTCTTTTTCTGAAACTGTTACACATTTCTGTATAGATTTTTGCATTGTTTTTGTAATCAACCATGTTCAGCTTTTTAGGTAACAGAAACTTTTACATGGCTTTGAAATTTTCATTTTTTTCTCTCAGTATAGGTGACGTTACACAGTTAAAGGGAGATAATTCAACTTAGTTTATTATATGAACATGATAATAATTACCTCCCTTATAAAACGTAGACAAAATTTCATAACTAGTTAATATTTTTGGAGACAATTTTCGGGTAAAAGTATACATTGATTTACTATTACAGATACAACTTAAATAAGTATAATTCGGTGATATAAAAAATATAATCAAGATAGTACATTATTAAAATTTTTTGATAAAATAATTGATTGAAAAATGAATAAGTAATAATATCCATTATATATTCTACATGTTTTTAGTTTAAAATCAAATTTTTAAATGACATTATCTGTGGTTGATAAATGTTACGACTGTGTAACCGCTTAGTGTAGTGAGTCCCGATAAAATAAAATATATAAACAAAAAGAAAAAATCAAATTAAAGTAAGGCATTTGAAAAGAGAAAAAATATTGGGGAAGTAAAGAGATAAGAAATAAGAGATGGACGTAGGGTTTTTTTGTTTGAATGAAGGGAAGGGGTGGGTATATCTTGATACTTTGGAAAATTAGAAAAACACAGATTTTAACGTTTGATAGTAATTTAAATGTTTAAATACTCCACAATTAAACTAGACTTAATGCTTGATAGTAATCTAAATATTTAACTACTCCATAAATAAATTAGGGATTTAATATAAACTGAATATTATATTAATAAATAATATAAAAATAAAAAAATAATTAAAAAGTAATACATTAATAATATTGTGAATGACGGTTAGGGTAAAATCTATTTTAGTTAGAGAGTCTAATTTATCAATTTAATCTAAAGCTATTTTTAGATGAGTAATATTTCTTAAAGTTTAAGTTTCAAGTTAAGATGAAGTAAGATTTGAAAGTAATAATAAAAAAGAGAAAAGTATTTACTGTTTTTTTTTACATACACCATATACATGTTTACGCAAATACGCACACGTATATATTCGTATGCATATACAATTACATAAATAATCACATACACGTGTATCGTTACACATCGGCACATATATGCATAAGTATTTACAGATACATATACATATTTCCACACGCATCCATCTTTATATATATTTAAAATTTACTCTTAAATTTTACAGTTAACATTAGATAGTGAATTAAGTGTTTAAATTTTTTTTTTCATTATTTTTAATTTCAATATTCTTAATATCGTGAATGATGGTTTATTTAAATCTAAATGATAAATTTAAATTTAAATTATCTCCAGATGAGTAAAATTTCTAATTTTACAATTCTAATTAGAAATTATTTCAAGAAGTAATATTAGAAGGTAATAAAGAAATTTCTGTCTTTACATTGAATCTCTATTTATGCAAACATACACGCATATATACATATATATGCATACAACTATATTTTATACATATATTCATATACACCACATATATAATTCCGTAAATATATATATATATACCTACCTAACTTTACAAATACACATACACATATATACATAATTATACACGTATCCACATATACATATACACATACATTCATATATCCATATACAATCCCCTATACATATTTTAGACATATAAATATGTACCCACAGACATGTGTGTGTACATACAAGCATCCCCACATCTAAATATACGCCAAAATTTACCATCCTATATAAATATCTATACATACATATACGAAACACACGTATACGTCTGCAAATATCATATGGAAACCTATAAATCATAGCATAAAGGAAAGAATGTATATCAATGCACCTATGCTCATATACAACTGTATATATAATATTATAATTGATAGTGTTTTTTTTATATGTAGTGAGTTATATTGAGATGATTTCTACGTCTGCATTTAAAGATCATCTCATTGTGTTGGTTTAGTAATTCATCAAGGTCTTTATGCTTTATTATATATATATATATATATATATATATATATATATATATATATATATATATAGGAACGCAGAAAAATAAAATAATTTTGGCAGATAAAAAAAAAAAAAAAAAAATTAACACAAATAGACTTTTGATGCTAGCCAAAACCAATAATCTGGGAACCTTCTCAAAAGGATATAAACTGACAGCCGAGAGGTAGAAGGGAGAATGGACCGCCAGGGAAATCAGCTATGTATTTCGTGTGAAGAAGTTAATCGGTTATCTGCTTAAGACATTTTTCCCGCCCTTCTTAGATCCGGGAAAAGACTGCAGATTGACGTTGTATCTGTTTCTAAGATGAAAACTACTACCAAGATCTGGCTTCCAAACTACGAGCTACCGAACCGAAACGGACTTTCTCCCGACCGCTACAAGGTCGGTCTTATAAACGGACTTTTTCTACAACGAATATCAAGAAACTCAGTCCACTCTAAATCAAATAAATAAATATATATTATTTCCTTATACCCTTGAGTCAATTCGTTTTTATTCCAAAGTTTTTGATAAAATAATAACAAGTCCCTCTGGCATAACTCTTCACACCAGCAGCCTCTTCTTCCACACCTAACAGTAATGCTTAATGTGGTGAAAGAGAAGGTCAAGACTTGAAAGGAAATTGATATGACAATTTTTAAAGCCATATCACCGCAAGCAAAGCAATAAAACCATTAAATGCAAGGGAGGTATACAATTGTTTCATAATAAAACACATATGAGGTTTATGCAGTAGTGGCATGAAATGTTTTGGAAATAGGATTTCTCTTTTACTATTAGGTTGGTGCAAAAATAATGACGTAATAATGTCGTTTTTTGACGTATTTTTTAACGTCAAAAAACGACATTATTACGTCATTATTTTTGCACCAACCTAATACATAGCGTTTGTTGTTTATAGGAATAAGAACTTTTCCCTCTTCTTTTACATCCGATTTTTGTAATAAAATAAAGAACAAATAGGAAACCTATATCATACTAACATGTTTCATTTTTGAAGTAATTTCCATGTTCAGAGAAGATGAGTTGGAATCAAATATAAATCAAATATGGATCGGAATCCAACATAATGAGAAGATTGTAGTGACATTTAATGATAGTAAAAGTAACAGCTCTAAATAAAACTTATCAACCGCAGCTTTCGAATATAAAAACACGTAAACCCTAAAGTAATTTTCTCTTCTGGGTTTCCCTCTTTCGAATTGCTGATATGAACTTTCCACGCTAAAACTAAAAAGGGTGCGAATGCTACACACTTAAACACGCCAACACACCAATCTTCCACTATAACATATTAATGAACATTTCATTGGGTATACAATTGTCGGGGTCTAAGAATTAATGTTAGACGTGGAATTCCCCAAAATAGGGGTTTACTTGTTTACAGTTGGTTATCTTCGGATAATGTCCTTAATCCAAATAAAACCAGTTTATGGCCTTTAAAAATGCATGCAAAGATAATTAATAAAAGATGCATATTGTATGTACTGATAAAAATTTAACTCTCTAAATAAGATACACAATAATATTCAAAGAGTTCATAAGCTCCTACTAGAAAGTTCTCATGTTGAAAGTCTTTCAGTCCTTAGTATATATATATATATATATATATATATATATATATATATATATATATATATATATATAAATGAACATTGAAGTCAACACTCAGAGCCTGTTTCATTCTAGGCGCAATCGTCAGGCCGCAATCGAACATCCGCGTCCTGACGATTGCACCTAGCATGAAACAGCCTGTCGCCTCTGAGTTGACTTCAATGTTCACTTTTATATTTACATAGGTTCTATCTCTGATATTGAGCACTTTATCCCATAAATATACCACACCTTAAAACTATATTTCTTCATATATATATATATATATATATATATATATATATATGAAGAAATATAGTTTTATATAGCTTCATATATATATATATATATATATATATATATATATATATATATAGAGAGAGAGAGAGAGAGAGAGAGAGGAGAGTCTTTGTTAATGTGTATGTAGGTATGTAAGTATTTACTGATAATAATAGTAATTCTTTTGACTCTCTCTGGGATATTTAGGCGTCCAAAGCTTGAGGGTAAGGGATTGCGGATGAAATTCTTTTCAGCGGTTGCTCTGGTCTGTTTGCATGCCCATCACTATCTGTCTTAACACATTTTTTAGACAATAGAATTCATTGCCTAATTGTTCTTGATTTTGATTCGTTCCAGTCCAGAGATAACTCGTTTAACAATCCCTTTTACTTCAACTACATTTAAGAATGATAACCTTTTGGCCTCTTTTATTTATTTCTTTATTTTTTCCTTATCTTTTTGTTTTTTATTTCTTCCTGGCAAACCAAAATGGTTGGCCAAATTTTAGCTTTCTAATTTTTTTTTTAAATAGTGATCTTTTTCTTTTTCTATCACTACATGCTTTAAAGTTTCCGCCCTAGTAAACAGTGTGTAGCGGTATTGAAGGTCTAAAATTTAGACCTTCAATACCGCCACACACTGTTTACTAGACTCTAAATCAACCCGTACATTTTTTTTTCTTTACATGTGTGTAAGCAAGCGGATAGCAAACAAGAGAAACAACACGAAAAACTGTTTTTATAACAAGCACTATTCATATTTATGTATGTCAATGATATACAAGCATAGGGATTACTTCCCTTTGACTGGAATTATTGTCTTTAATAAGGAAATATTTTTATCTGAGCTCATAGAAAGTTGAATGAACTTGCCGCTTGAAATGTTCAGCGTGAGAGAGTTGAAAAAAATGTGTAAAGCTGAGAATATGTTGACAAACATTTAGTTTCGGAAGAGTTGAAGGAGTGAATGTTCCGTAATGTTTGTAATTCAGTTTCTGTTGCTTGTATTCTGTAATGTTCATGTTTCTGTTGAATGTAATGTACGTACGTGTATGTGTATGTGTGTGATGGCGTTTCATAGCGTTCGCCCGAACTGGGTCGAAACACTTTTTCTTAAACTCTTAAAAAGTCCTACATTGTCGGTAGGCAAGAGAAATTAAATGAGGAAGAAAGAACTTGTGTTAAGGTATTTATAACCAACGTGGTCACATGATAAGCTTCGGGAAGCATAGACAGATTTGGCGGAATTGTATTTTTATTCAGGCCAGGAACTAAGTCGATGTTATTCGGACGTAGTTGAGAACATGATTTTTAACTGATCAATGAGAAGTGAGAAAAATATCAAAAGCCCTGTGATACACTTTTTGCACAGATTTTGGCATTGAAAGAAAGTGGTAGCAGGATGCTAAGAGCTTGTAACAATTATTAGGTTGGTGCAAAAATAATGTCGTTTTCTCACATATGTTACTATGTGAGAAAACGACATTATTTTTGCACCAACCTAATATTTGTTCACTGTTATAGTGTTATTTAATTTCCTTTGTCGATTTTCGTGCAAAAAAAGCGGATCACAGCTTCATACATGTTTCTGAAAACCTGAACTTCTCATTGGACAACAAATATTAAAATTATCTCGTGTATCTTCACGTACATTGTTCTCAATAAGCAACACAAAACATATCAGGCTCTAGATTGAGTTTTGTAAGGCGCTTTCTGAATGGTTAACAAATATTAAAAAAACAATTTACCTTCTCACCACTATGTCCGAATAACATCAAACCTAGTTTTTGACCTGACGAAAAAAACAATGCTTTCAGGATCCTGTCACGTGATTAAAAACATATAAATTGAAGGTACAAGCGAATCCAGTCAGTGAGAATTTACGATGACTAGCATCGGCCCGGTTGCTAGGATCAAAGTGTAGTATACTGCCTTTGTGAGCTTCCGAGTCGGCGTCTGTCGAACTCTCTGCATTAGCAGAGAGGAACCCGGACGAAGCTTTGCCGAAGGGCAAGGTTTCGTCCGGGGAGGTAGACAGGGCCTGAACCCGTCTAGGCGGGTTCAAAGGCTATATTTTTGTCCGAGCCTACGGGCTCGGAGATACCCACATTAAACCGGCCTTGTGTCACATTCGGTCCTCGTGGGTGGATTGATAAATACCGAGAATTTACGATGACTAGCATTTGCTAAACGAGTTCACGACGCTTGTATCATTACTGCAGCGAAGTACAAAGTTAGAATCTCAAGTTCTTTAACACGAAATAACTTCACTGTAATTCAAGCTAAAAATATCAACCAAACAACTCACTCACCAACTTCTGCAACTTAAAACTATTCAATCGCGTTATTGAATCTTACGAAACTTAAGTACGAACAATACATTCAACTACGAGCAACGAAAACAAACGGAACACTCACTTCTCCAACTTCTTTAAAGCTAAAAGTTTATCAACATATTTTCAGCTTTACAAGATTCTTTAAACTCTCTTTCAGTGAACATTTTGAGCGACGGGATATAATTGTGAGCTCGGGTAAAAAAATATTTTAGTAGTAAAGACTTTAGCCCAGTCAAAGGGAAGTAATTCATATTAATAGTTATTGTAAAACTGTTGTCATTTATAAATATAAATATTGTACATGTTATGAAAAGTTATTGTTCTTTCTCTTGTTTGCTTTTTGTTTGCTTACACATTCGTAAAGTAAAAAAAAAAAAAAAAAAAAAAAAATGTGCGGGTTGATTTATGCCGTCAATACCACTACAAATTCATTATAACATATTTTCCCGAAATTTGTATATAGTACGCCTACAATTATTGATAGGATTTCAAGTGCGCCCCGACTTCAAAAAGTTTGACAACCACTGCTCTAGACAATTAAAATATAAACCGCCATTTACTATAAACAGAGATATCATGCCACTGACTGGGGTGGTTACAAATACGTGTTGATCTCTTCCTTCGGGCAGTGAAAAATCCAGACGGGGCTATGTCTATGGACAGAGCCTCGTCTAGGGAGATAGACTAACCCGATCCTGTGTATGCGGGGTCTAAGGGGAATTTTTGCCCAAGCCTACAGGCTCGTATTCACCCTACTTAAAAATCGGCCTTGTGCCACATCCTGCCTCGTGGGTGTTTGGTAAATACCCATTACAATTACGTGTTTGACTATTGTGTTAACCCGGACATTAAAGTCGACTGTCCCGTGTTTCAAGACAAATTAGTACTTTTCTTAGCAGTTCTACGCAGTCGAGTATTAACTGATAAGTAATCAATAATCTTTCCGTTGACTCTTATTTCTATTTTGTTAATGTATTTTAATTGCGTTTGGTAATTAAATACTTCATTATTTTACATTGAAGTCTTTCTATTATTACTTGTATTATGTACGTGTGACGGATTACAAAATCGTCAAAGTTAGATTAAGTTATTAAGTGAAGACTATATTTACTAAGTGAAAATTAATTGTGTGTGTCTAAATGTTCTTTTTTTTTTTTTTTTTTTTTTTTTTAAATATGGTGTTTCAAAGATGACATTATCGTTAAAAGGTGACTTTTTTCAAGTGTTGCTCCCATTACAGATAAGTATTTTTCGGCTATGGACAATTGTTTCATTTAACTTCCCATGTCGGTTGAAGAGAAGAACGGCCCTTTTCAGGGTCACAAAATATTCTGAAAAATCTTATAACCTGTATGCATGGTGGCATTTTTTTTTGTTCATCTAATATTGTTTGAGGATTTGGATTATGCTTAAATAAAATAAGTGTCCAATTCCCTAAGTAATAATAAAATTTAAGTACTTTAAAAATTTAATAAATAAAATAACTTTAACATTTGATAAGCATCAGGATATAACATTTAATAATAAAGAATAAAATGAAAAAATAAGATCTTAAAAATATAAATTAATAATAAATACAATAAAATTTCAAATTATTGAGTTACCTCTATCATTGCATTTTATTATATTATCTCAGTTATTGAACTAAAAATGTAATAACTGTGATAATATAGTAATAAATTTATTTATTATATTATCTCGGTTATTAAATCAAATTGTCATATTATGTCAGTTATTAAATTTTTAATTTAATAATTGAGATAATTAATAAAATACCATTATAGAAGTAAGTCAATAATTTATGAAATGTTATTAATTTAAGAAATGTTATAGTATTTTAAATGTTATTATATTTTCAGAAGGCATCCTCAAACGTAAAGTTAAGTCCCTAAAATTTCAATAAAATATTAGATAAATGCTTAAAATATTTTGTTAATTTTTTTAAAATTACTTGATAGTTAAAAAACAAAAACAAACCATTTTTACTTAGAATTCGTAAATTTCTGTCAATTCTGGTTCACCATGCTTAACCTGTCAACACCTTAGGCCGTCAATATATCGATGGAGACGTGAGAATAACAAGACACCGTAGTTAAATGCTCCTATACAACATTTTTTGCTATAAGTAATATTTGTTTCAGAACAGTTTAATTTAACTTTAAATTTGATAATTTTCCGCAAATAACCTTTCAGAAATATATATTTTATTTTTGCAAGATTTTTAAAAATGAGAATTAACTTTTGTTTACAATTGTGTCAATATAGCCGTTTCGATTGGCTTTTCCGAAAAAAATGAATCGACTAGAATTTATTCTAATTTCTATTTGAAATATACCACATTACATTACTTTCTGTAATTAGAAAATTTAATCCTTTATTTTTCAATTAAAGCTAAAACGAAAGCTTCAAGAAAGATTTTTTTAAAACCTTAGGTATACCGAATTATTTAAGGTACCTAATTTATGCTTATTACTTTATCATTGCTGTGTAGTTATGTTCTATAAATAGTTCATAAGACCGTTACATATTTTGGCATTACAGTTTTCTGGGATTGAGCAATAACAGATTCGTTTTGCAGACGGCAAAAGAACTTAACCCTAACACTACAAACCCTGACACAAGGGTGGGGTGCATGCTTCAGAAAATTACTAAGCAAACTCGTCTCTCAGAACATTGTAAGGTGAATTCAAACTTTATTGTTCCTAACAAGGCTAGGCTTGGCAAGGTCAGGATCATTATCATCATCGTCATCGTCGTTGTCATCATCATCATTATTATTATTATAGAATAGTTGGTTGGTTGATTTGTTTTCTACGGCGTATCAACTTTTTGCAGGTTATTTAAAGCCAGAAATATTTGTGGATGGTAAGAATTTTTTTTTCTTTTTAGAGATATAAATGATTTAGTCGTACTAATTAACCCATAGCCGAGAGAGAAGAAATAGATTCATTCTTTTCCCTAGAGCATTTGCCCGTAAATGAATATAACGATATAATAGTTAGAAAATCGACTCTCCGATTTCCAATTACGATCCATTACACCAACATCATATTCAAGATTACAGCATCTGGTATTCTGAAGTGGTCGCTGATCTAGATAATGACCAGACTCCACATTGCTTAAGTTCGGTGATAGTACGCGAACCGGCGTTTCAACGTGATGTGACCATAAGCCTCATCTAGAAGAGTATCTGGCCTTTACTCTTCGTCACTTCTAAAATAATAATAATAACAATAAATGGCAAGCATAACGTTGTCACCACAAGGTCTGCAGTTTAGCTTAATAACAAAGTCAAATGGGGCTATAAACATTTTGTTGTGCTATTCTTCCAAGTTTCTCCTCCTTGTTTGCATAGAAAATCTTTATTCGAAATCTTATCTGAGTTCGCCCGCTGTCCTCTAGCACCGACGAAAAATATGCAACTGTCTCAGCCACGAAGCAAGACCTATATATTGACTAAGCTTTAACGTATCAAATGCACTGCATTAGCGAATTGATGCGTAAAATCAGGCTGCTATCTATTGCATTATTCTTGGTGTCCTCCTGCTCCCAACTCCTTTCATGTATATATTTTTTCTTTTTATCGTATACATTCATCACCCGCTCTTTCTCTTTTCTTCATTTTCTTTTCTTTTTTTTCTTTCTTTTCCTTTTCCTGAAATGAATATCCAACATATATCTTTCCTGTAAACGACTCTCACTTTTTCGATCAGTCAATATATAATTCCTTACTCCTAACTTCTCTTTTATACTATCTTTTGTCTTGTCTGACTGACTATTATTTTCGCGCACATACATTCATTCTAAAAAGACTGACTCGTAGCTAAGACATTTCCCATCAGTTTCAGAAGTAGACGTTCGAGCCTAGGTAAAAGCTGGTATTTTGAATGTTGATATTCTAGGCAGTTGAACCTTACCCACTAAGGATATTGGCGTCAACAGCCATAACATTCACGAACTCCATTTTCGCATTCTGGTCTCGTGCCATACTGAGTAGACATCGACATTCTATCTTTTTGTCCATAAAATATTTCTGGTTATAATTTTTTCAAATCTTGATGTGAAATTTGAAATTTTGGAAGAAGGAAGAACAAATGTAAGACACAATAAAACGTATTTTAAAAAGCGTAACCCTACTTTAGGGGCCACTCTACATGTTTGGTGGTGATTATAAAGGAAGAGAGTGGGAACTGAGTGAGTGTATGTGAGGAAAAGTAGGCCTGATTGATAGCGTGTGTGTTTGGGTGTGAGTGAGTAGGAGTGTGTGGGCGTGAGAAAGTGTATGGGTGTGAGAGAAAAAGTGTGTTTAAGAATGTTTATGTTGTTGGTGGTTGGGGAGTATGTGCGGATGTGAGCGGTGTACAGTACCGTGCAAATGTCTTGGGTAGTTTTAAACTATTGTAAATTTCTAATAATTGCTATCTGATAAGTGAATGTTTTTTTTATTGTGCTGTCTATGGATGAAACTTTGGTCATATTGAAGTCAGTTTTTCACCTAATTATTATATTTTAAACAGGGTTCTGAAGGATCGTGGAAGATTCAAGACTGTAGCAGAAAAACACAATTAATGCATAGTTAGTGATAAAAAATTAAAGCCAAATTTATACTTTTATTAGAAAACATATATCTCTAATTACATACCAATTTTCGTCTAGCTAAGTCACACAGACGCCGCACACTACTCAGAACAAATTTTAAAACAAACACAAATATACCAGAGTGCTGGCCATTATCGACACGACTCTCGCTTGCCACAGATGTCTACAAGTACGTCCACGCATTTCCTTTATATAGGCTATAAGAGAAGCTGGACAGAGAGCAGACAGAGAGCAGAGAGCGGAGTGAGAAACTTTACACGCACACGATGAGCATACCTAAGACTACCTAAGTGCACGGTTTGCTGTCCGTCCAATGATTAGGCTGTGGAAACGACTTCCTGTGAACACAGAAAGTTAACGGACTCTACTATCAACGCGACAAGCCCAAATCGATAGCCAACAAGCAGTCAGCCGAATTAAGCAGACTCCTTTTTCATGCTCTCATTTTACACCTCGTACACCGTACATTCGAACGCTACACTATATGACTTACCAGAGACATTTTCATATCTTGTAGATAAAAAAATCTTTGGTCATTTCTCCAAACCAGTGTCTAATTTGTTTATTTACTCCAACCAACTTCCACCTAGGATCAAGACGCCCCCACCCAAATAGCCGTGATATAGGCCACCTTATATACACCAAGTCAATTTCTGTGTTTTAAAACAAAAACATGTCTATAATTAAAATTTATTATGTTCATTTCATGAAGTTAATACTTATTGTTAATATTTTGTGTGGTTTCCTGTAGCTTGAATAATTGCTTCAATGCTCCTCGGATGGTGTGCGTATAAATCCTTTACCATTTTCACAGATACTAGATATCATTCCTTGTGGTTGATCTCCCACAATTCAAGATCGTGTGAATTCTTCTGATGAATTCTAATTAGTTCTGTCAACATTTGACCCATGATTTAATTCAGGGCTCTAATCTGAATAATCTTCCAATACAGTGGCACATTTATCAATCATTTTTCTGTTGTATTGCTTCCAATGTGTGATATGGAGTTCCGTAATGCTAAAAAATCTCACCTTCATCCAAGTCTTACATCAAATGTAAGATGAATCAAAATCTTCAGAAATAAGATATATTTGGCACTATTCAAGCTATCGTCAATTTTAACCAATTTCCTAAAAACTATCCCTTTTTATACAGCCCTAAAACATAAGGCTCTTACCATAAAACATCATTGTTTTCGTTGTGTAACGTGGGTCATTTCGCTTTCCTATTGGGCCTTCAGATAAATTCACACGTATTTGTATCCAGTTTCATTTTCGTTTCATCGATGAATAGGATCTTATCCCAAGCAACTGAATCCGAAAATTCATACCACTTTGACCAACTTAATGTTGCCTTCAAATGCTTTTTGTTTAAAGCCAGTTTCTTCGTTTAAATAAATCTCTTCAAACTATGTTTTTGAAGGATGCACTCAGTGTTATCTACTTGACGCCAAATTAAATAAGTCTCACTCACCAATCACTTGCCTATCAGTTTTCTTTCACTGAGCTTTTTGATCTCCCGATCACACTCTGTATTATTCTATGCTGCAGCTTTTGAAAGCGACCATAGTTTGGTGGATTCAAATTACTTCCAGGGCTTTCAGATTTTTAATGGATTTCTGAAATGCCGCTTCTTGGCATTCCAAGTTCCTTACCGAATGATCGCTGATTTATATTCTTGGGCATCTTTAATCCTGATACCTTTGAAAATTTTCGCCATGATTTCAGGTAATGAAAGAATGCAGGAAATCAATGTCAGAATTTACCTTATTTGTACGAAAAACGGTCCTGTTCCGAAAAAAAATATTTGTTTTTTAGCGGTGGAACAGAAAAGAGAAAACAAAATAGATTCGGTCGCTGAAGAATAATGCACGACTATTTTGGAGGTCGTCTTACATTTTATCTCTTTATTCAGAATCTTGCTGAAAATATGAAATTAGGTGTGTAAATGACTACAATTTGGCCAAAGTTTCATCAGTAGACTGCACAATAAAAAGCATTCATTAATAAGATGGCAATTATTAGAAATTTACAATAGTTTAAATTTGGACAGTTTTTGCACACTTTGTTTAAAAAAGAAAACGCTTGTACGAACACAAGGAAAATTAAATAAAAAGCTTAGTCACAGTCCCTTGTTAGTCGTCTTTAACAACACACACACATATATATATATATATTATATATATATATATATATATATATATATATATATATATATATATATATATCATGTCGATTAGTTTTCGTTGTGATCCTTTCAAGTTCGAGTATTAATTTATGTTATAGTGGAACATACCTATTCTATAGTTAATAGACTCTCCCACCTATAATAAGTAAGAGTAACGAGTCAGTAAGTGAGTCAGTCGATGTCGGACGACCGGCTGAACGGTTGAACTCTCTGCCTTCGGGCGGGGAGGAACCCGAACGAGGCTACGCCGAAGGGCGAAATCTCGTTCGGGGAGGTAAACCGACCCTGAACCCGTTTATACGGGTTCAAAGGGTATATTTTTGGCTGAGCCCACGGGCTCGGAGATCCCACGTTAAACCGGCCTTGTGCTACATGATGCCCTCGTGGGGGGTGACTAAATACCAGTCGATGTCGGACGACAGTTAGTCGAATACTAAAGTATCAGCGACCACAACTAGATTACTCTGCGTTATACCTATTATATCAAGTTCCTAACGTTTTGTACGTCGAACCTATTTTAGGACCAACTTAGTACAAATAGAAGCCTCCACTGTGAAATCACTCCATAACAATTTATGTCAAACCTACACTCACAGATTAGACGGATATTAGTTAAAAATACATCTATATTACATAAAAACAATAATAATCAAAAATTAGAAAATCTTGAAGCCCTTTTATAAGAGAATTAAAGCCCAAAATAAATAAAGTCTAAGTATAAATAAGTATAACAACAAAGTCCTTGAATGCTTAAAAAAAATTATATATGTATGAGCAAAAATGGAAAAGTTACTTCTATTATACTGGAAAAAATCCTCAAAACGCGTGAACTTAGTATAAGCAGTAAAAACGGACAGTTGAAATGCTTTTAATTTATAGAAACATATACATACTCACAGACAACTTAACCCACTGAAGATGGTCTCAGATGAGATTGAAAGTACTTGTGAAAATAAAAACTATTTGAAAGAAAATGTTGGTATTTTTCTTAATCAATTTTCTAAGGCTACCAAGAAATTAATCCGCATTCAAAGGATCACAACGAAAACTAATCGACTTGATATGTCTAAATTATTTATCCAAACCTGTTTGAATGAAAATATACTGCCTAAATATACACAATATATATATATATATATATATATATATATATATATATATATATATAAAGACACACATGGATACACAGGATGCGATGTATAAATTGTCGTGTAAATTACGCAAAAATGAAAATAACACTGACATATTATTTTAACAGATATAGTTACCAAAATTGACAAAAATATCTCAAAATACTAAAGAGTAAATTTATTCAATAAAACCGCCATTGGCTTCAGCCACGGCCTCCAGATGACGTCGGAATCTCCTGCATCTATTATGGGTGGTCTCCTTGTTAATGCTGGTGAATGTTGCCATAATCCTTGCCTTCAGTTCATCTTTGGTGTTACAAAGAGTTTTGTTGGCTTCTCGCTCAACTGCGTTCCACATGCAATAATCAAGGGGGTTGCAGTCTGGGGACCAGATGTAAGGGGTGATGTATGACTAGGTTCTCCTGCTTGTGTGCTATAGTTGCATAGTCCTGTTGAGAGACATATGGCCTTCCAGCAGCCACCCTCTTGATCCATGGCAGCACTAGCTTTTCAAGGCACTTGATGTAGGCCTCCTTGTTGAAGCCCTCCAACAAATTCTGGAGTTCTTTTGATAACAGAACGACCAGAGTGAGTTTTCCGAGCGGCCGTACCTTTGAAATCACTATTAGACTCATCCAACACTTTCCGAAACCTCTAGACTGTCCTCAGATTGACACCCACGCTGAAATGTTCGTGTTGGAGCTTCCGGCGGGAATGAAAAGCAGTACGGCATGCCGTTTCCAAAATTCTGGAGGAGTGAACTGCGTCATAGTGCTCTTTTTCTCTAAGACGGTGCCCAACTGACCCTACTATACTGTGCAGTGGACACATATATGTATGTGTGTGTATGTATATTTGTATCTGGCGGTATGTGTGTTTATATGCATTCTTCATGGACTTTTCGTTCCTTTTTCAACACCGGATGTGTCGTGAAAAACGGACCCTGGCAATCAATTACTGAAACCTTCTGAAGAGTGGACAGAACAATTACAAAAAGTTAATCTGCGAAAAACTAGAGTCGAGGTGTTGAATATAGCATCAATCAGATAAGTGAAAATTTTATTTGTGTTAATCTTCTCTCTCTCTCTCTCTCTCTCTCTCTCTTTGTATGTATATATATATATATAACCTAAAGATGGAAGGTCTCAAGGTCTGTATAAAAAATGAAGAGAAATGTAAGTAATGTTCAGTTGTAACGTTTAGTAATAACAAGTTCAATAATAATCTGCTTCAGATAGGCAATAACGATAAAGAAGGACCATAAAAACGAACTAAAACGATGTATGATGATTGGTTGAAAAGCATCTAATAATAATAGTGACATAATGAAAAGCAATTCTTCTCGGGTTAACATTCTTGGCTGACATGAAGTGGAAAGACTACGTTGAATCCATTGCTAGGTCAGCTGTTAAGAAAGTTGGTTCACTGTATCGTGCTAGACAATTTTTCTCTCCTGTATCTTTCTTACATATCTATAAGTCTACCATTCGTCCATGATTTAAATATTGCTGCTATATATGGTCTGGTGCTCCTGATATTTATTTAGAGATTCTTGGTAAAATCCAAAGGTGAATCAACAATATTATTGATCCTGGCCTGGTGTCACTTTGCCATCGCCGTAAAGTTGCTGTGCTTGTTCTATAAATACTTTCATGGTAATTGTTCGAATGTTCTCTTCGATCTAGTACCTAGACTTTATGAATTTAAGCCCAGTACTAGACTGGCAACAAGGTCTCATCAATATACAGTTGAATTGGCTGCATGTAACCGTAAGTTCTATGCTAACAGTTTCTTTTCTCACACTTCTCGTTTGTGGAACTCTCTTCTGGCTCCATGATTTCCGGCCAACTTTGATCTTCAAAAATTTAAATGCAATGTCTTCTTGATTACTCTTCTATTGTTCTCGCTCCTTCATTTTTTTCTGTTTTCTAATTCTTTTATAACCAGTAACCCCTTTTATCTTAGTGGCTTTACTAACTTGCTTGGGGTAAATTCGATTTTAAAAAAATCCACGGCTACCGCCCTTGTCAAGAAATGGTATAAAAACGGAGTATCAATGAGGAAGGGAACAGTTTTAAATTCTACGCGTTAACTAGTTTGGACATCAAAACAAACAGTCAAATACTTCATCTTCTCTTCTTTCCCCCTTCTGTAATTTAATACACTTAAATTACGCCACATGGTGTCAGGAAGAACTTATTTCATATAGTATCCGAAAGAAAAAAAAAGTTACCGGTTATCCCAAAGAAAAGGCATTGGACTAAAAAAAAATTACAAATTGTAATTAAAGTCATTATTTTTTAAATTTCTTTGCGTATTTAAGCTACAAACAATTTATAAAGTGAAAAAAGACAAAAACAAATTTGTTTTCTTTGTTACAAAATCGTTTAGTTCAATTAACGACTTGTCTATTGCGCACAATTCCGAAAAAGAACACGATAGCGGACTAAGGTTAGTTTTTAAACAAATTGAATACAGCAGGAGTCACATTAAATGAAAAGTCTATTTTTCTGTCAGTAGCATAAAGTTTATTGGACACATCGTTAGGAAAGATGGCATTCAAACTGACCCAGAGAAAGTCAAAGCCGATAATCCAGCGAAGGCCTCAGTAGATTCATCTTCATACGGCTTAGCGGGGGGTTCTTCTGCAGAAGCCAGAGAATGAATGGAGACCAGTGTTTTGCGCATCAAGATCTCTTACGATGACTGAGCAACGATATGCTCAATTCGAAAAAGAGGCTTTAGCTGTTTACCTGGTGCTGTGAGAAGTTTTTAGATTTCTTCGTCGGGTTACCAAAGTTTATTATAGAAACGGACCACAAACAATTGCTGATACTTCTAAAAAAAGAAACGTCTGGATGAATTGACCCCCTAGGATTCAGCGGTTTCGAATGACACTAATGAGATTCTCCTACGATATCATTTACATACCAGTAAAAGAATTACTAACAGCTGAGACTTTATCTCTTGCTCCTACCAGTAGTCTAACCAGTCAGGATATACAGAACGAATCTGAAACAGACTAGTTTGTTAATTCGGTATTTTCTAATATTTCAATAAGTAATCAATTTCTGGAAGAAATTAGAATAAAGCAGTTATTAAGCAGTATCTGTAATGAGGTCATCAAATTTTGTAAAGTAGACAACTAGCCAATGTAAGTCAGGAAAGATCCCGAAGTAGAATTACAGAAAGATGTATTAGATCGTTTCCATGAAGGATATCAGGGCATTAAGTGTTGAAAACTAGCGAGAGATACCTTATGGTGGCTGGGCCTATGAAAGCAAATAGCAAACAATGTAGAAGAGTGTGTCATATGTGAATAGGATAGAAGGTACCCACCAGAGCCACTCCAAACGACAAAGTTACCAGACTACCCATGGCAAAAAGTCGCTATGGATTTATTTGAACTGAAGGGACATCAGTATCTTTTAATTATTGACTACTTCTCTAAATGGATACAAATTTCACTCTTCAGACAGACCTCCTCTGTGAAAGTGTTTTTGAACACTGCAATTTAATATTTGCAAGACACAGTATCTCTGAAATAACAGTATCTGATAATGGTTCAAATGAATTTTTAAATTTCTCAAAAGTCTATGGTTTCAGACACTTCACTAGTAGCCCATATTATCCACAAGGAAATGGAGAAGCTGAACCGGCAGTTGAAACGGTAATAAATTTGTCAAAAAAAAAAAAGAAAAAAGAAGCAAGTGATCCATGCATACCACTTTTGAATTACAAGATTAGCCCATTGAAACTTGGTTTTAGTCTGGCAGGATTGTTAATGAATAGGAATCTACGTCCTCGGATGCCAGCAATTCCAAGTTTGTTCTCCAAAGGTTTGTCTAAGTGGAAATCTTACAATGACATCAAAAGAATTGATAACAACATTAAAGCTAGGAAAAAAAAGGGATTTCGATTTAAGACATCGAACAAAGGTTCGCCCTAATGTAACTGAAGAACAGCTTGTTTGGGTTAAAACACCAAAAACGTCACCCGGCAGCCGTTGTCAAACCTACTTCACCAGGGTATGTTCTAATTAAGATACAGTGGAATTCAACGACGAAATACATTTCACCTAAGATGAAGAACTGAACAGCCATCATCAACAAAAGTTACTAAACTACAAACTTTCAATAAGTGTATTGAAAGTTTGTGGGTTGGCAGCGCCAATCAAAACCTGTTTCGGGTGTCAGTTACTCGGAGAGACCGAGTCCAGCTGAATTGTTAGGGGTCAATACGAAACCCAAATAAATGAAACTGAAAGCTGATTGCCAATGGCACCAGCCCGTCAGTTTACACCAGATATGGTCGCAAGGTTCCACCTCCTGATAGATTTTCATATTAAAAGGACTTTAAGAAAATGGGGGTGTGGATTCATAACTCTCCTCTTTGAGGGAGCTATTTTACTTTACTTGGACTATAAAAGGACACTATACGCGAACCTTGTTTTCTCAGTTTAATAAAGCTTTTTTAAAGCCTACACCTGCGTACTTTTGTCATTACAGGTAGTATTCATATAAAAAAACAAATTTTATTGTGGCCTAATTATGTACAATAATAGATCCCATGCAATATAGGTAAACAATTCAACTAGAAAAATTGAAAATAAATTCAATGTATCTAAATACAAGTTAGGCACATGTCATAATAGATCATGCCATTTTAAATAAAGCAACAATGTTTTGCTGCAATTTTTAACGTCCACTTGAGATTTTTCTTGTTAAAAAGTTGATTTAAAGCATTCAACAATACGGATAAAAAATAGTGAATTTTATATAGTATTTTTTTCGAAACTTCGCATGAACAAAACGAAATCATGGATTTGTACGAAAAACAAAAACCCTAGAATGACGTAAATGCGAAAATCTTTCATCCTTTAATAGTCATTGAGTTTAGTTTAATTTGTAACGTATATAGAATGTAAGTAGACAAAAGCAAATATTGATAAGATAGAGAAGCTCACAAAGCATTCCTCGGAGCACCCAATCAGGCTTGGCTCTCCAGCGGTCGTGGTGAGGGTGTGATATGCACTGGCCTTGGCATGAAGTAACACAAATAACTTTGGAGCAGTCAGGCGAGATGTTTTAGGGAATGGATTCTAACAATGGCAAAGGCAATGAGAATTATGGCATTGAAAAACTGAAATGCAACCCCAGCTGCAGGACATTCACTTCTTGGAAGTCGAGGGATTGATGTTAGATAGGTCGGTTGAGGTAACCACCAGGTTAAAGCTATTAATCCTCTAACTCCTTTTCTCTTTGTCATTTCATATTCATATCTGATCTCTCTCTCTCTCTCTCTCTCTCTCTTTCATTTGTTCGTTCGTTCTACCTTCTTTCCTTTCCAGATTTTCTCGTTTGCTACTCATCACATTAACTGCTCTGTTTTTTTGTTTTTTTTTGTAGGGGTATCTTTGAGGTTGATTATTATGTTTGCAATCAAAGGGCAAAAGAAACGCTGATAAAACACACGCGCATGCGCTCTTACAAACACATACATATTTATGCACACATGTGCATGCATACACGCGCGTAGGCACACACACGCACACATACAGAGATACACCAAAGTTTTCAGATCAGCTCGAGTCACAATCATGCCGTGGACAGACCAAACAATAAAAGTACAAGACTATTGTTTTTCCAACAATATTCCTGCTCGGCCATTTAGCTTCTAACCAACAGAAAAGGGATGTGCGCCATAGAAGAGGTACAAGAACTCTTTTAAAAGAATTCTAATTGCGTGGCCAATGGACAGCAGAAGCTGTTGACAGGAAGACATGGCGAAATAAGGAAATTCTTTTCCAACGCAAAACGCAAGGTAAAGAATATAGAAGGTGGCACTGTGAAAGCGAATCTTGAAAAAGGTCACCCTCAAACTGAATATTCAATTTTATCATAAAATCGAAATAAGGGGAAAAATGAAAATATTTCAGAAGCTTTATTTTTCAATTTGTAATTGGGTAGTAATTGTGTATTTTTAAACGTATTTAACATTTTATAGCATAACTTACAAATAAACAAAAACAAGTTCCAGAAGGTTCTATAAAGTTCTAGAAGGCTCCAGGAAGTTCCAGAAGAGCCCAGAAAGTCATAGTATTAATATACTTATATAATATTTTAGAAATTTCGCGTTGGAGGTGACATTTTAAAAAATAAACTGAATTAAACCCCTCTTCATTATTTTTTCACAAAAGTTAGTCGAATTATGATACAGGAAATCAATTATCTAAAAAAAAACAACTCATAACCATTTATTATATATATATATATATATATATATATATATATATATATATATATATATATATATATATATATTAGAAACAATTACATCGCCTAAAAAATCTACCTTATGTAAAAGTAATGTTGTTTATGAATTCTTATATCCTTTGGTTGATATTTATCTCCAACACTAACAATCAACGAACAACAGTGGCCGCATATGCACCACACTCTCTTGTAGGTAGACTTGTCATATAGATAAATATATAACAAATATATATATAGGTGCGTGTGTGTATGTATTTGAACAAAGATTACATAATCCCTATGTGGAGATTTTGTGAATAGCAAAAAAGATATTCAGCTGCAGGACATATTTTTTGTTTGTTCTTGACGCAACTGATAAGAGGCAACCAACCTGTTAACAATTGGCAAAGGACAATGTCCCCTTATATTCTTTAAAGCAGAAAATATTACTAAAGGTTTCTTATCACCCGGATTTTGTTTCGACAGATAAAATATTAGAAATTTAAGTTTCATAGGTTCTTTTTTCCTTTATGATTTTGAGTCAAGAATTCGTCTTATAGCTAATTAAAGAGTTTCTATATTTTACAAATATGACTAATGCTAAAAATGGATCAATTTTTGTTTCTGTTTTATTTTATTGTAAAGAATATAAATATTTAGTGAAGACATACTCCTTTAGTTTTTAGTATTCATTTCTGCTATACACAGGCGGGAAGAAGAAGAGGTACAAAAATTGATTTTTTTTTTACTGCTTATCAACCTTTTCCAGGTTATTTAAAGCCAGAAAATATTTGTAGAACATAAGAAATTTTGGTAATGATAATGATTTACTGATACAAGTCCTATTAATTTAACTCATAGTTTAGGGGAGACGAGCTGGATTCATACCTTTCCCTTTCATTTGCGTGTAAGTAAATATAACAAAACCAACTGGAATTAGAACTCAGCTCTATGATTAACAATTCAGAGCCATTATCCATTACACTACATGCATATCCAAACTTACAGCACCTGGTACTCCCAAGCGCTCACTTATGTAGATACAGACCAGGCGAGACGTTGCTAAACTTAGGTGATCGTACAAGAACCGGTGTTTAAACATGGTATGGCCGTAAGCCTGGTAGTCATCTACATGACAACAATTTAGTCTTCGGAAATTCTGACTTAATTTAATTGCGTATTAGTGTCAACAATCAAAAATATGTTTAGTTTTAACAGAAGTATGCGTAAAAAGGTGTCAAACTGTTGAACAGTTATGACACAAGGATACTTTTCTGGAGTATTCTGAGGATCTTATTTGCGGTCAGTGACTCTTACTACACAAAGACGTTTTTCTGTTGCAATTGTTAGTCAAAAATCATGGAACAGATCGCCAGATGCCAGATCGGACTACTTTTCAAAGCCCAGCACCACTAAATTTCCCTACTTGCTACTTTTTAGGCTACTTTTAAAATAAGTCGGGTTAACTTGGAATCTGTGGCGTAGCTAGAGTGGGGCGGAGGGGCAGTTCGCCCCAGGTGGCACTTTTATGGGAACGGCACTTTTGTGTCTGCTGTAGGCTATATTTCTGTATAACCTGTATTGAAATAAAAGTAGTTTTAATTTCGAGACACTACTCACAGTTGCAGGATCTTTTTGATTTCGAGTAACTTATACTATGGGATATATATTTAGCCTATCTACTATATAGAGCGACAATTGACAGATGGAATAGTTTTTGATTATGTCAATGAAGAATTTGCCGGCAAAATGTAAGAAAAGTTACTTTGCAGAAAGTTGTAATTTTCATTTCAAAAATAAAGATAATAATATTTTACACTTTTCCTATACGTCGTTTTTGCTTTTTAATTGTTAACGATAGAGCAACGCCCGCCCGCTTTTCGCTAAAAAATAGCATAGCATGATGAAAAAAGCTCCAAACTTAATAAAAACAAAGTTTTATCGTCAAAATGTTTACGTTATTATTAAGAGGAAAGACCGAAGTATTTTTTATTATTTAAAAAAAAAAAATTTTAAACTTTCTAACAAAGTTCGTAATTTTTGGTTAAAAATCCTGATTTTTTATAACGTCTGCGACGTAACACATTTTTACAATGAAGTAATTTTCCGCTTTTCTTTCCGGTGAAAAACCCATTGATTTGGAAATTCTTGCAAAAAACAAATAATCGTCGGATTTTAAAAAACTGTCACAACTTTTTCACAATTGAATGAAACTGTTTTTGAATTTTTTGTTTTAGAAAATCTGAGTAAAAACTATATTTTTATACATATATGTTACACCCCACTTACTTAATTTCATGAAATTTCGAGAAATTAAATCGTATGTCCAAACTTCTTTTATTAGTTCAAAGTAGGACCCCTTGGAGAATGTAAGTCATCCATTTTTTTTTTCAGACTTTTGTTCGTTTTTTGAAAATCTGCACCGAATTGTAAACTAAAAAAATGTAATAAAACCCTGACATTATTTAATTAAAAACTCTTAATTGCTTTTGTAAATGTATTATATTTAGGACATTATTGTCTTAAGAAAAAAAATTTTCGATGAATTTTTACAAAATTTTTCTCATTTTTTAAAATTTTAATTATAATAATTTATCATTATTTAAAAATCGTTTAAAAATTTCCCACGCCGTATTTCTTTTAGGTGATATTGTAATTAAGTAGAAACTATATTTACGAATCAAAAATTGAAAAGCTTAATGTAAGTTGTTTTGCACCAATATTATTATAATATTTTTTTCTTTAGGCATTCCCATTTTTCATCTATGATAACATTTTTCCTCTACGTAACATTATTAGGAAAAAGTCATGTGTTCTAAGAGTTGTCCTCTTTTTACAGAGAAATTCGCTTGTCTCTATTTCGTTATTCATTGCTTACGTTACAACAGGTTTTGAACATCGTACCTTCAGTTTTAAAAATTTTAAATTTAAACTAAGTTTTACTTTTTTAAATTTCTATTTCACGAAATATTTTTATTTTATGTATTTATTTTAGTGTGGGTCATAAATCATGGTCTTTCATCTCAGTTATTAAATTTTAAAATTGATCTAAGAAAATTTTATAGTATTTTAAATCTTATTATTTTTCATAAAGCATCTTCAAATGCAAATAAAATTTAATAAAATATTAGATAATTGCTAAAAATATGTTAATTTGTAAAAAATTACTAGGTAGTTAAAACCAAAGAAAAAAATGTGTTCACTTAGATTTCATAAATTTATGTCAATTCTGGTCATCCATACTAGCTGTCAAAACCTTGTAGCTTATCGATAACATCAATAAAGACAGGAGAAAAACAGGACACATCGTTAAGAAATGCTTGTATACTATTTTTTATGCTATAAGTAAGTAATATTTGTTTCAAATCAGATTAATTTAACTTTAAATTTGCTAATTTTACTCAAATAACGTGTCATAAATATATATTTTATTTTTGGAAGATTTTTAATATCGATAATTAAATTTTATTTTAAAACTTCTTAAAATCTAAGAAATAGCCGCCAATAAACAGATTTTTTGAAATCGAGGAAATATTTGACATTCCAATCTATAAAATTTCTATTTAAAATACACCAGAGTATTTTACCTACTGGAGATAGTCAATTTAATCCTTTAGCTTTCAATTGAAAAACATCGTCAAGAATGCGTTTTCATTTCTAAAAATTCATTTTAAAACTTAGGTACCAAAAATTTATAGCGAATTAGTGGAGGTATCTAGATAAAGCTTAAGTATGTTTGGCATGTATTTAAGGAATACTATATTTGAGTATGTGAAAGCAATATTATGATGATAAACTAACTTTAAATGTGTGTCACTGTGCAATATGTGTTTGGCGGGAGGGTTCAAACTCAAGGGCTACCCCAAGTAGCACACACTCTAGCAATACTACTGCTAGGAATGTTAATGAGAAAAAAAGTCTATTCAAAATTTACTTGCGCTGGCTTTTGAAATGTAGCCTAAATCACTACTTGTAGCTCAATTTTAGCAACTACAAAAAGGGTACCGGACATTTATGTAATATCTAACCCCACTAAAAATAATGCACATGTCTTAAATTTAAAATTAACAATTGTTTATTTATTTCCCTTACTTTTCAGTGAAAAAATCCGATGAAACCTGAGCAACAAAGTTACAAATTTCTTATTACATGCCTGGGGTTACTCTAGAACTCCTAGGCTTACGACCGCATCACATTGAAACACCGTTTTCCCATACGATCACCAAAATTAAGCAATGTTAGGCCTGGTCAGTACCTAGATGGGTGACCGCTTCTTAATGCGAGGTGATGTAAGCTTGGATGCGCGGGTAGTATGATGGATAGTGGCTCGGATTTGTTAATCGGAGTGCCGAGTTCTATTTCTCTTTGGGTTCATTATATTCACTTACGCATAAATACCTTTGGGAAAGGTATGAATCCACCTCTTCTCCTTCAGCTATGGGTTAATTAGTAGGACTCACACCACTATATCATTATTATCTCTCCCCTAAGTTCTTATAATCTAAACATATTTTCTGGTTTTAAATAAGCTACAAATGATTGAGAAGCCGAAGATAAACGAATCAATCAAAATCATTTAAGGAATAATTATTCGCAATAAATTTGTCTATTCGTTCTATATTTAGCTTCCTGCCCGTGAGGTGTGAGGGTAGACTGTGGCACATGATCAATTTAGCATAGGTTCTATATGCGTAAGTGCGTGTAAGGATAAAAATTCATCGGTTCTCATGCTGTGTCACGAGGACGTCGGAATTTTCGGGTCTTTCTCTTGTGCAATGTGACGTGATTCTCGGAATCGAAATCCCCAGAAGACTCACACTCGCTTCGTTTGTTTACTGCGTTCTTCTTCTTCTTCTTCTTCTTCTTCTTCTTCTTCTTCTTCTTCTTCTTCTTCTTCTTCTTCGTGCATTACTGGAGTAACTGTTTTGATCTCAAGTCTAACTTACCCACGTTGTAACTTTGATCTTAGGTAGACGAGATCAATTAGGCGTCGAGCCGTACTGTCAGCTGAGTCCAAATTGAAGGTGGCATTGCACAAGCGCAAAGAAAATAATAATAAAAGAAAAACCCAAGAGGTATGCTAAGAAATAAAAATTCAACTTTATCCTTCCGTTGTATACAAGAGCGTGTTTTTCTCCCTGTCCGTTTCCTACGAAATGTGACAATTCTATTTTTCAAGTAAGGTGATATCGTAAATCAACTAATTTAGTTTTTAAGTGCTGGCTTAACTTCGTTCGTGAGTATAACTTGCTATTGGTAGTATCGGCGAAGTCGGTGGTCATGGAATCTCTCGGTCAGCTTCTGCGAGGCAACACCCTGGTTCAAAACCAGCTCAACTATGTCTCCAGCTCGAACTATAGTCAACTCCAACTAGTGAACGACTCATCGACGGTCGTTTATATGGGTACCGACCAAAACCCGGTGTGTGGGCCCGACGCGGCCTGGGGTTCTCGGTAATCTTTATTTCTAACAAGAAATCTCTTTGTTGCCAGGACAGAAAAATTATTTCCCATTTTTGGAAAATTAACCACTTCCCATTTCGTGGGGAGGGGGTCTCCGTCGTTCGTGAGGGAAGGTCAGAGGTGAGCTATCCCCCTAGACTCTTTCTCTCTCCCATTGATATCTCATACCAATCCTTTCAGTGTGCGTTAACATCTTCTCCGCCTTTCTCATCGATTCACCTCCACCTATCACCATGCTACCATACGACCAATGATCTCTCAGCAGTGCGGGTGTGGCTAAGCTGGCCTCCTTAAAATTATAATCTAGAATTTTTGTTTACAAAATTTTCCTTGCCAATTAAATTTTTTATCACATGTTCTCTTTTTCCTGGGCCACCCAAAAGTCACTTATCCAGCACTCTTACCGTCTCATTAATCACTGTCAAAGTTTGCCATCTGGTTCTTTACGCCAAGTTAGCTTTATCATGGAATCCTTGACTTGTTCAGAAATTAAATTCCTTTTATCTCGTCAAATCTTAATTCTCCACTATTTTCTGGGGATTGCCAAAATTTTACAATTACAACATTGCTTCGCTTCGCCTGTATCCAAGAAAAAAAATCAAACGATACCTTGGAAAGATAATTAACATTGATTCTCACTGCCTGTATCGGCACGTGTTTTGGCCGATAATTCCATATTTGCCTTTCTTTCTATCTCCCTCGGCGATACATAAATTAACTCGACAGGACCTCACACACAGCTCTCCCTGCGTTTTTTTTTTTTTTTTTTTTTTTGTAAACAAATTAAAATCTTTCTTTTAACGTCGATCAGTCTATCTTTCGTTATAGCTCTTTTTTTCCGCTAAAAGAATGTCTATTTTCTGTTTTAATTTCTATGGTTAATTAGTTAGCCAATTGCCATAGCTAAATAGAGTCACATCAGGATGTAAGTGATCGCTTCTCCCCACAATTTTCTGTCATTTGTAACTCTTTTAAAATTTTACCTTTTTGCTATCTCTCTTCATCCCTGATCTGTCAAACATTAACATAAGCTCCTTAGGTAGGTTATGTGCTACTTTCCTCTGCCCATCTAGCCATCATTATATCCCGTGAATGTCAAATTTACTAAGCACTCTGTTCTCATTATGTGCTTTAGAAATTTCAATTGTTTCTTTCTGATGCTTCTTTTTGTTTCCATTTTCGCTAAAACTTCCTCGTTGCTCACATGTTCAGTATACACGTATGTATCTATGTGGGAGTTCAACAAAGTAGCAGTTCTTGGGAAAAGGCCATTTGAGGGGCACTTTCTCATTACATTTGGAATACGGTGGAAATGAGGGTGATTCGATTCCGAGACTGTAGCCTGGCGTTTCTAATTTTTTTTTTTTTTTTTAATCAATTCACCACAAGCAAGACGATAATACCACTAAGACGCAAGGGACTACCGGGAGTGAAAGAGAAGGTGAAGACTTTAGAAAGAACCGGAAACCCAATCATAAACAGGAAACAAAGGATAAGACTCTACTCCAACGAGAAAGAACAATAAATGAACAGGAAATACGAAAACAGAAGATAACAATTGGTACCGCATTTAAATTTTTGAAGATCAAAGTTGGCTGGAAAGCAAGAAGCTGGAAAAGAGTTTCACAATCAAGAAGTCCGAGAGAAGACACTGTTACCATTGAACTTTACACCGAGCCATTTGAACTGTAAAATGATGAGACTTTGCCGCCAATCTAGTACTGCGTTTAAATTCATAAAGTTTAGGTACCGAGGAGGAACAATTACTATGAAAATATTTATAGAAAAGGTACAAGAAAGCTACGTTACAGCGGAGGGAAATAGACTGAAACCGAGATGCCAGGTCAGGATCAATAATATTGCAGATTTTTTTGTATTTTATCAAAAATCTCTAAATACATAGAAGAAGTACCAGACCAGATGTGACAGCAATATTCAGTGAATGGACGAATGGTAGACTTATAAATATATAAGATAAATTTTGTCGAGAAAAATTGTTCAACTTGATATTGTGAAACAACTTTCCTCGCAGTAGATTTAGCAATTGATTGAATATATTCTTCCTCTTCATGTCAACGGAAAACATTAGCCCGAGAAGGTGCAATGAGTCACTCTCCTAGAAGTTAACATCAGGTACGCTGGTGGAAGGCAAAAAAGGTTCTCTCAGACGATTAAAAGAGAGTGGTTTTGTTTTGGAGGTGTTAAGATTAAAAAGCCATTTCTTGCCCCAGATTATAGGTCATTTATTGGTCCGAGAAAAATGCAAAGCAATAAATAAACATCATACGAGTGTATATCTGGAGACATCAATCCTTAAAGTAGGTCCGAAATGACTATGTACATACAATCAGTTTGGTTGGGACGGTAGATGAACCATAGACCTCAGTATCAGAACTAGATGACGGATATCAATAAACATATAAGGAAAGTAAGCACTAAAGCATACAACACAGGACATACCGCGATGAAAGTGACACGAATAGCAAAAGATTGTCTTCTTTACTAATAGGTATTAACCTTACTTAATCTGGCAAAAGATTACAAAAGTGGGACACCCAGTGAGGATCGTTCTGATTAGAGTAGTAACAGTTTTACCCTTGCTCCACAATGAGGAACCATTTTTACTTGGTTTTGTCTGACACAAGGGCATACTAGGGACGTATGTAGTGAAGATTGTATACGATATGTGTGTGTGTGTGTATGTGTTTGTGCGTGCGTGTGTGTGGAACTTTCAGTGCATCTTCGTCTGAACTATTTCATTTTTTTTCACACACACATACATGCACACATACAGATACGTATATATATATATATATATATATATATATATATAGAGAGAGAGAGAGAGAGAGAGAGAGAGAGAGAGAGAGATGGAGAGGAGTTTGACGACGATAATTAAGCAGGAAAAGTTTAGATGTCGAACACGGACCACCGACGGCGCCGGGAACACGCAACTATTCCGGCTAACAAGTAGTGTCTGTACATTGCCTACTTTATTAAATGTTGCAATGTGCGTTCTCTCAACTCAGCGTCTAATCGCCAGAGTTTCTCGCGTATGTGTGTGAGAGAAAGAGACAGTGCGAAAGAGAAGAAAAATAAACAGCGACAGTATGAAAAAGAAAGAAAAAGTATGAGAAGAACGATAAAGAGAGCGAGAGAAAGAAAGAAAGAAAGAAAGAAAGAAAGAAAGAGAGAAAGAAAGAGATGGGCGCTAAATTCCTGAGTACTTACCCCCGTGAGAGAGAAAGAAATCCAGAAAGATAACGATAAAGAGGAGTGGTCACAAGATTTCTCACGAATATTTACCTCTGTATGCTTATGTATAAAAGGAAGAGAGAGTCAGAGACACAGATAGACAGACAAACAGACCGATAGTAAAATGGAAATATACTATTTGCCTGTGTATATACGCACGCACGTCCGTGTCGGTTGACTTACGTGTGTTCTTTTAAACTTTAGGACAAATTCCAGAAGGTAAATACTTGACCATGCATTTGCTTTTCGTTACCTTGATTACCATCTGCCTACCTGTCGGTAATGTCACCTGTAATGAGAGAGGCAACCTATTTAGTTTGCCTTGTGTCCCCCACCCCAGCCTCAACGGAAGGATTAAACGCTAAGCAATCTTCTGTTTATTACTCGTTGGCCACTTAAATCTGTGTCACCAGTGAAGAGAGAAGTGTAGAAGGTTGTTGTCACACCCGACACTTCCTCAGATACATTACACACAGGTACACACTCATGCACACACACACACACACACACACGAATGAGGGTAAAAAAAAAGAACTTATATGTAAAAAAAGAAAGAGAAAATATACGGGTGTAAGTATGTCAGTAAAGAAAAAGATATTAATCCAGAATATATATATATATATATATATATATATATATATATATATATGAGATGACCTACTTGGTAGAGACACACACACACATATATACACTATAAAGAAGACCTAATTATTTATATATGGATGACTGCATGCCATGTATCACATTTTCCAAAAGTACACACACACACACATACGAGTAAAACTTACATAAAAACTTACATAAAGAAAGAGGAAATATACGGCTATACAGTAGCGTCCAAAACTAAGGGACAAAATTTTAAAACCTAATATTTGTTAGAAATAACAACTGTGAAAAGCTGAAATTTTGACAACTGGTAGTCATTATCATCCATAATAACACACTAAAATTTGAATCATTTGCAAAGGATAGAAAAAGAATTATAACAATTATTTATTTATTTTCAAAATAGGATCGTCCAAAAGTAAGGGACAAAATTGAGAAAAACAATGTAAACAGTATGCTATATTCGAATTTTTTGATTTCCTCTAAAGAATAAGTCTTACTTAGTCATTTGTAAACGTTGCATCAGCCGGCACCATGACGAAACGCCAAAAACTTGATTACTCTGTGAGACAAGCTATTGTGAAGCTACACAAGGAAAAGCACACCATTAGAGAGATTTCAGAGAAAGTGAAACGTTCCAAGAGTGTTGTAGGCAGGGTTGTTAAATCCTACAATGATACTGGCAAAATAGTGCTTTTAAAACCGGCAGACCCCGCAAAACCTCGGCAAGAGAAGATCGAATAATGCAGCGTATGTCATTAAAGGATCGTTTTAAGTCTTGCACAGAAATTAAAAGGGTTATGAATAGTACCTCATGTGTTAATGTGTCAAGACAGACTGTTTGTAGACGACTGCAAGAAATAGGGCTGTTTAATCGAACCCCAGGGAAGAAACCACTTGTTAGTTCGAAGAATAAGAAGAGATTAGAGTTTGCAAACAGGTATGTAATTTGGTCATATGAAAATTGGGCAAAAGTATTTTTCAGTGATGAAAGCAAGTTTAATTTATTTGGAAATGATGGAAAAAACAATGTAAAGAGACGTATGGTGAAAGATTAAGTGCAAAGTGTACTAAGAAAACTGTCAAGTTTGGGGGCGGAAGCGTCATGGTATTTGGAATGTTTTCTAGCCAAGGTACAACGCCTCTTGTCCGGTTACAAACTCGTGTAAACGCGCAGATCTATAAAAACATTGTTCAAGATCATGTTGTGCCAATCATACAGAATTCAGGTTTCGATAGGGCTACCTTTATGCAAGATAATGCCCCATGTCACAAGGCAAAGGTGGTAATGAGTTACCTTAGCGAGCAAGATTTGGAAATTATGGATTGGCCACCACAAAGTCCTGACTTAAATCCAATAGAAAATCTTTGGAAGACCTTAGGAGTGAAAGTTATGGAAAGAAATCCCACTAACACGGAGGATTCTTCAAGAAGAATGGTCTAAAATTAGTATCGAGGATTGTCAAGAACTGATTCGTTCTTGTAGTCGAAGATGTGCAGCTGTCATTGAGAGCAAGGGCCCATTTACTAAATATTGATTGTACATGTATTTTTATTGTTTTTTGCTGTTTACATTGTTTTTCTCAATTTTGTCCCTTACTTTTGGACGTTCCAAATTTGAAAATAAATAAATAATTGTTATAATTCTTTTTCTATCCTTTGCAAATGATTCAAATTTTAGTATGTTATTATGGATGTTAACGACTACCAGTTGTCAAAATTTCAGCTTTTCACAGTTGTTATTTCTAACAAATATTAGGTTTTAAAATCTTGTCCCTTAGTTTTGGACGCTACTGTAAGTATGTCAGAAATAAAAAGTTATTAAGCCAGTGGATATATATATATATATATATATATATTGCTAAAGAAGATACACGCAAACGTACAAACATATACACTCTTGAAAGAAAGTCCAATTATCTCACACCATATATATAGGGTCACAAACGCACATCAATCCAAATATGTTAGCTCTATCACTAATATTGAGCGCTTTCCAATAAGTACCGCGCATATATAATATTTAAATAATATATATAAAAATTGCATATATATGTATATATATATACACACACACACACAATATATATATATATATATATATATATATATATATATATATATATATAGAGAGAGAGAGAGAGAGAGAGAGAGAGACATCGATGTACAAGCCTGTTCCGCTGTAACACAGCTTATAAGTGTGGCTAGACATCCGATTGTTTCAAGCTGGTATCGAAACTCGGCCGATTTGGCATCAGTCGGGATTCTACCCCTAAGCTATCGGCGTACGCCAGAGAAAGGAAAATTATAGTTGCATTATTGCCTTGCTTGGGATAAATTATTTAATTCATATATATATATATATATATATATATATATATATATATATATATATATAAAGGAGATAAACCGCAAATGTTTTTGGTTATAATATGGATTTGTTTTAGTGTATATGTTATATTTTATTCTTCATACACGTGTTTCCGGTCTCGTGACCTACTTCAAGCAAAAGGAATTCAAGGAATCAATTTTTAAAAAAATAAAATTTCTTTATGTTCCTTTCATATTTCATTGTTCATTTTCTGCATTTATAGCAAGCCTTGATCTCATTTTTTTTTTTTACTTTTGTCAACAGTGCCTAAGTGGTAATAAAGTCATTTGGTTTGGACTTAGTGGTGGCGATGACAGGTGTGTTGATGATAGATCTCCCCTATTCACACATCACACCTGACACTGTCAAATCTATTTCCATTTATATATATATATATATATATATATATATATATATATAAAAATATATATATATATATATATATATATATATATATATATTAATCAGTTATATATATATGCATTAATCAATTCATCTCAAGAATGGCAATAATGTCATTAAGATGCAAGAGGCTACTGCTACTATGAGTGAAAGAGAATGATAAGTATTTAGAAGAAACCGGAAACCCAATCCTCTAAAAGGTAAACAATATATATATATATACACACACACGCACACGCACATACACACACACACACACACACACACACATATATATATATATATATATATATATATATATATAATACAAAAAGAAAATTACCCTTATATATATATATATATATATATATATATATATATATATATATATATATATATATATATATATATACTTATATGTACTTTTGGTAATCATAATATATATATATGGGCCCTATCGGCTGGGGCTTTAGAATACGCCGACTGCACCTCTGTAGAGGGGTAAAAAAAACCAATGAGGCGTCCTGGGTATGACGTTAAACTGCATCCAACAGCAAGGCCTCTGATCAGGAGGTTTTGAGGAGCGTGGAACCACCTCTTAATTGCTGGTGTTCCCAGGTCCACCTTGACCCGGGGTGGTAGCACCTGTTAGGGTCCCAGCTATGGGCAAATAGTGAACTCCTAGTTTTTCCAAGTTTTACACACGTCCTGGGTATGACGGTAAACTACATCCGCGTCCTGGGTACGGCAATAAACTGCATCCAACAGCAAGGCCTCAGATAATGTTTTCGGAAAGATAATGTTGCCAGCTATACGTTTTTGAAACAATAATGTTGCCAGCTATACGTTTTAGAAACAATAGTGTTGCCAGCTATACGTTTTTGAAACAATAATGTTGCCAGCTGTGCGTTTTTGAAACCATAGTGTTGCCAGCTATATGTTTTTGAACGTCCTGGGTATGACGATAAACTACATCCGCGTCCTGGGTATGGCGATAAACTACATTCAACAGCAAAGGCCTCAGATGGTGTTTTTGGGAAAATAATGTTGCCAGCTATGCGTTTTTGAAACAATAATGGTGCCAGCTATCCGTTTTTGGAATCATAATGTTGCCAGCTATGCGTTTTTGAAACAGTAATGTTGCCAGCTATGCGTTTTTGAAACAGTGATGTTGCCAGCTATACATTTTTTGAAACAATGATGTTGCCAATAATGTTGCCAGCTATACTTTTTTGAAACAATAATGTTGATAGCTCTACGTTTTTGAATGTCCTGGGTATGACGATAAACTACATCCGCGTCCTGGGTATGGCGATAAACTACATCCAACAGCAAGGCCTCAGATAATGTTTTCGGAAAAATAATGATGCCAGCTATATGTTTTTGAAACAATAATGTTGCCAGCTATACGTTTTTGAAACAATAATGTTGCAAGCTATCCGTTTTTGAAACAATAATGTTGCCAGCTATACTTTTTTGAAACAATAATGTTGCTAATAATGTTGCCAGCTATACTTTTTTGAAACAATAATGTTGACAACTATACTTTTTTGAAACAATAATGTTGCCAGCTATACATTTTTTTGTAAAAAATAATGTCAGCTCTACGTTTTTTGTTAAAAATAATGTTGCCAGCTATACGTTTTTGAAATAATGTTGTCAGCTATGCGTTTTTGAAACAATAATGTTGCCAGCTATGCGTTTTTGAAACAATAATGTTGCCAGCTATGCATTTTTGAAAAAATAATGTTGCCAGCTATACGTTTTTTGTAAAAAATAATGTTGCCAGTTGTACGTTTTTGAAACAATAATGTTGCCAGCTATACGTTTTTTATTCCATACAAAATAGGCATTTAAAATTCATATAAACTGGCTTTGACATTAAATAACCCACAGTGGTTGATATGCCATAAAACACAAACAAACAATTGACTTAAACAAAAATACCTAGGATTACTTTCCAGTGTGTAAGCAAATAAGCTCTAGGTTGCTAAAAATGTTCCATACAAAATAGGCATTTAAATTTCATATAAACTGGATTTGGCATTAAATAACCCACGGTGGTTGATATGCCATAAAACCCAAACAAACAAACAAACATAATATATATATATATATATATATTAATTTCAATAAAGGTGCAATTAATTTACAAATTCATGAATTATTCATACATAAAACAAATACAAAGGTTAATGATTTAAATGGCGAGAAATCCATCTTCGCGAACAATTCAAATAATATACAAAAACCCCGAACCTGTTTATGAATGAAAAAATCCTGTTTTATAAATTTCAGTTGCATTAGGTCTTTTTATTTTACAAGCTTTCGTCTGTTCCTACAAACATCCTCAGGTATGAAATAGATTGTGTTCTTGTTTTTACTCTCAGTAATAAGTGGACAACGAAAACATGGTTGTAATGCGAAAAATGCTATGAGAAATGTGTTATTGTTTTAGAACGTGCAGTCGCAACGCTGAGTTTGAATTTAAATTTTAAGGTTCTGCGTTTATGTACAAATGTAGTGATTTAAAATTTATCATATTGGTAGATGGAGATCAAGACGTTATGAGTTAAAGATTGAAAGGTTGGTTAGACTGGAAAGTTAAAGTTGTGATAGATTAAAATTCTTTATGTAGAGATAGGGCGAAAGAAAGATAAAAGAGAGGATGCAATGTTTTTTACACTCCTTAATTCTTTTTCACATTTGAAATTCAGCCATTTGGATAAAAACATGGACGAGCAAGTAAGATTGAAAGGGAGGAGGGAGAAAATTGACCACTTCTTGCCGGTCTGTCCTTGATCAATTCTTACGCCAATCAATACTGCTGCTGGTCACTGAAGTGACCGTTCCAGTTTGCGTCCTGCTCCGCTCACGTTGTGCTTTTTGATCACGGAGCTAGCAAAGAATGAGTTGTCGTCAGCAATCGTGGTGCTGATTCAAACCTCGGCGAAGCTGTGTCACAAGGAAATATATAAACAATGTTCTTTGTAGACGAAATATGATATAATGGAATATGCGTACACCTGTGTTTCTCCTCACTGGAATGATTGGCTGGTGTCCGTCATAAATACCGACGGACGTGTAGGAGAGTCAGGAGAGCCTTAGTCTGAGAGCTAAGTCTATAACGACGCCCATTGGATTACGCCATTGATCTACACTTCTTACCTGCGACTACGACGCGTACCAGTCGATTACTGCTACCCTATTCTACTTGGTTATTGTAGCCAAAACCACTTAGCTACTTCGTTCAAATATATCCCTTTCCGGGACATATCAAAATAAAAGAACACAGGAAATTCTTCGGGTCAGTTTTCTGTATGGTTTATATCGTTCTTTGTGCCGAAATATTAACCCTTCCCACATTGAATTCTATTGTGACACTTTGCTCATTTTAGCTAAGTCTGGAACAAGGCTTATTTCGAGAGTTCTCTTTGGCAGCAAGTCACGTGGGCCTCGGCAGTGTGGTCGTCTCTAGTCGTCTGCATCTACCCAACTGCAACTGCCTTGGTCGAGCCTGAGGTTTTCTCGCTCTTCCAACAAGAGTTCTTTGTTGTCTGGTTTTTGGAAAATTAATTATCCTTCCAAATTTGGGAGACCCTCTTCCATGTGCAGTAGTCATGGTTACTGACCCGCCCCGATAACTCTTTATTTCTCTTATTCGTGCCTTGTATCATTGCCTGCAAATGGGCTGAGGTAATCCTTCCGTCTCCCTTGGTATTTCACCTAAGTCTCTCCCCTCAGTTGTCATGTGGACAAATTCGATTTCCAAATTCCGTGGGCGAAATACGATTAATGACCAAAAGATAAGTCATTTTTTGGTTATTAATGGTATTTATTAATTTAATAGTCGTCAGCACGTTTTTCCCCAGCTCAGGATCTTGTCTCTACAATCAGGAACCAGCTGCTTCCATTTTACCGTAATCTTCCTACCGTAATTTCTTTTACGCGAAGTATGAAATCCTTTTTTTTGGGATTGTTTTTACAGTCTTCTGGTTTTTGACGGCAATCATCAAATAGTTTATCTGCATTTGCCCCCGCTTTAAAATTACCAAATTTTATCTCTCAGTTGATGTTTTCGTAACTGGCATTTTTAGTAGACGGTCATTAATTAATTTTTCCCTTTCTGCTTCGTTTCCAAAATTCTCGACTGTCTTCGAGTGTATTTTCTCTATTTCTCCCTCCAACCCGTGTGGGTTTACAATTTCCAAATGGCTGTCCTTTTCTCAGTATAATCGATTCAGTCTTCGCTCGTCGTCTTAATTTTTTAAAGTTTTTTCGTTCTGTTACAGGCTCATATTCCAACTTGGGCTACTTTTCATTTACCAATGCCACACTGTGTTACAAAATGATAAGAGACATGGAAATGGTGAACGAAAAGCAGCATCATGAAATAATGGATAATCTTAATTGCCAATATCCGTGGAATTTTCCCTGGTCCAATTAGTTAAAAATTCCATGGATATTGACAACAGATTTTGTTAGAAATGTAATATCAGTCCTCCAATATGACAGTGAATTTCCAACATTCAACATAAAGGACACTTATACTTAGAAAGAGACAGATGAAATTTCTGGAATACATAATGAAGAAAGAGTGTTTGGAGAATTTGACTCTCACAGGACATATTGGATTCAAAAGGAACAGAGGGAAACTGCGAATAACATACTTAATGAGTTTGAGTGAACGGAGGGGAGAACTAGGACTGAGAGATTTAGTAAAGAGACAAACATTGCTTAGAGCTACAAAGAATAGAAAGTTGTGAAGAGGCATGATTGGCCGCGTCTTGAAATGACACAACACAAAAAGATGGCGGTATATAATTGTATACAGGCTAATTTTCAGAATTTGTTAAGAAAAATAAAATAAACAATGATTTTTCGTAAAACCTGTGGTAGAATCGATCTGGTTTTTCGAGAATCGTTAGGAATTTCATAAATGAGCACAAAGTCTCCCTCAGGACGAATAAATATTTTTAAAAATAATAAATCAATATCAGAGTAATGGTATCGTATCATCCTGTACTTGTTAAACTGTTAATAATAATATGAAGAAAAAAGAATAATTTCAAGTGGATGTAGAAGAGCAAATATACCATAATCGACCTCTTACAGTGGCAAGGAACTTAAAAAGGAAGACAGAAGCAAATACAATGAATTAAATGCAGAAACTATGGCAAGTTCATGGTTAATACTTTGCCGGTATCAAGAAAGTTGATGTAGACAAACCTCTTACAGTGGCAAGGAACTTAAAAAGGAAGACAGAAGCAAATACAATGAATCAAATGCAGAAACTATGGCAAGTTCATGGTTAATACTTTGCCGCTATCAAGCAAGTTGATGTAGACAAACCTCATGACCATCAGTATTTGCGTAGTGCAGGACTAAAAGGTGAAACTGAAGGCTTTATTCTTACTGCTTTGGACAAATGCTTGCAAACTAGTAATTATCATGCAAATGTATTGAAACATTGTTTTGACCTCAAATGAAGATTCTGTGATGAATATTCAGGAACAAGTGTATCACGTTGCACGGTATTAGTATACACCGAATATAAAACTGGGCATGGCATGGTGGGTCAATATCTTTAATGAAAAATCTGCAACAATTATGGGTCATGAAACTGTAAGAATCTTGTCATAGGACCTGTAACAATTTTATGAGACTTTACAATACACACAGATAGAACAATCAAAGCTAATTGCCCACGCATAATGATCAAAGGTCACAAAACAGAACGTTTTTATTAACATGACAATTCCTGCAAACAGTATTGTATCTTTGAAGATTTTCAAAAAAACTATTAAAATACAAAAATCTTGAAGTGGAAATCTAAAAAATGTGACACATGAAGGTATCAATAATTTTAATTGTGGTTGGGTCCCTGGGTTTGATTAGAAAAGAGTCTGACAGAATCATTGAATATATCCCTGGTAGCCCGTGGCTTAAAGAAATACAAAAAATTATTTTCACAATCACATCTCTTTGCGAAGTAGCCCATGATTTAAAAAAAATACTTATACTCACAAGTACAGCTCACACATTACGAAGAGCTTTATCTATGTAAAATGTGTGTGATCTTAGTTTTTCTTCTTGTTTTGCTTTTTACAAAAATGATCAGTGGAAAATGTCATGAAGCCATTTCTGACCTTAGAACCGTGGTTAGGACTCAGAAGGAAACGTGTATACAACAGAAATCAAAGGAAATAACTTTTTTTTTTTTTTTTTTTTTTTTTTTGTGAGATTCTTACTTTTTAGGGTTCCGTATTATGAGGAGGGCGAGAAATGACCCCAAATATAAAATCTATTGTTGTTTTCCTTTTTCTTTGTTTAATGAATTCTTTACTGACCCTTCCGCTAACTTGTAGTGTGGGGGTGATCTACCCGATAAAGTTTGATTATTATCACTCAATAAGAGTGATAATAAGTCGAACATTTTATTTTTCTAGGTGATACCATTCTGTGCACGCGTTTCAATATGTAAGCCGTTTTTTAAATTGTATTTTAAGTCTGTTTGACTTTATTTAACTATTATTTTTTTTCCTTTCTTTTTCTTTTAACTTTATTTTTTATCCATTTTTAATTTTTACACACTTCCAGCGGAACTATGAATTCCGCTTTTTATCTAAGCATAGTGTATCTTTGTCGATACACACACACATATATATATATATGCGTATGTGTGTGCATGTGTGTATACATGAATGCGCATCGGTAAGGATCGTATTAGCTGATGTTTTCCTTTTTTTATAACCCTTAATGTATGTCCACTACCTGACCTTTCATCTGGTAGTGGTCATTGCGAATTGTAGTAAGTTAAAAATTAGTATATCATTACCATTTCCATAACCCTATGTTACCTCCCTGAATGGAGTACTAGATGATGAACTCTTTAATTTGAATATAACCCCCTCCCCTATTTCACGGGCAGGACGAGCTCTTTAGTCGTGGCCGACAGTCGTCCTAGAGCTGGTATCTTGAATAAAATTACCCCGTGGCGGTCAAGGATAAAACGCAAAAAAATTGCAAATCTCAATGATTACAAACAAATACTCATACCAGATCGGCCGTCACCCGAGTCAACAAGGGCTGCATCTCACAGAGAGGCACCAGTTTAGGGCCGAACAACTCTTCCAAAAACGATGAGACATCTGGTCAACAAACCTGTACAATTTCCAACCTTGGAACAAGTGACTCGATGCCAAATCAATTAATATAAAGAAAGCGAACGAAATGGCCTCGCGAAGAGTATCAACAATTCATGACATCCTTTTTGACCTCACTCGAAAATCTACAAAAGAATATCACGGATCAAACTAAATATGGAGAACTATGGAAAGAACTTGTATAAGACCCCATCTCACCCAAACATGCTTGCCAATGTTTGCAAGGAAATCATGCGAAATAAAAGACTCTCAAATACGGAAATAGATCAGATAAAACTAAATATTAAAAAGAATACAATAACGCATCACTTGAACAATAAAGAGATGAGACTGGAAATAAATAATATGAAAGAGGGGAGGCAAAAAAAATAAATGAGATACGAAATAATAATCTCTCAGGAAATAATGTCGTTTTTTGACGTTAAAAAATACGTCAAAAAACGACATTATTACGTCATTATTTTTGCACCAACCTAATAAATATCTACCTGCGACATAAACAACTGCAGTTATCCAGATTATGACAAACGACATAAGGGTAGAATTACCTTGAAAACAACAGGTGAAATCACGGAAACGAAAAACCACATCATTGAAGCACTCAACAGAGTAACTCGCACACAAATGTCAGATAGAGACCAGCTCCCTAAAATTCATATGACAAAATCCAATAAGCATATTGTGCAAATATACAACGCTGCACTGTAAACACCGTTGAGAGACAAACCACTGGGAAATATCACAGAAGTAAATAATGTCATATACGCAACAGATTTAGCAGCTACTGAGAAGCTTGGTGTCAAGACAATGAAAAGATCAAACAACAGACAGAAACAGCCAGCTTGGAAGCGAGAAATAAAGGATGTTAGATATGAATTATCGGTACTAGATGAGATCCCAAGAAACCCAGATATCTCAGCACGCAAATGCAGGAAGATCAAGCGGAGATATAAAATTCAATCACTAAATGACATTCCACCAATCAAGGAAATACTAAAACAAAAACTGTAGTTAAAGGTACAGAGAACAAGACGATACGAAAAGCGTTGTAGGTTCTATCGCCAAAATAAGATATTCCAAACGGACCTTAAGAAATTTTACAGGGAAATTGGAAAATCAGTTATGGATGTCAAAAAGCCGCTATCTATTGAAAAAGTACATGCATTTTGGGAGAACATTTGGAGATGCCCAAAGGAATATAACCCTAAATACAGAGTTGATCCAACGAGAAAAAGAACGAATGATGGATAAATCTCTCAAGAATGAGAAAATATAACCACAAGTAATGTTAGGCAAGCTCTAACAAAATCTAAAAAAATGAAAATCCCCAGGAAATGATAAGGTACCCAATTTTTGGCCCTATCATCATCTGTCATCAATCCATAAAACCCTTGCGCAAACTTTATCAACGCTTATTAATAATCCCAGAATACATATCCCGTGCCAAAAACGGGTGAAACAGATGATCCAAAATATTATAGGCCAATAACATATAACCAAGTATAAATTGATCACGTATGTCCTGACGAACTATAGTTACTCTCTTCTCTAAGAAAGTAACATTCTTCCTCTGGAAGAACAGGAAAAGTGGTAGAAATCTCAGCACAGCTTCGATAGATTACCGTAAAGCCTTAGATAGTGTACCACCCTCTTGGATCTTTAAAGCCTTTGATAGTGTGCCACACTACTAGATCTTAAGGCTTTGGAAATGTAGTCTCCTCGGTGATAGTAAATTTCCTTAAACACAGCATGAGAATGTGGAAAACCACATTATACCTAAATCGTACCAAAGGTACTGCCACTTCTAACCGCCTGAATATCCCTGTCATATCTTTTGTTTTGTCTGTCCTTAATCCCCCTTACACATGAACTAAACAATAATAGCTATGGTTACAAAGTAAGTAATTGTTCACTCAACTGCCTTGGATGATCTCAAACTCTTTGCCAAAGACGACAATGAGTTGAATGGTCTCCCCAATACTTTAAAATGTTTAAATGACAGTATAAGTATAGATTTCAGATTAGATAAATGTGCAAAAGTAACATTCAAGAAAGGAAGAATTACAGAAACACACTAAACATATCTAGATTTTGTTACAAAAATTAGGGAACTGGTACAAGAAGCCTATAGATACCTAGGAATTAGCGAAGAAGATGGAATACAGCATACCCAAATTAAGGAGAAAGTAAGTAAAGAATACTGACGGCATGTGCGTCTGGTATTGAATACCAAGCTGAAATCAAAAAACAGAATATCAGCCATAAATATCTTGGCTGCCCCCGTGATGCAATACAGTTTCAACATCTTTAACTAGCACGTAGCTGACATTAAGCGAATGGACGCCAAAACAAGAAAGCTTCTCACTTGCCATCGCATGCATCACACTAAGGCTGATGTTGATTGTCAGTATGTGTCCAGATCCGAAAGAGACAGAGGATTAGTTCAACTAGAACTGTTTTACGAAACTACAACAATCGGCCTTCAAAGATACCTGGAAGCTACAGAAGACTGGATGATGATATGTGTCAAAGAACATGAAAGAAGTAAGAAACTTTATTCAGTAATAAAGAAAGTCAAAAAGTTTCAAAATGAAGATTCAAGAAATGCGAGTAAAACATAACACACCTACTGCAGCTGCAAAAAAAAAACTTAAAAAAGCAAGAAAATGCAATCAACCAGACACAGAAACGATGGCAGGATAAACCTCTTCACGGTCAATATTCAGCCCGTACCCAAACAAGTTGATGTAGACAAACTGCCTAGCCATCAGTGTCTACGTAGTGCAGGGTTAAAAGCTAAAACCGAAGGTTTTATTCTTGCTGCACAGGACCAATGCTTGCGAACTAGAAATTATCAAGCTCATATAATGAAAAATTGTGTTAGACCAAAATTCAGATTCTGTGATAAATATCCAGAAACAATTGACCATCTTCTATCAGGTTGCACGGTATTGGCATCCATTGAATATAAAACCAGGCATCACAGGGTGAACCAATATCTGCATTGGAAATATGCAACTTTTACGGAAAGGAAACTGCAAGAAATTGGTATGAACAACACTCAGATCCGGTTATAACATAGTAAGAGTTTATTGAAACTGTAACAGTTTTATGAGACTTTACAATACACACAGGCAGAACAATCAAAGCTAATCGCCCAGACATAGTGATCAGAGACCGTAAAAACAAAATGTGCCTTATTATTGACATGGCAGGCTCTCTAAACTGTAATGTATCTTTGAAAATCTTCAAAAAAACTATCAAAATACAAGGACCTTGAAATCGACAATCTCAAAAATGTGGCACATTTGGACATCAACAATTGCAATTGCAGTTGTAGCCGTCGGGCTGATTGGAAATGATTACAATAGACTCAATGAAGGGATTTCTGGGGACCCATGCCTTAAAGAAATACAAAAAGAAAATGTACTCACAGGTACAGCCCGCACCTTACGAAGGTTTTTATCTATGTAAAATGTGTGATCTTAGGGTTCTTTTTTGTTTTGTTTTTATTTTTTCCCTCGAAAAAATGCCCAGTGGAAAATGTCATAATGACATTTCTAACCTTATGTATCTGGTTGGGACCTGGCAAGAAATGAGTATACACCAGAAATCAAATCAAATCAAATAATTATAATAATAATAAGCTACGACTTTCTATATAAAACTTATGTATGAAACACTCTCACCTAAAATAAAATATGGCCAACTTTCAGATATATGAACAATCTGTGATACTTAGCGTATATATACATATACATATATACATACATATATATATATATATATATATATATATATATATATATATATATATATATATATATATGCTCACACGTGATAGGTAAGAGCTTTAAAAAAGCAAGTACAATATTTATTAGAATGTCGACGACGTGTTGAGCTCCTAATAATACTAGAATAATTTTAATTCAAATATAAATTCCAGACATTCACATGAAATATTCATTAACTGCTGAATAATTATAATATTGTCAAGTCAAAACTTTTACATGTTGAGTACCTTCCCTGGGGCAAGGGAACTAAAAGTTGTTTTTTTATTTTTATAAGTTTACCTTTTGAATCGGTGATGAGCGTTTCCATAACAGAAAGTTTAGTTCAAGGCCAATAAAATGAAATAAACGCCCTAGTGAGTGAATTCATTTCACACTTATAACTAAAGGATGTAATGTCCTTTTATAAGTTTTATATTAACAACGACTTGCAAATAACATTGTCTATCACCTAATTTACAAGTACACAGATGAGTGCTATGGAAGTAATTCAACATTCTCTCTCTTTCTCTCCCTCTGTATCTATCTACATACAGAGAGAGACAGAGAGACAGAGAAAGAGATTGTAATTTTTACGGTAAACCAATAAAATAAACCTAAATATTAAAAAAAGAAAACAAAAAATCTTTAATAAAGAACTTTCGTTTCCCTTCAATTAAACTGCAGACATTTTCGGGTTAATTGAACTGGGTTAATTGAACTGGGTTAAAGATAGAAATTTTTTTCTCTCCCCACACTACTATTTCGAAAGTGCTTAAGTTGTTGAGCCCCCTGTAGTTGATTTGCTGAAGAAACCAACCGAGGAGACCGTAGAGATCGAAACTGCGGTTGTGTGCTTTGGTTAGATTTCATCCTTTATATATATATATATATATATATATATATATATATATATATATATATATATATATATATATATATATATATATATATATATATATATATATATATATATATATATATATATATATATATATATATATATATATATATATATATATATATATATATATATATATATATATATATATCTTGGTCAGATTATGAAGTTTCCAGTCGACCATCTTATATGTCTGTCTGTGCGTTTTATCAAAAAGTAAATTTAACCATATTTTCTCTAAATTGAGAATAATCCTCTGCAAAACAGGATGTTGTAGATGCAAACAGTTCCCAAAATTAGGCACGTACAAATTTTTCCTCCTTTATTATTATTACTAGCAGTATAACCCGTCTTCGACCGGGTGTTTCATTACTGGGAATTTTTGCCGTTCAATTCGAGCAGTTTAAGTTTAAAGTCAGCCCACCCGAAAATCAATATTAGTAACAACAATTGGGTGCAACTGAGGCACATCCCCAAATGGGGGTTTAGCAATTTGAATAGGGGGAGGCCTAAAAATGGCCGTTTTTGCGTTCTCAATCTTGCAAGGAAGGAACCTCTTGCAAGGAAGGAACCTCTTCCAAGGACTGTCATAATAATAATATACGGTAATTTTTATTTGTAATATAGTTTTTTTTATAATTCTAATAATCTTTTGCGTTAGAATTCAACTTTCTATATTGATTGTACGCTGCTTTTTACAGACATTAAAGTTTCCTTTGATTTTTGCGCAAAATGTAAAAAAAATCAGTTTTTTTTTTATTTTTCACCTTCAAGGTTGTAATTTTTTCCAGCCAATTTGGACTCAAAACAGCCACTGAATTTATCAAACAAAAAAATTCATCGAAATCTGATGAAAACTGTGGAAACGCATAAACACCCGATCACCCCCCCCCCACACACACACACACATTTTGAGAATTATAGATATAGATTATTATGAAACTGTTTCTGTTTTTTATTTGGGAAACTGTTAGGGCGTATGCCCATTGATAACACTATCAATTCTGACTTCTACATGAGCACATTGCCAAAACTCAGAACAAGGCTATTTTGAAGATGTCTGATATACTTTTGCAACATGTCAGTGCGATGTCTTATAGCAGGCTGGCAATCACAGCGCGTGGCTGGACAACCTTCCCTGAACCACATTACAAGCCTGATCTGGCACCCTGAGACTAATCTGTTTGGAAGGAAGTACCCAAAGGACAGCTGTTCTCCAGTAATAATAAAGACGATTTGCACATGGCTAAGAAAGCGATCAAAAGCTTCTACAAGGCGGATATACGTGACTTTATTCGATTGAAAAAAAGGAAATTATGTAGAGGACTAGACTGGGAATTCTGAAACATTCGTGCCCTGTTCAGAATTTTTCTATTTGCAAGCCATTAATGCCCACTGTAAAAAAACAGCATCAATAATAAAAAGTTTTAACAATCTAGCATTAATTATAGGTTTCTAAAAAGAATCCTGTATTCATTTTATTTTTTTTTAATCAGTATTAATTATAGGTTTATATAAATCAGCACACATTCATTCATTACACACATTCATTCATTACACACATTCATTAGAGGTTTCTGCCTATAAACCATCAATACCCACTATCCTCCAAATCGAATATGAATCCGCTTCCCACTCTAGCTATGGATTAATTAATAAGACTTGTATCCCTAAACCATTATCATCTAAAAATATCTTGCAATGTAAAGAATTAATTTGGGGGTAGATAATAATGGTTTAGCTATACGAATTCTACTAATTAATCTATAGCTGGGGGAGAAGAGGTGGATTCATACCTTGGCCACGGGTATTTACGCGTAAGTGATTATAAGGAATCCAACTGGAATTGAAACTTGACTCTCCGATTAATATGAATCCGGTATTCATTAGAGGTTTCTGCCTATAAGCCATCAATGCTCATCGTACCAATAACGAACGGTAGTTATTAAGGGGTTAAATCTGTTGTAATTAAAGAAGACCAAGCTTTAATTTTAATGTACCCACCCATATTGCAAATACATAATTACGAGCCACAGAAAGCAATTAAAACGAGGATATTTGCTCCAGGGACTCGAGAATATGCTGAGACCTAAGGATATACTATGTCCTTTTTTCTATTGGATTCTATTGACAGGGACATATACGGAATCCTATTCATTTTCGCTTACATTACTGACAATTTAACGTACCAGTGTTAACATTCTTGCGATGTGACGAGTGATAAAACAGGGTTTGGTTTCATGATTATCTTAAGTGTGCCGAAACAAGAGTAATACACACGATCCAGAAGTTATAATGAGAAAATAACTGATTTCTTGTTGAATTTTATGTTTCAGACTCAGATTACAGTCTACGTGTAAGTGAACTAAAGAAATACATCTAAATACTTCTAAAGTGTTTTATCTGATTATTACTAGTGAAATTAATTCAATTTTCGATTAAAGATCATTTCTTGGCGTCCAATAAATATAAAAAAAAAAATTTGTGAATTTTATACTTTTCTGCAATGCTTACGCTGAAGCGGTTTCCTTTTTTATTTTTCCTTTTTTTTTTATTAGGTTGGTGCAAAAATAATGTCGGTTTTTGACGTATTTTTTTATGTCAAAAAACGACATTTTTTTGCACCAACCTAATATTTTTACAGGAAAGATAACGGCGAACTCTAGACTTGAAGAGGTCAAGATTTAATTAGGGATTAAACTGAAAAGTGAACTGTGTAAATCTTATGAAGATGTGTAACGTATGTGAAATAGAAAAGTCAAAAGAAACAGGCCTTATTTTTTCATAATTTCTCTTACACAGTCACGGGTACGCGCGCACACAGACACACACACACACACACACATATATATATATATATATATATATATATATATATATATATATATATATATATATATATATAATAAATGCCTCGCTGCCCCCAGCTTTCTTACCTACTGAGAGTCATCATCTATTGTTCCAGTTTAATATTGAATTGGTTAAACATCCCTCATTGTAGAGCCTTTTTTTTCAGACAAGCAATATGGCTTTCGTTTCACCAGGTCAACGGCTGATGTATTGATGATAATTGCGGAAAGAGTCTATCATTCTCTAAATAAAAACGGTGAAGCCCAGGCTGTAGCATTGGATATCCCGAAAGCTTTTTTTCAGGGTTTGGCATACAGGTCTTCTCCACAAGCTGAAAAATTACGGTGTCTCCGGGCACATTTTTGAATTGATCCAGTCTTTCCTATCAAATCGTGAAAGTTATCCTGAACGGTAACGCTTACAGATCCTTTCATAATAATGCGGATGTCCCCCAGGGCTCTTTACTTAGTCCTACTTTGTTTTTAATTTTCATTAATGAACTTCCCGATGGCATCAGCTCTCAATTTGATATCTACGCTGATGGCACAAGCATTTACTTCTGTCTCGATAGTAAGGCTGATAAGTTCGATACGGTCAAAATAGCAACCGATGTCCGAAACGACCTCATGTCCGTTGTTAACTGAGATAAAAGATGGCTTGTTAATTTTAACGTCTCCAAAACTAAACTTCTCTCCATTAATCATCTGAGAGATCCCTTTCTGCCTCTCATCAGCATGTGTTAACCCCCAGAAAAGTGAAACACACACACACACACACACACACACACATATATATATATATATATATATATATATAGTTGCAGCTTCTTTCTCTCTGTTTGTCATTGAACTCCTCCTAGGGTTTTGTAGATAGACGCCCATAACTATATATATTCTGAAACTACATTACTCAGGGTACTTGAATAAGTATATTCCATTTAGATCAAAAAGGGCCCCCTGAGAGACACCCCCCACACACACACATACACACACTTAATTTTTTCCTCCTCTTTGATATAAATTAAATTTAAATTTGAACAAGGGAATGACTCCTGGGGTACTTGGATAAGTATATTTCATTTTGATCAAAGGGGGTCCCCGGAGGAGGGGGTGCACAAACCTGCCACTGATTTTTTTTCTTTTGATTTAAATTAGATTTAAATTTGTACAAGGGAATGACTCTTATTCAAAATATAAAATGAGAAAGCCAGAAAATTGAGGTCACAATTGTCTGAAGAAAAAATGTTTTTGACGAAAAATGAATTTTCACATGATGTATATTAATTTTTTTACAATTTTAAATTGAATAATTTATAAAGTTTTAAATCTTTTAAAATTCATTTTCAATGTTATAATTCTTGGGAAATACTGTTATTAAGTAAAACTATATTTAATAATCATATATTGTAAAGCTTATTACAATCTGACGACGCCAAATATTTTTAAAAGAATTTCGATTTGTTTTTGTATGTGATTGCGGGCAGAATTTCTGAAGTATGGATGTTCAAACTAATAAATCTGGTATTAAAAAATCACGTATTTTAAAGGTTGTCCTTTACGACGAAAAAAAAAACTTTATCATCTGCTCCACCATACTTAACTATGAACACGTTCGGCTATAGATCGATTGTCAATAAATCGATTAAAACGTCAGAAAAACAAGATCCCGCAATTAAGAAATGTTTGTATACAACATTTTAGGCTATAAGTAAGTAATATTTGTTTCAAATCAGATTAATTTAACTTTAAATTTTCTAATTTTCCTCAAATAACGTTTCAGAAATTTTTATTTTGCAAGATTTTTCAAACCGAGAATTAACTTTTGTTTACACAACTGGCAAAAAAGTCCATTTTGATCGATTTTACTGAAAAAAAGACATCGATTACGATCAATATAATTTCTGTTTGAAGTACATCACAGAGTATTTTGCTTACTGGAAATAGTAAATTTTAAATCCTTTAATTGAAAGCTAAAGGAAAAACGAAAGCATCAAGAAAGCTTTTTCATTTTTAAAAATTCATTTTAAATCTTTCATTTTAAATATAAATCTTTTAAATCTTACGTATACCGAATAGCATTTAAATTGAAATTATTTTTATATATTACTTAATATAAGAGTGGATAAATTTTGTATCGATTTTACTCTTTTAAAATGAGTTTGGATCAAACCCATATCAGACACTGCATGCTACATGAATTCAAGAAGCTGTTCTTTAGCAATGGAAGCCTTAAGAAATATTCGTCTTATCAATAGAAATGACGCTTTGAGTGTCACGACATGCTAGCGATGGTTTGACCAATTTTGATAGGGAATTTTTTCTCTCGAAGATCCGAACGACCGCGTTCTGTCAATATTGGAAAAATGTCTAAACATGGTCAATCGGATCTTTATCCTCCGACTGTTTCTCAGCTTAATCAAAGTGTTGTGATTTGCTTTTCATTGAAGAGTAGACTTGCTAGCGAACCTTTGCTGGGTAGAATGGGTATTTGGAGAACAAGAATTTAATCATACAAGTTTTATTAAATCCAACCGGTAAGATCTGTCTGTTTAGGTTTTCATTGTATTTTTCAATTTTCGAATTATTTATTGCATATCCGGATCAAATTTGTCAATATACCATCCAAATTTCAGGTTTGTGTTCTGTTTTTGTTTGAGTATTTTCAGACCTCTCGATAAGTATCAGAAAGTTCAAATTAAACTGACTGACCTGGTCAATTGATTATATATATATATATATATATATATATATATATATACAGTGCGTTCTGTTTGATTATGCAAAGTTATTTTTTACCTAAAAATATCCAAGTGAAGCAATATATTCTGAAGAATAAAAGCTAAAGTGTTGTTGATACTATTTTATTATTTTGTCAATCATTTAAGTTGTCAAAATATACAAAACGTGCTTCTTTTTAATGATTTATGAACTTAAGCCCTAATTTAGTGTTCACTTTCATTATGCAAATGGAAAATAAATCAAGAAAAACACATTTTATACTAAATTTTATTAATTGAATTGTGGCGCATATGACAATATATCGTGTGTTCTAAGTCCTATATTACATAATACATATATATAGCATGTTAAACAAAACAAAACAAGTCTGTTAATGCGGCTACGAACAAACATGACATTCTCCATTCTTCAAAACCGTTATGAGGTGTCTGTCCACTGCTGATGTCAATGTTTCAATTTCAGAAGGTTTGATTAATCGGCAAGCACTTACAATTGCTTTCCACAGGACTTCAAAGCGAGTGAATTGCTTGTTTTCAGCATTAATCCGCCTCTTGACTATAGACCACAAATTTTCTATTGGATTTATCGAGACTTCATATTTAATTTTACGAAGATCTCTGGCAGTTAACTTTCGCAAATGCGATCGTTTAGGTGTCTTCCTGCATGATTTACTGCCTAAGATGAATGCCTTGATTGTACGGTAGTCTCTATTTAATCTGTAAGAAGCACCAAGTCTGAAAAAAAAACAGAATTTATTGACCCGTTAGATGAAAAATTTACTTTGCATAATCAAGCAGAACGCACTGTATATATATATATATATATATATATATATATATATATATATATATATATATATACAAAAGAGAAAAAACAGTTTGTAGCATTTAGTTTCTAAAAAGTGCTCAATACAAAGTAGAGTAAAATATTATTATAATATATTTATTATAATAAATTACAATAAAAGCATTTTACATCGCTACAAAAAACTTTCATGTTTCAGTATTAAGATGGTAATTTTTGTAGTATTTTTCACCACCATAAGGCTGTCATCATGTTGATATCATGGTGGGCTTAGTGCTATATAAATTGAAAAAATCAAGGTCAGAAGTCTCAGCTGAGCCTAACGATACCATTGCAATATCAAATTGGTCACCTCCATTATTTTTTATTCATTGTTCTTTGTTCTGGATAAGGATAGATTTTCTAGAGTTCATAATTATGTCCAGTTTCTCGTTTGAAAGATCGGAGTACTCGGTATCGAATTTCGACGTCAATGGAAAGAGATCCCTGGAAATGGATGGGTCGTAATCCACAATATCAAACTGGATCAATAAACAATTAGTTTTATCATTTATATTATTAAACCAATTGATGACATCAGTGGTATTAATCCATTGTACCAGTCCGAGGCGCTTTTTAATCTGCTGGTTGATTCTATTGAGGATAATCAATAATTTTCTCAATTTCTGATCTAGCAGGGTTTATTCAAGATTCAGGTGTATTGTCCTTGATTGAAAAAAAAATTGCATATTACAAAGTTTCCTAACAATAATAACCTGTTAAACCAAAGAAATGAATTAACGGTGCTTTGCCGCCATTGTCTACCTTTTGCTTTAAACTATAGTTAAAAATTATTTTCATAAATAATTACGTATTATAATTGTATTGTCATTATTTTATTAGTATATAATGGCCCACACAACATTTATGTGATTTATTCAACTATAATATTGCCATGTCTTACCGTCTATTCAGTATAATTAACAACCTATAGAGTTGTTTTCACATTTTTGATTTTACCAATTGGCGCTTTTAAGAATCTTCCTGAGTATTTTAATTTTTTAAAAAAGAAACCGTTTCTGATAAATTTATGTCTACTTCATCAAATCGGTAAATCATACTTGGATACACCAATAATATATTTGTTGCTGAAATTGTTCCCTGGTATCGTTGAATGACATGTTTAAACATCAGTTTTTCTTGACGTAATAATAACACACCCACCTCTACCCCCTGACCTTATTTTTATATTTTAGCGTAGACCTGACGTTCATTGGTTAATCTAGACATACCCATAAGTATATTTTTAATTCTGGCCTTATGCAGCCCCTTTAACTTACGAAAAGATGTAAAGATCTGTTTTTTAAAATTTCCCTAATAAATCATTTTTATCGTTAGTTATCTACCATTGCCTGTAGAGGTATCATCTAAGTACTGAAACATGAAAGTTGTGTAGCGATGTAAAATGGTTTTATTGTAATTTATTATAATATATATATATATATATATATATATATATATATATACATATATATATATATATATATATGGTGTCCCAAAAAACGTACCACCAAAAAGTTTGTGATCACAGTTCTAACCTGATAAACGCCGTTTTAATAAAAAAGTGAATATAATTGACTTAGACATTAAAAGTGCCATGATCTATAAATATCCTGGGATTAATATGCAACAGGGCTAATCCAGTTTATCCCTTGTTTTTACAAAATTAGTACCGAAACAGGGTGAGATATGTAAATCTTGAAAAAATAAAATAAATAAATAAAAAGCAGTTTGAAATTAGTTAAAATCTAATTTCTATAACGATATAAATCAACAGCGCAGCCACTTAGAATGAATCATGTGCTGTGCCGCTAAAGTAGGTATGATCTTGTAAAATTAAATAGGTTTTCTGATAAAATTCATTTTCAGCGGCGAAACATGTCAAAGTAGGATTTTTCCAAATGGTATTATATAGCCACCGTTTAACATTTATTTGATTTGTGCGCGTGTGCGCACGCACGCGCGTGATGTGCGCGCGTGTGCGAGTGACAAAAAATGACATCCTGGAATGGAATTGATTTAGAGGCTTATGGCCATTTGGCACTGATGCCTTGAGGAAAGACATTTGAACAAACTAATCTACTATAACTATTTTACCACCTTGATACTAGTAAGAATAAAGATCTGTTACAGCCATTGCCAACATTGAAATGTGGTAATATATATTTATATGTGTGTGTGTGTGTGTGGCCGTATGATTAGAACGTTCCCTTTCTGACCATGAGAAATCTCAAATTGATCGATTTGTGAGAAAGTTGACTTCTCAATTTTATAGAGGTCCCAGCGTGCGGCACCTTTGACAAGTGCCTGGAGACCGTACCACGAGCTGATACAAGTCTTGTCAATAAAATTGGGTTGATGCAAATGTTTGGAGGGTGTCGATGGTTACAAGTCACGATGACCGAGTTTTTGAGTGTACTGGCGTTGTTCAAACTGCTGATTACAACAGATTATGCGGTCTCTATCAGAAATTGTGACTATTGTCCGCTCAGCATAGATGCAGTATAAGCCACCGGTGTCTTCTGTGGATGAAGAACAAACACAAATGTGGGTGAGTAGGAGTCTGCGACATGGATTGGCTAGTCACCCTAGCAGACAGGCGGAAAATCATATAAAACCATTATATATATATATATATATATATATATATATATATATATATATATATATATATATATATATATATATATTTTACAGTGAAATTTGAGTTAGCGGTCTCTTGATAATGAACTCGGTTTATACTGGATATGATAAAAATATTTTCCATCAGGTCACGTTGAGATTTGTAAATATTTATCTTCTACTCTATATTAACATTGAATCACAGGAATATGTTTATACTGAGACTCTCAAATGTCTGCCCAAACATTATTTAATATCAATTACACACACAGACACACACATATATATATAAGGAAAAAAGTTAACACATCTCGAAAAATCCGGTAATAAATTTATTTCAGCATTCAGGTTTGTAATACCTGCCTCATCAGACCAGAATTACAAAATGATTTAAATTTGTTCAGACAATGTTTTTTGCCGCCTTCTTACTAGTAAGAATAAAGAACTGTTACAGCCATTGTCAACTTTGACATGTAGTAATATATATATATATATATATATATATGTGTGTGTGTGTGTGTGTGTGTTTCACTTTCCTAGGGGTTAACATATGCAGAAAGGCAGAAAGGGATCTCTCAGATGATTAATGGAGAGAATTTTGCCAAAATGTTTTAAATCTGTCCGAACAATATGTGAAAAAACATTGTCTGGACAAATTTAAACCATTTTGTAATTTCGGTCTGATGACTCAGCCATAAAAAAATTTACCTCTTGAAATATAATTTATTACCGGATTTTTCGAGATGTGTTTAGTTTTTTCCTTTGATATTATATCATATTGCTATATATAGAATACATTGACCTCTCTTCATGGATCTATCTTTTTAATATAAAATATTTAAAAAAAAAAACTACTTGGATTATCGTTTCCGTTTACGGATTTGATATTATTTCTCTCTCTCTCTCTCTCTCTCTCTCTCTCTCTCTCTCTCTCTCTCTCTCTATATATATATATATATATATATATATATATATATATATATATATATATATGTACGAGACGGTTGAAAATTTTACGAACCGATCCAATTCCAAAAATCTGTATTTTCATGTTTGGTCAGTAAACCACTGATATTAGCAATTTTTATGTGAATTGGTTTGTCAACGTTTCAACCGTTTAATATATATATATATATATATATATATATATATATATATATATATATATATATATATATATATATGAACAAACAAAAAACGCAATTCTTGATAATAACTACTGCAACGGTTGAAGTAGTCGGATTAAAAAAACATAAGACAAAAAATGAACTTTGGATTGTTTACTATTTGAATAAAAAGTTGAATGAACTTAATAAAACAGATAGCCGGACTATATATATATATATATATATATATATATATATATATATATATATATATATATATATATATATATATATATATGCATATATATATAGGAATGGGTAGGAAAAAATGTACATATACACCAAAATGCTTACACGTACGTAAGTATATTTATTCGTAAGGTGTTATAAATACAGTGCAATGTTGTGAAATAGAGCTATAAGTATTTATTAGTGAATATGCATAATATCCAACGTCAATAACACTACTCGGAGTTTCATGCAGTTAATGCAATCTTCAGGTGTGAAAAATGATTATGTATTTGTTCCTCATCGCTTGACGGTACACGGAGTTTCATGTCAGTAGCAATCGTGTCAAGTACTGTTTTATTTTTGCTATCAGCACTCACTGTACCCTATTATATATATATATATATATATATATATATATATATATATATATATATATATATATATATATCAGGGGTGGCCAAACCGCAGCTCGATCTTTGGCATTTAATATGCATCTCGTGGAAATATATTGACTGGGCTCCTTTTTCATCACAGTTAATATAAAAGGTAAATTCCCGTAGTTCATTAACATATTAAATACGCCCAATATAGTTAAAATAATCATCAGTCAAGATTTTGAAAATATTTGGTATATTTATGTGTACTTTGTGATTACTGAAACCAATACAAATTAACAGTTTAAAAAACTGGACCCATGCGTAAATATTACTGCATACATGTATTTCTTAATATTTATATAAAAATGTAACAAAATGTGTATATATATATCAAAAACGACTCAACAAAAGCGCGGCTCTCAAACATTTGAATTTTATCGCATGTGGCTCTTACATTCGAATTTCACCGTGGTGTCAATTTGTCAGGAAGAAGATTCCCTGATATTATCGGACTGGAGGGGTCGATCTCAGCGTGCAGCACCTTTGGAAGGTGCCTGAAAACTATACCTTGTGAATGAAATTAGGTAGTCGATAGCTGTGCTAGCACCAAGTCACAAGTCATCAGGGCTTGAGCGTGCTGGCCTTGTTCAAATTGTTGATCACGCTAGATAACACGCTCTCTCCAAGAAACTGTAACTAAGGTCTGCTTAGTATAGTTGGAGTATAAACCACAGGTGAGCTCTGTGGGTGTTGAATAAACACAATTGCGCCTGTGCAAGCGTCTGCAATAGGGATTGGCTGGCCACCCTAGTAGACGGATATCCTCGACTACGAATGACCAGCTATAGATAGCCGATAGTGTGTGAGACTGAGATCAAATAAATATACTGTCATATGTTACTTGATGTACTTGTGAAATGGAATTATTAAATCACATATTTTTGAATCTTTGTCCTTATATTTATCTCCCCCTCCTTCCATCCTCCTATATTTGTTACTGTGCCTGTATGTAGTCATAAGAAGACGTCTTCTTCGAATATTTCTTTCAATTATCCATCTACCTGTCTACCTTTGCCAGTCCTCTATTTCTTTCTTTTGTATTTTCGACTTATTCACTTCTATGTCTTTTTTCTTTTCTCTCGTTCCCTACTACTTGCCTTTCATTTTCTTTTCCATGTGTTGTGTATTTGTAATTGTGTGCTGTGTACGTCTGTGTGTGTGTGCGCGTGTGCGTGTGTGTGTGTGTGTGTGTGCACCCAGCCAATCCGTTCCTTTTTATCAGAAGTATAATCGTCTCCTCACTTGCCCTTCCCTATTCCTCTCTACCTGTTGCGGGCGGAGGACAACCTGACGGACATTCGTTCGTAATAATCTCATTCTCACCGGTCGGCCTCACTTGCTACTAGTGTGCTCCCCGTTCTCTCTCTAATAACTTTGTACCTCTGTGATTCACGTAGACGGTTCCAAATCGCTGGTTGACGTCGCTCTCATTATCAGCCATTCTTCCTTGAATCAGATCGTCTCTTTCTCTTAATTCATATCCTATAAATTGGACGTCGTGTTTCGTAAATTGTGGCCTTGAACCAAACTAAGCTACGCTTTGTGACAATCAAATTTAGTCTGTTCGGACTTGTGTTACCGTTTGACAAGTTTTTTTTTCTTCGGAGCTCATCAAACTAAGGTAAGTAAACATCATTTATTCAAACCTTTTAAAAAATGAGGTGGGAAAAAAACGTACCTTTCTTTTATCACCCTTAATTTCATTGTGAAGATTTGAGGTTTCCATCTAACAGATTCACTATCATTATGTTGCTCTAAAATTAAATGCTCTTCTGCTTAGATGCTCATGACTTTGTTTATATTATCTCATGAATGTGACTGTGTGTGAAGGAATTAAACGTTTGGAAATTAGTCTTTCATTAAGGCTAGGCTTTCGCTTTTCTATTTATGTCGTCAGATATTTTCTTCTTTTTTTTCTTTTCGACATTTTTACTTATTTACGGGCTTCAAATTTTCAAATTAAGATCACATTTTCAGTTTTTTTTAATCACTTCTATAAAAGAGCCAAAATAATTAATGCAATGTTTTCAGCTAAATATCGGTTTTAATTATAGATATATGTAAATAAAACTTCGATCTATCTATCTATCTATCTATCTATCTATCTATCTATCTATCTATCTCTGTTCATATCTATCTCAGTCTGTTCATATCTATCTATCTATCTATCTATCTATCTATCTATCTATCTATCTATCTATATCTATTCATATCTATCTCAGTCTATTCATATCTATCTATCTATCTATCTATCTATCTATCTATCTATCTATCTATCTATCTATCTATCTATCTCTCTCTCTCTCTCTATATATATATATATATATATATATATATATATATGTCCGACTGTCTCTCCGTTTAGTCGCCCGTCATTAAATCTCAATATTTTTTTTTGTCTCGACTGATGTATCTAAATACAGTTGATGTGTTAATACAAACACTGAATGGTATCAAATGATTAAAACCGTGTTGGTAAGTGCAGGTTAACAAGTTGCTAACAGGTCGGAAAATTGAATCGGGGATCTGAGTTTAAATTCCACTTCACATTAATGTTATTTCTTTTCTCCAGCTATGGGTTAAATAACAGACCAGAATGCCCTGGTGCCAACAACTATAAAAGAACAATGGATTCATAACCGTGGAGAAAGCAACGGAATACTACTCCACTATATTTCCTAAAACGATCATGGATATTCACAGTTTACTGAATTACAGAAATCAACACTTACCTCCTGAAGGAATTTAAAGTGTGTGTGTGTGTGTAAGAGAGAGAGAGAGAGAAAAAAAAGAGCAACAGATTTGCTGTCCAGATAATTACGTATTACTGTTAATAATCATTAATAATAATGCTAAAAGTACATGAACAAGAGGTGTTGATAGTTTGACATTTTAAAGTGGCGCCTTCAAGACCAAACTATTCAAGGCATCTGTTTTACTGATACATCCATTCAATAATATGTAATATACAAAATGACTGACTGGTTTTAAATTGATTAAAATAAAATAAAATAAATAAAACATAAAAATACTGCGTTAAGGACGGAAATGTGCTTTTGTTTTGTATTTCGGTTGTCATTTTCAGTGAAAATGAATCTGTACGCTTCATAGCGTCCGACTGTCATGTTTACATAGGCGTGTGTGTGTGTCCGAAAGAAAGAAAGAAAGAAAGAAAGAAAGAAAGAAAGACACCCTAAACTGGATTCTACCCGAGGAACCATTTTCATAAAAAGTCAACGAAGGATTCTAATTCGTTAAACGATTTGTCAACTCCAGTGGCCCACCAGCGTAAAAACACCCAATCGTTCTAAATCGTCGGAGTGGTTAGGTAGGTTAGCCAAATCTGGTTAAATTCAATTTTATAATCAACTTCCTGAAAAGTGAATAATATAATCTCTGTTAAAATTTAAACAGGGATAAGATAAGTAAAAATGTAATTTTATTTATCACTATTAATGCTCTATCTTTTAAAAGTGCTATCTTACAGAAATACACTGAACCAACCTTTTGGGGTCGAAATACAATCTTTCTTATATATATATATATATATACTGTCATCCACAGACGGACTGTTTCGCTGTATCACGGCTCATCAGTATGGCTAGACGTCCGGTTGACTCTAGCTAGGATCGAAACCCGACTGAATTGGCGTCAGTCGGGGGGGATTCTACCACTAAGCACGACAAGGATGAAGGTGAATTTAAGCGTATTTGTTTTTAGATAAACACACAGTTACTGAGAGAATTCGATTTACCGAAGAGTCTTGCATTATTAGTCGTAATAGTCACTGTTTACAAACCCACACTTCATCCCCAGAGAGCTCAACTGAAATAAGTATTAAAATATCGACATAAAACAAATTCAAATTTCCATAATTTAGATTTTACTTCATTAGTTACTATATTTCTTTAAATCTTCAAATGTCGAATGCATAACTAATTCTAATTTCTGTATTTACACTTTTACACCATATTAATTGTAACTGTTCCCTGTTCTAAGAACTCTCTTTCCTTTTATTACTTATACATCTTTATCTATATATTCTAAGGTTGTTTTTAAATATAACTTTGTATTTTTAAGTATAACCTTATATTTTAAGCGTAACTTTATATTTTTAAATATAACTTGTTTTTGATTTAACTTATTTTTAAAGTTTAAAATTTTTATTTATTTATTTCATTTTTATTTTTAAATGTATAATTTATTTTATTATATTTTTATTTCTAAATATTTTTATTCTTTAATATAACCTATTGATTTTATATTAAATATAAACCTTTTTTTAAATATAATTTTACTTAATTGTAATATAAATTATTTAAATATGACTTATTTTTAATTTACATATATCTTATTTTTAAATATAACTTGTCTTTGGAAGAGTAATTTTAAGTATGATTTTGTATTTTTAAACATAATTTTATCTATATAATTTAAAGTTTCATATAACCTCAATTTAAGGTCCGGGTTTAATTTTATAAAACCTCATCCCTTTAAGACTAATACCTTCCACTCTCCCTTGACAACAGTCTCGTGCCTTTCGTCTGACTGAAACATTGAAATGGATAAATTCTGTATTAGTTTTTCGAGTTTTTTTTTTTGTTTTTTTTTTGTTTGTTTTTTTTTTGTTTGTAGATGTCACAGTTAAATTTCTAATTCCGGCACGAACTCACTCTATGTCGGGGTTGAATAAGAATGACGAATCTCGTCAGTTGAAATAAGCTTATTCCCCATATAATTTTGGATTTTATTGTGTATTAATTATTTGCTCTGTAATAATAAATACATTGAGCTCTTTTTGTGGATTAGTTTTAATATTTTATATTACTAGGATCCACTTGTATTATATACCAACGGATTTATTACCTTTATTATATATATATATATATATATATATATATATATATATATATATATATATATATATATATGCGTGTGCGTGTGTGTCTACAAAAATATGTGCGTGTGTGTATTCATTTGTTTAGTGATATTTGTTGTTAGCGTTTGAACTCAGGTTAAAGTCGCGATTTCAAATTTTATACATCCCTAATTAGTATCGGACCTACATTTTTGTAACAATAGATTCGAGGATCCAAATGCCAAAATGAATAGATTCTGGCGTGCTCGACGAGCCCTTACAACTGGAGGTTCGGACACTGCAAACCTCCACCACCGAAAAATTTGTCTAATTACAGGGAAATTTTGAGGCTATATGAAATGGGTATTAGAGCATGATCTGAGGCTAACATTAGCTTACTTCAACCCATTGGCTTATGATTCTATCGCTAAAATAGCCTTATTTTGATAACAATCACTTAAAAAACATCGATTTTGTTTAAAAATTCATTTATTTAAAAAGCTAGTTGAGGAGCTCCTCTGGGGCTGGGGCTCCTGAAGCTTAAGCTCCACTAGTTTCATAATAGAAATCTCACCGTTCCATTTGGAAAATTCTTCCACACATTTTTGCCTTATCACAGACCGAGTCTGTGCAAGTGTGCGTGTGTGCGTTCGTGTGTATGTGTATGCCGACATATGGTTATACGTAGATACGCCAATAACTTCACAGGTCAGTGAGGAAATATAAATATTTATTTATACAACAAATATTCATTTCTAAAGATAATCTTCCTTGTCAGTGATCATATAATACCTACGTGTCAGGCTGCATCCTTCCTGTTATGGTAATTTACCCACGCACGCATGAACTTTCCCAGCTATAAATAGGAGCAGGTACTGCCTTTTGGAGAGGGAAGTTTCCAGCAGTCAACTCTGATAGTCGGACCGAACATTCTTGCAGTAACACTCTCGTTTGTATTACTGTTTCTGTTAATATATTTGTTTAACTCAATTCCTCTCTTTGTGTTTTTATTTATGGTTCTAACAAGGCCACAACACTTCCTGAACTACTCGTGTGCACGCGTGTGTGTATGCGTGTGTTAAAAAGATTTAGGGCGGTGTATGTGTGAGGTATTTCCTCCGCACTCTGTACATTTGTTGCCCATTCACTACATTTGGAGAATCTTATTCCAATTCATGATATTATGTAAACTTTTTATGCAAATATTGGTACATCAGATGCACAGATACATATACACACATATGCTCAAGCGAATATATAAATGTACACATAAGTAAAGGTGTTTCATTAAGACGGATTATATATGGGTGTTTCATTAAGACGGATCAAAGCCAGCAGTAAATAAATCAGTGTTATTGGTGAAAATTTTTTTATTTCTCTATTGGATCATGATATTTACGTCATGGTAGTTTTGTGTGATAAATAATATGGCCCAAATGTCCGCCAATTCTGAAAGAAACAGAAAAAAAATCATTAGACGCTTAAACTTAATTCACATTTAAAATCGGTCCAAGTTATTGGAACATCCTTTATTAGAGAATATTTTTACAGGCTCCTCATGTATTTCAGAAATCTTCTCTCTCTTTTGTACTCTCAATCTCTCTAGCTCTGTGGATCTATCTATCTATCTATCTATCTCTTTACTATATAAATATTTTGACCTTCTTGAATTGTAATAGTAACTTATATGTAAACAGAAGATGTCAAAATAAAGACGCGTGTGTTTGTGTGTATATTTTGGGGTGTAAGTGTGTGATGGTGATCAGGAGTTATTTTTACATGACATGCTATTTTATCCGACTTAAGTAAACTGAATTAAAGGAAAAATCTATCATATTAAGAACAATACATTTCTTTGTAAACCGTGAAAATGTAACAAACTTTGATAAATATATGCGTATTATATGTGCAAAGAGATACAAACAAACTTAGATAGATAGATAGATAGATAGATAGATAGATAGATAAGAATAGACCGAACGAGTGATTCTTTTCACTTCCTACCAGGAACGAATTAAACCTAAAGGAACGATTCCTTACGTATAGGTTTAATTTTAATTTTTTGTATTAAAATGTATTATATGCACAGCTTATACACGAGCATTCACAAACCGTCTTAAGTAGGTATATCGATCGATTGATATCGAGGTATATAGCTACATCGATACGTATAAAGCATAAGTGAGATATAAATAAAAGAATAAGTTTAAGTAAGCTGATAACTTGGCGTCTTTACAATTCTGATGTCTTGAATACATTCATATTTCATAACTCATCGATTGTCTAGAAAAGGCTCATAAAATCTACTGATGAGGTATATCAACAGATACACTAGATAAAGCTTTAAAAAATGAAATCAATAGGAAGGCGTCCAAATTATGTAGGTTCAATATCTAATGGAGTTGCACATGCACAAAAAAAATGAGCGAAAGTTAGTAGGTAGACCTGATATGAAAACGAGGCTTTTATATGGATTTCAACTCTACCATTTTGTATGGATATTGAGATTTACTTTAAAATCTATTACAGAGACATAACATACGACAACAGACACCATTTCAGTAAGGTTTTAATAAATATAGACACAGTGGTGGATTGGCCAGTGCGTCAGCTTGCCCGATGGAAAGCGAGTCCCTGATGAAGTGGGCCCCCTTTTATCAAATAAAAATGCAATAACGAAAAAAAGACAACTGTTTTAGTAATAAAAACTAGTAAGAACTTTATAAAGTCATCTGCACACTATCAGAGAAAACATTTTCAAAGCTAAAGATCATAAAGTCATGGTTAATAAAGTCGCTGTCTGAAGAGAATTTTGAATCATACATGTTGCTATCCATTGAAAAGGAATTGTTAGATGAATTAGATCCAGAAGCAACTACAGTGTAACCCGGATATAAGAGAGTTGTCGTGACCGGAGAATAAGTCTCTTATATCCGGGTTTCTCTTATACCCGGGTTTGGTCTATTTTGTTTACATTAACACAGGCTCTAATTTGGGACCAGATAAAATCTCTCTTATATCCGGGTTTCTCTTATATCATGGTCTCTTATATCCGGGTTACACTGTAGTAGCAGATTCGCATGATCATCTAGTGAATACAAATGATTGCTCTTAATATAGCGGACTACATGCAATACTCTATTGTGCTTTTGAACTATCTGTTAATGTGTAAATTATGCAGTAAACTATTTAGAAATGACAACCAATTACCTAAAGTTAAAATTAAAATTTTACTTATAACATTCTGTATTTACATTTGCTATCTACTGCCAATAATATGTATAGAACACGTACACTGTAATTACTAAGAAATACACAGATAGACAATAGCATTAAATCATTAAAATTGCTCTTTCTGGCCCCATATTTTCCCAACACTCCTCCTTAAGATTCATTACCATTGTCTACATAAGCAATAAAGTTTCTTGTGGTATAACGTCATAAAAACACTCTATCTGCACGGACTGGAGTGAAAATTTTAATTCATCTCAGCAGAAGAATTAAGTGTGGAGGCATAATAGCCTACAACTTCAGCATATTACTTTTTATCTATCAGTACTCTGAGATTCATTAATCCATCATCATCACCATGACCATATATATATATATATATATATATATATATATATATATATATATATATGATTGCGTGGTGAGAAACAAAAACCATCAGTCTACAAATTTCCGGAGAGACCATTGAGAGTAGAACACAAACCCCTGAACTATGTAAAGTCTTTCACCTATCTTGGTAGCAAAGTCAATTACAGTAGAACTTTAGATGATGAAATCATGCATCGGATTGCTAAGGTTACCAGTGCTTTCGACAAACTTCGCCATCGCTTTTGGAATGAGCGGGGTATTCGACTGGATACGAAAATTTGGGTTTACAGAGCTGTTGTACTTGCCATCCTTTTGTATGGCTCAGAGTCATGGACTCCACACAGGTACCATATATGCCAGCTAGATGTTTTCCATAAAAGCTGTTCGCGTGCAATCTGTGGAGTTAAGCTTCAAGATAGGACATCTAACGTAGACCTGTTTAACAGGTGTAATATTGGAGGAATCGAGACTTTTATCATACAGTCTCAGTTACGGTGGACTGGTCATGTCTTGAGAATGTCTGATGACAGGATACCCAAGATCCTAATGTACAGCCAGTTAGATCAGGGATACAGGAATGTAGGACGCCCATGGCTAAGATACAAAGACAAGCTGAAAAGCAACTTGTCAGCAGTTAGTATACCACATAACACCCTTGAGAGCTTAGCTTTGGAGCGGGTAGAATGGAGATCAACGTGTTTTAGTGGACTCAGCAATTTTCAATCTGCTTGTCTGAATCATCTTCAAGAAGCGAGAGCAAGATCTAAAAGGTCAACCAATGTAACAGTGATCTCATCTCACAATCCTCCTAATTTACTCCATATGTGGCCTCCTTTGTAAGTGCATTATATATATATATATATATATATATATATATATATATATATATATATGAACAGAGATGAAAGGAAAACTTTTATTAGCTGAAATATTTCGTCCGCTGATGGACTTTATCTTGTAGTTCTTATCAAGTCAAATTCACTACAGTTTTTTCCACAAAAATTTTAATTGTATCCTTTTGTTTCCGCATGTATTTTATTTATTCGTTATGAAAACAAAATGATAGCATTTTAGTTATGGGTCTCCTGACAACCAATATTTTTAAACCCGGTTCGCCACTGAATAGATACATTACCAATCAATCAATTTATGAGAAAAAGTAAAGTGACATATCGGCACAACCACTTCACAACGCGTCGTACACCAGGAATCCACGGTAGTGATAAATGATCTCATGCGATTACCTACCTTGCTATCTTTCTGTCAGGTATCCAGTATACGAATCTATCTGTTTAATCTGCCTCTTGCAGATACAGCTTAATGAAAATGGAGCAATAAAATTTAAGTACTTATTAGTCATTGAGGAAGAACATATGCGATATATACAACTGGTTTTTAAAACGTGGTGCTCTCAAGCCGAAGAATTGATTTTGATTGGGGTGGATTTATATTGATGGCACTATGAGTATGACAGACAGCCAAAGGAAATATGCAACTAATTCAGCTACACAAAGACATTAGATCACAAAAATAATTCTTATTCTTCTAGCAAATCAATAAGTTCTTTATATCGACTCTGAATCAACAATCGCGCTATTTTCCAAAAAAATATTAATTTTGAAATTATGATTAAAAAATATTTTATCTATGAATTTAGAGGTTTATCTAGGTTCTTGGAAGCCTGATATTATTGATGTAGCTAATCCAACTTAATGTCAAGTTTATCGTGAGTGTGAATGTTTTGTGTGTGTGTGTTTTTTGTGTATGTGTGTGTGTGTGTGTGTGTGCGGGCAGCCTGCGACGATTATGACAGGTCTTAAGTTCTTAAGCCGCGCATGCGAAAATGATACAAACGTACGCTGAGTCTCTTACGTTCTTTGCTCTCTGATTTAGAGAAGATCAAACCGACTTGAGAAGAAATACATCATAGAAAATTTTGAGTTCATGCCTATTGTAAGGATATAACTGTGAAAGTGACATGAACAGCCGTGATCGGAATTTGAGCTGAGATTTTGTAAGATACGGGTACTTGTGCACGTTTGTCAAACTAAGATAAACTCTTTTGTATATATATATATATATATATATATATATATATATATATATATATATATATATATATATATGTATGTATGTATGTATGTATGTATAAAATGCTTCTTTCATGCACATTTCATTGAATACGACAGACAAGGTACTTTGATCTAGTTTTTTATACAATTTCTCGTGTGATCTAATAATTTTTTCCTTTTCGGATGATAAATTATATAAAAACTGTCCTATTGTTCTTTTTATCCAAGCGCTTTCGGCTTTACATTTAGCCATTTTCAAGGTTGAAATATATTAACTGTTAACAAAAAATAGATTATGTATTTATATAATGTTTTCATTTTCAAAACACAGTCAAGATATTGAGTCTATGTTCATAGTTGATATTATTGAGTGTTGATTTTGTTTTAACTAATAAGTCTTTCATTATTTTTAGCCATTTTTGGCATGTAGATGATGCTATTATATTTGTGTTGCCAACAATATGTTACGAATAGAGTCCGGTAGGTCTCCATGAGTATTTAAATGAGATATAATTTATATAACTTTCGCTAAAGACGATTGAGAATACGTTTAATTTTATTAGTTTTTTTGCGTACAAAAATCTTATATTCTTGATCCAATAAATAAGCGATATTTGATCTAACGTTTAAAGATTCCAAAATTTAAAAATCAATCAGTCACGGTTGACCATACTTATGCTCATTGAATTTAGAATTGTACCATGAGCATTGGATGTTTTTCATTTTCTGGAAGAAGCCATTGCAAAAGCTCTCGAAAGGCCTGAAAGGCAAATAGAATGTTAAAAATTGACGTATGCTACGTAATATTACATTAGATTCTCTTCTAGACAAAACCCACTAAATGGTTGTTCTCAAATACTTCATACAATTTGTATATTTTAAGATTAACTTAAGAATATTAAGGAAAGCAATGACAACCGATGTACGAATATCTTGTGAGTGGATTTTACTAAAGGTTTATGATAGGCGTCATCTATCTATCTATCTATCTATCTATATATATATATATATATATATATATATATATATATTTGCGTATCAAGGCATCAAATTCTCTTTTAGGCATGTCTGATTGAATAAATTACAGACATTATGTCTGCTAATTTTTAACAAAATCCGTTCATACTCACGAATAACCTTCCGTGTATTGGAAGAAGATCGAAAGTACTTGGGAAATGAAAATAAAAGAAATTTACACAGTTATGGTACATTTCTCTCAACCTTTAATATCACTGTACAGAAGGTTACTCGTGAGTATGAATGGATTTTGTTAAAAAATTAAATATATATATGTGTGTGTATTTGTGTGTGTGAGTGTGTGAGAGAGAGAGAGTGAGAGAGAGTGTGTGTGTATGTGTGTTTGTGCACGCATGCGCATATAGGTACCCAGCTACTCTCGCAGACCATTTGCGAGTATAGTGAGTTTGATCATGGTAAGCATAGTAGGCAACAATAAGTAAAGGTAATATACTTAGTTCGATTCTCATTATTACTATGACTTTGTGTCAAATTATTGTAAGCTTAATAACTACATGTCTTCCATGTTCCTAAATACGTATCTCTATTAAAGAAATTGACCAACAACTGATTTATTTTTTACCACAAGCCGTTTACTCAATTTGTGAATGCAATAGAAAAGTTTAGAATAACTTACCCGGGGCGGCAATATTGACTGAGCTTAATTCAATTTGTTGCCTATGTACAGTTGGTTACATTGTGTTGCTTCAAGTTCTGTAAGGAAATAAAGACATTATTCCAGGAATTATTCGACCTAATAAACTTTGTTGTACTCACTACAACATTTGGACTGATATGGTTCCTGGCAGCTGGTGTAATGGATATAGATTCAGAATAAGAAATCTGAGAGCTGAATTCGAATTCGTTACATTCACTTACGAATAAATACCCTTTGGAAAGGTAATGCCATTTGGAAAAGTATGAATTTATCTCCTCCCACCAAGCTATGGGTTAAATAGTAAGATACGTATCTGGAAAAATCATTGTTATCTCCCCAAAATTCTTACTGCAATATTCACTCACCAAAAAAAAAAAAAAAGAAAAAAGAAAAAAAGAATTATTCTTACACTCCAAAATATGTTTCAGCTTCATGAAGGATTGATAAGACGTAAGAAAAACCAGTCAATTCTGACTTTTTCATGTGGCTGCAACATTCAGAATTCCTTAAGATTTGCCTATTTTATAAAACATCATTCTTTAAAATTTTGGCGCTTTTTTGGTGCTTAAACGGATCAGCAGAAACGGCCCAGGCCATATGAACACACCCCACTGTTATGGAAGGACCAGCAGCCTGCGCTGTGCTTTGTTGACAATTAGGGTTTATAGCCCCGTTGCATATGCGCCACACCTGAAACTTACCATTAGCCACAAATAACTGGGATCGTAACTCATCGGACCTCGTTACACGATGCCAATCCTCCAGGGTTCAATTAGCGTTGTGAGGTTAACAGGGACACCCAGGTGGGTCTATTTCTTTACCCCATGAAAGCTAAAGAAGGATTAACTGACCTGGCACATTCTGCAAATAATTATTTACGATATTAATGAACAGATACTGGCACATAATTAGAATTAATTAGTGTCATGGTGCCTACCTAGACCGACAGAATGAACTCTTCCGAACGCTATACATACTACGCTTCTCAAGAGAGCCGGACGGATTCGGTATGGTATTGAATCGAGTCGAGCTGATAGCAGTCACGCCAAACTAGTCGGACAGTCTTACTAACCCTTTCACTTCTTGTATTATTTCTTGTGTAATATATTCTTTGTTATTTCTACAGTTGTGTTTTGTGTTGTTCTTCCATGGTTCTACCCTTGGACCATAACAGTTAATTAATGAAACAGCATTGGGTTATTTAATGTTGAAATCTGTTATTTATTTATCATTTAGTCTCTCTCTCTCACACACACACACTCTCTCTCTTTCTTTCTTTCTCTCTCTCTCTCTCTCTCTATATATATATATATATATATATATATATATATATATAAATTTTAAATTTTTTTAGATCAGCTGATCACGCTACCTTGGTTTCATCCTCTCAGTATCTTGAAAAGTTGAAACAAGCTAGCGTGATTGGCTGATCTCCTAATTTTTTTAAATTCAAAATTTCTGCATGTTAAATTTTTCTTTTCTTTTCTTTATACGTGTATTGAGCACTTTTTAATACTACTGTTTCCTGGTCTAATTCAACTGTGACCAATAACCATTTTATATATATATAGATAGATAAATAGAGAGAGAGAGAGAGAGAGAGAGAGAGAGAGAGAGTCCGCCAAAAATGTATACACACTTCAAGAAAGGAAAAAACTTGTCTTTCGTATTTTTAGCAAATTGCGATAACACCGTTTGCTGCAGTACGATATTTTCTCGACATATGGCATTATCGACATGACTGTCGCATCAACAAGTCCAAAGGATGTTGTGCATTGCAGAAAAGCGACTATATTGTCAACCCTTAAACAAAAAATAGAAAATGTATGTGCAGCAATTCCACCGGACACTTTGGCCAACGTTGCCCAAGTAGTAGTTCGCTGTGCTAATAAATGTCTGGAAGTTAAAGATCACAATTTTAAGTATATCTTGTGATTGTAGAGTCCAAAGTTAACTTGTATTAATCTCGTGACGTCCGAGTCTCTGAATTAATATCTGAATAAATTTAGTATTACAATATCTATACAACTTTTTCCTTTCCTGAAATGTCTATACATTTTTTAGCGGACTCTGTATATATAACATATTACGATGCATTTAAACATATGGTTCTGTTGATAACATTTCTTTCTCTTACGTGGTCATCTCTCACATCATAATAGAACCGCATTACGAATTTACGACCTTCGTCTGCTATTCCGCAACCGTTATCGTCGCATAACAAACTTGTATGCAAACAAAACAGGATGTCATCTTTGACGGTGAACATCTCTGTTGTCAAGTCCATATAACTACTCTGCTGATGGCTTATGTAAGCCGAAAACTTAGATCGACGATCAATATAATAAAATATCCAAATGTTGGACAGTTTTGTCTTTATTTTCTCTTGAAACTAAAGCCACTGTACGACGTTTGGAAATGTTCATCATAAAACATAACAGATATTCGTTGTCTGTTATGGTTAACAATATCTCTCTATATAAAAGGCAGGATGTGTGTGTGTAGGGGGGGTGTAACGAATTCACGGATCGCAATTTTCGATGGATTTGCACCAAAATTTACATGCACATGCTCCAAGTTAGCAGGAAGGCCAGTGGATAGTGGAAATAATCGATTTTTTCATGCTTCTACGGCAGTTTTCATGGAGTTTGCCGCCATTTTCTACTGGCCAGAGTGAGAGCCTATGGCTGGCTGCCACGAATAGGCAGGAAGATTCTATTGGCCAGCGTGAGAGCTAACAGCTGACTGACACGAATGTTAACTAGCATGCTAGCATGCAAAAAGAAATCGATAGCTGCATTCGTCACAAGTGGGAAAAATTTAAATCTGCATGGCACTTTACTCCAATTGGCTCATTCGCTTGCTTAAATTCAACGTTGATTCTGATTCTGCAGAACTGGGTTGCGTGTGAAAAAGTATTTGTTGTTAACATTCTTTTTTCATTCGGTTTTTCCAGTTACGAGTCCTTTTTTAAAGCTGATCGTTTTGTGTTCATTTTGTTTAGTTCTTTTTTCGTAACAGATTTAATGTTTAGTATAGAGCTTAGAAAAAATTTGCAGTGTGAGATAGGCAAGAAGTAAGGCATATAGCAACATCAGCACGGCAAAGGGCACTCCTTTAAAGGAAAGGAAGGGCAAAAATATTTTAAGTCAAGTGATAGCGATTGCTGTATGAGTCGTAGGATTTTTTGATCAAGCATGGACAACGCCAGGCCATGCCGCTAGTATGTATATAAAGAAGAAGACAGTGGAAACTACGGATTAAAATAATTACTCTAGTTAGTACGTTCTTTACTGTGTCCCTCAACCTTGGCCATATACCAAACTAAGTCATGCGTAGTGAATATCTATTTACACATCAGATTGCCAAACATTTTTTTAATAAAATTCCTGTTTGCATTTCCCCATTTAACCGCAAAAACTCTCAAGTTTACCGAAAATCTCCCAAACTTCCCGCAAAAAACACTGTTTTCTGTTTTAAAAAATAAACACAAATTCTTACCTTCTTTTCCTAGGCAATTTTTCCTTCTTTTATCTGGACTTGTTTTTTTTATTTTTGTCTTTTTTTATTTTATTTTTTTCTTCAAATAAACATGCAATGTGATTAAAATATGTAAACTACATCAACTAATATAAAAGGCGACTCCTGCCGGCGGTGAGGATTATTAACATGTTTATCACGATTTTATACCACGCGTCTGGATAACGTGATAGAATCTACCAATTTGTGTCTGCTTCGTATTCTTTGCTTCAATGTCCTCAGGGTCTAAGGACAACATTTATAGAGAGATGAACGCTAATCCTTCACTCGAAATGCAGTTACAGGATATATTAAATAACAAGTTAGAAACAAAACTTGTAGCAATTTGATCAGAAAGGTACGATTATTTTGTGTAGAGTATTCTTTTAAATTCATAAACGATACATGTATAGCACTTCCAATGATTTAACAACTGTGCTACATTTTCATTGTGTGTTATTGGAAACTGCTATTTAACATCGTTTGATTGAAATTTATCAAGCGGTCAAAGCATTGAAGTTTATAACTGAACAAAAATAAATAAAGCAATCTAATACAGAAAATGAAGCATTAACAGATTTTATAAAGTGCCAAACAGTAAACCTAGAAAGCGTACCTATGTAGCTACAAGTGATCAAGAACAGCAATCTACAGAGAACTGTACAAACGACTGATATACAGAATGACTGAAAAGTAACTCCCTATTTTATGTATTTTTTTATGTATGAGTGGCTAGGCAGGAGTCCTAAATTAACACCCTGTAACATTTTTTGTTTGGGGTTGGTTAAAGGAGAAAGTCTACTATACCAAACCAAAACTATAGAAGAGGGCGACTACAAGAAGATATGTCTTCCATACCACAAGAGTTCCTGGTGAAATCATTTGACGCGATTCTTGGGCACCTCGAGAAACTGGTCGTGAAATATGGTGCTCATATCGAATTTTAAATAAAACCTCACGCTAAACTCTTTCCTCTAATATCTATTTCTCGTAAAAACTATAGTTAATAAATAAATTATAAGTATTTTAAAACGGGGAGTTACTTTTCAATCACACTCTATATTAAAATGTAGATAAATGGTAAGTTTTTAGAAAGGGTCTCAAAGTAAACCTAGAAACCATATTCATGTAGGTATGAGTCAATGGGAACTGTAATCCACGGAGAACTGTGCAAACAACAAAATATTATTATGCAGATAAACGGTAAGTGACATTAAAAAAAAAAAAAGACGAAAGAAATCAGCAAGTCAGAAAATGTTTTTTAAAATTGTGACGGCGAAACGAAGTCAAACAAATTCTATAAGAAACCGAAAGAAGGACACAACATTTTAAGAAAAAATAAGCCCCCCCCCCGTCTTGTTTACTATATAGATAACATACAGTGATTGTAAAACTTATTCATAACTTCAATACCGATGGACAGTACATCATTCGGAAATTGTAAATATATAATAAAAAGTTGAATAGACATATAGACACACTTTGTCGGTAGCATTTAATAAAACTAACTTTTTTAAACGAATTCTTGCGACATAAACACAACTATATATATGTATATATATATATATATATGCATATATATATATATTATATGCGCAGTACTTAGTGGAAAATGTTCAATATCAATGATAGAGCTAACATATTCAGTTGTATGGATATGAGTTTGTCACCCTGGGTTTTCACACTTTTGTGATCATCAGACAATGGTGATCGCAAAAGCGTGAAACCCAGGGTCACAAACTCATATCCATACAACTGAATGTGTGTGTTTATATATATATATATATATATATATTTATATATATATATATATATATATACTGGGTGTAACTGCAAAATTGTCCAAAACGTGTAACAGCAAATTTGTCCAATTGTTAGATTAAGATTTGAACCGTTATATTTCCTGTCATTTCTAATGATTAAAGATATCTTACTGGAATTTCTAAAATGAAATGATGATCCATCTTCATGTTGTGACCTCCTGACCCAGTTTTCCTGTCTACAGTTCCTTCTTTTTTAAACTTATTCACCGTTCTCTTGATGGTTCTTAAATGGACTTTGAAATGGAAGCCAAAGTATAAATGTTGGTACCATTATTGAAGGCCTGAATGTCATTTTTTTTCTCTCACCGTTACTCAGTTGAGAAGACAATGGTGCTGACGCAAAACTATTTTAACCTGTTCTCTTTTTAGCTGAATAACTCAAAGAGTTTTTCAGTGAATCTTACGACAGATGGTGTTAAGATGGCTAAAGTCTTATCTGAAAACCTGAAAAAAAGAAACTCAATTAGTTTAGTATTATTTTTAGATATTCAACATTTTGTGGTATGAACAATTATCCCATTCTGTTACACGATTTGGACAATTTTGCTGTTACAAAACATGTCTCATTAAATAATTTAGACAAGTTTTGTCTAGTTATTTTTAATAGGATCCTCTTGTAACTATGGACAAGATTCTTAGTATTCTCATTAAAGGAAGAAAGAAAATTACCATGTTGATGCATATTCATTTTATTCCGAGTACTTTCGACATTAGCACAATGCCGTCATCAGGGTCTTGTTTTTTTTAAGACAAAAATTGTTGAGTTCATTATTTTTCTAAAACAAAATTGCTATATTCATCTGAAACTTTTTCGTGTGAAGTGAAAAATGCTATAGTTATGTACTATACAATTTTTAAATTTTATCATGTAGACACACGAGCAAACGTCAAGGGAGGTAACTAAGTTACTGAAATGTCTAAATACTTAAAAAAAAAAAGGCTTTTTAAAACAATTAGTTAAAACCTAGATATTTTAAACTATCTACTGTAAACATTTTAAAACATTTGTGTAGGGTTCATAATTAATTTTATTAAGGGTTGGTTTCAATTTTTTGATATAGATAACTTCAAGAATTTTTAGTTTATGTTTATTATTTTCATGAAAAGTATAGATGCATCTTCAACAAGAATTTTCCTAAATTGCGAATGTAGACAGGCATGCTATTGTAAATGTTGAGAGATGTTAGATGCATCATTTAAATGAAAACTCAACCTCGTAGCAGTGGTATGGCCAACATATATATTATTTTTTCTCTTGGAGATACAATCTCCCAAGGGACATTTTAATTTATATATATTGTTGGTTTTCTGCAACATGTTAGTTGGTGGAGAGGAGTCATTACAAATGATTAAATTAGATATATTGAATTTAGTATAGTATATAATTAATTTTATTTTTTTTATTAGGATCTCAGGTGGATATATTAGTATTTATTAGGTTTTTTCTTTTTTAGAATATTTTTGTCCTGTTTGTAATTATAATGTATTTGATTGCGATATAAAAGATTAATATGTTTAGGGTTAATTAAATAAGTATTATATTCTATTTCCTTTATATTAAATTTTCTAATAGAACATCTTATTTGTTCATCAACAGTATAATTAGGGAAGTTATTATTAATAGGGGTCTATTTTATATTTTTTAGTTCACTGTAGAAAATCTGTTTTGTGGATGAATTAATTTTTGCACAATTTATTAGGGTTTTTATAATAACTATTTTATAGTAATTTGGACATTCACTCTTATAATTAAGACTGCACAAATTTATTCTATAGGTTTTTTATTTGGGGAGATAATCAATTTATTATTATTAGTGTTTATTAATATATCTAGAAAAGAATTTCATTACTATTATTAAGTTCGTATGTAAATTTAAGGACAGAATTATTTTGGGATAGTTTGTGGAGTTAACATATTTCATCATATACTTACGAGAGCATTCTATTAAAAATAAGTAGACAAAACTTGTCTAAATTATTTAATGAAACATATCATAATGAAAACATGCTGGCAAAATATACGCACTATATATATATATATATATATATATATATATATATATATATATATATATATATATATATATATATAAGTAAACACTGAAGTCAACATCAAGCGACGACAATAATAATTTCAATAGATTTATCGAAAATCTGGCCCTGAAGAGCGTTTTGGCGCAAAACTTCGAGCGGTGAATTAAGACAAGTCAATTGAACTTTATTGATTCATTGAATATATATAAGCAGTAAGTGATTGTAGGAGATATACATCGATATATGAGATTTCTTACATACCGACATGGCATCCACTGACGCATGAAGATGCGATATATATATATATATATATATATATATATATATATATATATATATATTAAGCATTTCACCCCAAGCAAGGCCGCAAGGGGTTACAGAAAATTTAGAGCAAGATCAGATAGGAGTGATAGAAGAAAGGATGAGGGTAGTGGATAGATCAAGGCAACTGGAGATGTCGATTGACATTACACTTGAATAGCTGGAGATTATAGCTCACAGGGAAACAGGAAAAGGGAGTTCCATAAGCGAGAGGCGCGAGACATGAAGCTATTAGAGTAGAAGAGACGGCTACATTTAGGAGTTTCGACAGTGAAGGGGTGAGAGCGGGATGCCAGCCTCGTAAGGCGCTGGAACTCATGACGTCTGGGAACCAGCGAATGCAACTCCTCGGAGCAATTTCCATGAAAGTATTTGTAGAACAGACAGAGGGGGGCGACGGCGCGTCTGTGAGAAAGTGACTGTAGACTAGACGCCAGGGCAGGGCCAACTACATTGCATATCCGCCTCTGGAGCCTATCAAGAACCCCGAGGCAAACAGAAGGGGCACCAGACCATATATGGCAGCAATACTCCATGCAAGGGCGAATTGTTGATCGACTCCGGGGAGAAAAACTTCCTGGCGCAGCTCAGGGAGCCAACTTTCCTTGCAGTGGACGAGGCAATTGATTCAATGTATTTATTCCATCTCAGGTCAGCAGTCAACGTGAGACCGAGCAGCCGCAGAGAGTTGCTCTCGAGAAGTTGAGCGTCAGACATTCTAATGGAGAGAAGGGAAGGATCTCTGTGGTGATTAATAGAGAGCATGGAAGCGTTGACGTTGACCAGCCAATTCATGCCCCAGTTCACAATCGATTGGAGGTCCTTTTCGAGACGCACGGCTAGGCGAGTTTTGTCAGCGAGACTAGATTTGTTTTTGAGGCAGGAATAAATTGTGGTGTCATCCGCGTAGATGCCAACTTGGGAAGTTATTGCGTCAGGAAGGTCGGTTTGACAGGAATGATCGTATTAGGTTATATAATCGACCCGTAATGCCATAACCCTGGAGCTTGCGAAGAAGGCCGGCATGCCAAACCCTATCATATATATATATAAAGTGAGAATGAGACTGGGACAAAGATAGGCACCATTGCTTGATTACTGATGTAGTTGCGTATTTTACAATATCACCGAGGTGTTCGAATGTCGATTATCAATGCAAGTAGGCTTTTTCATTACGGTGACTGGTGCAGCACAATCTTCTTACCTCAATTTCACTCCTTTATTAGATAGATAGAGATGCGGACAAACTGGAATAGATAGATAGATAGATATGAACAGAATGGAATAGATAGATAGATAGATAGATAGATAGATAGATAGATAGATAGATAGCAACAGAATGGAATAGATAGATAGATAGATAGATAGATAGATAGATAGATAGATAGATAGATCTGATGAAAAATGAAGGTAAGAAGAAATAAACGATAGGCATAAAGATTAAAGGAAATAAATGACAATTGTAGAGAAAGGAAAGAAGGAAATGATAAGAAAGGCAAAAATCTAAAAAATTCAGTGTTTCAAATAAAGTAACATGTTTTCACTCCGAGGGAAATACGCCTCAAAATAAATATGCAGAAAGGTTCGCCTACGCTTGCCTATTTCACAAAGCAAATGACAACATAAAAGTGACCTGCATACGTAAGAGCATTTTTAGAATGCATTCTTTTCTCTTTGCTTCATTTGTCCACTTAGAGGTATGGGGAGTGTTTAGCGCTATTCCGACCTAGAAAGAATTCCTCAGATCGTTGTGTAATCGAAGTCGGTCAGTATGCAAGCACAAGAAAAGAGTAATATAATAGGCCTCAGCATTAGTCACAATGTTCAAATGTGTGGATCGTGTAAGCGAAAAGGTAATCATATCAAAAATAGGGGGACACGTTCAAGGCAGATGTTATGGGCAAAGCACAACCTTCATGGAACATAAAACTCCAGTCCTGAGCTTGCTAGCTAATTAGATAGATAGATAGATAGATAGATAGATAGATAGATATGAAGAAACTGCAATATATATATATATATATATATATATATATATATATATATATATATATATATATATATATACGGTCAGATTAGAATAGACAATAATTTCCGATAACTTCAATAAAATCTTATAATCATTTAAAAAGTTATCTATTTATTTCATTATCACCTCCAACTTTATAATGTTTATTGCACAGCGCAGAGTAGGCATTATCCAGACCAAGTGGGAAGGGAATGTATTGTTCCAATGTCAAATTATGTGTATGTTTGTGTACATGTACTTCTGTGATGATTAAACAGCACAAGAACATGTCAGTCACTCACGCACAACACAGACATACACATATACATACACCATGCAATGTTGCTCACAGACGGTTGTTGACAGACAGAGAATCAGTTCTTTTATAAGATAGATATATTTTTAAATATTGCAATGAACGATTTTACAAGTACAAAACTCACCCTAAAGTATGTGGACAATTCATACTCCCCCGGTTTCACCTGGGGTAGTTTGAAATTAATGGGCATCTTTCAGGCATTACCTCTTCTTCGGGTGGGAGCTAGGGTCATTATCCGCCGCCTGAGGCGCCCCCAAAAAGCGAAAGTGTCGAGTGGGCTCCAGTAATTTTTTCACGGTATTGCCGTTAAACCCACTTTAAACCTCGTAGGTGAGCTGAAAATCACAATATGTGGACAATATCTTCAACATTTCCTATGAAAGTTGAATTTTCCAAACCCTTTTTCATCATTAAATACCTTAGAAATTTTTTACTATCATAATAACCCAGTTTCTGTGTGTTTATTATCGTAACCCATCGAAAACGTCTTTTCTCTATGTTAGAATGAATTCCTGCTGCCTAAATACACCTTATATAAATATTATATTCTCGATTAATATATTCTCGATTCTCACGTTGAATTTGACATATGAGGGTCAATCAGGTTCCAAGGAACCGACAGCCCAACACCAGTACATGAGATTTGATTATAGTAGTGAAGATTTTGTGAAGGACCATCCACACTTTTTGAAGGGCCAAATACAGAGACCTGGTGCATTACGTGCCACAAGGTCCCCAAACGACCCTCCGAAGGTTTTGAATTCAGAGTTGTCTTTCTGCTAGACCAGTCCAAGGCTATAGAATCCAGTCTGTCCTGCTATTTACCCATAAATAGGGAGGCAAGGATAAGAAGATTCATACCTTTCCCAAGGGTATAGTACATAAGTGAATGTAATGGCTTTCCGATTACTTAATCCAAGCCGCTATCCATTACTCCACAGTGCCTCCATATATATATATATATATATATATATATATATATATATATATATATATATATATATGTGTGTGTGTGTGTGTGTGTGTGCGTGTGTGTGTTTTGCGTGTGTGTGTGTATATACACACACGATAACTATTTGCTGATAATATCGAGATTATGGTGGACACGCAATATTTAATTGTAAGTATCACGAGATTCTTGACAAAATACAAAGAAGGTTCCGTAATGTTATTGGTCCTAACCTGGCATCTCGACTTCAGTTACTTCGTCACGACGTTGATTCACTTTGCTTTTTCTATAAATATTTTCATAACAATTTTTCTAATGATCTCCCCGCCTTGGTACCTCGGCCGCATGAAATTAAGCATACTACTTGATTGCCAACTTTTACTATTGAAATAGCTAGATGTTATTGCAAGTTATATTCTAACAGATTCTTATCCGTGGAACTCTCTTCTGATTTCTTGCTTTCCTGTCACTTCTGATCTTCAAAAAGTTAAATGCAATGTCAATCGCCATCTTCCCTCTTCCTTTTAGTGTCCTTTTTCTTCACTAAAGTCTTATTCTCTTTCACTCTGTGATCCCTGGCGTCTTAGTGGCATTATCGCCTTGCTTGGGGTGAAAGGACTAAAAAAAACATTTGAATGAAAAGTTACAAATTCCAATGTCTTCGACGTGTAAGTAAAGACAATGTAACAATATTAAGCAAGACAATTTCTGATATTGTCTATTTTATTTACATCCAATATTAAGCAATCTTTTCCCCATTTTTCTCCATATGTCACACTGAGTCTCTAATTAGAGTGTAATTACTTTGTAATACAATATAATATGCCAAATTTCGATAGTACTTAATTTAACTGAGACCGGGAACCGATATATGATATTGAAAATTCTACTGGTCGAACAAGCTTTTGAATGAAATCTTATTAGGCACCTATTTTCGTCCATTTTTCAACATTTCTGCCTACGATTAAAACATCTGAATACACTACCCGACACTTTTGCCTGTGATCAGTTTTCTATTTGTAAGCTTTTTGAAAGGGTTCGCAAATAAAAACAACGGATATATATATATATATATATATATATATATATATATATATATATATATATATATTAACTATCTTCCTGTTCATTTCCATGTTACAACAGAATTGAAAAAACAGAGATACGAGAGAGGAGGAAAGAAAGAATGTAGGTGAGGAAGCTATAGGAAAACCAAAGGAAAAGTGAGTCAAAAGAGAGGGTTTTATACGAAAAAGAGAGAGAGAGATAAGCTTGATGTCTTTAGTTTGATTACTCCTTTACAGCTTTGACATTTTAAAGTGGGTGAAACTATTTTTTCTTTTGGAGCTTGACACACACCTTACGTATGAAGATAGACTTATTTTTTATTGTGAGAATATTTAATTAACTTTCAAGTAATTACTCTCCTTGGCGTTAATAAATAATGTGTCCATACATTTTTGAAAGGGGTCGACTTGTATCGAACTGTTCCAAATTGATTCTTATAACTATAATGCATCATGGTTCTCGCTGAAGAAGAGTAATTTGACCTGTTAAAATAGGGGGTTATTTAAATATTTACTGCCTTTATCTTTAAACTTAAATTTAAAAAACTTATTCATTATTATGAAAGTATTTAATTAATTCTTTCGGTAAGAGCCAGACATTCTACTAGTAAAAGAGTATATGCATTTTAAGGAATATACTGCATATAACAAAATTATCCTAAACCTAATTTTTTATCAACGACTAATCATAATTAAAATAATATAAGGCATTGAGTGTCTCCGGTTGGGGTGATGTGTTACCTGGGTAAACGATATTTAACAGCATTTAAGATGCGAGTAACAAGGAAAATTTACAGCTCCATAGACGTAGAATGAGGGAAAGTTATTCATGCGTTTCAATATTAAAAAGAAAAGCGACATATTGTAGCAGAAATTAGCAATTACATTCAAAACACAAAATTAGTCGCTTGTTTGTCGTGTTACCGACGAAAACTGGTGTTTCTGCTCAGCACTCACCTGTAAATTCCATTTCTGCTAAAAGGGCAGAAGCAGAATATTCAATATGCTGAATATTTCAACTTGGCGAGAAAACATAAAGATTGTTTGTTTTTTGGTTTTGTTTGGTTTCTTTTCTTCCTTTCTTTTTTTTTTCTTTATATTTTTATGCCATAAACAAATAGCATTGTAATGGATGCTAGGAACGCGTGACAGACGTCTTTGTTTATTGTCCCAACCCGATGAAGACAATAAAGTGCTTATAAAACCCCTTAATTATGAGACAAGCCGACAGTCCGAAACTTATCGTAGCTGTTTTGGTTTTTGGATTGAAATGAGTAGAGCGGATAGTAAACAATTGTTTTTCTTACTCGGCAAACGACTAAAACATATTAGTTATATTTTGCCAATTTGATCTCATCTGTAAGTGTTACAAAATTCAAGATGAATCCCACAGCACCACGGATGTTGTTTGAGCTTTGCTATGCGGCACAAGGCTTTTTTTTTCTAACATGGGGACCCATGAATATTTATGTCTATCTAGGCCGAAAAATTGTCCATTTCCATTAATATTCTGCCCAATACGATGGGGAGGTACTGCTTGGGACACGGATCACAAAGAACTGCTCATTAGTTAGTTGTGTCTGTCCGACGCGAAGAAGAGATAAGGCCAGTGGCGAATCACCAGCGGCAATGAGGCGTAACAACCAATAAAGTGTTGAATTTTAAGTTTGATGCTGTCCAAGAAGAATAAGGTGATCTTTGTTCTTCTATTTTAAACTTTTCTTTTTAAATGTTTGTGATCAGGTTTCTGTGCAGAAGAGGGTTGAAAGCACAAATGCATTCCTGGTTAAAAACCGATTTGGAATTTCAGCTGAGTCTGCATGTGTTCAGTCTTTCCTGTAATAACTTTTATATAAATTTATTTCTCGCTGCGTTTTCTTCCATCGCTAGATATTTTGAAAACAGTTTTGTCAGTGGTATGCTACAAGAGTTTACAGTCAAATTAAGGATTCTTCTTTGCTAACAGTGTCAGGCGACAGTCCTAAATATCTCATGTTGCTCTGAGAAGAGTTGGACGTTGCCAATTAATTACCTCTTTGCCCGAGAGAAATCACATGAACATTCCCGCGCGATATTCCGACAAACTCCTCGATCATATGACCAGGTAAGAAAGATGGATGCCGTACAGTGTTAAAGATCTTTCTTTATAATACTTTGTAACACAGATAACCACTGACTGAAACTTCATCGCACAGTAGAAAATAATGACTCAAAAAGTTTTATACATATGTGTGTGGCGTGACTGAAGATCCAAAAACTCAGCGTCTCTTTTGGTGTAAATCATTTAATTGAAATTGCTAAGAATGGATATAGTAACCATTTTGGGATTAATTGAAAAGGTAATAATGTGATAGTATATTCAATGAGTACTCATTCATCTATTCTTTTCTTTGTCTACTATGGAAACATGTTAATGACTCGACCATGGAGGCACTGGAAGAGAACGCAAAGAGAGTTAGATTTATGCCTTTCTCAAGAACATAAATCTGAAAGTGATGTGAGCAGTCCTGGCTGGAACTCCAAGTCACCTCACTTGTATTGTTGTTCGGATTCCTAACTGTTACACACACCTTACCTAAAAAAAAAAAATCAATCAAATTTAGCATTCTTTAAAAGCACCAAGAAGAATCAGAAAATACAAAGTCCCAAATGGCTGTTTCTCAAAATTTTGTTTACATTCATGTTTGTCGTTTGAAAACATGAAAAACTACTGAGTCCTTACGCTTCGTGCTTCAAATGAGGTAGGATAATAGTTCGGAGTTGAGCACCTTTTATTTTGATATAAACCGGTTTAAAGGTTAAGCCGTTTGGGTACTTGAGAAAGAGGAGGAGAAGAGGGGAAGAGAAAGTGATGGAGATAAAGAGAGCGATGAGGGAATGAGAAATTGACTGGCGAGAGAGAAGGGATGAGTGGGAGGAAGAAAAAAAAAGGGAAGGAAAAGAAAAAGAGTTCGGTTCAAAGTCTCATAGAAAATCATAAGTATGAGTCTACACAGTATTTAGTTAGACTAATTTATTAACCCTTACTACCCAACCTGACAACTCTATTTTAATGTAGATTAGTTTTTATACAAAACCATACGTCGTGAGTCCCATGAACGGTGTGATCTTAAGGTCGCTCGTTTGCTCAACCCCTGTATTCAGAGTCGAATGGGATTTCGGGAGATGTTTTAACGTACGGGAGAGATCGGTTAACAAAAAAGAAACCGTCATTAATGAAATATAAATTAGATGCTTTCGTCTTTTTTTGTGTCCTTTGACTGATCGACGGCGAATTCAAGTAGATTCATTTACTGAACTAATTACTTGAACTTTTCAAACGAAATTTATTTTGCTCAACTGAATCTTAAAACCATCCCGACTTGGAGCCAAAAATACATGGGAAACCATATGCAACCGCACTCGGTAAATATTCAGAATAGCGAAAGAGGAAAAAGTATTAAACAAAAGGATGCCGAAAGCGAATTAGTTCACACCAGGAATAACCGCCTACTCGGTTACCTGGGAATCTTCGACCTTCATTTAAGGTTATGAAAAAGGACAGGTGCGGGCGCCAGCTTGTGTAATAAATGAAAACCGATAAGGAACATTTTCTATCTGAGGTTGCAAGATAACGTAAAAATGACATGAAGATTAATGAGCAAACATTTAAAAAGTTCAGTTCAATTGTGAAAGTGAAATGGTGGATTATGCAGTAGACACGCATCAACATATATATATATGTATATATATATATATATATATATATATATATATATATATATATATATATATATGGGGTATTAAATTTCCTTTATATATAATTTATTTATATTGCTCTGTAATAAATACATTGAGCTCCCTTTGTGGATCAGTTTTAATATTTTATATTATTAGGGTTCACTTAGATTACTTACCAACGGATTTTTACCTATATATGAATGATAAAATATAGTTTTATGGTATGCTATATTTATGGGCTAAAGTGCTCAATATCAGGAATAGAGCTTAAATATAAATTGTGGAGCCAAAACACAGCACAGATAGCCTGAATGATTGTGTAAGCATGAAACAAACTGTCGCCGCTGGTTGTTTACCTCAATGTCCACTTTTATGTATATATATATATATATATATATATATATATATATATATATATATATATATGTAATCAATACAAGTAAAACGTTGTCACTTAGCTGATTGATATTAGCTTCAGTATCCCGACTCCAGAGTTTCGTAGACAGACACATCCGTTCACTCGTCAGGGTGTATCTGCAATTGACTGCTTATATTTCTCGATTTTTCTTTTTTATATGCACATCATTGGTGAAAGTTTTTTTTTCATAGAGTATATCTGCGTGTATGTGTTCGCGCGCGTGCGGCCATATATATATATATATATATATATATATATATATATATATATATATATATGAGAGAGAGAGAAAAAAATTGTATACACAAAAAAGTTTTCGTAGTCCGTTGTTTTCATTCTTGACTTCAGCTGGATTCAAAATTAACTGTTTCAACTCCGTGCCTGAAAATGTTGACCGAAATACATTTCACTGATATTGTTCTTAATAAAAAAGAAAGAAAAAGGGTAAAAATAGAATTAAGTAAAATTAATGTGGGTATCGGGCTGCGTAGAACAGAGTCCTATCGAAGCTGGAGGCCTAATTAATATGCAATGTATTTCTTGCTTTTATTTTATAAATAATCTTTTAAAAATCTCTAATAAATTATATGCTCTGTTTTTCAAAGAACACATTTTTATTTCAATTTATTGTTTTCAATGTCCATTTTAAATAATTTATCCCGTACAGTATAAGGTTTTTTAGCGGGATATATCTTTTGAGTTTGGGCAAATTAAATTTTGATTTAAATTAGGCGAAAATCAAAGAAAATGGCAGCCTTAACTCGTCGACCGAAGGGTTGGAGTGAGGGGTGTGACTGGGGTAGTGTTGAGGAAATATAATATCAGTCAGTAGTACTGATCATAAGCGTACAATAAATTAAACTAAACATTTACGGACAAAGAGATACATAAGCACACTGACTCATAGATAGATATATATAAACACAGACTCTACCATAAGTGACTTGATAACAAGGCTATAAAACAATAAAAAATGGAAAGTGGGCAATAAACAGACAAACATATCAAAGACTTTCTCCGCACTCGTTTTTTTTATATGTCTGGATTTTTTTTTTAAATAAATGGTTATTTATTATTATGTTTCAGTATTAAAATATCAAAATGTGTTGTTTTGAGTGTGTGTGTGTGTGAGAGAGAGAGAGAGAGAGAGAGAGAGAGAGAGAATACTTAAAACTGTATTTTTAATGGATACCCGTAATTGAGTAGAGGTTCCGTTTATTTTGACAGTATTCAAATAAACGGACCATCTACTCAGACATGGGTATCCACTAAAAATAACGTTTGAATTATTTAAATTATTATTATTATTATTAAAAATACGTCGGATTAAAAAAAATAAAATTCATTAATTCGTTAAAAATTTATATATATATGTGTGTGTGTGTGTGTGTGTGTGTGTGTGTGTGTGTGTGTGTGTGTGATGTGCTTTAACCATTTCGGCTACGAAGAGTATCGTGATTAAGCGAGGTTCTATTTTGCGTTTTAAACACACTTTTCTCGTCCTAGTCATGGAAAGTCCATAACTGTTCAGTTTTCTACCCGTAACTTAAACAAAGCAATTTCTAAAGAAGTAGTATGATGATAAACCACATCCGGCAGCAGAGCCTCTGATCAGGAGAATGAATGTTTGGGGAGCTAGGAAACACCTCTTAATTGCCGTTGTTCCCAGGCCCACCCTGACCTGGAATGGTAGCACCTGTTAGGGTCCCAGCTATGGGTAAATAGTGAAACTCAAACAAAACACATCTGAAAGTATAAAAATACATTCTTATAGTAAAATACCAGCAATACATTTGTATATAAAAAAAAATGACCAACAATACATTTTATATGTAATTGAAAGCATACAATTGCTTTCATGATATATTTAGTTGAAGCCATAAAATTCTTTTGAAATATTTAGATTTCGACATTAAATAACCCATAGCGGTTGATATGCCGTTAAACAAAATCAACCAACTAACCAACCAACCTAAAGTAGTAATGTTTTTTTATTAATACGGCATTTTTTTTTTTTTTTACTAAAGGGTGTTTCATTAAGAAGGATTATATATAAGGGTGTTTTATTAAGACGGATCAAAATCAGCAGTAAATAAATCAGTGTTATTGGTGAAAATTTATTTATTTCTCTATTGGATCATGTTATTTAAGTCATGACAATTATGTGTGAAAAATAATATCGCTCAAATGTCTGTCAAATCTGAAAGAAAAAGAAAAAAATCATTAGACACTTAAACTTAATTCACATTTAAATCGGTCCAAGTTGTTGGAACACCCTTTATAAAAGTTATTTTTAGTGGTTAACCATATCTGCAAAAGAAGTCAGGCAGGTATACTTGAATATAAGCAGCCAGCTATATTTACCGTACAGTTAAAAATGGAAAGGAGAAAGTTTCGTAAAAATCTTTTCTATCACAATTCCAACTCATTTAATATGTGCAAATTTAAAGCGAACTAGTATAATCTTATTAAACTTATCTGTAAGTGAAATGCATCAGAGACTAATAGGTAGCTCGATATTTTAACTATGAACTAAAATCTTTTAAAATTCTATTACTATCGTTTTTGGTTTCGCAAAAATAAATTCTTTTAAGAACGTTTTGCAGGGTTTCTTTCAATGTATCTGACAAAAGAATTTATATATTCTCCTCGAACGACTGCACCGTCTGGTGTAGAATGACTTTTCTTTAGGCAGCCCCTCTCTTAAAAAAATCAAGAACAGTCAGTTGATCGATTTGTTTTCTTACGACCTATGACGGTTATTTAAAGTCAGAAAATATCTTTAGAGATAATAATGATTTTTACTGATGCAAGTTCCACTAATTAATCTATAGCCATTATGTGAAGAAGTGAATTCATACCTTTCCCAAGAGTGTTTGCGCGTAATATAACGAACCCGACTGGAATTGGAACTCGTCACTCTAATTTCCAAATCCGAGCCGTTAACCATTATACTAGTCGCACATCTATGCTTACAGCACTTCGTATTTCCAAGCAGTCACCCATCTAGGTACTGGCGCGGCTCAACGTTGCTTAACTTCGGTGTTCGTACGAGAACCGGTGATATGGTCGTAAGCCAGGGAACTGTGACATCACATAACCCGGATAGTGTAATGAAGTATCGGCGTACATCATGAATACAACACGTGACTGAATCTCTTATATTAAGATTACTTTTTTTTTCAGCTACCGTCGTGGTGTGTGCGTGCGTGATAGAGAGAGAAAGAGAGGAAAAGCGATAGAAAGAGTGAGGGCAAGAGTTTGTGTGTTGCCCCAGGGTCCTCATCTGAACATGGGTCTTATATTCTCGTGCGATGTCTGAGACTGCTTTCTTCTTTCTCTTTTGTGGTCACTGTTGATATATCTATCTCTTTTTTAGGGGAAAAAAAAACTATGACAAACTTTCATGTGATACATTTCGTCCTTTACACATATGCACAAAGGAAAGGGGAAGCTGAGGGGATGCATAAAATTTCATTTTTTTTTTCTAACCGATTTCATTAATTTTCTTTTAATTCGTGTTTCCATCACTTTGTTATTAAATATCCCACATTTTGATAACAGAAGATCTGTCAAGAAATGTGAAATATTGTAAAACCCTTTACGTAAATTTACTGTGGATATTTCCGCTCGGGTTCTTACAACATTTCAATTTAAGATTCTCATCATCCCCCTCACCTTCGTGGTTATCTGTAGTCGCATCAACATAAACATCACTTTAGTCCGATTAAGTCCTAAAGGAAAAACGAACATTTTTTCTAATTTGTCATAGTTTTACCATTAAATTGTTTTTGGTATATAAAAATTTATATATCGTTTTCCCCATATCTATCTTTGTCTTACGTGGGCGGGAGGTCATCTGTCAGATCAACCCGTCGATGCACCTGGCTTCTCTGACGTCACACAGAATAATCGGCTACAATAGATTTTCGATGTTTTCGGGACGCCTTATATTTCTTATGGAATACCTGGATTCTGTGGATTGCTACCAACATGTAGATGCTATAGTTGGGTATTTGTTAAAGGTCACCTTGATGGTAGTCAATGAGCTAACTTGTTCCATTTATAGAGTCCTGCGTGAGAAAGACAAATGTCAAACAACCGCTCTCGTCTATCGAAAATTAATGTGAGGTTTTAGTGGCTTACAACCAGGTGTCCCAAAAGCCACGAATTAGCTAAAATCTGTATTTTTTCTGTCAGCCGGTAAAATAAGGGGCGTCTGCTATAGAACGATCGTCAATAAGCTACTCTAGCTTGCATAGTGAGTTCGATCCTAACAAAATACGGCAGTTTTTTTTGGGGTTTTTTTCATACGATTAGTGCCTAGGTATATCATTATGTTTATATTAACCTCTTCAAGTCAAGGGTTGATCTTATCCTTATCCTCATAATATTCACGTAAATATCTACCCTGAAAGACCTCAATCTCGTCGTGTCTCGCAGTGATGGTAGGTAAATATGTTTTTTTAGTGATTAACCTACAGACTTGTCAAAGTCAATGAAAATCAATCGATCTTTAGTAAGTATGTGAACTCATACGAAAATTAGTCTAAGAAATATTGAAGTGTCAAATGCAAGATTTTTATTTTGTGAGTCTTGCTGAGTGGTGGTTGAAAATGACATTTTATTATTGCTTAAAAAATGGACATTTTAAAAGAGTGTATATTCACATAATATATGCATGGCGGTAAGGTCGAAGAGGAAGGACCAGACTGGATGCGACTAACACCCGAAGACCCCAACGGTGTAATAGGTAAAAATTCATACGTTCTTAACGTCCAAACCAGCGGAAGAGGACAGTACCAGTATCGGTGGCCACGACCAGTCGGACTGGAGTAACGAAGGTGGACCTAGACAGACCAAGCATCCGGCAGCTGCAGAGTTGTCCACCAAAATCAAATTTACGCAGATGGCCTCACCAAATTCTTTTTGATTCACAGCTATCTCCGCTACCGCCACCAATGGAGAGAAAGGGAAGAGAATAAGGAGAGAAGGTGAATAGTATAGGGAGAGAAGGGGAATAGAATAGGAAGAGAAGATAGCGATCCAGATCTTCAACAATACAAATATATTAAAACAAAGGGAGAGAAAGAGCAAGGATAAGGAAAAATACTGTACGCTTCAGACCTCAGTCGAGGACAAAACAACACAGCGGTTAAAAGAGGTGGGGAGGACAGGAAAATACTTGCAGAAATTCAGCAATATAAATTGCAGATTACATTTAAATCCAGTAATTATTCCCTCTATTTTTACAGAAGGAATGTTTCTTAGAATTAATATATAGTGTCTCAGACACTTTGAAATCGTAATTTAAATGAGCTCTGCTAACTACCGTTAAAAAATGAGCTCTGCTAACTACATTAAAAAATCTATAGTACAAGACGAGGCGCAAATCGGATTACTTATTAGGTGTTTGTTTTTAAAACCATAGTGAAATTTATTTATTGCAAAGTTTATTTGAGTTTCAAGCTTGTTCTAATTTAAATTTTCTCGATTTATATATATTGATTTTTTTTATATCATTGAACCCCAAGCAAGTCAATAATGCTACTAGGGATAACTGAGAAGGAAAGAAAATGAGAAAACGTTAGCGAGGAGAAAGGAAAATAAAAGAACTAGATTCAGAAAGACATATGGTGATTGACGTTGCATTTAAATTTCTGAAGATTGTAGTTGACAGAAAAGCAAGAAGTCCAAAGAGAGTGCCACAAATAAGAATTGTGAGAGTTGAAACTATTAGAATAGAACTTACGTTTACATTTGAATTCATTAGGTCGATGTACCAAAGAGAAAAGTTCATTCGAACAATTGTCATGAAAATATTTATAGAAATTACGCAAGGAAGCTGCGTTATGGCGGTGGTAATATAACTGAAGCCGAGAAGCCATGTCAGGACCGATAACATTACAGATCCTTCTTTTTGTTAAGCATCTTGAGATCTATAGTAGGAACAATGGACCAGATGTGACAGCAATATTAGACGCGCGAACGAATGGTAGATTTATAAGTATGCAAGATGGATTCTGACGAGAAAAATTCCGACTTTTCCTTCCAAGTTCTATATTTTACATCCCCACTTTTTTAATATTTCGCGAATCTGTTTCCACTCATTATATTTGCCCAGCCAGGTGAAAAATTCTTCTTTAAAATTAGTACCATGAAACGAAGTACTACCACCGCGATTTGTGGAAGAAATATATGCGTCGTTAAATAATTTGGAGACGCCATGAATGACCCAGCATAGCATCTCGACGATTTCATAGCTGTCTCGTTATTCATTGAACAGAATGCTGCTGCGGTCTATGTACGTTCACGATTACAAAATGCCAACGAAATTGGTTCACAAGATGAATGTAAAGATGGTTTCAAATTAGGCTTTTGGTGGCATTTTCAAAAATGTTTTACTAGTTTTAATCGATTTTCTGTGTTGTACCACAAGAATTATTTTAAAAGAACAAAGCCTATATATATTTAGAATCATAGTAACATACCATTACCAAGAGGACTGTCGACAAGGTTGACTTTAAAGAATGATAGAAACTTATTTTTCCGATGAAGATCAGATGATTGGCTGTAAAGAATATATATAGTAGCAGTACAGCAGTCAAGTAACAGCTGACTGGCGCCGTTACAAATCCATGCTTTCAAAATGAAACTCTCGTTTGCCTTTTTGCCTCGCCTAATATGGAAGGTTACCGACCCTAACGAAAAGCGCTCCTCTACTTTCAGAAACGTAGATATTCGGACTCTGCTGTTAACGAAAGGAGTACCTTTTCATAGCTGAAATTTTATTACTGCATTCCTATTTTATGGAATAAATATTTCATAAAATTTCAGTTTGTTTTATATCTTTTTTCTTTTTTTAAAATATTGTATGGTATAGTTAACTCTTCGGTAGATATACACGCTCCTTAAATTGTAAAACTCATGAGACGTTCAAGATTTTTTAAATGCCCGAATGAATAAAATAATCGTAGTCAGACTAAAATTATCAAAGGAAGCATTTAAAATGTGCGTTCACGTTCTGGATTAGGTTTAAAGATAATGGTTTTGAGGGAACGTTGAGGTTGTGGCATGTTTTGAGCTGTTGTGGGAGAAAGTAGGGTAATGGTTATTAGTGTGAAAATCAGAAGTGGCAAACCGATGTCGACTTCCGGCACCATTAACAATTGCATATTTATCGTATTATGGACCAGTAAATCTCAAGTACATTCACTTTTTATTCTCGTGTCCATATTTTCTGTTTTTATCAATTCATCCCAAACAAGGCGATAATACCAATCTGATGCAAGGGGCTACTGGGAGTGAAAAAAAACGAAATGACTTTAAAAGAACTGGAAATCCAATCCTAAACAGAAAATAAGGGATAAATCTCTACTCCTGTTTAAAAGACGAGGGAGGGTTGCGAACCGGACGATAGGTGAACCTATACAGGGTGCGATGAATAAGTTGTCGTCTAAATTACACAAAAATGAAAATAACACTGACATCTCATTTTAACAGATATATTTACCAAAGTTACACAGGAATATCTTGAAATACTAAAGAGTCAATTTATTCAATAAAATTGCCATTGGCTTCAAGCACGGACTCCTGATAACTTCGGAATCTCCTGAAGCTCTTCTGGGCGGTCTCTTATTTAAGTTGGTGAATGAAGACATAATTGTCTCCAGTTCATCTTTGGTGTTACATGGAGTTTTATCAATCTGTCGTTCTACTCCGCCCCACACATAATAATCAAGGGGGTTGCAGTCTGAGAAGTTAGGTGGCCAGATGTAAGGGGTGATGTGGTCGCAGAAATTGTCTGACAGCCATGACTGGGTTCTCCTATTTGTGTGGCATGGTGCATAGTCTTTTTGCCAGATATAGGGTTTCCAGTAGCCACCCTCTTAACCCAGGGCAGCAGTACCTCCTAAAGGCACTTGATGTAGGCCTGCGTGTTGAGTCTGAGGCCCTGTGGGAAGATGAATGGAGGCATAACATTGCCATCAATGGTGATCACACCAAGCACCATGATGTTGACTGGATACATCATCCAACTCTTTCGAATTCACTGTCCTCAGATTGACACCCAAACACTCTGAAATGTTTTCATTGGAGCTTCCGGTACGAATGCCAAGCAGTACAGCATACCGTTTCCAAATTTCTGGCAGAGTGAATTGCGTTATGGTGCTCTTTTTCTCACAGACAATGCCCAACTGATCCTTCTATACTGTGCAGTCGACAAAATCAAAAACAAACAACGCACATGCGCGAAATTAAAAATATAAAATGGTGAAATTGTACCAATCGTACCCTGTATATATTTATTGAATGTGTGTGCATGTTTCGGGACTTCTATTTCTTTCATCAGGCCTAAATTTATATTAGTTTAATTTTTAAATGTTTAATTTTATCGCACTTCTTGCTCTTTCGGTTTCTTGCTTCCCAATAAACTTTGACCCTCAAAAATTTAAATGCAATGTCAATTTTTATCTTCTGTTTTCTTAATTTTTGTTATTTTATTGTCCTCTCTCATCAATAGTAGTTTTTCTCATATTCTCCAACACTCAGTAAAATTGTCCATCCTTTATTACCTTGACTGAGGTGAAATGATTTTAAAAATGTTAAAATACAAAAATATAATACAGACTATAAAAAATACAATACAGACGAACAATAATTCAAAATTCATAGAAAGGGGAGATAATTCAATAAAAACTGTTAGACAGTTTTTGTTTACAATTTAGCATCTTTCTCATTAATATAAACGTTATACTTTAGCGCATACACGTGTTTGAGTTGACGTATCTGCTATTTCAAACGGTGTAATTATCGCTTACCGACCAGGGCTTTTGAGAGTCTTTAATAAAGAGGATGTGTCCTTCGACAGGATTCTAACCTTGCGTGCTTTTCGACTGCTCAGCCATGAAGAACTTTACGGCGAATAAAGGCTCAATTGCCCTTTTCAAGGAATGCTTTCGAAGCTGATATCTGTTAATTTTATTTTCGTATGCGAAACGTAAACAATGTAATTTCTAAGAAATTGATGGAATCCGACATGTTTTATTACTATAAACATTATATTTAAGTTGATACACGCTTTTGAATAGACATCTCTGTTTTTGGGGGTTTTTTTTTTTTTTTTTTGTTTTTTAAATAACGCATATATATTCCATAATTTTGCACTCTCTAATTCAGATAGCCAATCTGATACGTCGGTATATTCTCTCAAATGGTATAAGGATTTTAAACGATTTAGTGAACTATAAAAAAGTGACTGACGCCATTAGCATTCATCTTTTGGTTCAAAAGCCTTTCCTTTTTCGTTTTGTGCTCAAGTTTGAAAGTTGTTTTTATTTCGACAATTGAATCCCATTTCTTGAAATTCCATTGCTCTAACTGCTTAACTTTCATCGAGAACTATATTGTTTTTGTTGAGGGGTTCCCCCTTTTTTACACAAATGGACTCACACAGTACATACATATACTACTGCTATGTGAAGACCCGAGAGACGAGAGCAACAGGGGGTGAAGGTAACAGACAAACAGACAGACAGACAGAACGAACGTAGCCAGCAAGAGTCACAGTGAGTGAGCACGTAGACTCAGTAAGAAGTCATACAGCGATACTTCAATACCAAAGAATGTATAGATATTTTGCTACTAATCCGTATTCCTGGAACTACTAACCTGCATTACCAGTTTGTATTATTACGTTAATACATTATTTTCCTATATTAATTCTTGGCGTTTGTCAATTATTGGTACCGGATTTCATCCCGGAATCCACAACAGTTTTCTTATATTTGCACGTATTAATCTGTATGAACACAGACAAGTGACGAGGATGTCGTCCATAAATGGCTGTCTGTTATAGAGAAATGTTATATCATTCAGTGTAGTGGTTGTAAAAGAAGAGATGGTGTCACATATTTGTTACACAAGTGAATAAAAAAAGAGAGAAAAGACGAAGAAGAGGGAGGAGAACAAAAGATAAAGATGATGACATTTTTTGCCCCACCTCCAAGTTTCGACGTCGCTACCGTTATGCACCATTACAGGTTGATTGTAGTTAATTTGGATCCTTGTTCTAATTTTTTTGTGTATCGAATGTTGCTGTTACATCTGGTCTGGTGCTTCTGCCACGTATCTAGAGGATTCATACCTTACCCAAGTGTGCTAATACCCTTGGTTAAGGTATAAATCCTCTTCTTCTTCCCCGCCGCCCGCCGCCCGCCGCCCGCCAGCTATGGGTAAATAGCAGGACAGACAGGGTTCTATAGCCTTGGATGGCAACTGGTCTACCGCAGAAAGAAATGCCAACCTACTGTGGGAAAAATCTTCCTCGTCAGTCATGTATCGAAAGATGAATGATCGCCTAAGCGTGTATCGCGAATAGCACATAACTGACTGATCTAGAGATTCTTAATAGAATTCAAAGAAGAATCTCCAATGTCATTGGTCCCGATCTGTCATTTAGTTAGCTTTTCTGATACTTTTTCTATAAATACTTTCATAGTAATTATTCTGATGAGATTTCGTTTTTGGCACCTCAACTTCACGAATTTCAACGCAGCCAAATTTCATCATTTTACTGAAGAAATTGCTAGATGTAACCGTAAGCTTGATGCTAAGAATGACTTGTCTTGCACTTCTCGCTTGTGGGACTGTATTCCGGCTACTTGCTTTTCTGTCAACTACGATATTCAAAAATTGAAATGCAATGTCAATCTTCATCTTCTGTTTCCTTGAATACTGATCGTTTATTGTCCACTCTCTTAGTTTCTTTCTCACTCAGTATCTGCTTGCGTCTTAGTGACTTCATCGAAAATTTCATTCTTAATGAAATAAATGTTACTTCAAATAAAATTTGAACTCGCGTAATTTCAATTATCATAAGTTCCCGGAGAAAATATTTTGTATCTCAATAATTCCTGGTGATTTTCAATATGGCTACGCCAATCCTAACAACACCCATCTCTTTCGTTAGTCGCAAATTCAGGTTCACTTTTTGGGGTGTGGTAATATAGACATTTTCTTCAAATCAAAACAATTGCTCAATTATTTCCTGTTATAAAATACGTACTTTTCCTATAGAAAAACATTTGCTTTACAAATGACACTTTTCAATAAGCTACAAATGCAAGGTAAGCATAGTCTGAAAGGACTGGTACCCAGACACCTTTGTCGCAAGAATGGCCATTAGACATAGAATGAAACCTGTTAAGAACAATATGCCAAGAAGGCCATGAATTGGAATAGGCCAACAAGTTGAAGGAACATAACTACACACTTGTTTATCAAAACGAATACAAGGAGAATCTAGAAGGGTCACTATGGTAGTAGAAGTGGGCGGTCCGCCCCGGGTGACACTTTTATGGGTCAAATCTTTTGGGTTTGTTGTATAAGCCTGAATAAGCTGTACTGAAATAAAAGTGGTTTTAACGTCGGAAAACTACTCACAGTTGAAAGACCTTTTCGATTTTGAGTAACATAAACTATGGCAAATGTATTTAAGTGATTGTTATCTTGGCTGAACAATAAACATCAACAGTGATATATTCAATGATGTTTTATCAGTGTTAAAAATATGAAACCTGTGAACGGACCCAGGGTGCATTCTTTTAATGCCGCAGCACTGCTGTGTGTAGGTGACACATCTTGGTTGTTAAATAAATTTCAGTTATTTTCCTTCACAGAAGTTCGTTTGAGGGTATGTGTTGCTCAATTTTTCATCTTTTGGGCCTGCTAATATATATATGTGTGTGTGTGTGTGTGTGTGTGTGTGTGTGTGTTTCATTTAAGGCATTTTGCGCAGGTGTAGTTACTATTCATCTCTGTTGTAATTGTGGTTCATGGTGACATTGAAGGCAAAATAGTGCAATGGCTTGCCGGTTCCTTTTGCATCGGAGGTGTAGAGATTACCCCGTTTCTCCTATCAGAAGTTCCTCCGCCCACTGATAAAGCCTATGCTCGGGCTTGCAACTGACCAATGGCCGCTTGTCATAGGTGCGTTGGGGACAGGTCAAGAAACCCTTCCGAAACCCTTCCGACTACTCTCATACAGTTTATCCGGTAGGCCGATGCCGTTGACCGGAATGTGGTCGACACAGTGCCCAGACATCTTCTTGGAGGCATGTGTGGGAATAGGATGTAAGCCGTGGACTTGTAAAGTTCCGCATCACAATTCACCGGAGTAAAACAGGGTCGACCGCTTTGCTGCAAATGTACTACTATTGACGATACACCTCAAACACTCCTATATATATATATATATATATATATATATATATATATATATATATATATAATAAATTGGCAATATGCTGTATTTCTGGGATGGAGGCTGAAAACTCAAGGTTTGAACCGGGCGGCACGATGGTACTTATAATAACGGAAAATACTGTGCCATTATATTTTACCTCTACTTAATACTAATTTGATATTTTGATCATTAATTTCTTTTAATGTCCTGATTTACGAGTATTTTTAAGTACGACGGAAGGGTTGGCTCTCCAATTAAACTAATGAATTTAACTCATCAGAACATTTGCCATAGAAATAGTGATAGAGTAGCGAGAGGCTTGCGATGTTTCAACTGTGAATTAAATGCTGCTTCTACTCGATATCCAGTCGCTTCCTGTTTATAAAATTTCTATCATAATTTCAAATGCTAATTAACACTAAACTTAATTATTATTAATAATAATTATTAAAGAATTTGTCACTAGTATAACGCTTTAACTGACAGAGAAGTGGCCAGACAAGTGAAGCCAAAAATGTTCCACGCTTATTTATTTTATTTTCTTATGAATACACAAGGAAAATTAGCGTTTAATAGACATGGAGTTCTCTTGGACAGACGTTTTTGTCAATTTGAACTTAATTAAAAATTACACAAAATGGACGTTCTGATTAGACTGGAAACTGCTGTTTTCTACAAGTTCGTTTATTTTAACGGGTGCACTATTTAAATAGATTAGTTAACTCGTTAAAAGCCAAAATAAAAGTGGAGGTGGGAAATGTCCGGCAATTATTTTTGTAGTTTAGCATTCATTAAACTTTCCTTTACCTCCAGCATTTGTCGAAAAATATTGTTTTTTAATCATTTTAGAAGGGAGGACCGTTCTTAATGTAAATACGGTGTCAAATCGATCTCTGACTTTTTAAAGAGTTATCTGTACTTCGTTTTTATTTACAAATATCAAATTTGAAATTGTATTTAATACACTGATAACTCTGTACTGCTGATGACTGTGTCCTTTTTCAGAATCTGTAATCAATTTGACATTGTATAAGGTGTTCCAATAACTTTAAATTTTAAATGTGAATTAAGTTTAAGCGTCTAATGATTTTTTTTCTTTCAGATTTAACAACTTAAGTCTTTGGCAATTACAACCATGGAAAGATTAACAATCAAACAACGTTTTAAAGTTATTGAAGCCTATTACAAAAATGGACGTTAAAATTTATAAATATACAGCCCAACTTTAACACGTTGTTTGATTGTTAATCTTTCCGTAGTTGAAATTGCCAAAGACTTAAGTTGTTAAATCTGAAAGAAAAAAAAGAAAAAAATCATTAGACGCTTAAATTTAATTCACATTTAAAATCGGTTATTGAAACACCCTATATTTATATGAGGATAATGATCCTCCGTTACAAAAAAAAAAAAAAATAATCATTTTTTTCGATTCTGACAAATGCTGTGGCTTGAGGAAAGTCTAATGAATGTTAATCAGCAAAAATTATTCTCCCCATAATTTCTCTATTTTTTTTTACGAGCGGACCAGTATTGCGCTAACAGAACTTGCAATACCATGTGTGGTCTTTGTTGTGCTACACTAACTGCCATGGGTCCTTACAGAATGGACTTTCCTAACACTATGTATACTACGCCTCTCAAGAGAGAGGGTCGAATCAAGCCGAGCTTCTCGGCTTGACGGTCGAACTCTCTGCCTCTGAGGAGAGAGGAACCCGGACGAGGCTCCGCCGAAGGGCAGAAACTCGTTCGGGGAGGTTGACCAACCCGATCCCGTTTATACGGGTTCTACGGGCATTTTTTGTCCGAGCCTACAGGCTCGGGAAACCCACGTTAAACTCGGCCTTGTGCCACATGCGACCCTCGTGGGGGGGGATAGATACCGAATCAAGCCGAGCTTCTCGGCTTGACGGTCGAACTCTCTGCCTCTGAGCAGAGAGGAACCCGGACGAGGCTCCACCGAAGGGCAGAGTCTCGTTCGGGGAGGTTGACCAACCCGATTCTGTTTTTACAGTTTCTACGGGCATTTTTTGGCCGAGCCTACGGGCTCGGAAAACCCACGCGAAACTCGGCCTTGTGCACATCTTTCCCTCGTGGCGAGGTAAGTAAATACCGAATCAAATCGAGCCGATAGTAGTACACTCCAAACCATACTGACTGTCATACTAACACCTTCCACATCTTGTATTATTATTTCGTGTAATATACCTTCGTTATTTCTACTCTTATGTTCGTGTTGTTCTTCCTTGGTCCTAACCTGGACCATAACACTAACAAACAAAGATTCAGAAATCAAATTATTATAAAGTTAAGAAAACAAACCAACAATATGAACGGTGCGGAAGATTAAAACTTTTATCACATAGCCATGAAAAAGTCAGACAAATTGACGTTATTCAGTAAGCGCATCCCACATATTTTCACTAAGCTTCACCACAATTCTCACATTAATCAAGTCACAGTTTTATTGATAACCGATGGGAAATTTATCTGCTAAATGAGCAGAATTAACTTTCGTGCAGACGTATGAACAAATTCAACGCGATAAATTTCAAATTAAAACAAACCTAAATATTAGGTTGGTGCAAAAATAATGACGTAATAATGTCGTTTTTTGACGTTAAACGTCAAAAAACGACATTATTACGTCATTATTTTTGCACCAACCTAATAATAAGCAATCCAGGATTTAGGACAATTTCTCACGTGAGGCCTCCATTTCCGACTCGATAAATGTTCGTTCTTTTCAAGTGCATTATGTACCCCAACAATTACATGTTGCTCAGGGGTGTCTAGTCACCCAGATTAACCTATTTTCCTTTCTTTGTTTCTTTCTTTGTCTCTTTCTTTCTTTCCACATGTCTTCCTTATTTATTTATTTTTTTAATTCCCTTTCTGGGCTTTCATTTTTCTTTCTTTTTATTTCTTTCCTCCTATTTAGTTCTTTCTTTTTTTTTTTCCCTCCCCCCCCTTTTTTTTTCTCTTTTTCCATTTGTTCTTTCTGTCTTTCCCTTAACCAAAAAGAGCAAAAAACAACTTTGCGATGAATGAAGATGACTAATTCCTTTTCATCAATTGTTAACAGTCACGTGATTAACTTATATCGTAACAGAAAATAACTAGAGGCTATCACTCGTATGATAGTTCCACCCATGATGGAAGGAAACTCTTTATCGGTCAAATAATGAAAGGGTGGTGGCCTAAATGCAACTGTTGCGATCATTTTTACTTTTTTTTTTTTTTTTTTGTTTGTTTTTTAATGTGTAGCCTTTATACACCGAAAGATTCGGAGAGAAATTCATCTGAAAGTTTAGGAATAAAGAATCGATGTTAAAATAAGATTTACAAAGGAAATATTTTGGTGTTTCTGATTAAATTATGTTTTACTAGAAGTGCTCAAAATTTTCCGATAAAAGAAACAAAAATCCTAAAGTGATTGTGGAGAAACCTTTACATACATTTTTACAGTCGAGAATTCTCGCACGATTAGATGTAACAAAATTACTAGTGTGGATTTTACAAATAAGTGAATCTATACTTGGTGGACGGTTCGAATGGGAATTGTGGTTGAAATTTATTAGGTAGGGTAAATTACATACGGCTGAGGGAGACATGTAACAGGGTTACTTGTGTGGATTGAAGTAGAACCTAGAATTATCTGAGTTTAAATTAGTACCTGGAATTGTCTGAGTTTAAATTATCATCTGGAATTATATGAGTTTGAATTAGCACCTGAAATTGTTTGAATCTGTATTAGAACTTGAAACTCTCTGAGTTTGTATTAATTGTCTAAGACTGAATTAGCACCTGTAATTATCTGAGTTTGAATTTGCACCTGGAGCTGGAGTTAATATGCATATATGCAGATTGACTTGCAACTCGACACCTGTAGGAAACGTGGTCCCATAAATACAAGAGCCCATCACGATTCCATCCATAGAGAATCATGTAACAGAGACACAGAGAATCACAAGTAGCCAGAGAGAACCGTGATATAGCACACAATCAGCCAGAGAGTAACAGAGAATGAGAGAGTTGAGATATGGCGAAAAGCAAGAGAGTTGCAGAAGGTCGATATGGTGTAGAGAGCGACAGTTTTAGTGAACTTAAATGGGATAGAGAGCGTCAGAGTCACAGAACGACAAAGAGAAAGAGAGAAAGAAAGAGAGAGAAAGAAAGAGAGAGTAATTTCGACTTGATTAGAAGTGTCCAAATCTCTGTAGTACTGATGCCTTCTAATAAGCACTTCACTCAGCTAAACTATTTTACTTCGTGTGTTGAGGACGATTTAATGTGTTATTTCTGGTCAATAAATACTCAGCGATGTTATCATCATCACCGAGCAGTACGTGAACTTTCACCTATCGCGATGAACAGTTGTTCTCTCAAGAAGGCTCCGTGCCGTGAGCTCCTATTGTGACTTAAACTCAACCCAGACCTCGTGAAATTTGTACATATATGCTTGGAAAATGGTGGGTTCCTTTAATCGTTCCATTAAATACCTAGCTCCTCCTGCTATCCTCTACGTTTACAAGATCCAGATCAGGCCGAAAATGGGTTAGTGCTGTCATAAATGGGCCGGAGATACCCAATCTTCACTTTCTAATCTTGGTAGAGTCCAAAAGCATCTCCGCGTCCTTGTGGTTGATGAATTATTTTCCACTCTGTGATCCCTTTTCCCATAAACGAAATGTCGCAAGCCACTCGCTGCTCTATCGCTATTTCCATGGAAAGTATTCAGACGAACTACATTGCTTAGTTCTAACCTTAACAACTAAGGCCCATCATGCTACGCCCACTGTAATGACCCACTCTTATTCCCTTAGTATTCCATTGGTGAGATGCAAGTTCCACTCGAGCAACTTCTTCCTATGAACTGCTGCTTTGTGGAACATACTCTCAAGAGGATATTTCATCGATCACTACAATCGTAACCTGTTCAAATTGTGATCTTTCCCACATATCCCCATAAACTGTGCCACTTACTCTGTAAGATTTTACCTCGAGCGACTCTTGGTTCTTGTAGAGGATGAACATCATTATAATTTTTTTTTATAAAAGTTGAGTGATAAGGAATACTCTATAAAAAAAAAATAGTGTAGAGAACAGAAGTAAGAAATGCCAAATTGCTACTCCAGGTCATTGATACCTCATTGAGAAAGTCTCTCGTCAGTTTAGATCGTAAAGGAAAAGGTGAACAGGTGTTGACAATAAAGATACATAAGTTTGCGTGTCTTGTTTTTTTTTTCTTTGATAAGGAGAGGGCCACAGAGAGTCATAGAGAGTAAGAGAGTCGAAATGCAGCAGAAAGCCAGAGAGAGAGAGAGAGAGCGACAAGAAGCGACATAAAACAGGATAGAGTATCAAACAGTCACGCGGTCGAGTTGTTGATCACCAGCCCTTTTACCACCTAGTCGTCCATCCCTTTCAAGATACCACCCAATAAGAATTTGTAAACTGAAGAAATTAGCCACAGGCTAAGAAGTTTTCATTTGGAGACTGACGATTGAAAGAGTTTGAGACAAGTTTTGGGGAACTAAATTTGTCTCCAGGTCCGACACCAAAGTTACTTGACTGAACTGTTGAACCGGCTACCAAACAACAGTCCGATGTACTGCTGTTGTTTTTGCGATTATTTGTGAATAATGCTAACACCTACTTACACACAAACCGACCGTAAGAAAGTAGACTGCGGTACTGCTGAATTGAGAAAAGTTAAATTGTTACCTTTGAAAAATAAACTCAGTTATATTGTTTTTGAAAGCGAATGTCGGTGTTCTGTCCTGAAAGTCGATTTCTTCTTTATTTTTCTTATAACTTCCTTTCAAGCTCCACCTCAAATAAAAAAAAAAAAATAACACAACGTGGGTGGGAAAGATCAACTGGCGGAATGAGACGCGACTGGGTAAGAAGACGGGGCTGTGTTATATATTACATAGTATATATTATATTTATTTCTTTATTATGAAAGTGTTCAATTCACTTTTAGATAATGAATGCAGAAACATAAATCCAGTACCCTGCATATATATATATATATATATATATATATATATATATATATATATATATATGTGTGTGTGTGTGTGTGTGTGTGTGTGTGTGTGTGTGTGTGTGTGTATATATATAATTTTATAACACACTTTTTCAAATTCGGAAGCGAGCTAGCTATCATTCATATATATATCATACTTATTATAAAACCCAGGTTGTGTGTGTGTGTGTACGTTTATATATTGGATCAGATCTCCTACATTTTTCAACCGATTTCAACAAAACTTCACAGAACTACATAAAATTACCTTGCGGTGGTTCTGACAGCGCCAGAATTTGGAAAAATACAATTGCTTTTGCACGAAATCAATTTGAAAACACGATTAAGAGGCATCGCGAGAATGAAAGGGGGGACAACTCATATCGAGTTATACTTATTATAAAACCCAGGTTGTGTGTGTGTGTGTGTGTGTGTGTGTGTGTGTGTGTGTGTGTGTGTGTGTGTTCGTTTATATATGAGATCGGATTTCCTACATTTTTCCACCGATTTCAACAAAACTTCACTTTTTTTTTTTTTTTGGCAGGTAGTGTTTCTTATTGTCTTGCACACTTTTTTCTTTATTTTTACATTCAGAATGCTTTAAAAATTCCATTTACAAGACAATTGTTTATAATAAAATTCTATTCAATCGGTAGACTCATAACGATTGAAAACAATGTTTTTGTTTGAGTTTGGGTTTGACCAATTCGTAAAAAAAAAAAAAAAAAACTAATTAAGACATGCGTGTCCGTCAGCCTTAAACAATAATCTTTGTCAATTTTATTTTTCAGTCTTTATGATGGTCGATACTTGATCTATCTCTTACTGTTACATCCCCGGGCAACGCCGGGCTCTACTGCTAGTATATATATATATATATATATAATAAAACCTCTATTATTATTGAACTCTTTTAACTGCCAAATATGAAAAAGTTGATGTTTTAATTACTCTGCTCATTATATATATATATATATATATATATATATATATATATATATATATATATATACAATTTTTTATTAACTTTTGATTTTTGCGTAAGATGTAATGACCAATTAAATTACAAGTATATGATAATTCAAATAATACGACAACGGTCTCTAGATACAATTTATTAATGCTTTAAAATTAATACTAGTTTATGTAGGAAATCAGGATAACTCCAGGATCTCCAATTGTAACTAAATTGGAGAGTATTTTTTATTGAAGATATTACTAAGCCTATTCGTTTTAGGAAAATGCTTATTAATAAGTTTTAAGAATTTTAGTCTTAACTTAGTTTCAACCATGAGATTAAAAGGGGATTGGGTGAACCAGATGATCTTCCTGGATCTTCGCTTCTTATTATGTAGTAGAAGAAACATTTAAGAAAGATCCCAGTTCGTTTTTGTCCTTAGGTACCTCAAATTTTAAAATTTTGTCCATTAACGATTAGCCTGGTGATATGCCTTCGTTAGATATGGAATATCCCCAAAATGATATTTTTAGTGTTGTGTACACTTTTTTTTTTCATTAATTGTTAATCCAGCATTTTTTAACTCATTCGAAACCATATTGGTTTTCCATTATAATTCTTCGTCGTTAATAGAACCAAGACAAATGTCATCATGGTAGCATATTGTATTTTTATATCGCTACCAATAACTTGTTCTAAAGCCATTTAAAAAATCGCACTTGCAGTTTTAATTCTTTTTATTTGATGTTGATATCCACAAAAAGTACTAGTTATTTTATCTTTTTCTTTATCGCGTATGTGTCCATTTCCTCTACCAGATCCGTAACTTTTGTTCTATTAAATTTTCCAAATAATTCTTGTTGAACAAATTCAACATACTGTTCTAGTGACAGCTTTCCCAATTTTAAATGCATTAAAGTTATTTACCAATACACCTCATTTTGAAGGCCGTTTACCAATTCAATTTGGATCAAATCCTCTTCGCTTAACTGGTTTTCCAACCCCAGTTTCTCAAATTCACAATATTTAGTAGCCTGTTTTAATCGAAAAACGTATTCGATAACTGGTTCATTCACTCTTTGAGAAATATTCATAAACTTAGCTCTCTCTACATTCATTTTTTGACGTTATGTTTTTCACTATTAGTTGACTTATATCGTCAAACGTCATTTACTCCAACTGTCTTGGGTGCGCAATTGTTGATAATTTTGTAATGGCCTCACAACTAGCAACATAAAATCCGTTATTTGATTTTCTCCTCCAACTGATTTTAAATCCTTCAGCTGTTTTGTTCTAGCTTTAGCTACTAGTATCCTAAGCTACACTTGTGCTTATTCATAATTCTCAAGTGATAATTGTTCGTTCGGGTCGTTAGATATCGGCGACGCCATTATAATGTAGTGTTAATGACTCACAGGAAGTAGTAAGCACTCAAATGATATTTAGCTACCCCCCCCACCACCACGAGGGTTACATATGGCACAAGGCCGGGTTTAACGTGAGATTTCCGAGCCCGTAGGCTCGGCCAAAAATATTCCCTCTTTGAAACCGCATAAACGGGTTCAGGAGCAGTCAACCACCCCCGAACGAGACTCTGCCCTTCGGCGGAGCCTCGTCCGGGTTCCTCTCCGCCCGAAAGCAGAGAGTTAGACTGTTACTTAGCCCGGAGCCAAATTGTAATAAGCACTCAAATGCCTCATGGATAACAGCTGTAGCTATTTATAGTCATTGTAATTTCATATCTAAATAAGTCACCTCAGATCTATTGTTGTTTTTTTTTTTTGTTTTTTTTTTTAAATTAGGTGTTTAGAACGTTATAAAAGATTTTTGGCGTGCTCATGGAGTTATTTGAATCGCTTACAACAAATATGGTCGCTTTCATTATTATGCAAATTGTGTTTATTTAATTCATTATTCTAAAGCTGAAAGATATTCTATTTTTTATTATGATTTCAGGTATTTGAAGTTTTTTTTTTAAATATTAATGCGTAAGCAACCCTAGTAAAATGATATTTTTAAAAATCTATATAAAAGCCAGTTTAGTGACTGAGTTATTTGTGTATTGCCTTCTGAAACAAGAGACTGTTGTTTGTGTTCAGACAAAAATCAAGTTTTAGAATTGTGATTTTATGAAGAGACAAAGTGGAAAATTTATTAACGACGCGTTTCGCCAAAGCGACTGCTCTCTTTGGCTTCTTCAGTTTAGAATGAAAGACAAAACTATATGTGAGGGAAAATGCCTTGGGATCTCTGAGGATAAGTAGGCATAAGTCAAATTAAATTAGATACCTTATCACCTCCAATGTCCAGACTCAAGAGAGTCTCTGTTCGCTTGTTTGTTTGTTTTATCATTATCAGAGGCGTTTAGTGTAGTTGGATTTTAAGTCAGTCCGTCGAAAACAAAGAGTGCTTTTATTATTATTATTATATATATATATATATATATATGTGTGTGTGTGTGTGTGTGTGTGTGTGTGTGTGTGTGTTGGTTGTGTATGTATGCGCTCACACACACACATATATATATATGTATGTATGTATGTGTGTGTGTCTGTGTGTATAATAAAAAAAACACCCTTTCGTTTCGGCGGACTGATTTAAAATCCAACCACACCAAACGCCTTTCATACAAATAAATCAAATAAACAAGCGGACAGACACTCTCTTGAGTCTGGACATTGGAGGTGATAGGGTATCTAATTTAATTTGATTTATGACTCCTTATCCTCAGAGATCCCAAGGCATTTTCCCTCACATACAGTTTTGTCTTTCATTCTAAACTGAAGAAGTCAAATAGAGCGGACGCTTTGGCGAAACGCGTGGTTAATAAATTTTCCACTTTGTCTCATCATCATCACTTTTGTTTCGGATTCTCTTATGCATGCAACAAGCACACAGTTGTGATTTTTACAATAGCAGACAGACCACCCAACTCGGAAAACTGCCTCCTCTTACTACCCAGTTCCTCTACTTTATCCCTGGACATTTTATTTATATGAATAAATTCGGATTCAAATTTATATCAGGTTTGCTGACGTTCTTTAATTTTATGATGGACAGAATTTTAATGGCTGTGATTGTTACAATCGGATTCATGAATAACGCTCATAGATTAAACGATAAAACCGGTATTAAATTGAAATTAATTTAACTGAAACATAATTAAAATAATCTTAACTGGACAAGTCCATGATCAACACCTGTTGGCCCAGAACTTCCATCACGGCTTCGACTGCTGACCGGAAGATCTCCCCAAAGATAACGACTTCACACTGAATAGATTTTTTTTTAAAAATCACTTAATATAGAAAGAGAACGATTGGAGAGAAAAATGAGGGGAAAGAGGGGGAGGAAGTGAGTGAGTCATGGAATATCTATGCCCTGAGGGATTCTTGGAAGGATTTTATATTTCCGGGGAAAAGAATAAATTAATTTCTGAATTAATTAAAAGATTATTTCTAAAGATAATATTCGCTGAGTTAGTAATTGTTTGCGCATCTGTTTGTCTGCTTTACAACGAATGAATTTTTCTGGGCTAAAAAGTCCTTCGGGGAAAATTAAACCAATCAAAATATTTAAAGTGAATAGAATGTTTGCTGGGGTTTCAAATAAACCTTAAAGATTATTATTATTATTATTAAAGATTTCTTTTTGATCTCCATTTGTTTTATAATCCCATCCTTGGTCATAACCAATGACCTAGGACAAGAGATGGATGTTATTTTTTGTTGTTTCCACTTAATTAAACAAAAGACAATAATTAAGAAAAAAATCTTAAATGACAAAGCTCTTCGCAGGATATGAGCTGTGCTCGTTAAAACTTTTTTTTTTTTTTATTTCCTGGGGAGATGGGGCACCAGGGATTTTGTCGATTTGTTGTTGAATTTCTTCCTTTATCAGACCGAAAGCTGCAACCACAACAGGGAGCAGTTTTCGTTTTTAAGTGCCACATTTTTTCTATATCCATCTCCAGGTCTTTGTACTTGCTTAGTTTTTTTCAAAAAAACTTCGCGGAGATGTTTGTTTCACTTGGTATGCTCATGTCAATCGGTGTACAAACCTTTTTCCCTGTCTTTGATAATAATGTCTGAGAGATTTGCTTGTATTGTTCGATTTGTGTAGATAGAAAAATCTCAAACGAAAGTAACATCTGCTCCCTCAACTACAGATTCAGGATAACGTTCATACCAGTTTGCAGCTATTAATAATATAATGAATTAATAATATATATATTAATATTAATAATATATAATTAATATTTTTATCCTGTACTGATGACAGATCAATTCAGATCTTAACCTACCCTGTCATGAAGGATTTTGTACTCATTGGGCGTAAGTATTGAGCATCCTGAGATAAGGTGATCAATAGTTTCAATGTATTGGTCACAGAACCTACATTTTGGGTCGGTATTATTATACAAGACATTAGTTGGTAGTTCTGTGCAAGCATTCTGGTCTTGTGCAGCAAGAATAAACCTTTTGGTCTTACCCTTAAGTCGTGAACTTCTTAGCCACTGATGGGTTGCGAATTAATCTACGTCGGCATTTTTGCTTCAGAGAAGGAACTGGCTATGTAGAGGCTTTTGGCGCCAACTTTCTTCTATTTGCCTTTGGCTTGGCTTTTTCGCTTCTTGTTTCAGTTTTCTTGTTGATTTTGTGGAAGCTGTATCAGTTTCAGCGCTGAGTAAAATGGAAAACCTTTATTTAATTTCAAATCTTTTCATTTGTACCCTCTTACTTGTTTAAATAATATCTTGCATTCATACTTATGATTGTTATTGCAATATTTTGTTAAAGTTGTTAAGCTCAAATATTTTACGAAGCAATAAGGGAATTTCCACTGGTATTTTATAGTTGAAAAACTCACAAGGTGTTTATTCAATCATGAATTTAACAATTATGATTCATCAGAAATTCAAATATCAAAACCGTGTAGTTTTCACGGGTACTTCTAATTATTATTATTATTATTATTGTTGTTGTGGTGGCGGTAGTGGTGTTTTTGGTGTGATGATGTTTTTTTTTTTTTTATTATATGGCGTCAATCATTATTATAAGTGGTGGTGGTAGTGGTGGTTATGTTTTTTAAGATATAGCGTCAATCATTGCGATAATGAAGAAATCTTGATTAGTGCCATAGCTGCATAAATTATTAGCTAACATGCTAGCTTTAGAAGGAGTCGGGTTGATCATCTTTATGAAAATAAGAAATAAACCTTGAATCAGAATTGGAAAGAACAAGATGATATATTTAATTACAAGTAAATAGCTTGTCCCAAACGAGATGCAATGGATCTTTTTAAAACATTCGTATTTTATTGATATTTTCTGATCTTGTTGACTACAAATCTACAAGTAAGGCGCACTTAGAGTGGATCGAACCCTCTACAATATTAATGCTCTGAGAGATTATACTGCTATGTAATCTCTGTATTATGATTCTAATAATTATTGCTATTAAGGTGAGTCATAAGTGATTTCCGTTTTTTGGGGGAACCAGTTGTAATGATGAATATATCACTCTAACTGCCAATCATACATGGCAGTTAAGAATACAGTTGGAGTATTAACATGCCTTAAATTTTGCTCAGCAGGGGCTAAATACACAGTAGATTAAAGAAAATATTTTGTTCACCTCCATGGCAATGCAAAATTGCATACAGCAAGAATTAACACGTGAAAACATTTTTCAACTTGGTTGGTCTGTTCTACCCCATCCACCATATTAACCTAACCTTACATCAAATGATTATTATTTTTCGATCGCTGCAAAACGCTTTTCATAGGAAAAACTTCCTCTAAAGAAAACTTGATTCAAAAGTTCGTTGAAAAAGTTTTTCACTTCAAAACCTGCGGAATTTTATTCGAAAGGTGTCGAAGAGCTGTATAAGTGGCTACAAGTCATTGTAAATAATGAATATACACGTTGTCCTTCAAAACTTGACATTATTTAAAATGTGAATATGAGTAACTACATATCCCAGACAAACAAAATTAAATAGGCCTCATGTTGAACAAGAAAATATTTATTTATCAAAATTTGAACAAGATATTCGAAGGGATGTAGATTTTTATAACCGATTTCACAAAGCCTCACAAATGTTCAATATGCGCACCACATCAAGTCGGTAGTCCAGCATCTGCCAAACATGCTGTAGCATGTCTTGCGTAACATTGTCCAGTGCCTCAGTAATTCTCTGCTTAAGTTCCTCTATGCTTGTAAGAAAAGGTGGGATACAGACCTGTCCTTTTAAATAGTCCCATAGAAAAAATCACAAGGTGTCAAGTCAGGTGAACGTGGTGACCATTTAAACAGCACATTGTCATTATAATTGGCACGCCCGATCCAAAATTTGATAGATTCTCATTGAGATAAGTCCTCAAAAACTTAGAAACTTTTTAGAACAAATATCACAAAATAGTCCGAGATACGGACAACGAGATTTCAACCACGCCATCCAACCAACAATACCAGATTTAGTAACCACGAATAAGTGGGTAAAAAAAGAACCTGCCATATTGTAGCACTGTTAAAAGAGAAACTAATGAATACAAAGGAGAGAGAAAATTTGCAAAAGTACCAGGACCTTCTCCGGGAGCTGATATAGAATATGAAGTTTAGAGTCATGCCAGTAGTAATAGATGCACTTAGAACTGTACACAAGACACTGAAATCGAGATTAAGCTTGAAAGAGTTGAGTCTGTACTGACTACAGTGTTGGGAGGATTTGTGAAGATCTTGAGAAATCGATACGATCCAAACAACAGCAATAGTGAAAACAGCTAGGATTCTGACAAAAGTGCTAAGAGAATTCAGTTGTTTAATTTAGCAACATATCAATTCTTGTTGGGGTATTTAATATTAATGTCGAATGTCTTATAGGATAAAAATCACAATAAATTAACACATAGGTAGACATCGGTTCGCTTTACACCAGAATAACAAAAGGTAGATATTGATCCAATTAACATCAGAGTCACAAAAGGTAGGTACTGACTGGTCTATACTGGTTTACTGCTATCCACCCGAAAAAGTGGACACTTTCGGAGGAAGTCTTACTCCTTCGAAGGAAATGCAATCGGCGTATTCTAAGGCCTGCCAACAGAGCAACGAGAACGTTGAGGAGGCTTAATGTTACTCAATCTCTAGTGAAAACCAACAGTAACAGCCGAGGTGAAAACCCAAGAACTGCAATAATAATAATAATAACAATAATCTGTGCCATGTCAATTCAAACTGATAGGGAAATAAATGCTAATAGACCTGATATTATCATAAAAGACAAGAAATTCAGGAAGTGTATGCTTATTGACATAGCAATAACATCTGAGAGAAACATCTCCATGAAAATTATCGAGAAATTATCCAAATACATAGAGATCGAAATTAATATGATGTGGGGAATGAAGACTGAGACTGTCGTACCAATAGTAATCGGAGCTCTGGGCCTCGTGAGAAAAGGAATGGACAATTTTACTAACAGTGTTCCAGGTAACATCAACATACATGTTGCCCAGAAGATCGTCCTACTAGGAACATCCCATATACTAAGAAAAGTGCTATCAATTAAATGACAATTCTCCTATAGAGCATAAGGACCATAGTTTGGACCCAGCTCTACAGGATACAAAGCCGGAAACATAATATATACAAATAATCATAATAATCTATCTATTTGGATATTACATTGTCAGGAGAGCTATATCAAAATAAAGACTGTCGAATGACATACAATAAAGTAAAATCCGTATTTATGCCTTTTCCAAGAGTATAAATCATATTGGTGATCCTTGACCAGAATTCGAAACCTGTAATATTTTCTCCCACTGTTTTTCAGGCTTCCAAATGCACGCACTTCTCCAACCCATAAAATACATTAAGAGTAATATTAAAAGAGATACATGGAAGAACAGGTTCAGATAATTTTTACTTTACGCTATAAAGTTACCAGTGGTTTTAATTATATAAATTAATGCTGACACACACATATAAATGTTTCAATCAATGAAAATTATTATTTATAAATGTCTTCCAACATCAAAAATAAATATCAAAATTGGACATTAAACTTGGTGACCTTAAAGATTCTAAGACATATATCGGTGAACCCATTAGTATATAATTTAGATATTTTAATGTAGATATTAAAAATTATTAACGCTGTAACAAACAATGTCTTACCAGAGTGTAAAAGATTTTCCTATCCCCAAATAACGTTCGCATGAATCTTAACAGTAACAAGTATACATTAAAATAAGACTATACCAGACATCATGGTTCCAAATAAGTATGGCTTGTATAGAGATTTTCCAAGCGTAGCTTAAATGTGGCATAAGGCCGAAAGTATAGGGTACCCAGTGAGGATCGAACTCACGATTCAGTTGTAAGTGTCCTAGGGGGACAAGCTTACTAACCATTACACCGCCTCGAGATACCCATGTATGGCTTGTATAATATGAAGAGAGACATACGCCCAGCATAACGGATCGTAAATCCCAGTCAGGTTGTCTTGAGTTTAGAACAAAAACAACAAATGATGAGAAAATTGGTTTAAAACTTTAAAAATATTTCCAATGGTATGTTAATGTTCCTTTTTTTTAGTGGGAGGAGTATTTTAATGCCATGTACTTTCAGAACGGTGGCCTACGGCTACATCACATTGAAACTGCGTTTCGCGTACAATCAATGAAGTTAAGCCACGTCGAACCTGGTCAGTACCTAGATAGGTGACTGTTTGGGAATACCAGGTGTTGTAAGCTTGGATGTGCGGGTGGATAATAGGCTCGGAATTGTTAATCGGGGAGCCGCCGAGTTTTAATTCTCGTTGAATTCGTGATAGTCACCTACGCGCAAATACCCTTGGGAAAGGTATGAATTCTTTCTCACTCCCCGTTATGAGTAAGGCTTGTATCCCTAAACATTTTCTTTATTATTTGTGAATTGATATGACTTCTAGTGTTGAATGGTTTCATTATGATCTCTCCACGGTTTTTGAATTCGGATTAGTCCTTTTAGAGTGGTTACCAGCCAAGGCTAGAGAGCTCAGTCGACTCTGCTATTTAAACCATAGTTGAGGGGAAAAGAACTAGATTAATGCCGTTCCCAAGGAGATTACTACGAAGAGAACACGCGAGATTAAGCCGATTTCATTTTCTGCACCGATAACCATTACACTACCCTCACATTCATATTGTATGTTAATAGGCAAAAATTCCAGCACGTTAACACACGTACAAGCTGTAAAAAGCTGAAACATCACAGTTTTCCCTTTTTTAAATAATGAAAATGACAGCATTTGATGGATCTTGTAGATAAAAATGACTACCGGAAATTAATTCTCTTAACTACCTAAACAATTAAACGACCTAAAAACGCCATAAAATCAAATCTTGATGAGATTTTTCGCAAGAAAATAAAAATAGAAATATATATATATATATATATATATATATATATATATATATATATAGATAGATAGATAGATAGATAGATAGATATAATGTAGACATAGAAATCAACACTGCATGGTGACTGTCAGTTTCAAGCCTTAAGTTATCATCTCTCTCTTTCTCTCTCTCTCTCTCACACACACACACATACACACACTCACACACACACACAAACACACACACACAACTCTGCCGAACCATACAATGTCGATTTTCTTTCTTAAGATTCAAATGCACAGACAAGACGTAAATTTACAGTTAAAAGAGGGCTATAATAACGTTTAAATAATAAAATCAATGTTATTAATGAATAAAAATCAATCCATCACTTCTTTACATATATATATATATATATATATATATATATATATATATATATATATATATATATATATAAGCGTTTCACCCCAAGCAAGGCGGGAAGCCACTAGGACGCAAGGGGTTACAGAAAAATTTGGAGCAAGATCAGATGGGAGTGAAAGAAGAAAGGATGAGGAGAATAGTAGTGGATAGATAAAGGCAACAGGAGATACAGAGGCCAGAGAGCCAGAGAGTACCGGGAACCTCTTCCTAAACAAGAAACAAGGCGTAAGCCTCTACTCATGTCCAAGAGAAGGGGGAGGATTGTTGACCGGGTGGTAGGAAAGCCTACCTATATATATATATATATATATATATATATATATTGATTATATTAGTCATGACTGAACAAGTCATTGTCTTGGAAAGTTAACTATGAAATTTAAGTCTTTCAGATCAACTTAAGAAACTAAATTCTCATCATGACAGCTTAATAGCTACAAAACTGAATTTAATACCACATGGTTCACAGATGAACAATTTTGTTGCTTCATTTGTAAAAAAAATCTCCAGTTTCACATAAATTGTTGTTAATTACATGTTAAAGTCGCATGTAATACACAAGATTGCGATAGCCTGAAAGAAAGGTAGTTCTGAAACCAAGTATTGATATACACAGTTGTGACTCTCAGTCTTGTAGCATAGCCACTTTTGTAAATATCTTTATAGACATAGATAGATAGATAGATAGATAGATAGATAGATAGATAGATAGATAGATAGATAGATAGATATACATTAAGAGAATGAGATAGATAGATAGATAGATATACATTAAGAGAATGAGATAGATAGATAGATAGATAGATAGATAGATAGATAGATAGATAGATAGATTTGAACAGAATTAGGTTGACAGATATATATAAACTGGGCTCAATAGATAAATATGTACATATTCTGAGGTCTTTAAAAATCCTCAAACGCCACTCTTTCACCACTTCAACTAGACACACAAATGCAAATACATACACACACAGACGCAAAATAGTTTTATATAATAAATTGTCTATTAGTAAATTCTTTCATATTTTTTTAAAATAATATACATTTTTTTAATATCTATTTGCGTCTGCAGTAAATGTATTGTGGTGTACACAAAACAATAATAATCTCATGTTATAATAGAAAATGTTTTGTTGCAATAATGTGTGTCCGGGTGGGAGAGATGCGGGTGTTTTAAGACTTGTATGGCAAGTGCAGCGTTGTTATACTTGAATGCTTTCATAAGATACCATCTTGTGTAACAGGGTTGTGACTAGGCCAGCTAATCACCTAAAGAGGTTTGGTTTGTCTCCTGACTTGGTCGGACCAGGAAGGCAACAATACCACTTTAATACATATTTCGTTGAACAAGACTGACATTAAACTTTTGTTTAATTTGTTTTATAATGTTTTTCCTGAAAACGTACATTTACTTCTTGGATTTAATCCCTGTAAAATCTGTCCAAAGTCTGATTCGAGCGTTTCCGGCTAGCTATTAGCCGTTTTTAGAAATTGTTTTTTGTTATACTACTATAACAAATAGTGTGATAAGTGCTATTGTAGAAGGTATAAAATTTGCTGAAAGCAGACATATTCTTAATTTCCAAATACTGTCTACAATAACAATTACACAGCATTTAGTATAGTAATAAAAGCCTTGGAAATAGCTAATAGAAACGTTCGGAATGAATAATGTTTTTCACAAATTTTATAATAATTAAATATAGAAAAGAAAATATATGAAAAACAATTTAAAAAAAACTAAACAAAATTACCTTGTCAATCTTGCTCTACAAAAACATACAACTGAAAAGGTATTGCGATTAAGCGTTTTATTTTATTTTTTCTTGGGTTCGTATAAGTGATTTCTTTCCTGGACATAAAGTGTGTAATAACTGTCCGAATGTTCTATATATCCGAGCGTTTTCGATTATTCCATTGGCCATTAGCAAGGATGTTTTTTTTTATTTTCTAACTGAAGGTTTATATTATATATATATATATATATATATATATATATATATATATATATATATATATATATGTTTCTAGACTGATGGGAGTGTTTTTATTTTATTTTCCAAATATGGCCATTACATTTTGGCCCTGTTTATGTTATTGAGTGTTGGCTTTTCCCTTTTTTAGTATTAGTGAAGCCATTATTTTTAGTCTTTTTTTTTTTTACATATGGATGAGGCTATATATATATATAACACAACAAAATCAAAAATTACTTCATATACGTCATATGGGGGATATAGATCTATTTCAACAACCGATGAGAAGTACGTCATTATTCAACCCTGGTGTATAGACAGTGTTCGTGTCGGAATTAGAAATTTAACATTGACAGCAGTCGAAAAATTGATACAGAATTTATCCATTTCGATGTTTCAGTCAGTCGAAATGCCTGAGGTAAGCGGAGAATGGAAGTTATTAGCCTTAAAGGGGAGAAGTTTTATAAAAATTAACCGTATCACATTAAATTGGGGCTATATGAAGGATTAGGTGTTTAACTGAAACTAAAAGAGGGCAGAAAAGGGAGTTTTATATAAAAAGAAATTTATATATATATATATATATATATATATATATATATATATATATATATATATATATATATATAAGTTAGGTTACTACTTAAAAAATAACAAATTATACTTAAAAATGAGATATATTAAAAATAAGTCATGTTTCGATAGCATATATTAAATTTAAGTAAGAATATATTTAAAAATTTTATATTAAAGAATAAAAAAAATTTAAGATAAAATAAATTATCCATTTATAACTTTAAAGATAAGTTAAATCAAGTTATATTAAAAAAAATATATACCAAGTTATATTTAAAAAAATCTAAAAAAAACATTAAAACAATTTTTTTTACATATATAGATAAAGTAAGTGATAAAAGGAAAGAGAGTTCTTAGAACTGGGGACAATTATAAAATATATTTAATATGATGAAGAAATGGAAATATAGAAATTAGAAATAGATATACATTCAACATTTGAAGAATTATAGAATTAAAAAGTAATAAAGTAAAATCTATATTACAGAAGTTTAAATCTGCCTCTATGTCGAGAGTTTAAAACTAACTCATTCCTTTGATTTAATCGTTTGTTTTATTATATTTTATTATTCTAATTTTTTCTTCTAAAAAAGTTACATCTATCTCTATGACTATTAGGAGTATGTGCGAAACCTATAATTTTCCAATCTATCTGTGGGTTCAGACATTTCTCCTTCAATTCCCAATTTTTTTGAAAGAGTTGTCTGGTATTTTAGTTTAAGGTTGGTAAAAAAGCGCCTATGGGTATAAAATCTATGTCGCTGTTTATGTTGACCTCACTGTCCATTTTTATATTTTATATTTATATATCTATGTATGTATGTATTATACCTAAAAATGTAAGGCTTTTTTTTATTACAGAATATCCAATCAGTCTAGTATAAGAATCGAAGCACTCATGTGGAGATAATAAATTTGTCATCATCTAAACTTGATGCATAGATTAGAAAAGACCGAGATAGATAGATAGATAGATAGATAGATAGATAGATAGATAGATAGATAGATACGAACAGACTGGGATAGATAGATACGAACAGACTGGGATAGATAGATAGATAGATAGATAGATAGATAGATAGATAGATACGAACAGGCTGGGACAGATAGATTGAAATCTGTTTTTCATTTATTTGATTTATTAGTTTGTAGATCTTATTTGTGTCTTTATTCTCACATGTCTCTTAGTGTTACCACTTATGTAAGTATATTTATGGACAAGGATAGATAAATATATAGATATGAGCAAAGCTAGCTAGTTATCTAGCTTGATACCTGAATAACTGACTAGATTTTCAGCTCAATGAATGTTTCGGCTTAATGTTTCATGCATTGGTTGCCTTAGTCAAATTATTTTCTCAATGATCAAAAATTTCACACATTCCAGCTGATAATGTTTTTCATGAAGTTACATAACATATGCCGCGTCTAATTGAAGTAATGAAGTCGAGCAATTGGTGATTTCATTTATATTCTCAGTAAACACATAAGATGAAATGCTTTGTTCTTTTTAAATGAAAAAGGAATTTTTAAAAGAATTTTTCGCATCATCTAGATTAATTTTTTTCTCATTTCGGTAGATGAAAATGGTAAAAGCTCAGCATTATAGAAATACGACCAATGACAAAACCTGACATTAATATTTTTATATCTATCTACTTTCCGACGTAAGATGTGCCTCACGTCCCAAAAGAAAAGGTCATTTAAACGAAGCGTCACCCACATTAAAAACTAAAGGAATAAGAAAAACTTCAAGAGATCAAGTGTGTCTGTCTATGTCTTTCTTGCGTCTCCATCACTTCACCATTTCCTTTAACTGCTTTCCTTTTTTGTTCTGGTTGAGTTTTCTTACTCTCTAACTCTACTCGTACATACCTTCATTCCTCCCTTCCTTCCTCCCTAATTCTTTCTTTCTTTTTATGTGCCATGTCTTTTCAGGACGTAGGCGATAATGGCTCTCCACCTCCCTCTATCCCTTGCAGCTCCCAACAACTTCCCTCCCTCTGCTTCCTCCCCCAGACCACGTTCTATCATCCACTTGCTTAAGTCCGCCAGGTATGTCACGCGTTGTTTTCCCTTGTCTCTCTTTCCCTCTATTCGACCCGTGAGTATCAGATTCTCCAGGACCCCTTCCTCATTATGTGTCCCAGAAATTTCAGCTGCCTCTTCCTGATGTTAGTTATAAGCTTCCTCCTTGTTTGAATCCTCTCTAAGACTCCATTGCTGCTCACACGCTCGGTCCATGATATCCTTAGCATCCTTCTGTAGATCCATATTTCACTCGCCTCGAGTCTTATTACTTTTCCAAATTTTGGTGTGTGGAAAAAAGATTGGCAGCTGTTGGCTATGTTGTGTATGTGTCACTATTTACAGTGCGCACAGATCCTAGAGAAATACAGTTTGATACTAGGAAAGGCGCGCAGATACTTTGATTATGTGCAGACATGCCGATCTATACATAAACAATACCGATATTTTTTGCGGGTAATACGTTAGTTGCTCATTAAAATTTTTCATTGAAATTTATCTTAGTGTCTACTTTCTTGAAAGTTGTTGAAGTCGGTGGAACTCCAAAATAATAAAGCATTGTTTTAATTTATCGGGAAATATCATTGACTTTCAAGATTTTTTTTCAAATTGACTTGAACATCAGTGGCAGACCTACTATGAAACTAACTAAGATTAAGCTCCAAGGCCCCTGAAGCAACTTTTTTTTATGACTGAATCTTTCAACAAAATGATTCTTTTAGTGGTTGTTATTAAAATAAGGTCATTTTAGTGTTAGAATCATAAGCCAATGGTTTGAAGTAGCTAATATTGGCCTTAAAATATGCTCTAATATCCATTTCATATGTCCACAAAATTCCCCTGTATCTGGTCAAATTTCAAAATTTTATTGGGGGCTTACAACTCACGTACCCCCAGCTGTATTGATTCGTTGAGCTCACTAGAATGTATTCATAGCATACATTTTGACAGACGGACACGCGAATTTATCCGAAAGAGGCCCGAGATCTGTTCAAGATTCAGCGCCCCAAAAATGTAGGTCCGCAACTGTTTATCATATTTGTTTCCTATTTTTGTTGTTCGTTTGAGAAATCCGTACTGATTTTTAATATGAGGATCAATCAAAAAATATTACGTCTAAATCCTATAGACATAACTTTGGAGTATAGAGCTACAACACCACCACGCTTGTCATCGTTATTGTCGTTTCCATAACAAGTAGGGCTCTACAGGAGTGAAATTGCTTTTTCCTAGACTGGTTGCCAACCAAGGCTAGAGATATTATCCTGTCCTGCTATTAACCCTGAGCTGGTTGTGGGGAGAGATAGATTCATATCTTTGCAAGTGTATTTGTACGAAAGCGAATGCAACGGCTTTGGGTGTAATTTAAACGCGGTACGTCAATCCCACTTTACGCATCGACAATTACTATCCTGCACGCACACCCTAAAAAATGAATGCCTGTTCTTTAACTACAATAGAGTTAGTATTTATAAGCAAGCAAAGTATGCTAAAATGAACACAAAATTTCAGTGTTCCAAACCCAGTCCTCACTGTAATTTCCTTCCTTCTAAATTCAGTTATTACACCTTTGAATGAAAACATGTGTATCCACGTTGTGGAAGTTTGTTGACTGCTTTCTTAACCATGAACAAGTTGCCGCTTTCACCTCATCATCTGTTGCTCTATCATGGAGTCTGATTGCATTCTGGGAACCCACTTATCACAGAGGTTTGAGTAGCTGCAAGACTGTAATCAACTGCAAATACTGCCGTGGCTCACCGAAAGGCATTCACAGAGTTTTACAATAGTGGTTCCTCGACCAATTTTAATGATTAGCCTTATCTCTTAAGCCATATCCTCATTTACGGCAGCAGCTGGCCTGTCACTGCAGGGCCTGTCACTAAAATCATTTTATCTTTTCGCTCTAGGATTCGTCTTAACTGTACTGACCAAACTTATTATGCTTTCATTAAGTGCAGCTTTTCCTTAAACAATCTCCTATGAATGTTTGCAGCACTTTCTCCTTCCAAAAACAGAAAATCTATAGCAGCTTTTTACGTGTGTCTACGGTACTAGCCAATTAAAAATGGATTATGAACAGAAAGAAAGAAGGTAACTCCACAATGTTTCCCCTAAGATTCTAGATACTTTATATTTTATAGTTTAAAAAATTATAATTCTGACTTATACCTCTAAAATTAGATTAGGACAACCATTACTTTTTAATCGAGTCTCGTAGATGAAATCAGTTTTAGAAAATGAGTTCAGCTAATATACAAAAAAAAGAAATGTGTGTAAGACAAGGATGTCTTTTCTCTGGACTTATTCAACTTACACAGCGAGGCGATTCTGAGAGAATTAGAAGTCCTACCAGGATTCATTATTGACGGCCTCAATCTTAACAACATAAAATATGAAGATGAGCTGTTGCTGATGTCAGACACGGAAAGAAAACTGCAAAAACTCTCACAGAAGTTAGTGAAGGAAAGCGAGAAGAAAGGACTAAACGTCAACTGTAAGAAGACAAAATGCATGGTAGTTAGCAAAAGGATGAGCCCAAAATGCAAATTACAAATCGGAAATACCAAAATCAAGCAAGTAAAACAAATTAAATATCTTCATTCCACTCTACAATGACGATTTAATGAATGTTACCTATTCCATTCAATTCAATATCTGAATCGAAATTTATCTAGGTAGGATGGGTAGAGTCCTAAAGAAACATTTCAGAAAGCAAATGTGGACGTTGTCCAGTCACAGCGCCTTCTCGGTGTTTGACTTTGAAAAGGAAATAATATTTTTAAACTAATTGTAAACAATCGTATATTACGTCCAGTTCATCTAATTTATTATTAAAACTTAAATCTGCTCTTCTATAATAGTACCTGCATATGATTAAAATGATTATCTTATCAATTTCTTAATAAATAGAAATATCTCCAAAGACGTTCGTTTTACGTTTTAGTTTTAGAAAACCATTATATTTTTACTAATTTTGTAATGAAACTCACTAACAATTTTGACTAAAAACTAACGAAAATTTTTTTTATTTTATTTTTTATCTATTTTGTTGTTGTTGTTGTTGTTGTTTACGGTACATATTCAAATATAAATTGTTCAGTGTTTGACTACTTTTGGATGTCGTTAGCTTAACCATTATGAAAAATCAAAAGTCTTTGATAATGGCTAAGGACAGCCGAAAGTACTCAGATATTGAACAATTTTTACTTAAATATAAACCGGAAACCAAACAAAGATAATGAACCAAAATATAAAATAAATTTAAAAAATCCTTGACTAAGAAATTTCTTTGGTCTTTAACCAAACTGATATGTGTGTGTGTGTGTGTGTGTGTGTGTGTGTGTGTGTGTGTGTGTGTGTGTGTGTGTGTGCTTTATGCACTCAGGTGCACAAAGTGAAACAAATCATATAGAGGTATCATTCAAGCACTAAACACAAAAGCAACATTAAATTACCAGACAACAGAAAACTCTTTGTGTCACAGCACATCCACAAATGCAACAAAGGTAAATTTAAAATTATGCCAATATATGAAACAGACGCTTACTCTTACCCACAAATAGAAGAAAAAAAACTTCATAAACAAATTTAAATCAGCACTAAATAAATCATAACACATAACATATATACATAGTGGCAAAACACACAAAACTAGTCGGCCCACACATGCGCGCGAACACACACAAACACAAACACACCATAAAAAATACATGTAGTTATTGTATAGATTTCTTCATAATATATATGTATGGAGAACGAATATATACATACATACTGGCAAAAACAAACGCACTAGACTGGACACACGCACGTACACACACACACACGAACCCTACACACTATACAAAGTGAGTATATATATATATATATATATATATATATATATATATATATATATATATATACTATTTCCTTATAATTAAACACTATATATGTATGAAGAAGAAATATATATACACATACTATCAAAAATCCCACACTCGCACAATACACAAGAATGGAAGGTTTGAAGAGGTACACTAGGATATGAAAAGATAAAAATAAAGACCTCACCTCATCCCCTTTCTCTGACAAATCCTAATTGTTTTATTACCCTTCAAAGAAAGGAACATTCTTCCACCAGTCCAAGATGAGTTTGGATTACTACTACACACAAAAGACAACGGTTAAAAGATTTAACACAAGAAAAAATAATTCCTTTAAATAATGTGTAAGGTCACAAGACCCGAAATACCTGTAATAAAAATATAGATAAATAAGTATAATATATATTTAAAAAAATCCGCATTATAACCAAAAACATTTACGGCTTCTTCTCTTTTTAGAATACATGTATGTGTGTGTGTGTGGCTAATTTCGAATCCCAGTAAAGTTTCGTTACATTGAATTTTACGTAAATACCCATGGTAAAGATATGAATCCATCTCTTCTCACTAGCTATGGATTAAGTAGTAGGGAAGATTGAGTTCTTCAGCCTTGTTGACAAATCTGAAATGAAAACCGTATGTAACTCTGGCGACGCACATACTATGCAGGTAACGAAAGGATTTTAGAGTTTACAATGACTTTATTAAATCTCTCTCTCTCTCTCTCTCTCTCTCTCTCTCTATATATATATATATATATATATATATATATATATATATATATATAGATGTGTGTGTGTGTGTGTGTGTGTGTGTATTAAGCAGCAGTAGTCTCCGTCGATGACATCTCCAAAGATGATGAAATAGAGAAAACTGCTGCGACGGGGGATACGCAAACCAGCAGCAACACTATCTGAACAGTTGAACTCCAGTGACACGGTAAGATCGAGACGACCAAAAACTGCTCCGATTGTAACATCTTGATAGACACCATACATTGGTTGAGGTCTGCCTTCGCTCAGATTTGTGGTCGCCCCTTAGCTCTTGCACAGCCAGGGGCGCCCACAAGGCAAGTGGTCAGTATACTTTTTTGGCCGTTGATCATACAAGACAGCAGTTCATTCGCCCTTTAACAATTTTTTATGCTGGTGGACGACTAGCTACACGCTTCACCGGAGAAAGCTTTGTGGGGTATCGGTTTAGTTCCAGTTCCCTAATCTTTGTGACAAAATCTAGATTTATTGAATGTGTTCCTATAATTCTCCCTTTCTTGAATGTTACTTTTGCACATTTATCTAATCTAAAATCCATACCGATGTCATCACTGAAACATTTTACAGTATTGAGGATACTCTTCAACTCATTGTCGTCTTGGCAAAGAGTATGATATCCATGTAGAATAATTGATTAAACACTTTTTTTTATTTTGCATCCATAATTATTACTGTTTAGTTCATGTAAAAGGGTGATTGAGGACAGACAGAACACAAGGAGTTTCATTGAGAGATTCCTCGTCGGTTATTCAGGAGGTTGGAAATGGCAGTACCTTTGATGTGATTTAGGTATAATATGGTTTTCTACAATTCCATGCTATATTTAAGGAAATTTACTATCATTAAGCAAACTTTCTACATTTCCAAAGCCTTAAAGATCCAAGAGTGTGACACACTATCAAAGGCTTTACGGTAATCTATCCAAGCCGTACTTAGATTTCTACTTTTTCCTGCAATTTTCCAGGATCACTTTATTTATTAGTAGTTGATTTTTGCAACCAAATGAACCTCTTCGACATCCCTTCTGTTCCATGGGAAGAATGTTGTTTTAATCGAGAAAAGATTAAGTACAGTTCGTCAGGACAGACGGGATCAATTTATATGCGGTGGGCAGACATGTTATGCGCCTATAATTTTTGGGATGATCTCTTTTTGGTAAGAGATATGTAATACCTTTAGTGATCCATTCTGGAATTTATTGGCGTTATTAATTAACATTGATAAAGTTTGCGAAAGAGATTTATGGATTGATGACAGATGATAAAAATAAGTGGAACGAGTCGCATCATGTTCCCATGCTTCCCGTGGGTGAAGGGAGAAGATATTCAGTCACCCCACCCACGAGGGCGTCATGTGGCACAAGGCCTTTTTAACGTGGGATCTCCAAGCCCGTAGGCTCGTCCAAAAATTGCCCATTGAACCCGTATAAACGGGTTCAGGGTCGGTTTACCTCCCCGAAAGAGACTCCGCCCTTCGGCGTAGCCTCGTTCGGGTTTCTCCCCGCCCGAAGGCAGAGAGTTCAACCGAACAGCCAGTCGATTGACTGACCGTGGGTGAAGGGAGAAAGAACTGAGGGTTTGTGTCCTTCTCTTTATATACTACTTTTTTGGCAATGCCACCTAGCGGACGTTAGAAGTCCTTTGGCATACAGTTAACCCACACAAATTTAATAGTCATCGAATTTCTTAGATTAATTTTGTATCTTTTTGCACAGAATATTGGATGTTAGTTTATTTATTTATTTATTTATTTCGCATTTACTGAATATGAAGTCTTAGATATCCAGTCAGTCATGTCAGCCATGCGTGATACACGCTTAGGCGATACATGACTAACGAGGCAGATTTTTTCCCGCTGCCATTTCTTTCTGCGTTAGACCAGTTGCCATCCAAGGCTATAGAACCTGGTCTGTCCTGCTATTTACCCATAGCTGGGGAGAGAAGAAGAGGATTCATACATATATTAACACGATTAGAATTCGAACTCGGCTCTCCGATTCCTCAGTTCGAGTCGCTATCCACTACTCCACCGTGCCTCCAGTACTTTTTAATTGTTCGTGCTAACAAACAGACCTTCTGTAACAAAGCTTTCAACTAATGGGAAAAATTCTTTGACACTGTTTTTAATGATTTGATTGTAACAGACACAATCTCTACCCTTCGGTAATTCCGTGCAGCTTAGATAAATTATTATTATTATTATTATTATTATTATTATTATTATTATTATTATTATTATTATTATTATTATATAATTCTGCTCTGTCCCTTTATTCGATAGTTAGTTTTTTGGTTATTTCGCACGTCCGTTACGCTTTGCCATTACTACTGCATTCAGGTGATGACATGCCGTAAAAATGTATTTTGTCATTGTGCTCAAGAAACTGCGCATAGCGATTTCTTCTCCAAGGTATGCATTAATACAAACATTATGAAATTATTCAAATAAGTAAAATAACATCGTCTATTGAATTATTGTTAATAAAAATGTTTGCAAGACAGGTTTTTGGCTAGTTATTATTATTATTATTATTATTAATTTTATTAAAACGAGGAGTTGTTACAATGATTAATTCGAACCCTTTTCCCAGTTTTTACTATACTTACGTTACTTATTTACTTACTTACGTTTTTACTTTTACTGCCTTTTTCAAAATTCTACTACTGGCCTTCCTCGGATGCTTGTCATATTAAATAAACTTCAAAAAAACTTTGAACAGAAATTCCACGGTGACGGGGTTAGCTCGTTATACTTAATTCTTTACCTATCATGTGTCTAATGTCAGCTGAGTAGTGAGTTCAATCTTCACTGGGTTCTTCATGCTTTTGGTCTTGTGCCATATCTAAGCTACGTTTTTAAAATCCCCATGTTTCTAATGTTAATTATACTAGATTACGGGTGATCATATTCCTCACCTAGTTGGTAAGACATTTCAGAATTTGTAACGTTCTCTGAAAAAAAATTGCGATATCACATAAAAGCATTAAAAACAAGGAAACCGATATGAAAAATTAACTGGATTATGACTTTTCTAGATAATAATGTGCAATTCTAAGAGTATCTCTTCAGCGGCTTTTTTGATGGACTTATTTATTTTTTACGATTTATCAACCTTTTTGGGAGTTGTTTAAAGCCGAACGATATTTCTTGGAGTGTAAGAAAAATTTTGGGGCGAGTGAGTATTAAATTAACAATATTTCTTTTAGATAATGTTTATTCCAAATACAAGTCCAGCCAATCCATAGTTTGGGGTAGAAGAGGTGGATTTCTACATTTCCTATTGGTATTTAAGCGTAAGTGAACATAAAGAACCCGTGTGTAATTCGAACTCGGTTTTTTTATTTCTCATTCTGAGCCACTATCCATTACACAACTCGTGCATACTTTTTTCATATGCATTTCTTTCTTAACTGTTTAATGCTTACATATTAGGTTCGTGCAAAAATAATGACGTAATAATGCCGTTTTTTGACGTTAAAAAATACGTCAAAAAACGACATTATTACGTCATTATTTTGCACCAACCCAATATATTTTATTTAAAAAAATGATATGGGTTATCATTATTTAACTAGGTATTCGAGCCTATATATTCTCATATATCATACTAAAAATAATAGTCCGAAAAATTGTAGAGTAAACCATTGATTTTCAAAGTTTCTTTAATCATAATAATTTATTTACTTATTTACAGGGAAGCTTCCGTCCCTGTAAGTAAAATGTAAAATGTCCGATGATCAAAACAATCATTGGAATTTTTGTTTATTTTGCCCTAAAAAGAAAAATTTTCTTTATTAATTGTAAAATATTCCCTATGGTCAGGTTTAAACTATTGATTTTTGAAAATCAGTTGAATGCATTTCTCGAGAAGCAAATATTTTTTCCTAAGTTGTTTGCAAATAAAAATATTAATATGAAAAGAAAACAGCTTCAAACGTTTTTGTTTCGATTTATTTGTTCTCAACAAATAGCTGAGAAACGCGTGGGAACTTCTTTTCCAATATGTCTCTGAGTAGCAGAAATTTGTGATGGGAAAATATATGTCGTCTTATAACCTTACAGCCTGTACCCTCGGCACTACCTCTCGATCGTCAACATTTTAGAGAGGATTAGTCAGCAAAAGGCCATGAAATCAGTCACGCTTCTCTTCCTACTCAAAACCCGAATATGATCTCATTGAATATTATATAATCACATCAAATAACATTAAGAAAAAGGTGGTTGGCCCTGCTGGTTAAAACTTAGTAGAGAATGAATTGAACTGATAGTAAGATATATTGCGTGTCCTCCGCTCTCTCTCTCCCGCTCTCTCTCTCTCTCTCTCTCTCTATATATATATATATATATATATATATATATATATATATATATATATTATCCTTCACCAGTAGCAATACTCAGAGTTTGATGCACATCGCAATCTTCAGGTACTGAGTATAAACTGGCCGTTACGTAATTGAAATTTAATAAAAATATCTGATTATTTCAGTGATGTCAATGTCACAGTCATATATTATACGGGGATTTAAAAAAAAATATAATTAGCATTTAGAATAAACGGGAGTTTATATATATATATATATATATATATATATATATATATATATATATATATATATATATATATAATTACTTTAGAGTTGTGAATATTATTTTTTTATATTAAGCATGGAGTGATACTATTGATTATTTTAAAAAGAACATAATTTACATTAAAAATTAATCTGGATCAACGTATTTCAACAGATATTTATTTTTATGCCTAGATGTAACCATCAATTCATTTTTGTTTAATAAGCTAGGGTTATTTAAATGTTTTAGGATACAGTGTAACCCGGATATAAGAGAAACCCGGATATAAGAGTAACCCGGATATAAGAGAGATTTTCTCTGGTCCCAAATTAGAGTCTGTGTTAATGTAAACAAAATAGACCAAACCCGGATATAAGAGAAACCCGGATGTAAGATACTTCTTCTCCGGTCCCGACAACTCTCTTACATCCGGGTTACACTGTAACTAATTTTTCAACAAGGCATAATTAAATCTATCGCCTTTCCCATTGTAAGAGTTGGCTTTAGCTACACTATCCCACATAATAATGGTTGTAACTGATAATATTGTATACCGAGCTAGCATACATACAGGTAACGATGTCAAACTTTATTTTGGTTCCACTGGAAATCCTTGAAATTTCGTTTCTACAATCATTGAATGACTTTAGGCAATATAAGATACATAAACAGCACTGCTCTCTCCAAACATTTCTGGCAATTAAAGAAGCGGCATACCTAGTGTTTGTATCACCCAGGACGGTCGTAGAATTTGACGCCCCTATAACAACATTCCGAAACTGGACAATATCTACATATATCTATATATAAAGAAAAGATTACAATTAGGGTCGTTCATTTTGTTTCGGTTAAAAAAAGCAACAACAAAATAAAATGGAAAAAACATTTCAAAATAATGAGAAAATCTTTTAGCAAATAATTTTTATGATAAAATATTACATTAACAATAATCAATATCAGTAACTGACTCATAGTGAAACACTTAAAATGCATGTCCTGTTATAACGCGAATTTAGGTAAAAATGACACAAGTGGAATGAGAAGCAAAAATAGTACAACTAATTTGGCATTAGTATAAGGAAATATTAGTTCACCTAAATACCGCCTCTAAAACTCTGCTATCCAGCGTGTACGAACCTCCACCCACTTCCCTCCTAGATCTACATTATAACTTCAGTTAGCAGCCTTAGTCGTTCAGCAATTTGAGGCGAGTTTAACATATAAACGAAGAAAAGAAAAATATATATATAAAAAAGGTATATAAAAGCCTTAAAGAAATCGTTTCCCAATGAAAACAAGGCAATAAACATTTTTAAGACGATCGGAATTTATTCACTGCGACCTCCTCCCAACCATCAAGTAAAACTGACAAAGGATTTGAGCAATGCATTGTTTAACTGGCAAGGCAACAACAGATACACACTTTATGGCTCGTAAAACGTTTTCACTGACAAATCAAAGGACGAAAGGGTAAAAACAAAAACGAAAAAAAAAAAAAAGCAAACAAATGGAAACGAAATCACGTGTTTCCAACGTCGTTCAGATTTAACTTTCAATTAACTGTTGTATGGTGCCACGTGTGCGGCAGACATTGATCAGTACGCTTGAATGTTGCTCCAAGATGGACTATGAAAAAAAATAGTATTTAGGGGTAGACACCTACCATAGAGCATTAGTTATACAGCTCTTATCGAAAACCATTGATATTACAGTGATTTTAGATTCACTATTACGGCCTGTTATCAAATAAAAAATTGAATACATGTTGTGACCAAGTAAATGGTTAAAGAAATAACAAAAGAAGTGTTACAGATATATATATATATTAAACAATAAATACAACAGAAGAGTATTACACGACTAGTGAGTGTGTGTCGATTGACCCAGTGTTCAATCTATTCGACTGTTATATTTAACAGTAACACCCACAAGGAATGTATGTGGCACAAGGCCGAGTTTAACGTGGGTTTCTCCGAGCCCGTAGGCTCGGCCAAAAATATTCCCTTTGAACCCGCCTAGACGGGTTCAGGGACTGTCTACCTCCCCGGACGAAACTTTGCCCTGCAGCAAAGCTTCGTCCGATTTCCTCCCTGCTAACTGAACTTATAATGTAGATTTAGGAGGTAAGTGGCAGGAGGTTCGTCCACCCTGGGTAGCAGAGTTTTAGCGTTGGACAGTTGAACAATCTATTCGACTGTTCCCCCAAAACCTTCTCTCCTACTAATCTTATAGTAGGCGGAAGAGTCCAACATAGACTCTTTAGATGGAGGACACCACAACAATACATATCTGCTTAGGGTACTTATCATCTTCGTGGTTGACTGTCGTTACGATGGTGTTTCAACTGTGCAGAATCCACAACCACTTATGCATGAAGGGTTTTTTTTTTGTTGTTGTTGTTATTTAAGATGGTTGTTGCACAGGAAGAATCCCTCTTTCTCAGTCTTCAATGCTGTTTTGTCCAGTGATATGATGAGAAGTCACAACAGATGGTCTTTTTGGTTGTAAGAGTTGCCAGAAAGGAAATTGCTTATCACTGATATGCCTTAGGAGATTGCTTATCACTGATATGCCTTAGGAGCTGCACTCAGGATCTGGAAACAGATTTGACTGTCTCTTAGATAATTAGCCGAACAAGGTTACAGAGTTTACAGTTTACTCTGCATTTTACCCGATGGCAAATGGATTCATGTCTTTCCCAAAGGTTATGAGTATGAAGTGAATGCAAGCAGCCGAGGTCGAAAATCGAACTCGATTCAATGAATCCGTTTTCCTTGCTGGTAACCGACACGCCACTCCGTACCTCCAAAGAACATTCGTTAATAGTGTAGATACTTCGATCATAACTGGATAACCATTTAGTATGTATTTTGTTTAAATGTGCTTAAAGATAGTAAACATCTCCAGAGTGCCTGCCGCGGAATGATTATTAACAAAATTATATCGCAGTTCATTTGTTTTTTACTGTGATGTTCACCCTGTACAAGATCTGAGGTCCACTCGAGAGTTTTAGTAAGCGGCACGGCATATGCGAATATGTGTGGAAGATAACGGTTAACCGTGGACTTGAACATATTGTAGTAATCAGGCAAGTAACCTCTTGGGAGTCGGCTACACAAGGCAGTGATTCATGAGAAGATGTTGCTTGAGTGGAACTTATATCTTACCAAGGGAAAACGGAATGATGGTTGTCCGCTACAATGGGAGTGGGATGGCGGCTCTTAGCCGTTAATGTTAGGACTGGTGAAACTAAGGAGTCATCGATCCTGATAGTGTGCACTGTATATTATTTCCTAGTTTAGAGTCCCTTCCCAAATCAATACCTGGGTAGAATTCCTTTCCCGAGATTCGAATTATTTCCTCTGGGAGCCAAGTGATTTCTCTTAAAAAATACTGTACGAGACTAAATTGTTAACATCGTAGATGTGCGTTAGTTTTTATCAAGATTTGGTTTTAAAAATGATTTTAAAATAACCACAATGCAGTAAAATATGTAAGAAGATCCCATGTAGCAGCCAAGAATAATCCCCCTAGAATATACCCGGAGATAGTTTAGTCTAGTCCCGAATACACCCCAGAGTACAATTGGGGCTAGCCTACTTCATACCATAGGGTATAAAATAGACTAGTCTCAACTATAACACTAGGCCAGTTTATATTCCATTTTACTAATAGCGTCAACAACTTTTTCTTAATTCGAATGCTGTGATGGTCCCAATTTACAAACTGAAAATAATGACTGATATAGACTTGTTCAACGGTATTGTTAAATCTTGTTCTAAATTTTCATTCGCCAAAATTTTCCAGCGAAAACCGGTTTGCGCATTCAGTATCTGTTTTCAAAAGAAAGGTCTGGACATTCTTGCACGCATTTTATATATGTATATAAAAAATGGAAAACCGTTTCATTGAAACTAGATTTGATTACGCGTTTCGCCTTTCTAGGCTGCATCAGATCCAGCAACGAAATAAAGAAATAAAGTGTCTGTGCATTTGTGTGTATGCTTAAATAATAAATCATTAGTAATTTTCCCACTAATCTGGGGTTTCTCGTGATGAAAGAAAAGAATGAAAATGGGCCGTTAATATTTATTCCGTATCTTTTCTTTATAATTCTTAGTTCATGTCGAAAAACTGGATGAGGATTTACTTTAAATTCATTTCAGAAAAGGCTATACGGATCTTTTGCTTTCGAGCCATTCTTAAAATAAGATGAGAATTTACCTTAAATTCAATACAGAAAAGAAAAAATATATAAATAACTTTCGACATGTCGCTGGACTACCGACTTGACGTGGTGCACATATTGAACATTTGTGAAGCTTTGTGAAATCGATTATGAAATCTACATCTCTTAGTATTGTGGTGTCCTCCCTCTAAAGAGTCTATGTTGGACTCTTCCGCCTACTATCAGATTAGTAGGAGAGAAGGCCTTGGCGGAACAGTCGAATAGATTGAACGCTGGGTCAACCGACACAATACTCTTCTGTTGTACTTACAGTTTAATATATGATATTTCTGTAACACTTGTTTTGTTATTTCTTTAACCATTTACTTGGTCACAACACTTAGAGTATCTTGTTTGAATTTTGATAAATAAATATTTTATTATTCAACATGAAGCCAAATTGATTTCATTTGCCTGGGACATGTAGTTACTCAGATATTCACATTTCAAATTATGTCATTTTTTTGGGGGGGGCGCACACTGTATAACTATATATATATATATATATATATATATATAGAGAGAGAGAGAGAGAGAGAGAAGATAGACAGATATGAACAGAATGAGATAGATAGATAGATAGATAGATAGATAGATAGATAGATAGATAGATTGTGGACATACGAATCGAAACTGCATGGTGACTGTCATTTTCCCGATTTAAGCGATCATCAAACCATGTTAAACTGCAGAGTGAATATGTGTAATAGCAGGTACATTTAATGGCTCTTAGTCATTTTCTTGATCGGGCACACAATCCCATCCTTAACACACACACGCATACATACACTATGAAAAAAACTTACACCAATGAAAAATACAAATAAAAAAATCGGGATGTGTAAGCAATCAGTTGCTGATACAATCTGACGAGTGGACAGAATAATTCCCGAAGGATCCGTCTATAAAACTCTGGAGTCGGGATGCTGAAGGTAACATCAATCAGCTAAGTGACAAACCTTTTACGTATTAATTATATATATATATATATATATATATATATATATATATATATATATATATATATATATATGTGAGAAAATATTGTGGAAAATAGGAAAGAAACTGGTTTGGTAAATAATCCAAAGTTCCTTAGTATTTTTGTAATTATTTTTAAAAATAGTGCTCGATACGAAAGTAGAGCATAAATATAATTATTTATTTAAAAATATGATTCCAACTCGCGAGTTGGAATCATATTTTTAAATAAATAATTATATATATATATATATATATATATATATATATATATATATAGAGAGAGAGAGAGAGAGAGAGAGAGAGAAGGAAAGTGAGAGAGTGATATCTTTATTATTAAGGAAACTTGTTGCTAATTTAAAAATAGAAAGTATCCAGATAGTAGATTTTAACAAGGTATGTTATATATGAATGTAAGAGATAGCAGACCTTCCTGTGTATATGTGCTTTTACATTACTACGTACATCCATCTATACGTGTGTAGCTTGTTTGTTTGAATTTCATTGTCTACTTGACACTTTCTTCTTGACTATGCTTCTAACCCTGTCCGCCCTGCGGTTAAAGTCCCACCCAGTCATTGCTCCTCCTCTCCCACAAAGGCAGTCCACATGACCATTTAATAATCTGAGATTATGCAATGTCCACGTAAAAGAGGCTCCTTTTCAGTCATTGACTACAATTGAATCAAATGTTGTTTGTTCCAAGATTATCGCAAAAACAGATGATCACTTGTCAACAAGCTGGCTTCCCACCACAGTTGCTTCCTCTTTATTCCTCCCGCGCTATTCCTCCCTCGCTACCCCACTTCTGTTTTTCTTTCCTCCCGCTATTCCTCTCTCGCTACACCCTTTCTCTCGCCTCTCCCCATCTTATCTCTTTAGTCGCTATTTAATCCTTACACACACATGAGTATATATATATGTGTGTTTGTATATGCGCGCGCGCGGAGCGAGATGGGGATTGAGAGAGCGGTATTAAAGACACACACATGTAAAAACATGAACAGGTGACATCAATAATACATGTAGCGCATGTACAAACTTACTTTACATGCATCTGCACGAGGATTTTTGCACCTGGTCAGGTGCATATGTGTAGAAAATAATTGATATCCGACGCTATCAAGAGGACAATCTGAGGGTTTATTTTATTTATTTACTTTTAGTTTTACTTTGTATTTTATTTATTTATTTATTTTTATTTTTGCGTATGTTAAAATGTTCATGTCAAGTAAATCTTGAAGGTTATCGTTAATTAGCCTATCATCACTTCCTGTGAACTCCATTCCATTAATACTGCCTTGTACCACTCGCTTAAGAAAGAGAGAGAGAGAGATAGTGTGTGTGTGTGTGTGTGTGTGCGTGTGTGTGTGTGTGTGTGTGTGTGTAATTTGTCATCAGAGACTAATTGTGAGTGGTTTACCAAACTATGTGATCATTTGAAAACTTTCTATAGGCATAGGTTGACTATGAACAATAGTCATTTCTGAATGCAAGTGCTCTCACGGTCATTACACTTAGGAGGTTAAACTCTACAAACCATTTCATCATAGGCAATATTTTCAGTAAACATTTCAGTAAACATTGCAAAATAAGGGGTTTTAAACTACTGAAGAAAGATTTCGAAATGATCAGAAACCAGTTCATATAAGACCCCTCATAAAAATCTACTTGCTATGAAAACCATAGTAGCAACACTTAGTCCGGTGATACTGTAGACCTATACTATACCTACTGAATTAACAACAACAACAATCCATATAATAGCTAAAAGTCTTATTTTGAATGTCTGTATGTAACCTATAAGTACTCAGAATGGTGCATCTTTTTATCTTTCAGCTAGCGTATTTTAATACGCTAGCTGAAAGATTAAAAAAAATATATCCGGGTAATTTTCAATTGAATGATAATATTGTGATATCTATGTGCTGAATTTTAAAAAAATTACAAAAATAATTTATTTTCAAGACAGATATCTATTTACTAAAACCATTAGCCGTTTCCCTACAAGGAAACATTCAGTATTCATTGACCGAGTAGCTAGTACTGCTTTCAGTTGAAATTTATAAAATCTTTCTTTTAAAACAATTTTTTAGGAAAATAAGTTTTCAAGTACAATAGCATGTTATTGCTTCTCCCAGTAGTGATGGGGATTTCCTTCCTAACTTTTTATTTGAAGTAGTGTGGAATGTCGGTTATATCAAATAGTACACAGAAAATAGGGGCACCTCGAGGCGGTGTAATGGTTAGTAAGCTTGTCTCACTAGAACATTTACGACTGAACAGTGAATTCGATCCTCACTGGATGCCTCATACTTTCGGCTTTGTGCCACATCTAAGCTACGCTTGGAAAATCCCTAGTACACAGAAAATAGTATAATCTCTTAGTAAGCGAATTCAGTGATAATCTTTGCTTTCAATCATAATTTTCTTCGCGAAGAATAACACAACGGTTTACATGAATGTCTCGTCTGAAAGAGTTGCAATTCTTTAAATTTTCTGGTAGAGCTCCAACCGTTTATTTGTTGGCTTCTCAGATTAATTAAGGTGGTTACCTCAAAAACCATCAAAAGCTGTACAAGATAAAATGCATAAAAAGGATTAAACTTCTCCATATTTATAAAAAGGACATTTATGTCTGACCAATGATAGCCGAAACAAAGACATTATGGTTGATGAAGAGACAAATACAGACCGTAAAAGTAATCTATGTATTAGGTTGGTGCAAAAATAATGACGCAATAATGTCGTTTTTTGACGTATTTTTAAACGTCAAAAACGACATTATTACGTCATTATTTTTGGACCAACCTAATATTTCTATATTCTAGACTAGAGAGTTTATGTGATGACAGTAATTATTTTATGAGACGTCATTACAATTTATTTTCATCTTACTCTTCTTTTCAACTTTCGAACAATCTTTGTATTACACTATATATAATATCTTTTTTCTCTATGTTTTGTTTATCGAAATGTTCACTAAATACGAGACCCTGGAGCCACTTAAGATAGAGGATTATTAAATAGGGTTGTTTTATGGTCATAAGAAATATAGATTATGATAATATGTAGGATAGGTAGCGGTTGATATTAGACTTGAAGAGGTTAAAATTGTATTGATCGGAAGACTGGTTCACAAAGCAACCGACCTTGTGAAGAGGCTTCCCGAACAGAACTTCCTTCTTACTAGTGGGATACGGTGGGGAATGAGAATAGCTTGTATATGATATGGTGGGTCTTAGCTATAAAAGTCTGATGAAACTAAAGAATGTAGCTCATCAGAAAATTTTCCATGGAAATAGTGATAGGTTTACGACGCTGCGTCTGTGGTTGAAGGGTGGGAAATAATTCATCACCTACAAGGCCGCGTAAACGCTTTACATACCTACATATAATTATTGTAGAACAGCTTCACTAAGGAAAATGTTCACTTTAATAAAACAAATAATAAAATAAAATAAAAAAAGAGACAATTATTCTTTAAAAAATAAAGTTCATAAAATGTTGTTAACCTTTTAAACTTGAAACCTACCAACTACTAATGTCCTTAGACATTTTAGGTTAAGTTCACTATTTCAGATCAGCCTGTGTAAAAGAACAAATGCAATCAGTAATGAAGAGCAACAAAGGGCTAGTACAAAGTTGCTCATACGTTCAGCGTTAATCTATTCATTTAAACTGTGTACTTTTTTTTTATTTGTGATTAGAAACCAGAATATACTGAGAAACTGTTGATACGGGTTTATAAGGTTAAATTCCTCTTTTTCTATGTACCATGTTGTTGCGTGCCCTCATGCCTTCAATAGGTGATTGCCAATTCGGGTATTCAGGGAATTTCGAATTGAACCCTTTATTTAGAAGGGTAGAGTGTTATCGTCCAGACATATCTCGTCTAGTTCTTATTTATTGCCCCAGAGACCGAATTCGGAATTATTGTCACCAACGCTTTAAACCACTAGGCTATTGTCCCGTAAGGCAATTCTGAGTGGAGAACTTGGAACTTTAAACCATAATCAGCTATTCCTTACTTCATTGTCTCACCTTTAATTAGGATTTTTCAATGTATTTCTAGTCTTAATTTTAGGAGCGATTAGTTTAACTCTGTTTTATTCTTTGCCACAACTGCAAGGAATGGGGTACACACAGTTCTTGGTCATGTTCTCCTCTGTTTTAGGCTTGACTCGGCAGTGATTTTTTCATAGAGCTGTCTTTGAATGTTGTCCTGATTTTTTATGGAGCGCAGATCTGAATCTTTTCCGATAATCTCTTGATGTTAGGAAGACAGACTGTGATAGTTTTGTCTTCCTCTTCCTTGGCCCTTTCTGGTTCTGCCTGCAAAAGCGGATGTTATGCTTACAGGGCAGGTGTTATTTTGAAGGGTACGTTTGATGCTGATTATTTCCTGTTGGTAAGTGTCTGGGTCACCACTTATGATTTTTGCACAGTGTTGTGGGTATCGGATGATCCCTTCTTTACACTGTATGGATGACAAAAACTGAAGTTGAAGTATTGTCCAGTGAAAGTTGACTTTTGATATATAGATATATTGAACTTGATCTCTATGAGAGTTATAATATTAGGTTGGTGCAAAAATAATATCGTTTTTTGACGTTAAAAAATACGTCAAAAAACGATATTATTTTTGCACCAACCTAATACATCCAAGAAGGTTAGCTAATTATTATTCTTTTCTTTCATTGTTAGCTGGATCGAAGGGCTTATTGAGTTCATATGAACCATTAGTATTTGTATAGCTTCATACCTGAGTATGAAGGTCTTATCTACGTATCATGGCCATAATGTTGGCTTCAGTGGTAACATTCCTGAAACCATTTCTTCGAAGTACTTCATATATGCTTTACTATTACTGGTGACAACAGCAGACCTATAGCCAAGCCTTGCTCCTTTTGGCATATGTCAGACTCTAGTTAAAACAATGTTGTCTATACAAAGAACGTTATTTCCATCAAATTATCTCTTGGGATGCTAGTGCGTTCTCCAAGGGAGTGGGGGCTTGTGATCTTATCACGTTGAAAGACCTGCTCTCTTTCCATTCCCCGAAGTTAAGCAACATCGATCCTGGTCGGTACTTAGATTGGTGACCCAATGGTAATACCAGATGTTGTAAGCTTCGATGTGTGGATGGTGTAGTGGATAAAAGATCGGAATTCGAAATCAGAAAGCCGAGTTCGAATTCCAGTCATGTTCGTTATATTCTCTCACGTGCAAATACTCTTCTCCACCCCAGAACTCTCCTGCGAGTGGGCTGACTATATCCACTAGGAATCTACTCAGCAATTGGTATATTGAGACTCTACAGCTGACTATATGTCTCAATGGAATACAAACTTTGTGAATCATTGAGTGACTATACATATGTGTCAGCTTGGTACAGTCAGATGCCTATACTTATTCAATATGAAGTAGTCCTTGTTCTTATTCAGGGATTGTAACAGTTTCCTCTCAGTTTTCAGGGTCGGATCCTTTTCGCCTTACTATAGCTACCATCTTCAACTAGGACTGCCAATTTCTCAGTGTATTCCAACTTGTTCATCACCACAGTAGCGTTACCTTTGCTAGCTGGCAGTATAATATAAGGTCTTGACTGCCAAACTTTTTCTCTTGTGATATTTGATTTGGATGACTTGGCCTTTTCAATATTTGTCTCACTTTCCATTTTAGCTCGTCTACCTGGAACTTTGAAATCTTCAAGACAACCTCCTCAAAGGAGCTATAGTACGAGATGGTTGGAGTGAAGTTGAGCACCTTGTTTAGCACCGATTCTTAAAAAGAGACACACAACTAGTGGTTGCTGATATTAACAACTGCTCTTACCGAACTGTGGTGAGCTTTGTTGCTACTTCTAGCCTGCTCTTTTATCTGTGTAAATTTCCGCATTTGACGAGCTTTGACCTTTTGGAATGACAACAACAAAGATGCGGACAATAGATCGTGTGTAAATAATGCAGATGATTATCTGTTGGTTGGGTAGAGCTTTTAGATATGCCTGCGTGTTGTCAAGTGAGTTCAGAGTATTTTATGCTATGTATTATTGTGTGTTGTGTTCGTTCAATGCGACACGATGTTCGCTGGAGACCATCGGGTTCCCTAGAGAGCAACGACATAGGTTCTATCTCTAAGGCACCATGTGAATAAAAAAAGAAATAGGATGAAACTTTTACGCCCTTTTCTTATATACTATTTTTAACAGCACCATCTAGCAATTGTTTGCAGAAATTTGGTGGACAAGTGGAGTAATCCTATAATAATAAAGACTTTCATCTTAATTATCTGAGATGCAAAAATATGCTTAATTAAATAATTCATTGCCTTTAAGCAATTTTTTAATTCTTTAACGATATTGATATTTTCAAATATATTCAATGGTTAGGCACTTACCGTAAACCTATGACTAATGAGAACGTCTCATAGACCATTCAGTAGCATAGTAAGTTTGGTGCATACTAGCGCCCCTCCAGTGAAGACTTATGTCTAGTTAAGCTCATCTTAGTAAATATTTGGGGTCTGCTTCGTGACTGAGAGTTATGCATTTCCCGCCTCTACTAGAAGACTGTGGTCGAGCCCAAGTAAAAATGAGGATTTTAATGCTTACTTTTCTAGTCAAGCAGCAGGTTCTCCTAACTTAGAAGATTGGCACAACACGGTATTCCTATCAGCAATTCACCTAATTTGGTTTTGTACTGCAAGTTTATTAAATTTGAATGCGTTAGATACATTCTTGCTTGTATGTACAGCGGCATTATAACATGTCCATATCTCACAAACTATTACTAGTTTAGTCAGTTCAGTAGTCACTGAATGCTATATTTCGTGGCCTTGTGTCAGATTAAGCTAAGCCTAAGTAAATAATTTTACATAAGTCTAAGCAAATAATTTTACATATTCTTTGTTTTAGAGTAGTGGTTAGCAAGCTAGTCTCATAGACTATTGCTACTATAACAAGTTCATTTCTTATTGGATGCTCTACACTAGGGTTCGGCAACCTTTTGAAGAGCGCGGACCAGGCGTATATGCAGTGTCTCGGAAGAGGGCCATAATATCAAATGTCAGTCGGTTAGTTATGTGCCATACGTGATACACGCTAAGGCGATCATGTATCTTTCGTTACATGACTGACGAGGCAGATTTTTTTCCAGTCAGTAGGTTGCCATTTCTTTCTGCGGTAGACTAGTTGCCATCCAAGGCTATATAATCTATAGCTAGGGAGGGAGAAGAGGATTCATAAATTTCCCAAGAGTATTAGCCCGTAAGTGAATGTAATGGATTCAACTGGAATTCGAACTCGGCTCTCCGATTCCTCAATCCGAGTCGCTATCCATTACTTCACCGTATGTACTATAATAAATTGTCTAGCTCTCAAACCGCGCCGCCCAGAAGAAAAAAACAACAAAGTTAATGTTATATTATTGAAACAAGGTTCCTTATTTTACTAGAGGAATAACACGATAACAACTAACACAAACAACAAAGAAATACAAATTCCTTACTACGGTTAATGTGGCGGGCCGGTCAAAAATCCTTTGTGGGCCGGATGTGGCCCGAGGGCTGGGGGTTGCCGACCCTTGCCCTACATCTTTAGCTTTGTGTATACAAAAATGATTTTAGGCGTGTCATTTAATATATATTATATAAGATATTTATTATTTTCTGTTTTAGTCGTAAATGGCAAACATACACTGTGGAAATTCTACATGCACAATTTATATTCATAATTTAGTTTAACTGGCGCATATTCATTGCTGCGAAACGATTTTTACCTACTGAGTGCAGACCTGACTTGACGTGTCCTCTTTTCTTGCTTGTATAAAATGTTATTAAATTCTTTGGGGACCTCTTTATCATCTGCCAATCTCACATTATTATTTGACACCCATTAATAAGCAGCCTACGTGCAGACACAAAACCTATTTTAGTATGTTATTATTACTAGTAATGCAGCAACTGTGACAGGGTGCTGAAAAGATTTCTGCTCTACTAAGGAAATGATGATCTGGAGTTATCAACCACACTTGGTAATTTATATATTTATCCCGCAGTTCTACACATTTATCCTGCTGTTCAACATATTTATTCTGCAGTTCCATACATTTATCCTGCAGTTCCACATATTTAACCTACCGTTCGGCACATTAATCCTGCAATTCCATATATTTATCTTACAGTTCTCCATATTTATCTTACAGTTCTCCATATTTATCCTGCTGTTCAACACATTTATACTACAATTCCTCATATTTATCATGCATCTCTACACATCCTGCAGTTCCACATATTTATCCCGCAGTTCAACACATTTATCCTGCAGTTCTATACATCCTGCAGTTCCATACATTTATCCTGCAGTTCAACATATTTAGACTGCAGTTCTACACATTTATCCTATAATCTAGCATATTTATCCTGCAGTCCAGCACACCTTGCACTTCGTTTGTCAAGTATCTTTAACCTTTCAAGCATAATTCTGATGTCTGATTATTTAAATTCTGCTACTGTTGTTGTTGTTGCTTCTATCCCAGCTGAATAATTACGAAATGATTTCTTTTCAAACTTCTTTTAAGATTCGGAAACAGAAAATAGATAGAGCAAGATCTGCTGAGTTGGGTGGATGGTCTATGCACTCAAATCTAAAATCCTTTAAAACATGCATCGTCTTGTCAAACATGTATTGTCCTGCCAAATGAGAACACTTTTCTGTAACTTTTCTCCCCGTTTTTCTTTCAACGTCTCGTATCGGCACAAGTTACTAATTTCACGAAGAAGTTCAACACTTGAAAAGTCCACACATTTCGCTGACAGGCTTCAGTCAATGGTTCAAAACAAATTAAAAAATAAGCACCAGCGGTCTGTAAATTAAAACTTTACATTACAAAAAACACTTTTTCAACTACAGCGAAAACATAATTATCAGGTTTGAGGAAGTTGGTCAGCATACTTTCGTATTAATACTTATACTAATATCACATATTACCATAATTGCTATCATTATTGCCCTCACCAGTATAATACTGTATGAAAAAGCATAGACAATCCTCGGGATACGAACAAGATTCGTCTCAAGTGATACATATGGTTCTTATATAACGTAAGTTATATAAATGTCTGTCTCAGTATATAGTCTTTTATCTTTCTATGCATTTAAACACTTAAGAATATTTGCAAACATCTTTAACATAATACAGTAAAGAAGAAGCAGTATATTGTGAAGGGGAAGCAAGCAAAAATACAGAAATACAAAGACCTGGCCAGACAAATCGGAGAAATATATAAAAATATAGCTCAATTTGTCTCTTTTGTAATTGACGCGCATGTAACTATTTCCAGGAATCTTTTTGCTTCGATAGACGTCTTTTGGATATCTTTGGGGTGCCGAGGTGTCAACGCTACTCGGAACAGCTCATGTGCTGAGGAATGTATGGACGTCAACATCTAAGAGTTGGAGAGGATCTCAAATCAGATAATAATAATAATAATAATAATAATAATAATAATAATAATAATAATAATAATAATAGTAATAATAATAATAATAATAATAATAATAATAATAATAATAATTCCAGTTATAGTTGGAGCCCTCGGATTGACTGGAAAAGGATTGAAGAAATTCCTGGTAGCTTAAAGAAATACAAAAAAATTTACTCAGACGTACAGCTCACACATTAGGAAGAGCTTTATCTATGTAAAAATGTGTGCGATCTTGGGGCTTTTTTGGCTTGTTTTTTACAAAAATGATCAGTGGAAAATGTCATGAAGCCATTTCTGACCTTAGGTCTCTGGTTGGAACCCGTAAGGAAATGTGATTACAACAGAAATCAAAGGAAATTATGATGATGGTGATGATGAAGATGATGATGATAGTGGTGATGGTGGTGGTGGCGGTGGTGGTGTTGATGATTATTATTATGATGATGATGATGAAGAATAAGAGAAAGAGTAGTATGAATCAAATTAAGCAACCAGGAAATCATCAGAACTTTCAAATGGAAGCTACCTGGGCATTTTGAAAACAGACACCATCACGCAAAAAGAGATGAAGGAAAAGGTAAGCAAAGAATACCGGGAAAAAAAACTTGAAAACTATTACAGATCAAATGTAGTAGCTTGAGAAAGTTCTAATGAATGCTAATCTATTAAAATGATTCACCTAAAAATTCTTCCTTATTGTCTATGAGCGGACCAGAATATTTAAGTCGTGGTCTACTTTATGCTGATGAATTCATAATATTTACAATACAATTACAATAAGATTTGTTTCTTACACAACGACTGGAAAGAAAATCTATTGATCGGTTAGAAATTATAGTTTTCCTCTTCGGTGGGAATGTGTAATAACGAACATCACTAAATCAATGTTATTTATCAGCCCCCAAGACAAGGTATGTAAACTGGGTGATTTTTAAAAATCGTTTTCTAGTTTTTATAGGACGGGAAACGCCAAAGTTTTGTCATTCAGAATTTGAAGCTGCCCCATTAATGGCAACATTCTACCCATATATCAAACTTCCCGCAGAAATCCACCCACTCCTTTGTGCAACTTAATAGCATGGTAAATGACATGCAACTGAGTTTCGGTAACAAACGAAATGGCTGTAATTGAAAAACTGTCCAGGTTTGTGATTAACCCGGTTAATTGCACGAGAGTTCAACTATCAAATTTCATTTGGTTCGTAAAAAAACATTAGCCGATAGGTTACTTATTTATTTATTTTATTTTATTTAGCCAAAACAGCCTTGTTACAGAGTTAAATGAAATAACTAAGCTCTTCTCTTTGTTTTTTTCCAACTTCCTGAAAATAAATCACAAAGATTCCAGCCATTGATATAATCAAGAAATAGTTGAAGGAGAGATTAGCAAGATCATTTTATACACGAGTCCAATCAATCCAATTTTGCATCCTTGAAACTGATTTGAATTACTGTTGGGAGTGGAGGTAAAAAAAAAAAAAAAAAGAAAAAAAAATCATGATTCAACCTCAGTCACAAAATCTGACCAAATAATCAAGCATCAGATATTTTTGGCAGGGTAGCCATTCTTTGTCGAACAAAGAACTTTTAAATACCTCCTCGTATATATATATATATATATATATATATATATATATATATATATATATATATAACCTAGTGAGCCAGGTTGTCTGGCTCACTAGGTTTATCTAGGTCTGCTCTACGGTTGTATTGAGCTCTTTTTAGTTAGTTGTTTACTCGTGTCGGGGTTTTTTCTTTGGGCTTTAAACCTGTATCTGTGCGATTTTTTTCGACAGTCTTTCATGTTCCTGGCTCTTTCTTTTTTTAAAAACTTTTTTTCATTCGAGATTGATTTGATGATTGGCAAATCAAAAATTCGAAGGTTTTGCGAAATGAGTATAGTTACCTATATACAGTGTAACCCGGATATAAGAGAGTTGTCGGGACCGGAGAAAGAGTATGTTATATCCGGGTTTCTCTTATATCTGGGTTTGGTCTATTTTATTTAGGTAAGTATGGCTCTAATTTGGGACCAGAGAAAATCTCTTATATCCGGGTCTCTTATATCCGGGTTACACTGTATATATATATATATATATATATATATTATAATTTTATCATATAGACAAAAAACAGTTTACTCACTACAAAGATGCAACTTCGTTTCGGTGCATTTTAATTGCACCTCGACTGGTGAGGACTAAAAGTGGTAACCATTATTTGGTTCTCACTAGTCGAGGTGCAATTGAAATGCACCGAAACGAAGTTGCATCTTTGTAGTGAGTAAACTTTTTTTTGTCTATATGATAATATTTATAATAAATAATTATTGCTCTACTATCGGTATTGAGCCCTCTTTTGAATTAATGCTCTGAACGTTAAAATTTATATATTATTTTCGTTCCCATTGCCTCGGACATATATGTGGCCTCCTTTGTAAATCACTAGTGTGTCTTAAATGCCACTTAAGATTATCGCACAAAATTTCATAACTCAATCAATAAGCTGTCAGATCCTCATACGTCGAAACCAACGGGAGAGAATCCATTATATATATATATATATATATATATATATATAAAGAGAGAAGGAGGTTGGTATGCCTTGAAAGAATATAAACCTCAACCTAAAACCTGAAAATTGATTAGTTTTATTTTGCCGTGAAACATATATTCATATAAGTTTTTAACAACAGAGGACATTGCGTTATTTTTTTGTGTCTTATAGTCTTGGGTATGGCACTCGGCAGCAAGGCTTCTGATCGGGAGATTGGAGGTTCTGAGGAGCCTAAAACTGCCTCTTAATTGCAATTGTTCCCGGTGTGACAAAGAAACACCTAAACTTCAATTATGTGTAGCGCAATCGCATCATTTCCTCAACACGCTGAAAGTAAAGGCATATTCAAGACGTCGTGGATCATGGTTCTCCACAATTTTCTGTCCTTTTTAGCTCTCAATAAATTTGTGTCTTTTTTGTTATCTCCCCTAAATCTTGTTTCACTATCCATTTGCTCAGGCTCGCTAAGTAGGTTATGCGTTGTTTTCCTCTATCCTTCTTGCCTTCAATCTGTCCTGTGAGTATCAAATTTTCCAAACCTTCTCATCTCATTATGTAACCTAGAAATTTCAACTATCTCTTCCTGATGTTAAGTATGCGTGTTCTTTTTGTTTCCATTTTCTCTAAAACTTTATTATTGCTCACATGTTCGGTCCATGGTATTCTCAGCATCCTTCTGTAGAACCACATTTCTTTTGCTTCAAGTCTCTTCGTCATCTGTAAGGAGATTTCCCAGAATCCACTGCCATACAGGAGGATTATATTACGTAACAGTCCAGTACTCTTTTTCTTTGTTTCTATCGAAATTTTCCTGTTTCTTAATACTTTGCTTAACTTTTGGGAGGTATCTTTCGTTATCCCAATGCGCCTTCGGATTTCAGTATCTCTTGAACTTTCCGTCCTCTATTAAAACATTTTCCAGATATTTAAAGTGTTGCACTTGTTTGATTTTGGTAACTCTTAATACTAAATGAGTAGAGGTATATAGGCTTTGTGGCATATCGACTACTCTATAATGGTCACAGAGCGCCACAGAAGGTATATTGTCATCGTCTTAGCTCTTGTATTCAGGATTATGATTGTTACTTTAGTTTAAGGTACATTGATTCCAATATAATGATTTGGTTTGATTTATTTTGTTTTATGATATATCAACCACAATGGGTTATTTCATGTCGACAAGATTTTTAGAATAGATTCGTATGAATAGAATATGTATTTTTGTAAGAGATCAGATTTCATCGACATATTTCTATAAAGAGGGTTTTGCAGAGAGTCTGGTTTCATTGATAAATGTATTGCTGGCAATATTTTTTCTTTATAAAAATATATTTCTGGTAATTTTCTTTACTATGAAAATTTATTGTTTGTATTTTTACTATAAAAATGTACTTTTATACTTTCATAGTGTTTTGGTCCCAGTTTCGGTGTTAACTATTAAGTTGGTGCAAAAAATAATGTCGGTTTTTGACGTTAAAAAATACGTTAAAAAACGACAATATTTTTGCACCAACCTAATATTTGCCCGTAGCTGGGAACCTAACAGGTGCTACCACTCCGGGTTAGGATGGACCTGGGAACAACAGCAATTAAAAGGTGATTTCACGCTCCTCAAAATCTCCAATCTCCTGATCAGAGGCTTTGGTGATGGATGTAGTTTATTGTCATAGTCAGGACCAATGTAATGGTCAAATAATATCAAACAATTTTTCATGTTAATTCTCATGGTTGTCTCCAATTAAAACTTTTTTCAAAAGAATATATTTACATATGAATCATTTCGAGATCTGAATGTGACTAGAGATTCTGAAAGATAAAATAGAGGAATTCAACCATCTAAGATACTTTCATATAACTTTACTGTTTCTGAAGAATGGAATTCTTTAACTTGCTTATGCCAGGTATAATTCCTAAAATAGTGAAAAGGAAAGAGAAAAGTAATTTGGAATAAAGCGAGATGTCAAGTTCTTTAATGAAAGTGAACAAAATAAATATTAACATTTTAATTCGGTTGGGCAAATATAAGTAGATAAGTCCTCGGGGAGAAACTGATATCGCTAAGTTCTAGAAGATTAATTCTGTATATAGGCGTTTTAAATGCTTTCTAACAAAATATGATACCTTTTTTTCTTTGCATATTTTCTAAATCTAACTTTAGAAGAATCTATCTATTCATTGTTACTATCTGCACTCATAAATCAAGCGCCACGTAAAAAAAAAGATAAAGTACCTCTCTGCTCAAAAAGACAAATTCTGGAGAATATAAATGCCATGATTTCGAATTCTGATTTGTAAGGCAGTTAGATCCTCTCCACATATAGGCGCAATACTGTCTTTCATTTCTCATATCCTTCGGTTTCGTCTGGTATAAGCCAAGTATAGAATACATCAAGGAAAATTAGGAAGGAAGAAACGCAGGAAGGAACGCAGGAAAAAGAAAGAAAAACCAAAGATGAAGGTGGTTAGATTAATAGTGAAATAAACAGGCAAACAATATATTGTTCAGAAATATGCGGACAGCATTTGATAGATACATTTGCCGATGACCTCATAAAAATCCGATGGTAATCTCGTTTGTCTGGTTTTTAAAAAAATCTAGATACATATTTTTTTTTCAATTACCGACACATGATTTTGAAAATAGATATGTACGAAGGGCTGCTGAAAAGTTCACCCTCCCAAAATTTCACTAAATGATCAAACATCAGAATGTTTTAAATCCCTTCTTGGTTAGGACGAGATCTTTTCAACACCCTGTCATATATATATATATATATATATATATATATATATATATATATATATATATATATATATATATATATACAGAGAGATATAGAGAGAGTATATATATTAATAAATAGACAACACTTGTCTATATTATTTAATGAAACGTGTATGAATGATAAATATACATATACCTACATTCGAAGTGCAGCTTAAAGTTTCGTGGTTTTACCAATTCATCAGGCTTCCAAGGTAGGTATATGTATATTTATTAATATATACTTCTTCGCTCTGTCTAACCACAATGAGCACTGTTTTGTTTGCACCTTATATTAAATTAAGTAAATATTTGTTCGCTTACCCGTGTATGTACGCTAACGCACATATATACAGTTGCTAATATGTAATTATTTGGTTTATACCCCCACCACACATAAACACTCTTGTCTCTACTCTATGATTCACGAATGAAGACAAAGGTTTGTTTCTTAAAGTAAAGCTGTTTTTCATTTTGGTCCTTGGAAAGCCATTCACGATGAATCGATTGTGCGAAATTTTCCCACATGTATTCATAAATATGAGAAGTCTTTTATGGATTAACACATAATAACAACTGATTTATTTTATGTTCTACATTTACAAAGTTAACACACACACACACATATATATATATATACATACATACATACATATATATGTGTGTGTGCGACAAAATATAGTTTTAAGGTATGCTATATTTAAGGGTTAAAATCCTCTATAACAGCGACTGGGCGTATGTAAATATAAAAGCGGCCATTGAAGTCAACACTCAAAGGCTACAATCTGCTTTATGTTACACGTCACAATCCTTTATATAACATTGAATCGACAAGGATTCCACAAATGGGTTGCACAAGAACTGTTTTCTTTAAATGAAGAAAACACACGAAAAAGGTTTGAACGATTACTGGAATCAAACGAATCAAAAATTGAAATTTGGAGGCATAACCGAATACGTTATTTTTGGAGAAAAAAGAACGGTATACAATGTAAAAAAAATACCATCCCAACGATGAAGCATGATAGTGGATACACCACTTTATGGGATTGTTTTTAGCGTAGCAGTTACAGGGAAACTCACCAGGCTTGAGGGTAAATGGTTTCGTTAAAATATCTATCAATGCTTTTGAAAAATATTTAACTCGCTACTATTCATAAATGCTTGGCGTGAAAGGATGGTGGACAAACTTGTCTTAATGCTCAGTGAATGCTCCATCATTGTTACTCTTGTGTTAAGATTCGTGACTATATATATATATATATATATATATATATATATATATATATATATGAATGTGTGTGTGTGTATAAAATGATGTTCATATCCATTTCTCTTTGGTCACGTCTCTCTATCGCAGGCAGTTCAGATCTATCTATCTGCCTCATTCGATTCATATCCATCTCTGTTCACGACTCTCTATCTCAGTCAGTTCAGATCTATCTATCTATCTATCTATCTATCTATCTATCTATCTGACTCATGCAGTCCATATCCATCTCTGTTCACGACTCTCTATCTCAGTCAATTCAAATCTATCTATCTATTTATCTATTGTTTTGTTTGTTTCTTGATAATGACAAAAGATCGATATTTAATAGAGCTAAAAATATGGAAAATAAATTATTAGATCTTTATTTTAAAATTTTTAATTTAAGTCACTACATATTAAAATTTTAAGATTTATAATTAATTACAAACTATAAAATTCTACATTTAAAATGTATTTACAATTTATTTTCAAGACTATGTGCCAAAAAGAGAAAAATACTGAAGCAGACAATTATTCATGACGGCATCGGTAAGTGCATTTACCAAATGCTGTCCGCAAATTATTCAACGATATATGCGTTTTGCTGTAATGTATGTTAGATATTGGAATGAGAAATCGAAGAGCCAAGTTCGAATTCCAGTCGAGTTCATTGCATTCATTTACACGCAAATAACTTTGGGAAAGGTATGAATTGATCATTTCTCCCTCCAGCTGTGGGTTGAATAAAAGGACAGACTGGGTTCTTTTGCCTACCGCAGAAAGAAATGACTCACTACTGCAGGAAAATCTCCTGCCTAGTCAGTCAATGATCAAAAGAGACATGATCGCCCAATCGTGTATCACGTATGGCAATTAATTGATATCGTTTATTTGTTTGTTCAGCGATTAATCGACTTATTAACAGTTCTTTCTTTCTTTCTTTCCTTCTTTTTCATTTTCTTCTCTTTTTAATTCTCCATACTATGTAAGAAAAACTTGAGTTTACGATTTATTTAATAAGAAACGAGACCAAGTGAAAATAAATGAGAATTCGAATGCGTGCGTGTGTGTGTGTGTGTGTGTGTGTGTGTGTGTGTGTGTGTGTGTGTGTGTGTGTGTGTATTTAGGCAGCATATCTTCATTCAAGCATGTTTGGTTGAATAATCTGGACATATGACTATTTTTATTGTGCTCCTCTCAAATTCTCTAATTGACTACTGAATGTTGATATTAAATTCATTAAGGAAGTTACCGTAGTTTTTTTGTTTTGTTTTTTTTTGTTTTGTTTTTTTTTGTTTTGTTTTGTTTTGTTTAGTTTTCTATTCTTTTATTTTCATTTTTATTTTCTCAAATATTTTCAATGTCATCCGAGATATCATCTTCAGGTAACTGATATATATATATATATATATATATATATATATATATATATATATATATATATATACCAGTCTGTTCATATCTATTACAATTTGTTAATATCTGTTTCTATTCTGTTCGTCACGCCTACTCGATCTCACGTAGTTTATCGCTATCTCGGTCTCTATCTATCTATGTATCTACATTTCCAAGGCAATGTTTTTCAACACTTTTTTTTATCTTACTTGAAACTATAGTTAAATTTCCGCGTCACGCCTAAATTACGACGCTCAAAATAAGAGTAAAAAAAAGAGTATATATTTTATGTTTTTTTTTGTTTGTTTGTTTGTTTGGGTTTTATGGCATATCAACCACTGTGAGTTATTTAATGCCAAATCCAGTTTATATGAATTTTAAATGCCTATTTTGTATGGAATAAAAAACGTATAGCTGGCAACATTACTTTTTTACAAAAAAAAACGTATAGCTGGCAACATTACTTTTTTACAAAAAAAAAACGTATAGCTGGCAACATTATTGTTTCAAAAACTTAGAGCTGGCAACATTATTGTTTCAAAAACTTAGAGCTGGCAACATTATTTTTCTGAAAACATTATCTGCGACCTTGCTGTTGGATGCAGTTTATCGCCGTACCCAGGACGCGGATGTAGTTTACCGTCATACCCAGGACGCGGATGTATTTTACCGTCATACCCAGGACGCATATATTTTATGATTTATTTATTAACAAAAACAAAACAATTTATCATAGTTTGTAATAAAAAGATAATAATTAAAAATAATTCTTAAATAAAACATTTATTTATTTTTCTGTTTTTTGTAATTTTACATTTAATTAGATATCTGAGCTTGAATATATTTTAGAATATCTACTTTGCAAGGTCGAATTTTGAACAGGCATACTCTTAAATCTTCTAGCCGTGGTCGATTCTTTTTTTTACTATTGTTTATTACAGAGAAGCTTGATTTTCATATTATTTTATATATTACGTATATGTTTGTTTATTATGTGGAGTCACCAACACTTACTTTCGTAAAAAAAACATCGCTAGAGGACGCGCCAGCACCTTTCTCTTCATTTTCTTCAGTAACACGTTTCACTCGAACTTCTTCTAGACCCATTTTATACACACAAACACATTTTTTACTTTTTAAATGTTTTCTTCATTCATATTCATTGTTTTGTAACATGCAGCAATATTATATGGTCTATGTCTACCTTTGTTTTGTTAATACATACTTATCATTTGATTATATAGATAGTTTTGCCATGACATTATCATTTTATTACCCGGACCCACATTCCAGTCCATGATTATTGCTGTGGGATAAATATACCAGAAACACATGTTCTCTACCCAAACACTCGACGAGCATACTCCCGCAATAATTATATACTCATAAAATCAATTTAAAGTGGTTTTAATTTTGATATGCGCTTTGGACTTCTTTTGATAATAATTTAATTAAATGACCATTGAAAATTTTTTCGGCACACCTAAGATCCTCTCACAGCACACCGGTTGAAAGTCACTGATCTAAGGTATGTCGACTGAGATAATAGGAACGTTTTCACAAGCGCCATTAGGTAGTATTTAAAACTGCAATCAGTTGGAAACAATATGTAAACACTCGAATTTTGAATACTGATTTTAGAAGGTATGCAAGCAAACCTTCCACATCTCTTTGAGAATGATTAAGTACGTATTCTTTCCAAACGATTGCAGTAAGAGCATTTACAGAAACAGTAAAATCTACAACCCCCTTTCTCCTCTCCCTATGATGTATATACATACAGACGCGCGCGTCAGCGCGTGCCTTGTTCCCAACTTTAAATTTGGTTTAAGTTTATTTTTAATAGATAGTTTTCTTCTTTACAGATTTTCCCGCTTCTTTCCGAGCGATCCGGTCAGGTCATCCCAACCATGAATTATTCCACAAAATAAAGACCTAAATCAAGTAAGTGCAACAATAGTTGGTACCTCCACTAATTCGGTATACGTAAGTTTTAAATTAATATTTAAAAATGAAAAAGATTTCATTTTAGTTTTAATTGAAAGCTAGAGGATTTTAAAATTACCATTTCCAGTAAGTAAAATACTTTGTGGTGTATTTCAACCAGAATTTATATTGATCGTAATCGATTTTTTTCAGTAAAATCGATAAAAATCGGCCATTTTTGACACATTTGTAAACAAAAGTTAATTTTCGATTTTAAAAATCTTGCAAAAATAAAATATATATTTCTGAAACTCTATTTGAAGAAAGTTAGCAAATTTAAAGTTAAATTAATCTGATCTGAAACAAATATTACTTACTTGTAACATAAAATGTTGTATACAAACATTTCTTAACTACGGGGTTTTGTTTTTCTGTTGTTTTAATCGATTGACAGCCGAACGTGTTTAGAGTTAAGTATAGCGGAGCAGGCGATAAAGTTTATAAGGCGGGACAACTATTAAAATATGTGAACTTTTAATGATAGATTTATAGGTTTGTACATCGATACTTTAGAAATTATGCACGTAATCACATACAAAAACAAATCGAAATTCTTTTAAAATATTCGGGGTTGTTAGACTGTAATAAGCTTTACAATATACGATTAATAAATATAGTTTTACTTAATGACAATATTTCTTAAGAATTATCACATTGAAAATGAATTTTAAAGGATTTAAAAACTTTATAAATTATTCAATTTAAAATTGTAAAAAATGAAAACAAATCTTATAAAAATTCATTTTTCGCCAAAATTTTTTTCTTCAGACAATACTGTCTTTAATATATATTATTCACAAAAGCAATTAAAAGCTTCTCTAATTAAATAATGTCTTAGTTTTATTGCGTTTTTAAATTTTTAGATTCAGAATAGTTTTTCTGTAAAACCGGGTCCGATTTTGCAAAAAAAAATTTCAAAGAATTCTAGTAATATAGTCACTAAAAATTATCAATTGTTATTAATTAATTTCTCAAGTTTTCATAAAATTTGGTCAGAGGATGAAGCACATATAAAAAATATTTTTACCAAGATTTTCTAATAAAAAAAAATTAAAATAATTTAAATTATTTGTGAATAATTCCTGAAAATTTCATTAAAACACGTCAATTATTTGATTTTTGTAAGAATTTCCAAATTTATGTATCTGTCACCGCAAAAAAGAGGTTAAAATTTGCTCTGTTAAAAGTTAGTACAACTGCTGACGCATGAAAAACAATTTTTTTAATCAAAATTTCGAATGTTCTAAAAAGGAGTAAAAAATTTAAGTAAATAATAAAAATACTTTGATCCTTCCTCTTAATAAAAAAATGGCGGTGTTTACGATAAGACGATTTTCATTACGTTTTCATCACGGTATGCTGATTTTTATCGTTTTCGTGGAGGTACCTAAACAATCGACAATTTTTAAAGGATAACTTTTGTTTGTATATATCTGTTTCTGGTAACAAACAAATAAACAATAAAAATTGTCGAGAGAGTCAAGTTAGTTTAAACAATACTGGTGTCAAGAGTAAAACCGTCATTTTCACACTCCGTTTTTTGTGTGCACCAACGTCCAAGTTTGTTCTAAATTCTATTGTTATCCCTGTGAAAATCGTAAACCCGAATTAAGGATGCACACCCTATCTCTATTATGAGACAATTTAAGATGAAGAAGATCGCCATATGTAAAGTATGTTAGTCCATGAAAAAGTATTAGGTTGGTGCAAAAATAATATCGTTTTTGACGTTAAAAAATACGTCAAAAAACGATATTATTTTTGCACCAACCTAATAATTTGCCAATACACTGAGGCATTTTCTCTTTGATGGATTTATCTTACAAATTTTGCTGTTTAATTTTAAATAGAATATAAATTTTGTTTTCCAGCCAATGAAAGCATTAGAGCCTGTGGTGATTGATAGCAGAGATTCCTGACGTGGCCCATAGTAAAAGATAATTTCAAATATAAGACAGGAAAAATGAAAAAATATTTTCTTAAATATAGTTTTCTTGCAGAAAAAATATATCTATACTATTTAGGAAATAAAAATTATGTATTACGGAAAAATATTTTGATATCCCAAAAATGTAGTCCCTTAGTTTAACAGGGCTTCTCACTTGTACTGCCGAAGTTCCATGCTTTGACTGCAAAAATAATATATATGTACAACGTAGCAGTTTTTCCCTGGGTTCAGTACTGAGTCCAACTTTTAGCAACTTTTATGTGGCTAACCTCGAAAATAATACACACACAGACACAAACAAACACACACACACACACACACACACACACACACACACACACACACACACACACACACACACACACACACACACACACACATATATATATATATATATATATATATATTGTATCTGCAGTGCATACGACGCAAGCAGATTTTGATATCAAATCTTGGGATAAAAATGTGCGTCTTATACACCGAAAAAGCATATATTGTTTTCTATGAATGTTGAATATGTGCGAAATTAAGACTTATTTTGATTTTTTTCCATCAAGCAAGAATTCAATTTGACTGGAATATTTATCTTATAAAATTTGGTTTTAAAAGTTCGAATTAAGTACGATTATATACAACAATGTAAGAGCTAATATTATGCTCAATGTGTGTGTGTGCGTGCAGACACGCACACATACACTTGGGCGCTCGAGCGTGTATGTGTGTGTGTGTGTAGGTGCTTGCGTGTGTTACTAAGATTAATTTTCTAAAATGTTTTTCAGCATTAACGTTAATGAAGAACACATACACTTTCGACATCAGGACACGTTCTTTTTAAATGTAAATTTATCTGCCTTAAAAAAATGAAACATTTATGATCCTTGACAAGTTCAAGGGTGTTTATCAAATTCTCTCAAGTTGGCCTTGAAAAAAAAAACTCTTCTTTTCAAACGTTTTCAAGACATTTAATCTAATAATTACCTTAATTTTTCTAGTGCTTCAAAATTTGGACACTTGTTAATCGCAATGCCCTTGGGTGTCAGGGTGTTACTCACCTTGGCTGAACACCTACCAATTACGTGGATTAAAGAACAGTAAAGAAATAATGATTGGTCTTGTGCACTTGCAAGTATAACTTAGTGGTTATCTCACAGGATGTTAAGCAAGAGGTATTATTTCACTATCAATGTGCATATCTTTCTCGCTAACAGTTAGTTTAACATTTCTTTAGAACTTTGAGAAGAAATTTTCAAAAAATTGTTTAAAAAAATGAACACATTCAACATATAGTTAATGTTGGCAACATGACTTTCCGGCTGACCTATTCTTCAGCCTTCATAGGGTGTATGTTCTGTTCTCTGTCGCCACATTTTTTTCCTTTTCTCGCTTTTTACACGAAAAATACACACGACGAAGGCTAGAGAATGGATCGTCCGAAATTTATACGAAGAAGAGGTTCAATTTTTTGAATAATTTTTAGAAGTTACGCCTGGTATTTTTTTTAATTAAATTCGAATTTACATACACTCACAGACAATAGTTCCGTGAACCTACTTAATGCTCAAGACTATTGCACTTTATTGAGGGGTACCATTGGTGTTCCAGCCTTGATAAAAAAAAACGGGTATTTAATGCCGACTTTTAAAGAAGGCATTCAAATCTTTATAACTCGGAAAAGTGATATCACACAATTTTCTTACAATTCACTTCTCTTCATTTGGCACAGTACCGAACTAAGTTAAGCTTACAAAATATCTATAATGTTAATGTTTAAATCATGGGGACTCGTTCGAAATAGAAAAAGTACTATCAATGTTTAAATCATGGGAACTCTTTCGAAATAGAAAAAGTATTATCAATGTTTAAATTATGGGAACTCTTTCGAAATAGACAAAGTATTATCAATGTTTAAGTCATGGGAACTCTTTCGAAATAGAAAAAGTACTATCAATGTTTAAATCATGGGAACTCTTTCGAAATAGAAAAAGTATTATCAATGTTTAAATCATGGTAACACTTTCGAAATAGAAAAAGTATTATCAATGTTTAAATCATGGGAACTCTTTCGAAATAGAAAAAGTATTATCAATGTTTAAATCATGGGGACTCTTTTGAAATAGAAAAAGTATTATCAATGTTTAAATCATGGGGACTCTTTCGAAAGAGAAAAAGTATTATCAATGTTTAAATCATGGGGACTCTTTTGAAATAGAAAAAGTCCTATCATTGTTTAAATCATGGGAACTCGTTCGAAATAGAAAAGGTATTATCAATGTTTAAACCATGTGAGTTCTTTCTAAAATGAATAGTCATTATAAACAATTAAATAATGGTAGCTCTTTTGAAAATAATATCATCATTAATGTTTAAAAAGGAGTTTTTCTACACATCTAAGAATGTTGTCTAGACAAACATTTTATACCTGGTCTGAAGCTCATTCCCAACCTCAAATGGAACACGTATATTCGTACCATTTCAAGAGATACTAGAATAATATTTGGTTCCTTTAATTACCCAAGAAAAATACCTAGCTCCAGTTATCATACTCTATCTTAGAGTATTGCTGCCATGTCTGAGTTGGCACTGCCCAATTCTCACTGCCCAGCCTCGACAGAGTTCAAAAGTGATTAGGCGGTCTTGTCAGTGATTAATTATACTCCACCCAGCAACTCTTGTCCTAAAAACCAAAACGTTGCTAACCTCTCACTCCTCTATCGCTATTATTAGGGTAGACGTTCAAACAAGTTACATTCCTTAGTCCCACCAGCTCAGACCATCACAGCTTGAACGCGCCATGCCGTGTTCACCGTAATAAATCATCCCCATTTCATTCGTGTTCATTATAAGTAAGTTAGAACTGTAAGAACAAAACTGTTTCTTTGTGGAACAAACTCCCGAGAGGATGCTTCCCCGACAACTACAAACTTGTTCTCTTCAAGTCCTGCCCTCATAATGTGCACTTAATTCCTTCTTACCCCTCCTTTACAACAATTTTAAGGTTAAAGTTCTTGTATATTGTATTCTTGTTTTTGCATATTATTGAATTGTTCGCGAAGATGGATTTCTCGCCATTTAATCATTAACCTTTGTATTTGTTTTATGTATGAATAATTCATGAATTTGTAAATTAATTGCACCTTTATTGAAATTAAAATAACTGATCCAAGTGCAACTTTCGGATAATAAGTGCGACATTACTGTAATTATTGAACAATATAGTTCATGCGACTTTGACGGAAAATTTACCAGTAAAAAAGAATTCTCTTATCACTACATTTGTACATAAACGCAGAACTTTAACCTTAAAATTTAAATTCAAACTCAGCGTTGCGACTGCACGTTCCAAAACAATAACACACATTTCTCATAGCATTTTTCGGATTACAACCTTGTTTTCGTTTGTCCACTTATTACTGAGAGTATAAACAAGAACACAATCTATTTCATACCTGAGGATGTCTGTAGGAACAGACGAAAGCTTGTAAAATAAAAAGATCTAATGCAACGGAAATTTATAAAACAGGATCTTTTCATTCATAAACAGATTCAGGGTTTTTGTATATTATTGAATTGTTCGCGAAGATGAATTTCTCGCCATTTAATCATTAACCTTTGTATTTGTTTTATGTATGAATAATTCATGAATTTGTAAATTAATTGCACCTTTATTGATATATATATATATATATATATATATATATATATATATATATATATATATATATATATATATATATATATATATCACAGTGTGAGATATCTAATCGGCTAGGTTATATACAAAAAAAAAATAATTTTAAAATTCCCAGTATCCTTCGTTCGTGTGCATGTGTAGTCATCGCACCAGCTTAACAAATTTAGTCCGTCGAAATCGTAAAGGACGAAACACGTCACGCAAAAACTTTGTCATACATTTTTCCCCCCAATATTGTTTTTGAAATATAAAAATTTATATGGCGTTATACAGGTAATAATCCTTTGGTATATAATCCAAATTAATCATAATAATATTAAAAATTAAATCTAATCCACAAAAGACCTCAATGTATCTAATATTACTGAGCATATAAATTAAAGAAATCCAAATTTGCATCATTCAAATAGCTATTTCAACCAACAGAAGTCTGAGTTGACAATGTCAACATTAACTTGTTGTTTGAAATAGGTATTTGAATGAGGTAAAGTTCGCTTTCTATTCTAATATATATATATATATATATATATATATATATATATATATATATATATATATATATATATATATATAAAGAAAGAACAGTAAGATATATAATCCGGTGTTCTTATAGATATTTTTATTTTTACAAAATAGTGCTCAATGTAAATTTACATAGCATTAATATTATAAATTAATTGATTTAAAATATGTTTTTTCGCTACACAGAAAACATGGTTACAACTGTGTAGCGAAAAAAAATATTTTAAATCAATTAATTTATAATATATATATATATATATATATATATATATATATATATAGGTAACTATACACATTTCGAAAAACCTTCCAATTTTTGATTTGCCAATCATCAAATCAATCTCGAAGGAAAAAAAGGTTTTAAAAAAAGAAAGAGCTAGAATCATGAAAGTCTGTCGAAAAAAAATCGCACAGATACAGGTTTAAAGCCCAAAGAAAAAACCCTGACACGAGTAAACAACTAAAAGAGCTCAATACAACCGTAGAGCAGCTTTCCCTGACGATCCGCTTAGGTGAAACCTGGGTAGGTTTGTCTGGTTCACTAGATTTATATATATATATATATATATATATATATATATATATATACACAAATGTATATAATATATAGATAGATATATATAGATATATACATATATAGATATATATACAAATGCATATATATAATATATCCAAATGTAAAAGAACGAAAAAGTATAAATTCAAACGTTCATAACATTAATTTTTAAAAAGGTCCCAATACAAGAGTAGAGCAATAAATATTCATTATAAACTGTTACATTGGAACATGCAATTCACCGCGACAAAAAATGCATAATTAAATAAGAAATATGCATTTTTGTCGCGGTAACCTGCACGTTCCAATGTGACAGTTTATAATACACGCACACGCACACACACACACATATATATATATATATATATATATATATATATATATATATATATATATATATATATATATATATATATATATATATAGTTACTCGTTTATCTCGTGTAAGATAAGTTTAGGCATTTTTTTTATTATCGACTATTCTTTATTTCTTTGTTGTCATGAATATTTTGGGTGTGGTAAATTACACCCAGTTGGCATAGTTCAGACAACAGAACAGTTTTCATGGAAAAAGCCATATAAAAAGTATAAGCAACTGCATTGTGTTATACGAAAGTCGGTCAATAAGTAATTATAATTATAATTTGATTTTAAATACATTAGTTATAATTACGATATTTTTATCCGCAAAATAACTAGAAGTCCAGGAGAAAAATATGGCGTTATCTTCACTTTTGCTATCCCTAATCATTTGCCCTAATAACTATCCCTCTGGACAGACGTAGAAAGCAAAGAGCTGACAGAAAATTTCTGTTTTTAGAAGGAGAAAATATTGCAAATATTCAAAGGAGGCTAATGAATATTTATGTTAAGGTTGCATTTTAAGTAAGCACAGTAAGTAAGTGGATTTTTACAGATAATGGCAATATGACAATACAAAGTCTCACAACTGCTTAAAGATCTGAGAAGTAATTACGGTACATGGCTCGGCAATGCTGCCTCTGTCACTCTACAGTCCTGATTTGGCACACTTTGACTTTAATCTGGTTTCAAAGGACATGGGTTTTCCAATGATGATTAATTGAAAATGACAACTTACATCTGGCTTAAAAAGTAGCCAAGAAGAAAGGGACTAGATTTTGAATCTAGAGGTTGTGTTGAGGACTAGATTTTAAGTCCAGAGATTGAGTTGCGGAAAAGATATGAAATCTAGAGGTTGTGTTAACTAGATTTGAAATCCAGAGATTGTGTTAAGGACTAGATTTAGAATCTAGAGATTGTGTAGAGAACCAGATTTGGAATCCAGAGATTGTGTTAAGGACTAGATTTAAAATCTAGATATTGTGTTAAGGACTAGATTAAGAATCTAGAGATTGTGTTAAGGACTACATTTAGAATCTGGAGATTGTGTTAAGGACTGGATTTAGAATCTAGAGATTATTATGGACTAGATTTAGAAACTTAATATTGTGTTAAGGATAAGATTTAGAATCTAGAGATTGTTTAGAGAACTAGATTTGGAATACAGAAATTGTGTTAAGGACTAGATTTAGAATCTAGAGATTGTGTTAAGGGCTAGATTTAGAATCTAGAGATTGTGTTAAGGACTAGATTTGAAATCCAGAGATTGTGTTAAGGACTAGATTTAGAATCTAGAGATTGTGTAGAGAACCAGATTTGGAATCCAGAGATTGTGTTAAGGACTAGATTTAAAATCTAGATATTGTGTTAAGGACTAGATTAAGAATCTAGAGATTGTGTTAAGGACTACATTTAGAATCTGGAGATTGTGTTAAGGACTGGATTTGGAATCCAGAGGCCGCGTTAGACAACTAGATTTGTAATCTAGAGATTGTTGTGCTCTTTCTGGTATGTCTTGTGGATTTATACTGAAGCTAAAAAAGAATAGGTATTACTTTTTAACGATCCTCGCATTTCCTTGAACTGCAAAAGTGAAACTAGATCTATAAATATTTCTGAACTGAAAATATTTTTTAAAATGAACACAGCTTTCAGGAAAACATCGATATCTGTTTTATTTATGAGAAAGTTTGTAAGGCTTTCAATTCAAAATAACAAAGTGACTCCTTATCAGCTGTCATTCTTAATTTATTGTTCGGCAAACCGGTAGGATTTTATGATGTCTCCTTTTAATAACGAAACTTCCTGGTGGTCGCCAGTATCTCATCTACATAATCTTGCTACAACTGGATCTCAAGGGTATTGCAGCTTTTGTAAAAAAAAAAAAAAAAAAAAATGAACTAATATTGATATTTTGTTAACTAACAACTGCACAATGAGTATCATCATGCATCGGTGTAGAAATTCTGAAATTAAGATTTTATAATAGATATGAAGCGACTGATTATATATATATATATATATATATATATATATATATATATATATATATATATATACATACAAAATAACTTACATTGTAAGGTATTTTGTATATTCCTTAATATATATTAAATAACTTTGTTATTTAACATTGAGCACTGTTTTTCTTACACTATACAGTATTTATATATATTTGTATACAATCGCTCGCCCGTACATCTGTTTATATTTACCAGTTCGGTTATATATATATATATATATATATATATATATATATATATATATATATATATATATATATATATATATATATATTAATAAATATACATATTATCCCTCACCGCTAGCACGACTCGGAATTTTATGTACAACGTAATCTTCAAGTGCTAAGTATGGACTGACCGTTACGTAATTTGAATTTAAAAATATCTGGCTATCGCAGTGCTGGCGCAATTATATATTATACTGGTATTATAGTTTTACAATTTAAAAAAAAATTATATTTGGCAATTAAAATAAACGGGTTTGTATATGTATGTAAAAAATAAATTTACTTTATTTTTGAGTTGTGAATATTCAATTTTTAGTTAAAAGAAGATTACTTGTTCTTATTTAAATCTCTCTCTCTCTCTTTCTCTCTCTCTCTCTCTCTCTCTCTCTCTCTATATATATATATATATATATATATATATATATAAGGAGGGAAAGAGAGAGATGTGAAGAGACTGAAATAGATACGAAGATATTTATATTTGTAACTTAGTTCGTGTAGCAAATGTATTACTATGAGCTCACAGGTCTCTTCACCGTCAAAGCTTCCCATTTTAGTGTGAAAGATCTGTGTGTCTTCATTGTCGATTAATAGCGATTATTCGGGTGTATTTAATGATTTTTATTTCCTTTGTGTTTATTTTTATTTGTTCTTGAGCTAAGGAGATGGCCTTATCCAGCATGGGTTCTCTTACTAACCAATAAAATTAAAACAAACATAGAATTCAAAAAGCTGAAGCATAATTCCGTATTGTTACTCTTATATATTTTCTGATGAAGTTAAATAGCAAGACATGTTAAATTTATAAAAATTTCCTACTTGTACATTATACTTGCACGCGCGCTCCAACGTGTGTGTGTGTGTGTATATATGTGTGTGTAAGAGTGTGTTCACATGTATGTCTTATTATTACTAGTCTTTGTTACTATGTCTTATTATTACTAGTCTTTTATGCGAGTAAAAGGTTTGCACAGACAAGATATACACAAATGTTACTTCACTCACTCTTTTCACCGTCAACCATTGTCGTTTGCCAAGGATGAATATCTGGCTACACGCGTCGGGAGATATGAACCCATGCATTCTCCAATGGCGTAAGTATTCAATAAATATAACGAACATCAAACTAATATTCGAAATCTGTTTGCTGGTTGCTTTTTCCTTGCTTAAAGTAACAGAAAAATAATTTAAAAAACATAACTATATCTCGAACATTCGAAGGCGAAAATGATCAGGAGGAAGACGGAAATAAACTGCAGAAAAATGGATTTTATAATAGACAAGAAACACAGTAACCCAAAGGCTCATTGAAATGCCATCAAGAAACTAACCAATGTATTAAGTCAGAAACAAAGAAACAAATGCTGGACTGCTATTTCATATATATCTGGCTATATGACAATAGAATGTTCTATCTATCGTAATCTGTTTGTATCTATCTACCTATCTATATTCTGATAACTGTGGTTCACACACTTTTTAGTTAAACGTAACGTTTATTATCTTTATATATATATATATATATATATATATATATATATATATATATATATATATATATATATTCACATACATGAGGCCTGAAGTTTGTGTTTAATCATGACACGAACTTTCGCCGCTGGCTGTTGGCCTCAGTGTCCACTTGCACACGCGCACTGAGATCGTGATTCTCTCTTCCTGTTCCAGTTCTCTCCCCTGTTACAAGTGGTGACGGGGATGGCTGTGAATCAAGAACAATTTGACCAGGGCATTCGAGTGAATTTGATTTTCGTTGACAACTCTGCGCGACGGAGAGGTCTACACACACACACACACACACACACACACACACACACACACACGCGTGTGTGTGTGTGTGTGTGAGTATTTGTGTGTATGTATGTATGTATGTATGTATCCTCAGAGAAAGAAAAGACACAAAGAAACAGACATGTAGTTCTACAAAAGGATGCCGAGACCTTTAATGAGGATTATTTTTAATCAATTCAACCCAAGCAAGCCGATAATACACTAAGACACAAGAGGCTACTGGGAGTAAAAGAGAATGAAAATTCTTTAAAGGAACCGAAAACCCTATCCTATGCAGGAAACAAAAGATAAACCTGTCCCTGTTCAAAAGACCGGGGAGGAGTGAGAATCGGGTGATAGGCAAACCTATCTACTTCTTAAAATGAAACTAGTAGGACGCTTTTAGCTAAAATCAGAAAAAGACAACAATGTTTCTGGAACACATTATAAGGAAAGAGAGCTTGGTAAATATAACACTCACGGTACATTGAAAGTGGTAGGAACAGAAGGAAACAGCGAGTTACCTACCTAATGAATTTCCGTCCTGGGTAAGACGATAAACTACATCCAACAGCAAGGCCTCTGATCAGGAGGGTTTGAGGATCGTGGAACCACCTCTTAATTGCTGGTGTTCCCAGGTCCACCCTGACCCGGGGTGGTAGCACCTGTTGGAGTCCCAGCTATGGGCAAATAGTTGACCCCCAAACTGGGGTCAAAACACTATGAAAGTGTAAAAATAGGTTTTAATACCAGCAATACATTTTTGCAAAAGGCTATTACCAGCAATGAATGTTTCAAGAAAAATATTACCAGCAATAAAAATCTTGTCGGCATTAAAAAATAATTACGTAATAATGTCGTTTTTTGACGTTAAAAATACGTCAAAAACGACATTATTACGTCATTATTTTTGCACCAACCTAATAACACATAGAGATTGATATGCCGTAAAACAAACCAAACCAAACCAAACCAAACCAAACCAAACCAAATTAAACCTAATGAATTTATTTGAATGGTTGGTAGCTCGGAGACAATGAGTGATGGTAACGAGTCAAACGTTGCATAAAACTATAAGAGACAGGAAGCTGTGGAGAGCCATGATCACCAACGTCTTAAAGGGACACAGCACACAAAAGAAATATTCTTTCATTGATTGTAATGCAATCGAATAAAACCTTCTTGAGATCAACTGGAATAGCTCAGCGTAAAACAAATTTTTACGAGGTATCACATCGATATCGAATCCAATTTCGTACGAATGCGTTTTTACTAGAGAGATTTAGAAATTCGGGTAACGTTTACCATTACTGGCTTCAACTAATTCGGGTCAAAAAGACAGACATACAATGACATCTGGCTTTAGATATAGAAAATTGTGTGACAAAACGGAAACATATTTTTATTTTAAATATCGAGAATAGCAATTTGGAAAAATATTTCAGTATATTATTTTCCCAGAATTCCATCATTTATATGGTTGCTTGAACAAACTGCCGAGTTTATATTTGTATATATTTGAGAAGTTGTATTTGATTATGTACATTCTTACGATCACCGAAGTTAAGTAACGTCAAGCTTGATCAGTATCTAGATGGATGTTCGCTTAAGGTGCCAATTTAGCAGACGAGTAAGCTCGGAAACGATCAGCTATTTCATTACTTACTAGCTCTGGCTTACGGCCACATCATGTTGTAACACCAGTTCCCGTACGATCACCGATTATAAACAACGTCGAAGTTAAGCAACGTCGAAATTTAGCAACGTCTAGCCTGCTCAAGTACCGAGATGGATGTTCGCTTGGGAATACCAGGGGCTGTAAGTTTGGATGTGCGGGTGGTGTAATGGATAATGGCTCAGAATTGTTAATCGAAGAATTGAGTTCCAATTCCCATTGGGGTCGTTACATTTACTTACGCGCAAATACCCTTGGGAAAGATATAAATCCGCCTCTTCTCTCCCTGCTATGGGTTAATTAGTAAAATTTATATCAATAAACCATTCTTATCTAAAAAAAATTCTTATCATATAAAAATATTTCTGATTTTAAATAACCTGCAAATGGTTGATAAGCCGTAGAAAACGAATCAACGAATAACTCAATATGTAAATTTTTGTCAATCTACAGATTTCTGTAGCCGTCATTGTCGACATGTATGTATGTATGTATGTATGTATGTGAGTGTGTGCATTATTCATTGCGACAATTCCCCAAACGCAAGCAATTCGGATTACCCCTCTTTGATTGGTTTGTTGCGTTGCAGGCACTTCGAACTTTGTGTTCGTCACGAGGTACTTAAAAAATCAAAATTGCCTTGTCTTAAACTTGTTGCATATATATTTATAAATGTTAGATATAGTCTATTACAGGACTTCGATCATGAGACGCTCAGTGAGAAAGAATTCTTTACAATAGCAACAGAGTGGATTTACTGCACTTGTTTGTAAAAGAAACTCTGCTATCAACCGTTAGATGTCGCTACTAAAAGCAGTATATCAGAAAAGGGTGCAAAGATTCATTTTTTTTCTCTCACTTTTAACCACGGAGTGCCTTAGAGATAGAACTGATTTTGCATATTTTCTCATCAGTTGGAGTGATCCGTGCCCAATTAAAAACCAAGAGTCCCCAAGACGATTATCAAAGCAGACATACCACTTGCTCACTCTGAAGATTGGCATAAATCTCCCGTCCTTGATACGACGATAAACTACATCCAGCAGATTGGGACAGTAGGGGGTTTGAGGAGTGTTGAACCACTTCTTAAGTGTTGTTGTTCCCAGGTTCACCTTGTTAGGGTCTCAGCTATGGACAAATAGTGAACCTCAAACAAAAATCAACAGCACATTTTTATAATAAAATGACCAACAATACATTTTTATAACAAAACGACAATCAATGCAACACATGTTGCATTGATTGTCGAAATATGAAAATACAGCTTTATGGTAAAATTACCAATAATACATTTTATGATCTACAAACTATATATAAAAAAATACCTTTACCCTGAAAATATAAAATTAGGTACAAAATATCTGTAGTTGAAAGCATGAAATTATGTACAAAATATTTAGATTTCGGCATTAAATAACTCACTAAACAAATTCAACCAACCAACAATACCTATTTATAGTAAAATTATCACAAATACATAATTAACTCAAAAGGATCAACAATTCATTTTATCTGTAGTTGAAGCCATAAAACTGTATTCAAAATATTCAGATTTCGGCATTAAATAACCCATAGAGGTTGATATGCCGCTAAACAAAATCAGCCAAGTGTAAATCTCCAACCCGCTGTTGCTCCTATTTTACCTCGTACAGGACTAAGCCCCCAGCTCTTGGTTAAATAGTAAAGATTATATCTGGTAAAACCATTGCTGTCTCCAAAAAATAATCAGAAAAGTAATTATTCTTACAATTCAAAATAGTTTTCAGCTTTAAATAACCTGATGAGGGTTGATAAGTCGTAAAAAAAAACAAAAAACAAATCAATCAATCATTATAAAGGACTAAACAAAACAGCTATATGAGAAGCCTGTTTGCTAGCTAAGGTAATTGTATTTCCCTATCAGTGCTAGTTGTTGGTCTCTGGGTCCAAGGAAAAGATTGTGCGTGCTTATTTTCAAGTGGCCAATTGTAGAATTGATGCGGCACAATATTACTCGTTCTTATTTACTCCTAACTTTAATAATTGTTCTTGCCTCGGAATATATTCTATATTAGAAGAATATTTGATAAATATCTGGACGATTGTGTTTCTATAACACATTTATTAATTTGTATCCCAACGGTAAAAGAACACTAAGCTATTTTCTTTATTAAACAATATTTTCTAAACGTTGTACATTATTTATCTTATTTTTAAAGGGAAAATTTGGCGAATTTTTTCGTTACACAAAATTAATTGTGTGTATATATTCTCTCCATTTCAATCTTTTTTCCTTCTATTCCTACACTGACGCTCCAGCTTCTTCCTCTCTTCTATCACTCTTCCTATTTTGTCCTCTCTCTCTCTCTCTTTCTCTCTCTCTCTCTCTCTCTCTCTTCTTCTTCTTCTCTAAAAGACACATTTTTTTAATCATTTCACCCCAAGCAAGTTTGGAATGCCACTAGAACGCTGGGGGTTACAGAGAGTGAAGGAGAGAGAAAAGACTGGGTATTGGGGGACCTAGGAAAGGATAAAAGCTGAAGAAGTTAAAAGATGGCGATTGACGTTGCATTTAAATTTTTGAAGATTATAGTTATCAAGGAAGCAAGGAAACAGAAAAGAGTTCCACAGTCAGGAAATGAGAGAAAAGAAACTGTTGGAGTAGAAGTGGCGGTTACATTTATCTAATTCAACAGTAAAAGGGTAGGACCTAGATGCCAATCTGTATGGATTCTCGCGTTGTGAGCCAACGCAGGAATATTCCATCGACACATTACCCATGAGTCCTTTTCGTGAGAGTAGAAAATTCATCAAGTCTCGTAGAATGACCTGCACCTGAAATTTATTTAAGTGAGAAAACCTTGTACATTCCCAGTCCCACTCTCTTGTTGAATGCACGCCATCTGCTTTCTGGTGCAAAGGCTACCACGAGAAAAGCGAATTGCAATGATGCATGTTATTTCGGAATGACCTTCCCTAAATAGGTTGCCTTGCAAGGTTCCACAGCCCCTATCATCCCATCAAGTTTTGCCTCCAGGCCGGTTTTGAATTCAGAGTTTTCCTTCTCCTAGACCAATTGCCACCCAAGGCTATAGAACCCTGTCTGTCCTGCCATAGGACATAATTGGGGGAGAAGAAAAGGATTCATATCTTTCCCAAGGGTATTAGCACGTAAGTGAAAGTAATGGATCCGAATGGAATTCGAACTCCGATTCCTCAATCCGAGCCGCTATCCATTACGCCACCGTGCCTCCTCTGGTGCTAATCTAATAGCACACTTAAACACACGTAGTCCGGGCACCAGGGTAAAAAGCACGTCAAAGCAGTAGCCATGAAAATATTTGTAGAAAAGACAAAAGGAAGCCATGTCAAGTCGGTGAAAAAGTGACCAAAGTCGAGATGCCAAGTCAGGATCGATAACATTGCAGATCCTTCTTTGGATTTTATGAAGAACACCGAAATGAGTAGCAGGAGCACCTGACCAGACATGGCAACAGTATTCAATGCACGGATGAATGATAAATTTGTAAATGTGCAAGATGAACTCTGACGAGAAAAACATTCCGGCATGACACAGTGACTCAACTTTCCTGCCAGTAGATGCGGCTATTGATTCGATGTAGGCGTTCCACTTCAAGTCAGTTGAGAACGTAAAGCCAAGAAGGCGCAGTGTGTTGCTCTCCATGAGTCTAGTATCAGCCATGCTGATGGTAGGCAGGAAAGTTTTCTCTATAGTGGTTAAATAAGAGCAGTTTCGTTTTGGAAGCATTAAAATTTACGAACCATTTCCTGGCCCAGTTAACCACTGATTGGGACTCCTTTTCAAGAGCAGCGGCCAGGTTAACTTTTTCAACTCTGACAGATTTTCTATAGAAACAGGAGTAAATGGTATTGTAAATGCCTACTTGAGGACTGATCGTATTAGGGAGATCATTGATAAAGACCAGAAACAGCGTAGGACCCAGGATATAGCCTTGAGGGACACCCGCGTTCGTGTGACAGGATCTGGAAGCGATCTGATAGGAACGATTGGATTAAATCAAACATACATCCAGTAATACTGTAGCCCTGGAACTTACGTAGAAGACCAGCGTGCCAAACACTGTCAAACGCCACAGCTCGAGCTTCGCCGTTATTATCAAGAACTTGATATATATATTCACTGATGGCCGCTAGCACATCAGCGGTAGATCTGGCAAAACGGAAGCCATATTGTTTTGTCAGAGAATAGATCGTTAGAGGTAAGATGCTTGATCACGCCAGCATTGATTAAAGCCTTGAATACTCTGCCAAAAAGCAGTAGAAGACTAATAGGGCAATAGTTAGAGGGGTGTCTCTCCATCTCTCTGTATCTTTCTCATTCTCACTGCCTTTCCTTTCATTTTTCTCTTTTAACCCCAACCAGGGGCAAGAATACGCCGACTGCATCCTCATATAGAGGAGTAAACCCATAATGAGGCAACCTGTTTATTGTACGTATGTCTACCTTTCTGACTCTCACCCAACCGAAACTCATGTCTACTTATTTATTGTTTATTAAAATTATAGAATTCAGCATGAATCTGAAAAAGGTTGATATACCGTAAAGTAAACTAATTACCAATTCTCTTTACCTTTATACTTCCGCATTTTTCGCTTTTCATTTCTTCCACCTACTCTCTCATCTCTGTCTCTGTCTTTCTGTCTGTCTGTCTGTCTGTCTCTCTCTCTGTATATATATATATATATATGTGTGTGTGTGTGTGTGTGTGTGTGTGTGTGTGTGTGTGTGTGTGTGTATATTACATTCTTTCTTTCACTTTTTATGTTTGCTCTTGGATGTAATAAAACAAGAACTTTTTTCCCATTTGGTTTTAGTTATATGAGTGCAAAAGAATTCAAAACATCTCGGTTTATTGACCCTAAAATTTTCACTCTCTCCACGACGAACGCAACAAAAAGACATTTGTTGTTTAGGAAAAAAATAATAAAAGGACGTATCAAAAGAAAATGCCATTTTCGAATGATTAATAACCGTGACAACCTAACAACTGAAGTTTAGATCTTCTACGGCCTTCATTCCCAGGCAAAAGACGCATAAATTACAAAGACTGGAAATTCCACTAAAAAGAGATTAGAAAAATCCGAGAAAAGTCACAAGAATAAAATGGAAGGAATCCGTTATAAATCATAAATGGCACTGGATTGAGGAGTTCCATATTTGTTTATCATTTATAGGAGTCTATATTTAATCGGATGGATTATGCGGGGGCATTGAATATAAATGAGAATTGGGGAAGGAATAGAATGCTGGGGTGGTGTGAACAGACATCAAACCTTTGTAGCGTTGAATTGTTTCATAGAAAAAACGTCTTTACTTTTCTTTCTTTTTGTTTTACACGATTTTTTCGTTCTATTACTTTGTCAAAATTTAGCCAATGGATCCATTCGCATTTATCGATCTCACTCTGATTTATACCTATCTATAGATATCTGTTCGCTTGTATCTAAAACTGTTCATATCTTCTTTTTTTTTTTTTTGTCTTTCTTTGTCGCTTTTATCATACCTTATACAGTTCATATCAAAGTCTATTCCCCCATCTCTGTTCATATTTAACTCAAGATGTCCATATCTATCTATCTATCTATCTATCTATCTTTTTTAAAATATCTAGTCCTTTGAGGATATAGCTGATCATGACTCTTTTATCTTAATATCTGTGAATTACCATGACATCATGGAAAAATAGTAGATTGGTTTCCCGGTGCTTTTCAACGACTTTGAATTCAGAGTCATAATTCTCCGAGACTTGCTGCCACCTAAGATTTGAAAGATCAATATACCCTACTATTTAACCGATAACTAGGAGGAGAAGAAATGAAATCGTGCCTTTCCTAAGGCGATTAGTGCGAAAGTGAACGTAACTGACTTGGACATAATTTGAACTCGGCTCGCTAATTTCTTTTTCGTGTCGATAACCATTACGCTATCTGCACTAAAAATGCTTCCAGATTTTTTAAAATAAAATCTTTTATTCATATAAATTCTTACCATCATTATTCAGTTACCAAAGTATTTCCTGATTTTCTCTAGTCTTATGCCAATTTTGCGTTATAATCCGTTATAACAAATTTAGTATAGGAGATAAGGAAATTGTATACTGCTGACGACTTAGATATTTCGAACGGGTTTGGCGCCATGTATGGCAACCATATAAAAGTGTCGATCTGATGAGGCTATTTATGAACATGACTCGAATTTTCAAGTTAATCATTTGGTTTTGTCGCAATTTACGGTGTTGAGCGAAATTAACCCCCAATCAGTTAATGACTGACTAGGCAGATTTTTTCCCGCAGTAGGTTACCATTTCTTTCTGCGATAGACTGGTTGCCAACCAAGGCTAAAGAACCCAGTCTGTCCTGCTATCCAACCCATAGCTGGGGGGAGAAGAGATAGATTCATACTTTTCCCAAGGGCATTTGTGCGTAAGTGAATCTAACGAACACTACTGGAATTCGAACCCGGCTCTTCGAGTTCTCACTCCGAGCCAACGCACATCCTCATTACCCCTAGTACAACTTATTCTATATTCAGTTTCTTTATCTCCTATCCTAAATTTGTTATAACTGATCTATATGTCGATGTAATTGAAACGTTTGGTATTTACTAATCTCATATCTTGAATTTTTATGAAGCGTTCAGGATAAGTGCCATCACTATTTTAGTTCCAATTCACAACTTCTCTTACGGAAAGGTTTACATTGAGTCCTATTTCTTGGAACACTTGGTAGAGGATGTTGATTTTCTGTTCAAGACCATTCTTATCCCAGCTATGAATACTTATAGGCCCCTTCATCATCAGTACATTGGTCTAGAGAGGTAAAGCGAGATCGCTGTCTTCAATTAGCAGATTGGGATATAGTATAAAATTCTTTAATAATAATAGACAATAAAATCCAAAATCACTTCATATGAGGAATAGTCTATTTCGGTAGAAGAAGATATCGTCGGTCGTCTTTCTTATCAACCCCAGTGTGAACTGAGTTCGTGTCAGAAACAGAAATTTAAATGTGAAAGCTAAGAAAAAAGCAACCAGTCGGAAGACTAATACAGAATTTATCCATTTCAGTCAGACGAAAAGCACGAGACAGGGGTCAGTGGAGGGTGGAAGGTATTTGTATAAAGGGAAGAAGTCTTATCAGTTTTAATATTTTATATTACAAGGATCAGTTTTAATATATATATATATATATATATATATATATATATATATATATATATATATATCTTTATCAAAAGATGTTAAGTGCATCTGACAGTGATCGTCAGTCATTTTGCCAGTCCTTTAAGGCCCGTAGGTCCTCTTTTCAATGTAGATTATGCCAATTAAAGAATCAATGGTGGCATGGTATTTCAAAACAAATTCAGGATGCCTGCATTCGTAAAAACTCCAAGGTAATGTATGGCCTTATAAGAAAGGCCTTTGGGCCTCAGTCAACATCTGTAACTCCACTGAAAACAAAGGATGGAACTAATCTCCTTAAGGATTCCAAAAACATATTACAGCGTTGGACTGAGCATTTCTCAGATTTGTTTGATAATCCTTCAGTTGTTGATCTGAACATAATCAACAATCTGCCTGAGTCTGATGTTGTGCATGAAATGGCAATTCCACCAACATATGAGGAGACTAGGAAGGCGATTTAAGAGGTCAATACTGGGAAGGCACCAGGACTGAATGTTGCTCTTACATGGAGGAAACGAAATGGCAAGAAGAGTACACCATCTAATTTCAGATGTTTGGAATGACACACATGTCCATTAGGACTGGATTGATGCTATTCTTGTGTCCTTGTATAAAGGGAAAGGTCAAAAGTCAAAATGTAGCAAATACATAATAAGCTTACTTGAAGCTGCTGATAAAGTTTTTGCCAAAATCTTACTCAATCGCCTCCAAAGTCACATCTGTTCTGAAGTGATACCAGAGAGTCAATGAGGGTATCACATTGGTAGAGGCAGAATGGACATGATCTTCACAGCCCGACAACTGGTAGAAAAGTGCATTGAATACTGTATCCCACTTTACCAAGTCTTCGTTGACCTAACTAAGGCGTTTGATACCGTGAATAGGAACGCCTTGTGAACAATTCTAAGAAAACTTAATTTTCAGGGTGCTTAAAGAGTTGGACAGCAACATGAAAGCCAGGGTGAACTTCAATGGTACTCTGTCTGAACCAATTTCTGTTGAGAATGGTGTAAAACAAGGTGATATACCTGTACCTACTTTATTTTCCATCTTTTTTTGAAGTGATGCTCACACATGCCTCTAGAAACTGTAGCATTGATGTTTATTTGCGTTTCCGGACTACCGAGAAAGTTTTTGACTTGCGTCGATTTAGTGCTTCCACAAAAGTGTTTCATCAAGTTATTCGTCAGCTTCTTTATGCTGATGATGCCGACCTCGCGGCTCATACTGAAGAAGATATGCAAACCATCATGAATCTTTTTGCTAATGCATGTAAGTCTTTCAGTTTGAGGAAAACCAAGGTAATGTCCATACCACCTCTTGGTCAACCGTATCGTGAACCAAAAATACTTGCGAATAGCAGGAGGCTTCAGATGGTGGATACCTTTGTATACCTTGGAGGCACACTCTCACGAGATGGGACACTAGATGCTGAAATTCTTCACCGCATTGAGAAAGCTACTAAATCTTTTGCATGCTTGGAGAAGCGGGTGTGGTCTAACAGAAACATCACATTTAACATCAAGATAACGATTTATGAGTGATATGTTTTGACTACCTTTTTGTACTCTTCAGAAACATGGACAACATACAGACACCATATTACTACCCTTGAAAGAGTACACCAAAAGTTTCTCAGAAAAATCATGAATATTTCATGGCAGTCTTTTGCACCTGACACGTAATTTCTGGAGAAAGCTAATATCCCTAGTATTGAGAAACTAATCATTCTCAATCAAATGCGCTGGGCATTCACTTGGTGCGCATGGATTACTCAAGGTTGCCTAAACGTGCCTTTTATGGTGAAATAACTGCAGGTAAGCGTCCCAGACACAAACCTAGAAAGTGCTTTAAAGATTGCACCAAAACCAATCTCAAAGCTCTTGAGATATCAGTTGCTACCTGGAAATTGGAGGTTGAATATACTTCGTGGAGAACGGCAGTTCATCAAGGTTGTAACCAGTTTGAAAAGGAGAAGTGGAACATGCTAAGGTTAAGCGCAATCTTCGTAAAGGGAACCTTTAAGCACTACCTTTCCCCCTAACCTTACAACATATATGAAGTTTATGTGGTAATTTTGCTCTATCAAGGGTAGGTCTTCAAAGTCACCTTAGGTTTCATCAGGCTCGATCCATTGAAAGAAGCCATACATCAATCCTTGTACCTTCTTGTCCACTCTGCCGTAAAGCATGCAAGTCAGCATCTGCATTAACAAGACACGTGAAAATTCCCGTTGATGCCATACATGTTGGGTTTAGGGATCTCCATTTCAGGTGCGATATTTGCACAAGAGCTTGTAAAAGTAAGGCTGGTAGGTTTAAAGAGTCATCTGCGCTCTCATGATCGGTGAAACTGAAAGTTATATAACAAAAAACAGGAATTTGTTGTGGTCTTCTTCTGTCAAGAAGTGACAATCACCATAAACATATATATTGTCATCCACAGACAACATCTAACTAGGATTGAAACCCGACTGAATTGGCATCAGTCGAGGATTCTACCACTAAGCCGTTGTACACATATAAAGAATTTGTTTATACTTCTCCTTACCACTATGCATTAAGAAATCATCAGATGGAAATGTTGATAAGAACCATATCAATAGGGCCAGTTTATATCATACCCATGTGATTATTCAGTGGCAGTCAGTTAAAGAAAAGAAAGGAATTGATAATACAATAAAGAATCTACATCTATCTTAATAGTAAGTCTATTAGGTTCGACAAAGTAACACTAGCAGCTGCTCCCGAAAATGGCATCCAATTAACTGGTTTGTAAATTTTAGCACGTCCAAAACGAAACTACTATCTTTTAGTCATCATAGAGAAGCATTCTTGCCTTCCATCAGCAAAGCCGATACTATTCTCCAAGATAGCAACTCATCGCGCCTTCTTAGTCTCACGTTTTCTACAGACATTAAATGGAATGATTATATTGAATCAATTGTTAGGTATGCTGCTGATTTGTTCAGTTTGTCGTGTCAGGTCATTTTTCTCGACAGAATCTATCTCGCACATTTATAGCTACCATATCCGGCCCGGACCCTGCTATATACCTCTAAATTCTCAACAAAATCCACAGAAGGTTCTCTAATGTTACTGGCCCTGGCATTCAACTTCAGTCACTTTTCATTGACATGGATTCCCACGGTCTTTTCTACAAGTGTTTACATGGCAATTGTTCTCATATCCTTTCCTCCTTAATACCAGCACAGCATAAATTAAGCGTACTACAAGGTTGGCAATTAAGTCTCATTGTTTTATGTTTGAAATAGCTATATGTAGCAATGGTTACAGCAACTATAAGTTCTATTCTCATAATTTCTTTTCTCGGCTGTGGAAGTCTTTTTCAGTTTCTTCTTTTCTGTCACCTACGATCTTGAAATGTTTAAATCCAACACCAATCGTCATCTTCTGTCTTCCTGAGTCCTGTTCTTTTATTTCCCTTTCTCCTCATT